>OX371261.1:111412310-112660406 GCA_947311025.1 Lypha dubia | reverse complement strand
CGAGCAAACTTCGTAGTAATAAGTTAGCCTTAAGTAGTATAAGTTTCGTTTAAATAAAGCTTTGTTCCATACATCTTTAACATCTAAAAGATACGAGTATTTTATTTCAAAGGAAGTACACCTTTGATAAGAATCTGGACAGACTGAGTAATACCCCAGCTGGAAAAGTAAACTACGTTACAGGGTATGAAATGTGGTTTTTTGTGTTCCACCAATTTCTTGTAAATTTATCATTTTGTGGGAGATTTTTTTTTATTTCCGAGTCTTTCCGAAACTTAACCAAACACAGATTTTTTTTTTGTTTATTGGCGAACTAAAGGCAATTGAGATGCATTTCTTAATTTTGGACTACTTTTTTTCTGTGTAGTTTCTTTAAATTTCCTGTAGTTACCATCAAGTATTTGATTAATTTTAATAGCATACGTGCCTCAGTTATTACATTCACTAGAACTCCATAATTCCTTATATTTTGTCCTGAAAGGGAATTATATGCTTTAACATCATAAGATTGCATATGACTTAAGACATTTATTTTGCTAGTTTCCGGAATATTTTAAAATCTTTCAGTCTTTTAAGAATGACTTGGATTTTGTAAGCGTTTTCTTTCTTATTGTTGTTTTTTTTTCGCAAACTTCAATTGCGATTCCTTTTAAATCAAAAGACAAATAATTTATGTTAAACTTAAAATAACACTAAAATGTTTTCCTCAAATTAATAAAATTTTTATTTGCGACTTTTTTTGTTGGTTTTAATTTTCTTCTGATACTGTTCGTATGTCTGGCACATAAAACATGGGAAAATTAAAGAAAAAACTTTAACATTAATAAATTAAAATAAATGTGTTTTAACAAGGATAAAACCATTTGTTTTTTTCTTTTATACACAAGTCCCATCGTTTTATTGCATTTCTAGTTAAATAAAAATTTATTTTAATTACAAGTTTTCTTTTATTCTTAATTGTTTTTTTTTAATAGACAATACCAACAAGTTGCATTTCATTATGGAATCTCTACACTAGTGGCTAAGTCTTCTTTTGTAATATTTTATTAATAAGTTTTTTGCTAAATTATATTTTATAAAATATCAAGTTCTTAATAAAAAATTGTTTATACAGCAGCATACGGAAAAAAATTTATTGTATTGGTGATTCAATGCAAAAGTCGGTAAGAAGAAGGAAGTATGCACTCGCAATTAGAGTGGAAATACTCCTGTTGTTTGTTGAAAATTTAATGCATTTAAAGAGCACTTCATTGGCTGAACTTTAGGACGGCGCTACGTATCATACAACTCAATCCACATTGAATATTCTATACGAGTGATTTGAAAGCATAATCAACTCACGTGGAGGTGATGTGAACCGGCCACCAAAATCAGGTGGTTTTTCCCCGTTAGATTTTTTGCTTGTGGACTTTTCTTGAGTAGCTGGTGTATGCGAATAAGCCACAAAGCCACAGCGAACTTTTAAGCCAACATAAACCATGTCATCGGTTAAATTTAGTCTGATTTATGCGCCATAGTTATGGAAAACTTCCGTGGAAACCGTGGCGGATATTCGAACGATGTTATATTCCACACATAATGGCATTAAAAAATTTTTTAAACAAATAAAATATGATGATAACATACTTTTTTAGCGCTTTATGAAACACCCTTTATTTGTAGTTTGTAGTTTGTTATCGAATATCAAGGGCCATTATTGGCATCTCATGGTATTACGTTTTTTCTTTTTTTTTTGTAAATAATTTATTGTGACAAATTCCATTATTCCTATTAGTAAAAATATATATGTATATCTAGTAAAGTGTGTAAATGTGTTAGTATGTATGAGGAAAATCGTATTTGCTAAAATAAAACTCATGTAAACAAATAATAAAACACACTACCCAGTAGTATTGCAATTTTATAGGGGAAAGTTTAAAGAGCGTACAGAGCCTCAAGTGGGTATAAATTTTTATAATTACCTTAGATCATTTAGAATTTTTTTAAGGAAAATTTTATATTATAAATAAATATAATTTAAAAAGATATACAAAATGTTCATTTCAGAACTGCAGGGTAAGGAGTTCATTCAACATCGCAATTTATATAGATAAACTAATACGTATTTACTCACAAAAACATTACAGTTTTCACATGATACTAAAAAAAAAATATTGAATGCAGCATATTGCAGGTATACATACATACTTATATACACACATACATTTCCATATGAAGTTCTTAATGGGAAGTGAATAAATTTGCTTTAGCTCTTAAACAAACAACTACTGGCATTGTACCGACAATACCTGTTAATTTTATATGCTACAAAGGATACAAACAAATTTATTCAGCAAAATAATAATAACAACAAAAACTACTATGTATTAAGCATTTTGAAAAATGTAACAAACAACAATCCTATTAATTAAAAGGAAACAATGTTGTCATTAAATCTCCCATAATAAAGCAAATTAATTAACATGTAGAGAATTCGACAAAGGAGATTTTAATTGTGAGTGCATGAATTAATATAATTGCATTAAAATAAAATTAATTATTTTTTGGGCAAAATAATATGTGATGTAAGAAGACAGCATTTACGCTTTTTGAAACCAAATTTCATGAATGATTGGTTGCAATATGCTTTGGCATGCGTCAACATTATTTTATTGCCAGCAACATGATGCTAGAATATAAACTCAACCAACCACCTGTTGATATTGAAAGTGGTGAAAGTTTGCCGAAAGTAAAATATTCTGTATGTACCTGACCTAAAACTATTGCAGAAGGCACAATAGAATGAAAAGTAAATTTTGGTCATTTATCTGTATTTAAGGTTGAATTGAAAAATATGAAATCCTGTAGAAAAGAAATATTGAATGCAGTTGCCTTGATACTTTGATTGGTAATATTTTAATCAGAAAATGTTTGATCATATCAAAAATACAACTAATTATGACCAGAATTTAGAAAATTTATTTAAATATAATGAATATCTTGTATTCAATATTACTCATACTTCATCCAACACTTATTGCAAATTGCTGACAACATTATCCTGTTAACGAAGATATGTTTACAGTTAGCTTAAAAGTAGAATAATAGTAGAAGTCTCTTCTGAAAAACATTTAATAAAATAATTTTTTTTTTGTGAAGCTACCGGCAGTAGGGATGCCATAGGTTTTCATTCTATGAGTAACTTACTGGACTTGCTTTCGGAGAAGTGGTGCCACACCATACATAATTTTTTATGAAATTAAAATAGTGGCTGTTGATAATTCCTAGATGTTTAATGTTAATAATAATACCATATTAGAAAACTTGCTGCGTTTGGTATCGGTGATCCCGACTAATATCGAGTTTTCTCAGAAATCACTCTGTTCAAGATCTATCCTCCGGCTGATTTTCTACCTTACCGCTGTACTTTCTGGCGAATATGGTAATTGACTTTTTTCAGGCTTTTCATTGGGCCAATTAGTCATGAAAGCTTTGTGTCACTTGCCCCATCTCAAAAACAACAGAGCTGACGACGTGCATTTAATATATTAAAGGAATTATGCTGGTCTTGTAAAAGGTGAATAGGCACCTAAAAGTCAGTAGAAAGTTAATCTGTATAGGCAAAGTCGACCAATACACATACACATGTATCTTTTAAGATTCGAGCAATAACCATAAAGTGGTACTGCGGGATATAGGAAGCCCAAAGCAGGAATACCTACTGTTGGGCTAGGGAAGTGTTGTTCGTATATTCATCTTAATGTACGATGTGCCTCGATATCTTTAGATAGTGTAAGACAGCAGTCACCAACTACTTTCAATTGGGGTCCGTTTTTTAAAAATCATGACCGTCGCGGTCCGGAAGGTAATAAACTAAACTATTTAAATAATATGTTTAGACGCTGTATCAATGGACATACTTATAAAACGAATGGGTTTCGGTGCATTATTTTATTAAATAATAAATAAATGCTTTGAATAAAAAGAAGTAAGTACTGAGGGTTTTTACAATATTAATGAGAAAAATTACATTTTTTGTCTTGGACTATCCGTCTGAAGTTTGAAGTAAAGCTTGTGCAGGCTATTCTCATTAAATCTTGGAGATGTTTATCGGCAAGTCTGTTCCGGAATTTATTTTTAATGAAGTTCATCTTAGAAAATGCTGCTTCACAAACATATGTTTACCCAAAAAAAGTTAGAAGTTTCAAAGCTAATTTTTTTAATTCTGGGTATTTATTAGCAAAAACAAATTATATCCAAAACTCTTGACAAGAAACTTCCTGTTTTTGCTGTTTTAAAACTGGCTTTTTCGAAAAGAATGTGTTAATAGTTTTGAATGTTTTGATGAGCCTGTCCGACGAGTGTATGTGTGAGATTTTGTTGCACCTCGCTGATGACGACAATATTACTAATGAAATTGTTTGTGTTATCGCTGCCAAATTATCTTTCTTTTTTTTGCATAGGTTTCCCTATTACATGTTAGTTAACGGATTATCACCAAAGGCTGATGTCGAGGCGAAAATATTTCTCATGAATTTGTTGTTACATAATGTAAAATATTTTGTATTGTTAACAAAAGGTCCGCATAAAATAGGTCTACGGTCCGGATTCGGACCGCGGTCCGCCAGTTGGTGACCCATGGTGTAAGACATACTTTACCTCTCCTATTCTTATTCATCTTTATATCACCTATAGCCGACGCAAATTGGAATCAACTCTCATGTATGGCGTTGGTGCTTCACAGTGTTTTTTTGGCGTTAGTCGATAGCGTGCATGACAGGGGCGGAAACAGTAGGACAGTTATCTGTATTGGATCTTGCAATCTGAGGTGTTCTTAGGTTACTTTAAATTAATTTGTTCTAATTAAATCTATGAATTTGTTAGTGAAAATCTGACATTTTTCACATAAAACATGTTTTCCATAAAAGAACATCCATTTGAGATCGATATGACATGATCCATATCCAAATATTTTGCATATGAAAAAAAAACTGCCCGCTGAAGTCTTTTCAGTTGCTTTCAGTATAATAAACTTCAATATATTTTTTCTCTAAACTCCTACCCATTAACAAATTTTTCTAGTTCCAGCAAAATGCATGGCATAAGTTGGGGCCATTCCCTGACATCTGATCATAGACAAAATAACACAGGCAAATTTATTGATGAAATTAAAACCACACTGAAACACAAATGATTAAAAATGATACCACTTTATTACATACGATGCATAGATTCGTATGCACATTAAAAATTTACAATATTTTTGTGAATAAAAATATCACTTGTCATCCGCAAATATGAGCTGCTGCATTTGCTTACAATATTTTTATAATTGTATCAACCAGTGCACACATAATGAGTGCTAATAATGTTGTTGTAGATTATAACAAATGACAACGATGATGTTGATTATCATGAAAATTATGTTGTTTTAATAAAATGATGACCAACAACACCACCACCACCACATATAAATAGACTGGTGATACAAGTGACATTGTAGTGTATTTGCATTTGATGTGTTCTTTGCTACATAATTAATGCTTAGCGTGTATTTATACACATCCTTTGAAGTGGAAATGAGGCAAGGCTAAATAAGCCAATGACAAGAAGACCTTAGAATATATAATCGTTAATAAAAGCAACAAAAAACATTTAACATTTACATTTTCGAAACTCAAATAAAAATAAGGGAAAACCAAATTGATTTTAATTTACAGCATATGCTTTTTTTTTTTGTAATTTTATACCATGACTTCAGTACGAGTATGCCCATAAATGTAGGTTCAAAATTGTTAAGAATATATTTGGTTCCAAAACCTTAACCCTTTCCTAGTAGGACTCTAGCATAAGCATTCCTCCATTTTCTGTTTTTATTTTCCGTGTGTCTTTTTCTGTTGTATACTTAATGCTGTTGGCATTAACATTTATAGTTTAAAAAACTGTCACTTACTTCTTGTTGCTACTACTGCCTCAATTACTGCTGCTGCTTTCCTCCTGTCCCTGCTGTCATTTTCATTTGACTAAAGAAGAGCCCTTTAATTAAACTAGGTCGGTGATTTTTACAATAGCAACAACAGCATAAGCACCAACCCATCGCAATACTGCATAATAAAATGCTACAACAGACATCATCTGTTTAGCTGAAAAACTTTTTAACTGCTCCTTTATTTTTCAATGGTAGACAATTTTGTAATTGTTGATTTTTCGTTACGTTTTGCAACAACCAAAATTAAAAATTAAAGGAAAAAGAGTAGAAGTAACAAAATTCAACTGAATATTTAAACTCCACAAAGAAAAAAATATATGAGAAGTTTTAAACTAACAAACAAAACTAATTTAAGATAAACATTAACAAGAAGTATTAAATTTTTAACAAAGTTAAACACAAGCCGTGAGAAGTTTGAAAGAATATAATAAATTTTAAAGAAATTAATAAGATCTTGCAACAATGACAGAAAAAAAGAAGAGTTTTAGGAAAAGAAAACCAAGATTCAATTAAAAATTTAATTAGTTTTCAAACAATTACGAAAATTGTAGTTTTAACTAAACAGAATTAATTGAAGATATTTTAAATTGTTTCACTGTCTTCATTATCTTAAGGTACGGTCACATTGGGGAAACATTTGCTTCAAATATTTTGGTTCGTGTTTAACAAAAATTTAGGTAAATAAATACACAACTTGTTTTGTGGTCACACTACGCACATTTATTTTTCCATTTTTTTTGTTGAAACAGCTGTGAAACAACGGCAGGTGCTACCATGGGAAAACATATTTTCCCTGTGGTCACACTTGAACAAATATTTTTTTTAACAAAATATTAGAAAAAACTATCAAAAAACATAAATTTGTTTTTTAACAAACATTTCGTTGCTAATGATTAGTTTCTGCAGTTGGGCAACCAAAAAGTAATATTCACAAAATATTTTTGCAAATTGCACAAAAACTATTACTTTCACACTTGATATACCATTTATTTTTATTTTAACAGTTTTGCGATTTCTGATTAATTTATGTGCAAGTTTTTCGTTAACATGATTTGCAATTTTTCGCCATATTTTCGATTTAGGAAGAATTGCATTCTTTGCTTTGCGTTTTTTTTTTAATATTATGATTTTATTTATATATAATAATTTTTCGCAAGTTGTCGCTTTTTCGCGAAATTTGCAATTCTGCCAAACTTCTTGCCTTTTTTTAATTTTTTTGGTTTTTTTTAATTTTGGCTTTTTAAAAATATGGCAATTTATAAAGATTTTTCGCTTTTCTCGCAGCAGGAAGCAACATGATTTTTTAAAGTTTTTATCAGCCAGCATCAGTAGTAGTTTTAGAGAATCTCGAGGCATGTCGAACAAAGCAGCCAAAAAAATATCAGCCGTAAAAATCTTTTATTGAAGCATTTTGTCTAAAGGTAGATATTTTTATTTGACTGTTTGTTCTTACAAAAATTTTGTCTAGATCTAATAATTGTTTTCCTAAAACAAATCACACTTTGTACACATTAGGCACATTTTTGTTTGGCAGCAAATAATTTTGTTTGCCATTATACAGCTGTTTTGCTGTTTGTCTCTAATAAATATTTTATGGTCACACTACAGCAATCAAATATTTAATATTTTTCATCAAATGTTTCCCCAATGTGAACATACCTTTATATTCATTAAAAATTTTATTGAAATATTCTAAAAACTCAATTAATTTACTTTTAACCACGAGAGCAGTGTGAGATTTTAATTGAAAATTTTATTTTTTTTAAGAAAATATTCTTAAAATTGTTTTCATTTAGTTAAATTTACATATATTACAATTTCTGTTAATTTAAGGGTGGTGTTGGCTGAAATGGTTAGCGCGTGGACAATAAAGGAAACTACGTCTTCGGACCGGGCTCAATATCCTGTCAGGGCATGTCATCAACGTCATGAATTTCTGTAATATACATAAGCGTGGCATTATAAAAAGTTTCCAATAAGGTTTTCTTTAAAAAAACACACACTTATTGTTAAGGATATTCAAAAGTTGTTTGTTTAATGTGAAGTACAATCGATACAATTAAGTTCTAAATAAAACGACAATCAAATGGCCTCCACGAATTCTTCTGCAGGAACGAATTCGATGAACCCAATTTTCGAGCACTTTTTCCACTAAATCAAGTCGTGTGTCATGAAAGGCTCGTTCAATATTGACTTGTAAAACTTGAAGAGGGTCCGGTTTATTGCGAAGGACGAATGACCTTCCAATAACTTCAGAAGAAATAATCTAATGGTGTTAAATCACAACTTCTTGGAGGCCATTCAATATCACAATTTCTTGAAATAATCGAACCTCCAAACTTTTCTCGCAATAATTCAATTGTTGCATTTGCTGTGTGGCACGTAGCCCCGTCTTGTTGGAACCAAATGTTGTCAAGATCAACTTCTTCCAATTTCGGACATTAAAAGTTGGTTATAATCGATCTACACCGCTCTCCATTGACAGTAACGGTGTTACCAGCTTCATTTTGAAAGAAGTACGGACCGATGATTCCACTAGACCAAAAACAACACCAAAATGTCAATTTAAGTGAATATAATGGCTTTTCATGAATAATTTGTGGATTTTCTTCGCACCAGAATTGACAGTTTAGTTTACCGCATCACTCAGATTAAAGTGACCCTCATCGGAGAAGATGATTTTTTTAAAAAAATCTATCGTTTTCAAGTTGTTCCAAGGCAAAATCAGCAACGTTGTTCTTGCGCATATCCATGATGTAATTGTAAACTCTACTCAATACAATGAAAAACAAATGGCCGAAACGTCACTTCAAAATAATATCATCCCTATTGAAAAACCTTATATATTTATTATTGTTGGACTGTTTAAATGATGAAGGCATATCAATGGTCATTAAAAAAATCTTTTCCGACAGCGATTAATACAGTTGCCAGCTAATGTACACCACAGCGCTATCCTTCATCGGTAAGCAGAATAGTTGGCGAAGTAAAACAATTAATAAAAGGCCAGGTAACAAAGCTTAAGTAAGTTCATGCGTTACTGATCACCAGATATGATCCAGCATTGCTCTAAAAATTAACAAAACGTGCAATAGTAGATCTTTAGAGAAAGTAAACCTTCTACCTTTTTCTTTATCCATCCAATCGCTTTCCCTTAGTTCTGACACAATGCATTGGAAAAGAAGGGATCATCCGCTGAGTGCTGGCAATTAACTTGTTAAAATAATTTAAGTTTTGTGGTATTTTAATTCCACTTCAATCAATTCAAATAAGTGTTCATATTCCATTAAAATATTAATTAAAAACTTGATATTTTTTTTTAAATAGTTAATTGGAAAAAAGATGGAATTTCCTTAAAATGGAGCTACATTTTTCACACCCTATTTTCTTTTCAATTTAATTTTGGCATTTAAATTATTTAATTTTTTATTCTCTCCTACAATTAGGCAAATAAACAGCCATTAAAAAAACCCCAAATATATCACATTTTATTTGCCAAATTAATTCAAACATGCATTACTTTTATAAAAAAAACGTAATTAAATTAATTTATAGCTCGATTTAACAAGAAGAATCAGCAATAAACAAACAAACAAATTAAAAAAAAATGGCAAATAAAATATTTGATTATAAATTTTAAGAACTCTATCTTCGATGAGATACGTTAACAGACATAACCCAACAAACCTTATCGGAATAAGGATTAATTTACAAAATTTTTTATTGACAACTACACTACGCTACAAATATGTCATGGTTGTAGTGTTTCCTTACCATAAGGTATAGAAGAAGCTTACTTTCGTAATATTTTCGTAAGCTTAAGATAAAAAAAAACTTTTTTCAAAGACTGTTTTTTTTTAACATTTTTTATTTTATAAAATTGATTCGCTTATAAATTTTTTTGCGTTTTACTCACGTTTTTCCTGTGGAAATCTAATAGAAACAATGAATTTGTGCTTTTAACAAAATCGTGCTTTTCCACTCCAATAACATTTTTATTATCTGTAAAATTTAAATAGTAAAAGAAAATATTTCATGGAATACAATACGAGTAATCTGGCCCTGCATAACGCTTCTACGTAACGCACCATAGGGAGAGCAAAATATTACAGAGCAGAAGTTTTACACCGAAAAGCAAAAAACGTAAAGTTGCTGGCTAAGCTGGAGACGGAAAGTTATTTTAAATTCTCCAGAACAATTAACACGTTAATTATGTGACCAGTCTATTGAAAATACGGGTAGTATTTTTAAAAAAATATATTTAAGATTAAAAATTGTACACAATTAATACAAAATTCCGGCATACATCGAGGGCACTTACAAAACTATAGTGAACATAAACTATTTTTAATAATGTTTGTTAAAGTGTTATCTAAATTAAGTGTATAACAAGTATTATTTTTAAATACATATATTTCAAAACAGTCATAAGTCACAGTTAAATTTGTTGTTTAAAAATAAGCTTACAATAAGTAGGCTTAGAAAAAGTTGTAGGAAATCTATTATTATAAGCTTATTCTACAATATACTTATATAATTCATTTAAAAAAGTTTGTTTGGAATAAGAATAATTCAAATAAAAATTCTACAAAACTTTTAGCCACAAAAATATGGACGAAATAATAACAAGCATTTTTAAGAATATTAACCAATGTATTATCTGGTATATATCCGGCCGGTATGTGGCTCTGCCGAAATATAAGTGTGTGTGTGTGGCTGTGTTTTTAGTAATTCATTCATTTTTTATATCGATATCTTTTATTTTGGGTTATTTTTGTTGTTTTAATCATTGAGCCTTGACAAACCAAAAAGAGAAAAAAAACCTTGTTGATTTATGATGAGGTTTCTTTGTGGCCATAATGGAACACATTTTCCGGTTTGCTGCCATTACGAAACACTTACCATTGCCAAGCACGTGTGTGTTTTCGTGCTTACAGTCTACGTATTTTCCTTTTTACTTTTTTTTCATGATAAAAATCTAGATTTTTATGTAAAAGGGACAATAATTAAGTTCTTTATTGTAGAAAATAAAAATAGAAACTAAAAGTAAATAACAACTAACACCAGAGTGTAAACTTTTGTTTTAGACTTTTAGTCGTTGTCAACGGCGTCATACACAAGATGTGTGTGGAGTCAAAGAAATTCCTGAGTGCTAAAAAAAAAATTTTTCAAAAGCAATTTTCTGCTTCAGTTCAGACTGAAGCATCATGCAAAAATATTTAAATGAAGACATTCTTTTGCTGTCATTAATGACCGGGTAGACGTTATTAAATTATATACCTTTTGTTAGATGTTTCAGCATAATAATGTTTACTCGTTTTAAAAAAAAAAAACAATTTTGGATGTCATGCTGACCTTTTCTGGCACCTGCTCAAACCAAACAGGCATATTTTGTTTTTTATAATTTAATTTCTAAATGCTGCTGAAAGAAATTCAATGTAGTATTTTTTGGGTTACAAACTATTAAGTAAATTGTTATATCATGGCTACATTTATGATATTTCGATATGATCTTTAAAAGGTTTTATAAATAAAATTGTAATTTTGTGGTAAAATGTTAAATTTTATGTTAATAAAACATTAACGTTGTTACGTTTACAAGTCTCAAATGTACAAAATGCTGTTGTTTTAACTTGATGCGAATTATTTTTTGTGAAGTGTTGTGGATATGATGTTCATAGATATCGCAGGAAATTTTTGGATCTTTGTTAAATAAAGAAAGCAAGATTGGCAGGATTTTTCTGCAAAGTTTTTTAAATAAATTTTATGAAGTGAAGGTTTTTGAACAGTTGATTATACGATTATGTATGATTGCAATCAATTCATATTATTAACATCATATGGAGTATGGTGTTGGCTGAAGTGTTTGACTACTAAGCAAAATTTGACATAGGACCTGGGTTCGATCACTCGTTTTGGTCAGGGCAAGTAATCATCAACATCATGAATTTATTTAGTGTACATTCTTGAGGCATTGTATTAATTGTTGTTCGACTTTTTAAAATGATGAAGGCATAGCATTGGTCACAAAAAACTGCTCAGACACCGTTTGATACGGTTGCCAGTTAATGTAAACCTTAGCGCAATCCTTTTTCGGTTAACAGAATAATTGGCGAAGTAAAACAATTAATGAATTAATTAATAATTAAGGCCTGCTCAGTCAGCTTAAGAAAGTTCAGGCATCTACTGAACACCAGAGGTGCTGCAATACTGCTCTATAAATTAACAAAACATGCAACAGCAGAGTTGAAAAAGAATTAAGTCTTCTATATATTCAACATCTATCCCCTCTACGCCATCCCTTCTCCTAAGTTCTTGCACAATACATTGCAAAAGTAAAAGTGATGTCCTGTGTGCTGGTTCTAGCTTAAGTATAGTTGCCGCGACCACCCTCGTAAGAAAAGAAAATCAAAATAGCAGCAGATCAGTAGGAACTGTAAGTCCCAAGTCTCCTGGTCTCCTGGTTCACCTAAATATTCATCCATGTCGTCATCCTCCTCCTATTGTTCAAGGTCGAGACTATCGGCAGCCTTTCCCAATTCCTCAGCTGCTTCCCCGACTATGTCTTTATGTTTTGAGGCCGATCATCATAGCGTGAGATGGTGGTGTGGCCAGTGGTTCCATACCTTGCAGTAATAATCGACAATTGGCCGCCAACCAACTTAAGTGTTACACAAAATCATCACATCAAAGAGGAACAATTTAGGAAACTTTTATTAAGATATTGTATTTATTTTTATTTTAAAAAATTCTGATTAAAATTATTTCATTTTCATAATATTGCAAAAGTTCATTCAATGTCTGCAGTAAATTTTAGCTAAAATTTCAATTTAATTAAAAACTTTTTACAACATTATAACAACCTTCCATATACACTCACACACCCAAACACTGGCAACAACAGCAAAATAATTCTTTTTATTATTAAATCTGGCTCGAAAGCTAAAAAAAAATAATCACAAATTTTATCTTAACTCTATGGATTTGAAACGTTTTCAAGCACTTTATTTTCAGGAATTTATTCCAAACCATCCACACATACACACATACCCATACATAGAATACCGAACACTACTGTATACGCGAACTCATAAACTCGGAGGAAATCAAACAAACACTTTGTACATGTTGGTGGGAATTGGCAGACTGGAACATGTTTCTGAATAAAGATCGTATTACTACAACAAATTTTAGAAGTTCGCGTACATGCAACGTTGCTTTTGTTGTAGTATAAGTATTTTTAGACGCCGTTATGCAAATTCATATACACCATCGCCCATGTCGTTGTATGTATGTATGTATTTGTAATATAAGATTGTTCAATATGTGAATGTGATTTTGTAGTGTTACAACACGCGCAAGTGTGTTTGGGTGTTCATATTTATTTGTTAATGATCCCAGTATCTGATGCTGCACCATGTTTTTGCATTAAATGCGTTGCAGCAATTTTGCTCTAGTTTTTCATTATTTTTTAGCGTTTTATGTTTGTTGATGGTGTTGCAGCTCTTGCCATTTTTTTTTTTAATTTTCTTCTTTTTATTCTCTTGTAAAAAAATGTTAGCATGACATTAATGGCTTTCCTATCACCACCACTATTTAACGGAGAGCTTTTGTATGCCTTCTTAATATTCTCACCAATTTTCACAATTTGGTTTGGGTACTTTTTGCTTCCAATATTTGCTGTCTCTTCTTGTCTTCTGTCAGTGTAGAAGCATTCAATGAGATGTCTGTTTGCATTAAACAACAAAAAACAAAAAAAGAAGTTAAACAATCCAATCAGTGGTATATTGGAATATTGTCATTGAAATTCCCCATGTGAATCTATACTCGTACATATATTTTTGCTGCTAAATTATTTTTTTGCTTCTATTGTATGCAAAGTCTGTGTGTAGGTTTTTGTTGAACTAAAACAGCGTAGTTGGTTGACGTTTTTTTATCCTGTTTAATTTAGTTTGCTTTATTTTTCCCTTTTTTCCCATATTATGGCATTTGATTTGTTTTTACAATTTAAATTTAATTTGTTTGAAGGCCGCGACGCATGATAGAAAAGCGATTAGAAAGTGACCAAATGTTCGAAAGGGATTTATATAAAATTAAAGTATTAGCAGAAAGATAATTTAATTTAGAGTATTAAAAAAACAGGTGATGACATTTATTTAAAAGGTTGACATTGATTTTAAAATCTCAAATGAACAAATTTAAGTATTTTAACATAACTTTAATTATTGGTTTGATAACGAATTTTAATCCGAATTGTAGTTGAATCAACATCCCAAAGGGATTGCCTCTGTTCAGTACCAGAAATGAACAGAAATAAAATCATAATGATTTTTTGTTGTTTTCTTTATTGTTAGCTCGATTTTAAAATCCAAATTTGGCTGGGCTGTCTAAGGCGATGTGTTACAAACATTTAAAGGACATAAATAAATTTTAAACTAATATGGGTGAGATAAAAATAACAATTCCATTGTGTTCCAGGATGAAAAAGAGCATAAGTAATACCGATTAGGGATTGTTTGATTCAAGTATGCGACAGGATTGATTGAAGGTAAAAGAAGTTAGTACGTCAGCATGCATGACGTTATAAGTAATTTCTTCCATCCACAAAGTTTCGCATTAAATGCACACGGAATCACTTTTGAAATTATCTTTTCTTTTCTGTACTGAATTAAGAGTTTTGTGATTGAATAATCCGTTGATTGAATAATCTTTTCGTATTTTAAAACCCGTACTTTAACAAATGTGGTGTCAGAATCAATATTTTTAAAAAGCCACAGTTGTAACAAAAGAATTGCTAAAAAAAATGCAAGAAATCCACTGAGTTTGGCGAAAAAGCGAAAATATTTAGTTTTTTGTTTGCCCAAAAGCGGAAAACCATTATGAATTTCCACCATAATTTCATGACGATCAAAATGTTTCTTAAAAAACAAATTAATGTTTTTCTATAGTTCTACTTAATTTTTTGTTAAGGAAAATATTTGTTCCAATGTCGCCACAAGGAAAATATGTTTTCGGCTATTAATTATGTAGACATTATTTTACTACTGTTTTATGACACAAAAAAATAAACAAATAAAAGTGCTTAGTTTGGCCGTAAAACAATTTCTTTAAAGATATTAAAAATATTTGAATCATACATACTCGTATTAAAAAAAAATTAGTAAATATTTTCCAAATGTGACCTTGTCTACACATTGAAAAAAAATTTTATATATTTTAAAACTTCTGAGAAATTTAAAATACACTTCAGTAGAAGAAACCAAAACAATGCCTCCTTCCTTTTGACTAATAAGTATACGATACGTATGATTAATGTATGTAACACAGTAAATAATGCTCATACGCTGAGTGCCTCCAAAAGAAATTCTAACATTAATAATGTGTAATTTGATTTGTTGCTTTTTCTCTACAAAGAACTGTTAATGATGTTGTTGACACATTTACACTTACAAAATAAAGCGCTATAATAAAAATGGCAAATATTAAAAAAAAAAAACGCTACATAGCTGTGGCAATGTGACAAAGAAATAGAAAGAAAATATAACAAAACATATGCCATTTTTGGATGTAATTTTTTAACAAAAATTTGTAAATTATATTCGTATGTCTCATAATCAAAAGTAACATAATATTGTTAAAATTATTACCATTCACCCAAAGACATTTGCGTTAAATGGCCATAACAAAAAGACTGCAAAATATTCTATTTATCTCTGCTACACAGAATTGCAAAATGTACTTAAATTTCTTGTAAAAAAGAACGCACACTCACACACTTAAACATACACAAATATGTTTTTGTTTATGCACAAATAACACTAACTTTTTTCAGCAACTTTGGTTTTTGTTAATATCAATTGATATGGTTTTCAATAAAAGTAGCAGCGCCAACGAGCGAATCAAAACAGAAAACAAATCACATGAAAATAAAAATGCTTGAAACAATTTCAACATTTATTGACCTGAGCATTTTGCCAGCAGTTCGTGTGAGAATAAATTAAAGTTTTTTTATGTTTCATAAAGTTGTGACAGAAAAACAAAGAAGAAATTGATCATATCTACAAAATTGTCATCTAAAAAGAATCTATACATTATGATTTCTTCGAACTTTTACAACATTTGGCATTCAGCAATTTATTTTCTGTTTAAGCATATCAAACAAAAGCACAGACCTTTCAGTAAAATACTCGTAACTTTATAAGTTATTAAGAGATTTCAAAATACTTGAAATTTTTTTTTTTTTTTTTGTCCACCAAACGCTTTTTAAATATTTTGCTGTGGCCTTAACAAAAATTTTAAATAATATTTTTAATAATTCCTTAAGAATTTTTTGGCGGAGACTTACAATTATCTACAAGTGTATAAATCGATGTAAGTACACTTGCAATCGTAAACAAGCATATATACGAGTTTATTATTCCACTTTTTCTTTTATTCAAAATTGTCATTTAATGGATATAAATCTTTGCAACAAAACAAAAAATTTAAATGCAAATAAACTATCAAAATTTTCTTAGTCATTACAGACGCTGTCATCTATCACTTGTTTACAAATTGTTAAGGAAATCTGTTTTTGAAATTGAACCATTTGTTAAGAAAGTGTTTGCAAAAGAACTTTCATGGAACAAACAGCATTTGTTGTTAATTTGTATTCTCAACGTATTTCTAGGAAAATTCTTAAATTCTAAATTCATAAACTGAAAATCTCATACAATTTTCATGCCGTTCTGAGAAGGGCAAAAGCGAACAGTCTCCATTTGAAACAGGCAAAGTTTTTTTTTAACTTTAATACAATTTTTAAAATTTGTTTTTATATCCATCAATCAGACTTATAATATGGAAGGAACACTGTGGAACAATAGAGAATAAAAAAATTTTTCTTTGCAAATACTTTCTTTGCAAACTGTTGTGTTGTTCAAAAGTATGTTTGTAAATGGCTGGAAAACATCTATGCAAATTGAATTATTTATTTATTTGTGAACATTTTTCGTCGTATTTTTTTTTTTTTTTTTTTAGGAAAATTTGTTTATGTAAATCTTATGCAAATCTTAACATTGATCTTTTGTGTGTTCCTTACTTCACCCATGACATGAAATTTAAACACAAAAATATCTTATGTTTTGTAAAAGCAAAGGAAATGTATTTCATAAATGTTTTGACAGGTCTACAAAATGATTCCTTTTTGCAAGATTTGTAATTTTGAATGGGAGTATAAACACAACAACAAATATGTGTTTTAAATGTTTGCAAATTTTTAAAAAATGCTTCGTTTTCCGTTTTTTTTTTATGTAGAAATATGGAAATTTTTTAAAATATTTCTTTAGAAATAAAAATTTTCAGAGGTTTTCAACTTTGTAAACTTTTGTGTCCTACTGTTGTTGAAGTAAACAGTGGTCACATGATCTTTGTGGATACCGAAACCATTTCTGTTATAAGCAATTCAACGAAACTTTTTTGCATGCAAAACTTGAAAGTAAAAACTAGAAAATTTTATTTAAATTTTGAAACAAACAAAATTTTAAAATATTGGAATTAACTCTTTTACTATCGCACTATAAAAAGTAATTTTTAACCAAAGGTAATGTCTGCAAAAAGATAATTACCCTTTTCCCCAGCAGACATAGCAACAAGGTGTGCATATCACGGGGATGACAAAATGTTGTGTATTCTTCACATGTATTTTATGAAATGGAGGTCCATTATCGCTTACTAGTGTGCGGCAAAACCCGAAATTTGAAAATACAAATCAATCCGAAACATATCTCTCAATATCTTCATCAATTAAAGGCCGCCAAACTGCTGCACGAACTAATAATTTCATACGGACGACGCCAATTGAGTTTCATGTAATAACGATAGAATTTTACTTCTTAGAATCGTTGGTATTACTAACCGGTCTCCAAAACAATAACAAATTTTTTTTTAATTCTAAAGCCATTTTTACATTTTTAAACTGCATTAGTAGACTATTTTTTTCTTTTTTTTTTTTTGCCTCAATTTACCATTGACTTTGCTTCACGAATTTCATGACCTTGCTAATTATTGGATCACTTTCAGAATATTTTACAATATCCTCTAAAACAATAGGTACTATGTGCTGATCAAAATTAAAAAACTTTATTTATGAATTACTAACATCCGATTCCCCTGGTTGAGGGAAACGCGACAGAGCGTCAACATTTTTCTGTTTTATGCCCGGGCGATATTTATTCTAACAATTATAATTTGATAAAAATAATATCCACCTATGGAAACGACCTTTTGATCTCCAAGTAATTTTTCAAGTGGTTGATGATCGCTGCACACTGTAAACGTATACCCATAAACAAATTTATGAAATTTACGAATCGAAAATACAACTGCGAGAGCCTTTTTGTGGATTTGAGAATAATTTCTTACACAGTTGTGTATTCTTCACAAGTATTTTATGGAATGGAATTCATATAAACTTAAGAATTATTTATTACTAATTGTTACAGAAATATACATATATATTACTAGATGAGCCGGCAAACGTTTTTTTGCCTTAAAAAATATTTCTAGTACATATTTTGGGTGTTATATAAAAAAAAGCTAATGTATTGTAAGTGTGTGACGATGACCGCCAATGAAAAAAATACCAAACAATAATTTTGTTCTGTTTGAAATACGAACGACGACGATTCTCCAGCATGAGGCAGACATAGCGCCATCTGTCATTCAACAAAAAATTAATTATGAGGCGGGCATAGCGCCATCTGTTGGGTTAATAGTTTAGTAAATACAGAAATTGCGCTCTCCTTCCCCTCCCCGTGCCCCTAGCGATTTAAAATATACTTTAGAACCTATTCTCATACCTACTAAATATGCATAAAAAATTTCATTAAAATCGGTCGAGCCGTTTCGGAGGAGATGGATAACAAACATCGTGACACGATAATTTTATATTATAGATAATGAATGTCAGAACCGTATACATTAGCTCAGACTTTCCATTACAGTATCCCCCGGGTGGATTTTTTACTTACAACACGCTCTTAATTAAGAGCGCATCCCGTTGTGGTCGATATGCTAGTAAATCGCACTACGCATTTACAGAAAAAATTCATACTTTAGCCGAACCGTTCGTATGTGAAAAAAATTCTCCGGAGAGGTCTTCCTTGTCTCCTTTAGTATGGTAAATTTCTAGTCGAATGTCCACAAACACTATTCCCTGTAGCCTTCGTAGTTATGGCACAATGCACTGCATAAGTAGGGGTCATCCCCTGAGTGCTGGTCCTAAAAAAAACAAGTACTTCGTATAGATGTGAAACTTAAAGTGCTAAAAATGTTTTTTTTAAATAGTGTCCTTCAGGATAAAAAGAAGTATGTCTTTGAATTACATATATCGCACTTGATCAACAAGAGGGTATAAACTCAAAATTTTAAAATTTTCAGTAGAGGCAAAAAAACTTTTTTTTAATACTACTCTTCTATCACAAAGAGGGATACAACTGTATTTTTTGGGGGAAAGAGTAGAGAAAATGGTGTAAAATTTTTACAATTTTTATAACCACTGTACATCAATTTCTTAAAAAAAATGAAATTTTAAAAATTTTGAGCTAATACCCTCTTGTTGAACAAGTGCGATATATTTTATTGCACTTTTTAAATCCTCATAAATTAAGGCTAAATATACTATTGGTTGTATAAATATGATATGATACAAATTTGATTATTTTTTAAATTAAATTTTTATTCAGTTAATTTTTTATGGAATCTTTTAAAACATTCAAATCACATTGAACAAACTTGTTGCACTGGTTCCTCTAAAGAGAGTCAATCAAAATTTTTTTACATAATTTTTTCTACTCTTTCAACCAAACAATAAATTTGTAATTTTCTTTGTGATAGAAGAGTAAAATATTTAAAAAAAGGATTTTTTGGCCTCTACTAAAAATGTGTTAATTGTGTGTGCTAAAGGCACCAGTGCGATATATAAAATGAAATTTTTCCTTTTTCATTGATCTGCATAAAACACAATGTCTAAGATGATCTGTAATATCATTGGAAAAATGTATACCAGTTATGTGCGTAAAAAAAAACCAGTGGGATCTATTGTCACAAATGGAAAAAAATTCGACATAAAATAAAATATTTACAAAATAATGTTTCTAACTGACTTGGTTGTAATATAACCCAATTATATTATCTGTATAAAATATCATAAGATGAAAAACCGCATTTACTCTCTGAAAAATTCAAAAACACAAGGCACGTACCTGGGTCACGACAGAGGTAGTTTTTAAATAATTTTTATAAAAAACTTACTACTCACCAAACACACACAAAACAGTTGATTTTGTACGCAGAGACCAACGAAAATCTTCCACCGGGACTTTATCATCTGAAAATAGACCGATTATTGTATTCTTAACTATTATTATTTTTTCATTTCTCTTGGGATGCATGATATCCATGCAGTGTCGAAAACCTCTGATACTTAATATGAACTAATCTTTTGTACAATAATAATACAAAAGATTTAATAAGATAATAACACAAACAATCAAACAAACCTCATAACTATTAAAAAAAATTTATGAGAAAATTTTCTAAAAAGCTAAGTTTACACCAAATATAAAAACTCGTTTCTAAGGCGATTACTGAAGTCTTCTTGGACCATAGTGTATCATCCATTTAAAGTTTGCTAAGACATATTCAAAGACAGGCAAACTGTTTTTATATTCTTTATTTTTTTTTTTTTTTTTTTTTTGTTGATAAAAAGCAAACCATTTTTACCATCACTTAGCAATTTTATTTACAGCAGACCACCAAAATTACTCATACTTCTCTATACGAGTATATTGCTATCAAAATCACTCCCATACATTTTATGCGAACAATTGACAAAATGTCTGTCGCTGCCATTCACCAAATGAGTGTATATTTATGCTCCATAATAATAATATCCGTAATATTTGATGGGTGGTTATAATTCAGCATAATTTTTTGGTAAATAAACTTGTTCTAGAAGAAAAAAAAAAACACAATCTAAGAAAAATATATAAAAAAAATGTGGCACACAACAATGACAAAATGTTACGAAAATAGCCAAATATATAATGGGTGATCCAAGTAGAGATACTTTTTTCAATAGCCTTTATTTGACAGATCACGTGGGAGTTGTGTCATGCTGTCATGTTATTTTTGTTTAGTATTGTTTGGCATTTCATAATGGAAAGACTTACGCCTGAACAACGTTTACCGTAGCTGAGAGTGTACACGAAGACCGTGGAGAGTCGATTCGGCACTGTTCGCAGCAACTCGGAATGACGTATGGAACGACTTGGCGCATTTTACGTCGAGATCTTAAATTGAAAGCGTACAAAATACAGCTTGTGCAACAACTGAAGCCGCTCGACCTTCCCTAGCGACATCGCTTCGCTCTATGGGCTCTTGAAAAGTTCCAAGAAGATCCGACGTTTTCGAGGCAAATTTTGTTTAGCAATGAGAACCATTTCTGGCTAAATGGGTATGTAAAAAAACAAAATTGCCTCATTTGGGACGACGAGCAGCCTGAAGAGATTCAAAAACTGCCACTTCATCATGAAAAAACAAAGGTTTGGTGTGGTTTGTGGGCCGGTGGAATCATCGGGCCATATTTCTTTAAAAATTATATCGGTGCGAACGTAACCGTCAATGGCGACCGTTATCGTGCCATGATAACCGACTATTTGGTGCCTGAAATTGAAGCTCGTGATCTCGGCGACATTTGGTTTCAGCAAGACGGCGCCACTTCCCAAACATCGCATCAGTCAATGGATTTGTTGAGAGAATATTTCGGTGCGCAAATAATTTTGGGCTGGTCGAATGGCCACCAAGTTCGTGTGATATCACACCGTTAGACTTTTTCCAGTGGGGATATGTAAAGTCTAAAGTTTATGCGGATAAACCCGCTTCGATTCAGAGGCCTGGGAGGAAAACATCACCCGTGTCATTCGCAGTTACCAGTCGAAATGCTCGAACGAGTCATCGAAAATGGATTCATTGGATAGACCATCTGCGACGTAGCAACGGCCAACATTTGATAGACATAATCTTCAAAAATAGATGCCAAAGAATGTTCTTTCAAATGATAATAAACATTCTCCATTAAATTTGAATTTTCTGTGTTTTTTTTTTTCTTTAAAAAAGTAGGGAACCTCGAAATGGATCACGCTTTATTTATTCACTAAGTTGAAAATTCTTGTAAGTGGCTGTTGGTTAATGTTTGTTAGTTTGTTTGTTCGTTTCTTAAGATCCCATTTTATAATCTGGTTTAATAAATAAATTCCAAAAAAAAAAGAAAAGAAATATTATCAAAAAATAAATAACCAAACAGAAACATGAAAATTATGGCAGTCAGACACGATTAAAAGATGATGGTCTGTGTAAGAAAATTATAATTGAGAAGATAATTTCATAAATTGTTAATAATATTCTTTATGAGAAACAAGATGTTTAAGTATAAGTTTAGCTAAGAATAAGTTAAGTTATGGAAAATTAAATTGAAAAAACAACATGAGCTTAAATAAATATTTAAAAAAAACTTTTTCCACATTTAATATAGTTTTTCACAAAAGAAAAAAATCCAACACAGAAGCTCGTAGTATTTGAACAAACAAAGAAACATTAGACTGCACGGTAGGATGAGCTGATATCATGATGTTTAAAGACTCACCACACTCTCATCATCAGAGTTGTTTACCGCTTAGACCTGAAGCTGCCAATAATATCAGCTGTAACCAAGCAGTTGATCATTAATTAGTTCTGCTGAGTCACATGTATGTTTTATCAACAGATTAATTCATATTAATAGTCTGGAAAGTCACTATATATTAGACTTCTTGTTCAATTGAGATTTTTCTATTGTTTTGTTTAAGGACACCAATATATACCATGAAAATAGGCCATATTTTCTCTTTTGCATTCAAAGCATAACAGAAATTAATATCGCGTATACGCACATTGAACTTCCTGTTGTAGAAGACGATTAAAAACTATCAATTGTTTCAACGTTAATGAAAACAAAAAAATTTTTGTTTTAAACCTAAAGAGACTATTGTTTTTTAATCGTCTTCTGCAAACAATCAGTATCTAAGTCATTGATCGTCAAACTAGCCCCTAGGAGCCGTGCACCAATCGTCATTTTCACATACACAACACGAACCAAACAGAAGAGACATACTAAAATACGTAACATACTCATTTGTATGATAGCAGTCAATGAATGATGTTCTTTGTCGCTTTATTTTAGAATTTGCAACAACAAAACACATGCAAAAGAGGCAAGAAAATATTTATTTTTTTTTTACTCTCTTTATATGTTATTCATAGTACACTGTGAATATTTTAATTTTTCAGGATGTGGAATGTTGAGTGGGAAGAAGCTTTTTTGTATGTACATATATTTTTAATGGAAAATTTTTTTAATTATATAAATTCATTCATTCTTTCGTCCATAAACACGCTAAACCAATCCAGTGTGTATGCATACAAACTTTTAATATGATGTTAGGCTACAGTAAAAAAATAAATGTAACAATCAATTTCTACAAGTGCAAAAACACCAATACATTGATATTTCCTACATGTTCTCTTTATGGCAAAGGCTGATCTAAGTTAGATATCGCGTATACGTTCTAATAAATATTAACATAAATATCGAGTATACGCTCTAAGGAACAAATCAAATTTTTGGAGAAATATAAACAAGTTGTTTAAGTAAAACTTTTATGAATCCTTTAAACGAAATATATTTAGAATTCTTTCTTGAAAATAAATTTTAATTTTGTTTTGAATAAATTTTTAGAAAACTCTTTTTTTCGCAACAGCTTAATCTATAAAATGTTCTTCTTTGTTTAAATACCTATTAATCTTAATCATTATGTGTCATTTGTTTTAAGAGTTATTTCACAAGTTCACTAAACTTTTAATTAAAACTAATAATAGTTCATGGCTTGAGCTAATCACACACATGCATATACAAACACACACATACACAAGAGGAAAATAAGTTGGAAAGAAAAAGCAAGAAAATGTGAGACACGAAATAATTGGGAGTATAAAATTTGTGGTTGAAATAAAACTGAAATTAAAATTTTCTACAAAAAAAAAAATAGAAAAAAAAAAGAAAAACAAAGAAGAATCTACAAATGAAGAACAGAGAAGCTGTTGTTTAAGTGACAAACAGACAGACAGACAGACAGACAGAAAAGTACTATAATCTACAGTACAATGATGACAAGCATGTAAAACGTGTGGAAAATTGGTGATTTAGTTAGAAATACAAACCATTTTTTTAATGTTTCTTTGCTGTTGTGAAAAAGGGAAGTGATATTAGCTTTTTGCTAAAATATTTGCCACAATTTAATATATAAGAATACCATAAAGTTATTAATTTAAATTGTATAAAATTAATGTTATAGAAATAATAGATACGGTACTTCTTTATATAAAAATTTGCTTTTGACATTAAAGTATCATTTAACATTGAGTAAAGCAACGTGTTGGTAATTAATTTTAATTTTCTATAAAATATTTGTTAAATATATTAATTGGTTTTCTTAAAACCACACTGGATGTGCAAACATAAAATTGATTTAATAGAAATTAATTTCGTTCAGTGCTTTGGAGCGTATGAGTTATAATTAAATTAAATTTGAAGGAGGTTTTTCAAAGTCCCCAAGAAAACTATGGAAGTAAGTTTGACATTGATGAAGAAATACAATAAATTATGACAAGAGACTTTTAAAGCAAAACTTTAAATAATTATACTGCTGAGGAAAAGCTGTTGGAGTTAAATTCGTCTATTTTTTTACGCAGTTTCTAGAAATTAGATAATTTTTTTTTTGCCTTTTATTACCACAGATGAATTGATAAAATCAGCAATTAAATGCAGGCATAAAAACATGCTTCTTTCTTAAAAGCAGCCCAAATGAATTGGCTTATTGGAAGAAATTCTAGACTGTAAACTTCTATTATACAACGCAATACTGAAACCAATATGGTCCTATGGAATCCAGTTATAGGGCACTGCCTCAGCATCGAATGTAAAAAAAATTCAAAGGCGTCAAAACTAAATTCTACGTACAATAACAGCAGCTCCCTGGTATATCCGAAATCAGCGAATCCACAAAGACCTTGAAGTCCCGTTGGTGAAGACAGTATTTTCAAAACACGCGAAAAAATACATAAAAAAAAACTTGAGTTGCACCCAAATCCACTTGCCCGCAATATTCTAAATTATAGAGGCCACACCAGGTTGAGTAGGAGGGATACTCTTTTTCTCATTCGTACAAAAATCAACCGTTGAAATTAAAAATTTTGTTTAGAATTGGCTAACTAACATATATTAATGTATTTTTAGATTTAAGATTTGAAAAACTTATTGATGTTTCAATTTATAATTGAAGATTCAATAAATAATAAAGTTTTAAAAAAAAAAAATAAATTATTATAATTATGTAGAAAGAAAGGAAACCAAAGATGACCTACATGAGCTCTACACCATTTATTTTAATGCTTTGAAAAGTAAAAGACAGTGTGAGCATAATCTGTACCATAATTTATGACGATCCGAATATGAAAATGAAAGAGCTGGTTGACGCTATAGGTATTGCTACCGTGTGAGTACATCAGATTTTGCATGATTATTTGGATCTGAAAAGAATATCAGCGCGATGAGTCCCGCAATTCTTCATATTGGATCACACGTATAATCATGTGTCCACTTCACAAAAATCTTTGACAATGTTCAGATGTAATTCAAACGAATTTCTTCAATATTTTGTTGCATGTGAAATACGTTTAGATTAGAATAATACTCTAGAATTCAAAATCGAATTTAAAATGTCGATATCATCGAATGAACGTACATTAAGGAAGGCTGAGGTGATCTTGTCGGCACACCAATTTATGGCTACAATTTATTATGCTACACGCGATAACATTCACATGGATCACAATGAAAATAATAATACGTTTAATGGCGCAAATTACTCAGATCTTTTGAATAAATTCTACATCGATTAAAATTAGAGAGGCTTTAATTACAAAGCAAACTATAACTTAGGACCTGGGTTCAATACCTGATCAGGGCAAAGCAATCAACTTGATAAATTTTATTTAATGTGTTTCAGTGTGGCATTGTATTAATTTTTGATTGCACTGCTTAAGTGAAGAATGCATAGCACTGGTCACTAAAGTCACAGTTTCCAGGGAATGTACACCCCAGTGCCCTCCTTTGTCAGTTGACAGAATCGTTGGCGAAATAAAACAATTAATAAAATGTTTGCTCACACAACTGATGTAATTTAATGAGTCTACTTAACACCACAGATGCTGCAGCACTGCTCTAAATTAACACAACACGCAATAGCAGAGTTCTAAAAGAAATATGTCTTTTTATTCATTTTCCCCATCTATCTTCTCTACCCTATCAATTTCTCTCCAGTTCTGGCACAATACATTGAAAAAGTAGGTGTCAAATTCAAATATTGCTGCTAAAAAGCAAAATACTTCATTCTAGCAGGACCATATACAGATAAAAACTTGTGTACTCACTATGGGAAAAATCCATGAAATGGGCTACGACATATTGACGTTGTCAGTAAAATCTTCAAATTTATTACCCCGTTATTCAGGTATAGCACAGAACTCAATTCTGATCGAAAGTAAAGGGTGTTTTTTATGGAGGTATAAAACTTTAAATTGGCAATAGTTTTGTAACTGACGGCCAGTTTTTTCGGCTGTCAAGTGACTTATGTTTAGTTTTTGGTTTGACATTTCAACTGACGCCTGAACACCGCCACCAAATTTTGCAGATCCAATATTGTGCGACTTAATGCCGCTAGAATATTTTCTGTGGGGATATGTGAAGCCGCTAGTCAACGCCGATAAGCCCGAAACGATTGGCTACTTGGAAAACAACATTCGCCGCGTTGTTGCCGATATACGGCCACAAATTCATCGAAACGTGGACCTTCAGATAAGACTACGTCTTAACCAGCCATGGCAGTCATATGCCGGAAGTAATATTTAAATTATGATGACAGAAGATTACCTTTCGAATAAAGTAAATTTCATGTCAATTTAAAAAATTCATCTTTGTTTTAATAAAACCACTTTCTTCCAAATTTAAAATTCCAAATGAAATTCATTCTAAATTGTTTTACAAACTTCATTTGTAATAAAAATATAGACAAAAAACATGCATATTTTTAAGTGTGTCAGTAATAAAATAAGTTTATCTCGGAACCACATCGATCGGAATATGTGACATTCCCATATAGCTATTGTTTCCAAATTTTGAAAAAAATGGCTGGCTAAAAACAGATTCGTTACAAACGAAGAGATTATAATTGAAAGAATATCATATTTCCAGGGTCTGAGGAATATCTTACTATTTGAATAGAGTAAACCAGATAAAAAGAATGCTGGACAAAGACCATATTGAGAACTAACAAACACTTGTTTTGCGGAAAAAATTTTTCATTTTATTTAGAAAGCCACGAAGGTGCTTAAAATAAAATAATTAGCAGATTTCTAATGAATATTCGCTTACAGGAGAACATTAGTGACCTTAAAATCTAGGCGCCCGGTAGTGCGTCAGGCCAAGTTCGGCCACACAGTGTGTATATTTACACGAAACCATTCGAGCTGTTTTAACCCCCCTCATAACTTTGCTCCTCTTGATCATAATATAATGAAAATTGAAACATAAGGTCTCCCTACATAGGTGACTTCACAGGTTAAATTTGGAAGTTCTACCGTAAAAGCTTCCCGAGATATTAAGGTGTGAAAAGTCCATATTTTAGTACATATTCACTCACTGACTCATCAATATTATTGGGCACTTCCAGTACAGCTCTAGAGAGCTGAAACTCGGTACACAGGTAGGTCTTGGTGAGAAATTAACCACAAAAATCTTAAAACGAGCACTTTCCACCCGGGGGACTAGGGTGCCCCTTCTTCACTTCCAGTATAGCTAGAAAGCTGAAATTTCGTACACAGGTAGGCCCTGATAAGCAATACATATAAATATTTATACAAAAACAACTAAGAAAAAAGAAGTAAGATCCGAACAAAAACACAAATGTGAAAATAAGGCCAAGTTCCTATCCAAAATATTTCGGCCATAAAAAGTACTGAGATCAAAATAAGGACCAAGTTCATGATAGGTACAATTCCACCTCATTTCTAGGCAACATGTAAGCTTGGCAAAATTTGTTTGCCTTTCTTATATGGGAAAGAATTCTTGAAAAAATATTGCCAAGCTTATAGTTTGCCTAGAAATGAGATGGAATTGTACCTACCAAGAGTTTGGTCTTTATTTTGATCTCAGTACTTTTTACGGATAACTTGGCCTTATTTGTACATTTGTGTTTTTGTGCGGTATATCTTATTTGTAAGCTTTCAAAACGCCAAAGCGTATATTTCTTAACGCACTACTATCTCTTAGTCGTTGGCAAATTGTTATTTGGAAGCAAAATATTAGTTTTATTTTTATAGAGTTTATTTGACCTGCATATATTTTTAAAATTCTGTTAAACCTTCCAATATTTAGTAAATATGTAATGCAATTTCATTAAAGTAAATAAGTTGACATAATTTTTCGAAAGTCATAACAAACACAATTTTTTCCACTCCCCCTTCCCCAGCTTTAGTTTATACAAACATTTTAAAATCATTTTATTTTCTCAAGTACATACTCAATATTCTTCACTTCATCCTCGATAATTGATGTCAAAATATATGTGAGTTTATATTTTTAATAAAAGCAAAACCAGTCATTAGTTCCAAATGATGCTTCAAAGTACTTTACACACATTTCTATAAAAATTTTATAGAGATGATATGGTGACTTAGTCCAGCACCAGCAGCCAAGGCACCTTAACAAACCAAGAAGATCATGAAACTTTATTTTAAAGGACATTGTTTATTTTTTTTGTCAATGTTACGGTGAGTATTTATAAAATTATAGGTACTGTTCTGCTTGTTTTCCTCTGGTTTAAAAATGCGTCATGGCAATCACTTGAAAAATGACCATCTCTAATGGATGCATGAGTGCGGGCATCTAATGCAATACTTGAATGGACGGACAAGTGTTGTCAATTTATAAAATGAAACTTTATTTTTTTTTTTTTTTTTTGGTTTATAAACATATTTATTTTTTATATTTGGAAATTTTTAAGTACATATTGCTTTGCCAGCAAAACAAAATCATAAAAAAGGATTGAAATTGAAGTTGAATAAAAACCAATTGCCAGGACACTTAAAAAAGAAAACAAAGCACTTAAACTTTCAAAAAATTACAATTGAAATTATTTGTGTATAATTTTAAGCAAAATATTTTAATTTTGTGGTTGAATAGAATGAAAGAAATTAAATTGTTTCGCAAATTATTTCAAATTAAATTTTCTTTAATTAAATTTATTCTACGCTTTAATATTTTCCCTTTGCTTTAATAAAAACTGTAAAAATCCAACGCACAAAAATGAACAAGATCCCTCATTTATCATACCGCAGTTTATTGACAGGTTTTCTTTATTTCAACCCTTTACTTTTTTGTTTACTTGTTGAAAACTAAACTTTAACGATTCATCTAGTGTCAGCGACAGTAAGTTTTAATAAAGGAAGGAGCAAAACACATCTTAAACAACATCCAGGATAAGCACAGATTTTTGCTATATTTTTTCTAGGGCTTAATATAAACAAATATATTTATGATCTTTAGTGAAAAGTCAAGTAAAGAAAATTTCTGTTAAATTTTTCACGGGATAAAATTAAAAATGTTTTTTTCCCAAAAGTATATAATTTCTCAAAATAATATCCTTTCAGTTTTATAAATTTAGTTCAGCATTTTTGCATTTGTTTTCTTACTTCCAAATAAGGAAATCTTTTCAAGCCCACCCAAATAAGCTTCAGTTTCAATGACAGACAGCCTCTTCGTGTGAATCACATCTCTTATTGAGCAGCCATTTCTTCAAATTGGGAATCAGGCTATAGTTTCAAGGTGCTAAATTTGTCCGTAGCTCATTTGATGAATTTTTGCCATGGGGACTTCTCAGCTCTGAAACAGTACATTTTGATGGTGGAAAAAATTGGTTTCTTCTCGAGATGAGGTAATTTTTACTTGCAATAATTATTCAATTTATCCAAAGTTTTGGGAAATATTCGCTGGAAATCGTTTACCTCTTTTGATTACAAATGATGTGAATTACATGGAGTTCATACGAAGAAATTGTCTCTACAACATGATTGACCGACAGATACACTTGAGCCTTCCTTAATGGACATTAAACAGATTAAATCGACTGTTTCGATTGCTCTTTGAATTTTTGTGTTCTCCGATGGATCCATAGTTTTTAAACGGCTCAAAAAGTCGCTCAGATTGCTCCGGCGTAAAGTCCAACATTTCTTTGAACTAGTCATACGTTTGTACTTCTGGATCAACATAAACAGTTGCTGCAGCCATCAAGCAGAGAGTTTTTTCATATTCAAATAATCATGCTAAATGTGATCCTCAGCCCAGCACCTTCTTTCTCCGAACGTGCAAAACCTTTTCACAATACTTCTTCTAACCGACCTTAACATTTTAAAAGGTTTTCCAATAAGAGTGATATGATTTCTTTCAAATAAAAAACACGCTTATTGTTAAGAAAATTCAAAAGTTTTTAATTTAATGTGAAGTACAATCATTACAATTAAGTTCTAAATAAAACGTCATTCAAATGGCCTCCACAACTTCTTCTGCAGGAACGAATTCGATGAACCCAATTTTCGAGCACTTTTTCCACTAAATCATGAATGGCACGTTCAATATTGACTTGTAAAGCTTGAATAGAGTCTGATTTATTTCGAAAGAGCAATGACTTCAAATAGATCCACAAGAAATAGTCTAATGGTGTTAAATCACAATTTCTTGAAATAATCAAATCTCCAAACTTTTCTCGAAATAATTCAATTGTTGCATTTGCTGTATGGCACGTAGCCCCGTCTTGTTGGAACCAAATGTTTTCAAAATAAACTTCTTCCAATTTCGGCCATAAAAAGTTGGTTATCATCGATCTATACCGCTCTCCAATGACAGTAACGGTGTTTTTCTTTTTTTTCTAATTAGGACCTGCACTCAGGGGATACGCAGTGGTCATCAGTTGTCTCACTAATGTACATTAGAGAAATTTATAATGTTTATTGACTTTCTCTGGCCAGGGTTTGAACCCAGGCGCCAAGTCATTGTTTGCTTAGTAGTCAACGCGCTAACCACTTCAGCCAACACCACCCTCAAACGGTTATATCAGCTTCATTTCGAAAGAAGTACGGACCGATGATTCCACCAGACCAACAGCCACACCAAACTATTTAGGTGAATCCATGAAAAATAGATATATACCGATTTCTCAAAAACTGGAGCCAATCTGACACTTCCAAATGTACTTTCTCACTCAGGGGACTCCTCCCTAATAGTTCGAAAAGGATTTATCGAAGTTCATTTTTTCGACTATCACAGTGTTATCGAACTCACTTCATATATTGAAATATCTTGCAATTTTTATTGGAAATTTTTAAAATTTTTTATTTCTAGAAAACTCTTGAAATTCCCTGAAAATTATGTGGGATAAAAATCTTACATTCTAATTCAGAATTTTACACATGTGTTTTTTGTAAGTGATAGTCTGTGATAGCCCTTGATATTAATTTTTTTTTTTTTGTTTAATTTAACAAAATTATTCTCATATTCTTTTTTTTTTTAAATACCACATAAAAACAATATTTGACACCTAAATTTTATCAAAAAGAATTTTTACGTGATTTTATTGGGTCGAGCAACAGCAACCGCATCTTTTTAAATTCATAAGTGTTTTATATTACATTCAGTTTTACATCAAATGATTGATGAATCTCTGCTACTTATGCGTTATTTGCAGAAATATTTTTATACTATTTCTTATGCATTTAATCCTGTCCTCCAACTAAGTGCAAAAAAATATGTGTATATTCTCGCAAAATAATTTTCTTTGACAAATGGCGATGGAGTGTTAATAAAATATAAAAAGAATTTTAAATTAAATAAAAGATTCAGTTAAGTGTAAATTAAAGATATATTTCGTAAAGTGTTTGTTGATCTTTTTTTTATGGTTGAGAAATAAAAAGAAATACATGCGAATATAATCGTATTTACTTGCATCTGGCGTCTACTTGAAAATTCTGATATTTTTTTCTTGTTTTTAGTCTATTAAATGTATTTTGTCATATTGTATTGTGTGTGAGTGTATTTATATTTTTTTGTTAGTAGATAATGCTTACACACCTTTTAAGTGTAAATACCAGTTGTATGGCACATAAAACCCAAATCATATGAAATTCTCAAGCAAATATTTAACTCATACACAAACTTAAAATATTCCATTACTTTGAGGACATAAATCTTGGCAACATTTTATAAACATTTAAATGAATTTAAAAAAAAGATAAAGCAGAAGATTTCAAAAAACTAAGTAGGTTTGACAATTCGTTGATATATTTACTCATTTTACATCCAAATGTATAAGTTGTGTAAATTAACAAATTAACTCTGATGGGATGGTGTAGGGCACTCAAATTCAGTACTGATACGTTCTCCTCGTCAATTTATTTATTCTCCATCTCTTAATAATGATTTGGATTTATATTAAGGGTATTCACTTCACAACTTTTATCGTTGGAAAAGTGAAAAAATTTATTTAACTTTAAAACAAGCGCGAGAAAAGTTATTTCACAAAAAAATTTAATATTTTAAAAGATTCCCATACAAATTTTCTACTCAAATAATTGAACTCTAAAATATTTTTATATTTTGAAAAATGTATTTAAAGTCACTGTTAGTGTATTCAATCCTCGCCTTGATAAAAAATTGCCCGTCAGCAAATGTAAGAAAATTGTCTTCACTGAAATATAAAAAAAAATAATTTTATGTGAAAAATTTTAAATAAATTTTACTGCAGCTCTCGCAATCCAGCTAAGAAATTGTTTAAGTTATTTAAAAAAAAAAAAAAAACAGTCGTATTTTCCATACATTAGAGCAATTATTTAAAATCTACAGCCCTGTGCTGTCGAAATATCTTCTAAAAGTCTACTAAAAAAAAAACTTTTTATTGTTTAATTTAACATCATTTTATTTACAAAATAAGGCTGACTGAGGATAATATTTGAACTAACCCATGTCAAATACCAGTCAAATAAAAATTAAAAGGGATGTTAAGGATTATATTTAGACATACAAATTTATGTTTATAGAAATTTGTAAGCATCATGTTTTTATAGTGTTTTTGATAAAACTTTATATATTATTCATATCTTTGTGTTGTCAATAAATAAAGAATGACTATGTGGTAGGGTTAGTGTGAACAAACAGTGGAGTTACAAGACTTTTATGTTCATTCAATATGACTAATTTTATATATAAATATATATAGATATTTTTTTTTTCAACATCTGTTCAATTATAACGAGCTTCTGGATTTCATTTCTAATACAAAAATTTTAATATATTTTAAATTCAATGAACTGATTAAAATTTAATTTAAATTTCTTCGGATTAATTTATCATTTAGTTCGACTAAAAATTCATAGCTTAGTTGAAATTTAAATATTCCAATGTCAAGCGCAAGAAAGTATGCTATAAAAAATTTATACATAACAAAAAGAGTTGTTATAATGATTTCCATACATTCTTCAACTTATTGAGATCTTTGGTAAAATTTAAAACCTATTTAAGAATTGTTATCTTATTTCTGGTGAAATAATTTTACAGCAATTTTACCAAAATTTATTGGAAGATATCTTTATTTTTACCGACAGCAAGGCGGCCATCGCTGCTATAAATACTGAACATCTTGAAATTAGATGGCGCGACATTCAAAGTTGTCAGAGCACTCAGAGTCCACTTGACCTAACCACAGCCTGTACAGGACACGGATAAGCTGAAGCTTGGTAAAAGTTGCACAAGACAATTAGTAACACTGCTGGTAGGGCACGGTTATATTGGTACGATCGGCATGATTTGACACAGCGACAGGAGATTGATTCAATATGCCCTGTCTGCTATAAGGTTTCACAAAGAGACAGAATCAACGAACCCAATTACGTCGTTTATTTAAGCTGTGATGGCTCTCGAAACCTAACCTAATCTTATGTTAACTAAATAGGCCTGTAACTAGATGACTCAAATTAATATAAAACTGAATGTAAAAATTACAAAATTGTCTCATATCTTATGAAATTCCCCTGAAAATTTATATTTAAAAAAAGTGTGCTTTAATCAATCCGTGGTATTCTGCCGAATTAACTGATTTTAATTATTTCATCTTTCATGAGATTTTCTTCTTCCGGTTCCACTGTTATTAACTTTCCACTGAATTCTTTGGAAAATTGTTTTATTTAACTAAATGATTATTCATACAAACAGCAAACTCTCCTATTTCAAAATAATATTTTATTGCCTTTTAGATTTTCTTTACACCCCCCATCACATTCATAACAATGTAGTGGCATAAATGATTAAACTAACTGACGAAAAGAAAGATTAAAAGGACATAAAAATATTATAGAAAGAAAGAGAAGGGTATAAAACTTAATATTTACTATTGTTTTTAAAAACTTTGTTAATATTTTTCGAGTTGCAAAGTTCAATGGCCTGTTAACGGACAACATTTAATGACGAGTCTAAAAACAAACACATTTTCCTATAGAAATCGATACCTAAAAGCACGTGATTTACGAATTAACTTTTTATTTAACTACAAAAAGTATATTTCTTTCTATAGGTTTTTTTGTTTTGTTTCGTTTTGTTTGTGAATATAACTTTCATTTAAATATTTTTACCCTCTAACTACAACTTTGCTCCTGTTTAAAAGTAATAAAACTGTTTTTATAGCCATTTCGTATTCACTCAAATTTGTTTCTTCCTTTCTGTTTTTTGTTTCCTAGAATCTAGAGTTTGTTGTGTTTATTTCAATAAGTTTTATGGCAAACAAAATAAAAATTATTTATTTAAAATTCATTGATATTTTTTTTTTGGTGATTCATTCATTCAATTTTATGACTCTTTTTAATTGGTAACATTTTGTGAGTGGAGTTTGATTGTGGTAAGAGTTTAAGGAATTTTAAATTACTGGGGATATTTTGTGACTGAAAATTTTTTTTATTTTGTAGTTTTCTTTAAATTTTAAACTGTTTAGTTTTATTTGAGATGAATATATTTTTTTTTTGGATAGGATTTCACTTTTACATTTTTTTTTTTTCAAAATAATTTAACAGATTTATTATGAACAATAGAAAAAATTTAATTATTTTAGGATTACGTTGTGTACGAGCACTGATTGAACATTTTATTCCGAAATGTTCTTGAATCCATCCCAAGAGGTATTAAACACGTTTTAAGCGGCCTCTGTTCAATACCAGAAATGAACAAAAATAAAATCATCTCTTTTTTTTTGCATTTTATTTTTTTTGGGTTGTCAAAGGCGATGTGTGAAAGAAAACAGTTTCCAGACCACTTGGATCCATTTGTGGTCATACGTGTAGGAAGAAGAGCAGGAAGAAGAAGAAGAAAAGGTCAAGAATAATCCAGAATTAGATACAGCGAAGGAGAAAAGAGATACAGGTATACTGATCCTGAGCTGATGGGTGGTCAGATAGAAAAACAAAGGAACTTTAGTTCCTGAGTTCCGTTGATGAAAACTCGCAGAATCTACTGAAGGATCTTTCTTCTAGAAGCTGAAGACGGTGATCGCCTAAAGCGCGACACAAGTGACTGTTTTTTTTTTTTTTGTGTACACATTTCCTTTATTTTAATAAACAATTTTAATATTTTATTCGAAATGTTCGAAACTCAGAAGAAACTATTTATGCATAGTCCATAGCATAAAATCAGAGGTAAGCTCGAGACTGATTTTCCACTCGCACCGAAAATTCGCTCAACATCACTTCATTCTGTTTTTTGCACGAAAATAATATGTGCGGAATTGCCATTGAATTTTTACTACGACAGTTCCGCACATTTTAATTTCTGCTGGAATATAGAATACCTCTGAGTATTTAACACAGCACACGGACCGGACCCACTTGCACCGGCTCTTTTAAGCTCATGACCACTCATAGAAGTGCGGCAATAAAATAGTTTCTTGCTTCCACTACTCACATGCCAGCTATGATGTTCATCTCTATAATTTTGATTTTTATTCCAATTCTATATACATTCTTTGCCACAAAGGCACCAACAGCAACAACAACTTGCAACATTCATTCACTTTGTAGAACAAAAGAATTGAAAACGCAAACAACAGCTATAAAAATATAAAAAAATCTGTAAAATTTCATTGTTATTTTTAATAGACAAAACTATGGGATATTTTAGCGTCAAGCAAATTCATACAGTCAATTTATTTTTATTTTAATAAAACTAACAACAACAAAAGAACACATACATACATATCAAAATATATTTAAATTTATACCAAAAAGTTTTGTTTTCCGAAAAAAACCAACAATAATAAAAACATTAAATATATTTTATATGGATTTACATATAAAAAAAAAACTATTAATATGACAGAAGTCTCATAACAAAACATAAATTTATGGAAATTATGCAAATATTTATATAAATAATAATTGAGTTTAAGTTATTCGAAAGCCAATTTAATTTAAAAAAAAAAACGCAACCAGCCATTTCATCTGAAACAAGATTTAAAAATAGACAAAAAGAAAGTTTTCTTGGATATTCTTTAACTGCATTAAATGATTTATTTTCAATTTCACTTCCTTAATATTTATTTAACGGAACGGTTCTATGGTGTAATGGTTAGCACTCTGGACTTTGAATCCAGCGATCCGAGTTCAAATCTCGGTAGAACCTGTATCAAGATCAAGTTTTTGTTCATAACGTGTTGATAAGATTAATAAAGAACATAATTAAAAACAGAGTACCAAATATTCACTCACTTATCACTCATATACATGAATAAGATTTTTAAATTTTTGTTGTGTTTCATTCTATTCGTGTTTGAAGAGACAAAAAATATTTTGCTTTATTCGTTCATGTGAAGAATATAAGGATTTTGAATTTATTCACACATGAATACGAACAACGACCTTTATTTTGCTGTAGCATTCAAAAATGAACAGCAAAATATTTCTCTATTGGACATTCATGAACAGAGTATCAAATATTCACTAACTTATCACGCATGTTCATGAGTAAGAATTTTCAATTTTAGTTGCGTTTCATTCTATTCGTGTGTGAAGAGACAAAAAAATTTTGTTTTATTCGTTCATGTGAAGAATATAAGGATTTTGTATTTATTCACACATGAATACGAACATCAAACTTTATTTAGCTCTAGCATTCGAAAATGAACAGCAAAATATTTCTTTATTTGATATTCATAAATCATGATCAGTTTTGTACAAATACATACATACATATCTTCATTCGTCAAAAAATAAACTTAATTTTAGAAAAAAATCTTCAATCATATTTATAATTTTTATCATGCCGGTGTTTTGTCAAGTCGGATTTACCGACAGTCCCTTTAAGGCTGACGTTACCAATTTTACAGTATAGTTTGTTTTCACCTGACGAATTTTTAATTTTTGTTAGCCAGCTGGCAAAAATCTTTAAACACCATGAATTTATTCTGCGTTTTGTTGCCCTTTCCACCTACAACAAAAAAGTAATATAACAATTATAGGTGTTAGCAACTAAATCTCAAAAAATCTTATTTAGGGTAAAAAAATATCTTCAAATCTTATTTAGATTAAAAAATCTTTAAAATTAAGGTAAAATCTGCATTGTGGCACCGCTGATCATGATGAATTTTCGCACTTTAAAACACATTACAACATAGTATAAATCATTTTGAATGCATATCTCATATAAAGAAATGAAATTTTCTTAAGCACGAGAATTAGACATGCAGTGATAGAATGGAGAGGAACACCCCTGCAGAACACCGATAAGAGCACTGGTCAGCAAAACCCAACTATTTCTCTAGTGGAAATGTACCAGTTATATCACCAATGATATTTGCTTACTGAAAATACATCAGAAATGAAAGTTTTTTGGTTTTTTATTTATTTATAAAAAAATAAATAACATTTAAATAATTCATTTTTAATCTATAATTATAACTTAAAATAAATTTAAAGTATTTTACATTAATTAAAAGTGTTAAAAGAATATACATACATACATACATACATACATACATACATACATACATATGTACATACATACATATGTACATATACAGTAAATAGAGTATTATTTGTTTGTTTTTTTGCGACTGAGTTTGCCTTTATATCCCATTTTTGAAGCTGAATAGCTCTTCTCAAGTGATTTTAAGCCGGGCCAGGGAATTTTGCGTTTATTGGTATAGATTCTGAAAAGGGGATAAATATACTTATAATCTGGAAATTTTCCAGGTCTTTTAAACTTTTTTTGCCATGGATCCCATCAATGTTGTAGGCCATGACAACATTATTACTTAAAATATATTTTAAGTTTTTTTTATACAAACTGCCTGGCTCACGATTTTGACCGATGTCGATCGCTTGATTTTAAGACGCTAAAAATCTAGCTTGCGTTCCACTAATAACTGATTTTATTTAACTTATTAATTGTTTACTAAAAGAAAAGCTAAAGAAATAAATAAAATTTATGGTTTGAAGGCCACAACTCATTTGTTTTTCGTTTACGATTTCAGCATTATCGATCGGGCGACATCGTAAGCCAGGCAGAAAATCATAACACTTACATACATAAAATCTTTTATATATTTTTGTTGATTTTTTTTCAACTCATAAAAAAAATTTTAGGTTGAAGGCATTAACATACATAGTACATATATGCATGTGCTCAGTGCGTGTGCGAGAGAGTCAAAAGGCGAACACTTGCATTACTTGTGACCAGTCTAGTATTGGTCGATTTTTCATTCTTAAATCCCTTATATGTTTTTGTTGATTTTCTTTGGAATAACGGCACAGTAAAAACTCGTAAAAAAATTTGAGGTTGAAGGCATCAACATACATAAGTATGTATGTATATGCATGTACTCAGTGCGTGTACATGTACATATGTACATGAGCGAGAGAGTCAAAAGGCAAACACTTGCATTACTTGAGACATGTGTGGTATTATAACAAAAATGAATAATGAAATCGATCCGAATGCCATTACAGCGAAAAATATTTGATTCGATTTAAGTCTTCGATTTCATTTCAAATCGATTTCTATCACATACATATGTACATACATATGTACCTGCAAATTTTTATTTTTAATTTAAGCAAAGGCAAATGACTGCTATTCTCTGGGTATCCTTTTTCTTGAAAAAAATTTTATTTGGTTCATGTTATACTTATATTTCGCTTTGATGAAAATCCGGCCGACTTTCTAAGCGCAAGCTTATTTGCAATGCATAGTTTTCATAAACACATACATATGTACATACATACTTAGGTACTTCAAATTTTTGTCAATGCCCATTGTTTGTTTGATGAGTATGTTTTCATAAAATTTCTGGAGTCTAATCACCGCATTCGGCATCGAGTAAAATCTATAGTAATTTCTCATTTAACACAATAAAAATTACGATATATTTTACTCGACATTAGTTCACAGTCGCATTCATTAACACTGTTTTTTTTTTCTCAACATGAACGAATAAAGCAAAATATTTTTTGTCTCTTCAAACACGTGATAAGTTAGTGAATATTTGATACTCTGTTCATGAATGTCAAATAAAGAAATATTTTGTTGTTCATTTTTGAATGCTACAGCAAAATAAAGTTTGATGTTCGTATTCATGTGTGAATAAATACAAAATCCTTATATTCTTCACATGAACGAATAAAACAAAATTTTTTTGTCTCTTCACACACGAATAGAATGAAACGCAACTAAAATTGAAAATTCTTAATCATGAACATGCGTGATAAGTTAGTGAATATTTGATACTCTGTTCATGAATGTCAAATAAAGAAATATTTTGCTGTTCATTTTTGAATGCTACAGCAAAATAAAGTTTGATGTTCGTATTCATGTGTGAATAAATAGAAAGACCTTATGTTCCTTACATGAACGAATAAAGCAAAATATTTTTTGTCTCTTCAAACACGAATAAAATGAAACACAACAAAAATTTAAAATTCTTATTCATGCACATGACTCATTAAGGCAAAATATATGTATTCATACATGTGTGAATCAAATAAAAAAAAATCTTCGCTATTCATTTTCGAATGTGATCACAAAAAAAATTTTTGTTAGTTTCATTTATGACTATTTATCATGAATGTTTAAATTTGAGTATTCATATATGAATTTTTCTGAACTCTGGTTAAAAAGATATGATGCAAAATTATCTAAAAAATATAGCGAGAGAAAAAAGAATGATACTTTAGTAAAAACGCATATTTGGAAATATATTTCTCATGGGGTTTTCAAGTTTATTTTGCATGTTTAGATTTAAGTAAAATCTTATTTCATAAACTCTATTTGTTATGATCGTGATATGCATGATGATACGTATCATGTTTTCAACTACATAATTACTAAGTAAATATTTCCATTGAAAAGTAATGACTTCAAATGCTATTAAACATTACTTTTTACCAGTCCTACTTTGTCATTTTAACTCATTATTTTAACACGGCGAGGCAGGTGGCTCCCATATTGAGTTATAAATAACAATTTTAAAATTTCAATAATTAGAAGATATTAAAGATGAAAAAAAAAATTTAATGTACCTGCCCAGTATTGAACACGTGCCTAGTGTGTTTTATACCAAGTGTTTAATTCAGTTGTCTACTCATCAATAAAGAAACTAAACGCTTAAAATTTTCTTTTTACAAACTCGCAAAGAAATAAAAAAAATCAATTTGCTTCGTTAGAAGTTGTACTTCAGAATGGTAAGCACAGGCTCTACTTCTGTGATTACAAGAGATGAAATTAATTATTTATTTATTAATAAGTAATAAGTAAGTAAGTAAAATTTAATTATGTCTTCTAATGTTATGTTAAAATAATACATTACTTATTATTTCTTCCATTCTTTATTTTTCATTTTTTTAGTTTTCTTATGAGTTCTTTTTTTTTTTTTTTGCTTTCCTACAATAGTATCAAAAATTCTTTAAAGATCCTTACATTCACTCTGGAACTTCCTCTAATTTTTTTTCGGAGTTGATAGTTTTTCTTTAAAAATCTCAAATTCCCTTTTGTATTTCTCCTGTCTGGCCCGATATTGTTCTGTCGTTATCGGCTTTTTGTCGGCTTCTTTGCTGCCGTACTTGTTGTGTCTGCAGATGTTGGAACGAATTCTTCTACTTCAATGAATTTTTCCCATTTACTAAAAATTTTTGTTTATTTCTTCCTGAGTCATCTGTTTGCTCTTCTATTTTACTAAATTATCTGACAGCAGGATCAAAATTTTTTCATGATCATGATCACCATGTGGTGATTTTAGATTGAAAAATGCTTTGAGTATTTGCTTAGCACTCTTGCTGATATTTAACGAGCATCAAAATGCCTTTTTTTCAGAATTGAAACAAAGCCTTTATTTTAGAGTTCTAGATTAATTCTACCTTTTAATTAATTTTATGACAGTTTATATACTAAATTTTTCCTAATTTATTAATTATGTCAGCACAATCCCACGAAATCATTTTTCGTTCAATAGTTTAATTCATAACAAATGAATTCAGTGGAATTTGCTGACAGTACTTAAAATAACTTATTCAGTCAATGTCATTAACCAAATTTCATTCTTTAGTTCTTTTTATTTTTTAATTTTGTTTACTTTATTTTATAGTTCATATTACAACAGCGCGTCAAACAGCAATATGCACAAATTTAATAAATAGTGATGACACATACTACAAACTGCTGGAAAGCAGTTCGAACATTATGTACTCATAGTATGTTGGTGGGTAATTGCAACACATTACCTACTTTTTGCTGGGTATAAATTTTAAAGTATACTCTACGTCTTAATATGCTTGTGGGATGACATCAAGCTAAAATTATGTTTCAACATTCGAAAATTTTAAATATCTTATGTTCTTGTAAAGTTGAATAGTAAATAAAACACTAAATGTCTTCTATGTATGCCAACATTGTGATATGGCAAAAACACAACTTTCATGGTAAATTTTGCTTTCCGAAATCGGCCAGCTATGAGTATTAGCAAGTAACAGGCTAGATTTCGATTCTAGTTACTAATGAAAAAAATAACAAGTAAGTGTTTATATGGTGTATCTTATAGTTAGCAGTTTGCAATCTAAATCGATCGATCCGAGTTCAAATCGCGGTACAACCTAACTACTTCAACTATATTTTAAGAATAACGATTTTTTCATTCCTACAAATACATTTAAAACAAAAAGAAATTCTAAAATTTTGTTGATTTGTTTTATATATAATTGCTCGAAAGTAAGAACTCCATCGATATCGGCGAACAAGCACTAATAGTTGCCGATCATATAGAGAGTATAAAAATTTTATGCGAAGATCATATTCATTTATTCTATAAAAGATAATTAAGTTCTTTTTGATTTAAGTGCTTTCATGTAATTACAGCCGGTATAAAAATAATATATCCTGCAAATAGTGGAAATTATAATATTGCTGCTCTATTTCTTATACTATCAGAATTATGAAAAAAATTTTAATAAATGATCGATTACTTTTCCACAAAAGTATTAAGTACCTAAACTTCTCATATATGCGTATTTACTAATATTAATAATATTATCGTAGTGAATTGGTTCTATGGTGTAATGGTTAGCACTCTGGACTTTGAATCCATCGATCTGAGGTCAAATCTCGGTAGAACCTGCTAAAAGCTCGATATTTTATTAGACTTAAATTTATGTGTAGTTTTGTAGAAAAGCAGCTAAAAGTTCTAAAATTATGTGTGGCTAATTTGCTGTTTCTTCTGAGTCTTCTTAAATCGCATTTATGTATTATAAATAGATACTTAATTTTAATTTTCATCACTTAAAACTGTAGTATTTGAACTTTGGAATTTATTTTATTTGTATAAAAGTTATTTCAATGTATAAAAATTTTTTTTTCGGTAACTGCAAGTCATAATTAAAAATTTTAATTTAGTTATTATCATCGGTAATAACGGTTCTATGGTGTAATGGTTAGCACTTTGGACTCTGAATCCAGCGATCCGAGTTCAAGTCTCGGTAGAACCTAAGTTTGATGTTTTTTTTCCTTCAATATTTTTTTTTTTTTGTAAGGGTGGACTTGTTGTGTAAAATTTTTAGAAGCACATGTTGTTCTTCTAATAATAATACTTCCGTTGAAGTGCGTTGTTTGTAGAAAGGTAGGCATTTCTTGTGCAGTTCTTGTAAATTCTTGTCAAAGCTCTTGTAAACAGGGCACAATTCGTTACATCCGTGAACGTAGGGCTCGTCACGTAATAACTGTATAATTGGATGGGAAATTATGTGACGATTTGTACGATCACGGATGTAACGAAATGGGGCCAGGTCTTTAAGCTTAAGTTTGGTAAATATTTACTAAAAAAAACGATGATATATTATCTTAAGTATTTATTGTCATTCGGAGAAAACATATGTTACACGAAAAACAAAATAATTAAGTAATCGGTTGCTGGTTTCTTCATAATAGGCAATAAGCTGTGTAAAAGTAATCGGTTCTATGGTGTAATGGTTAGCACTCTGGACTTTGAATCCAGCGATCCGAGTTCAAATCTCGGTAGAACCTGCTAAAATTAAAATTTTAGCACAAAGTAAGTGATGAGAAAAATTTATAGCTGAGCTTTTTCAATTAATTTAACTGACTAATAAAATACACTTGGAGCCCCGAATTGTTTGCGGCGTTTCGATTTGCAATCCTAACTTAGAAGTTGATGAAATTATCAATTTGCATGCAAAAATGTGATATCCCTTTTTATTATTCTCCATGTACATTTTTATATACCATATGACTTTTTTTTATAAAAAATATAATTTTTGCACTTATATATATAAAGGAATTAGTGATCCGATTTGAGTCCTTTCGTTTTGCGTCCCATTACTCTGGTCACCATTAACGACGCAAATCTAGGGTCTAGTGTATGTGCACAGTATTGCATCTAAGATAATTTTAATGTAGTGAATTTTAAAACAATGCTTTTCATCAAGCAGTTGTGTTAAGTCGTTAAATTTTTTAAAGTAAATGTGGGATCACACGGTGGCCGAAATACACTAATTATTGGTACACTTTATATCCTGATCGTTTGTTGTCACAATTAATTCCTGCACACGACAATCAAGAACAAAATTGCAAATGCAAATGCATCTCTGGTATGACAATCTTGTAAACGGTTGATAGGCAACCGGGTTCTAAAATAAATGTTGAAAATGTACTAATATTTATTGAGTCATCTTGCGTCCATCAAAAAATCCATTATGCGACAATTTCTCAATTCAATTTAATTTTTTAATTATATATATATATATTATTTGAAGAGTTCATATGTACTAATGAAATTTTTATGAGGAAAATAAAACAAAATGAATAGAGATACAAATCGATACGAAACTAGATTTCTTCAACTATGTTCCAAATTTATCGTTGTCGAAAATACGTAACCGTTGATTAAATAGTGCCCGTTGGCCTAACCTAGTTAATTTTTTGTTAACAGACGTTTTACCGAATATTGTAAAAGCGGGCGTAAATAATAAACCGTCACAACTCAAAAAAAAAAACATAAATGTTCAAGGGAGACAAAATAACTTTGATGCTGCTGGATTAATCCTGCAGCACAATTTTTCTAGTTAATTAATGTGGTTATAAATTTCCACGATCATTAGATATTTTATCTGTGAACTAACTGGCTTATGAAGCGAAACCGAATTTGATTAATTTTGAGTTGTGCTGGTTTTATATTTAGTGTGCGATGCTCAATTTTTTTTCTTTCTGTGTTCAGTCTGCGAGCACAAGACACAGTATTAATTCATATGAGAAGTGTCAGTCTCTGTCTTCTTTCTATATTAGAGTTCATTTGTTCTTGAAAATTAAATTTTTTTGTTATATTTTTTTTTTCATCATCTAATAAAAAATAACATTTATAAATCTAAATAATAACCGAAGAAAATAAATCTACATATGTGACAGCGCATAGAGAAAGGGACCTAAGGGTTAAAAAAATTAATTTCCACTTTTTTTTTTTTATGTGGACAACATCTGAGCATCGAATGAGACCAATCCCATGTCCCAAAAGTGTTCCCCCCCAGAAATATGCGCGTTTTATGAAAGTGAAGTACACCAAAGATATACGTATTTAAATCTTTAAAATGGCTCTGCTGAACAAAACCGCTTTTTACCCGTAGATCCCTTTCTATTTTGCGCGTCACATATGTATGTATTTTAATAAAATATGTTTCTTAAATATTGTTTAAACTTTTAGATAAACCAATACATACATGTGTATATGTGTGTACATATGTATGTATTGAAGTATTTTTATATTTAAAAAAAAGAAAGTTAGTGAATGTGCTCTGTGCTTTTTGGAAAACTTAATACATAACGGTTCTATGGTGTAATGGTTAGCACTCTGGACTTTGAATCCAGCGATCCGAGTTCAAATCTCGGTAGAACCTGTTGCATCAAATATTTTATTAAATTTAATATTTTTTTTCACAAATATTTCCATTAACATTTTTATTGTTGTTGGAATAAATTACATTTTATAATACTGTAGTTAAGTCACATTATTTTACAAAATATCTAATTATCTTGATGACAAAAACTATATACCTTAGGGTATAAATGAATATTAGCAGCTACAAACCAAAAGCTAGAGTCCCTGTAATTCAAACAATTAATGCAGTGAGAGAATTGACGAGGTCTTAAATGACTTGTTATTTAAATAAACGAGCATCAGGAGAACAACCACTGAAGTTTCTTAGTGTAGTAATACAGCAGTTGGATATTGGATAATTTTACACTCTAGATTACTTGAAGTTGGTAAAGTGTTACATATATTTATATATTATTTTCGACCTTCTTAGCATGACCTACATAAGCACTTGATAATGTTGCCTATTATTACCATCAGACCAGCTGGTCTGTTGCAACATGACATATTCTGATAAATTTATGGCAAATGCATACTTCTGTTTTATTATAAGAGCCGCTTTTGTCAAAAGTAAATTATGTTCGTTTGTAATCATTTAAATGAGTTCTACTCAACATAATTGCTACTTTAATCTACTTGATGCTTTTGTAAATATTAATAAAATATAATTCTAAAGATGATTAATTTTATTAGTTTGGCATGATTTTTCTAATAAAATAACTTGTGGCACTTTTAAAATCACCAGCTCATACGTATAGCATTGGTAATGCAAGCATGATGCATAGCTTTTTTAATTAATAAGCAATATTGAATTACCACTAACATTTTTGTGAAGCAGCCAACCAACCAACCAATCGCTATTTATATAACTGAGCTTTTAACAATAGAAAAAAAACAACTACTATTTTTATATAAAGTACAAAGGAATTATATTTTATGGCCAAAGGATAAAGAGACATGCTGCATACAACAAAACTAGGCCATTATAAAAATGTTATTTAGAAATTGTAAAGTACTAATTGTAACTGTGTAAATATGCACAACATATTTCTAGTATTTCAGAGCCTCTAATTTACCGCATACAGTAAGTAATACTGTACACTTGACTACAAAGTTGCAACTTTTAAATTAATTACATTTTACTAAAGAGATCAGCGCAAATAATAAATTATATGTATATTTTTCAACAAGTATCTTAAGTGCTCAACTTGAATTCTGCAAATTCATCTTAAAAGTTCATAAAAAGAAAGCAAATAAAAAACAAAAATAATATTAGAAAGAACAACTGACAGATTAACAAAGGAGGAGTCATTAATCTTGTTAAATATTTTTCTTTCGACTTATACACACATTTATTAAAGCAAAGTTTGTGCATTAGATGTGCCATAATTCGCCCAGGGGCAAGAAGCTTTAAATAGAAAGAAAAATAGAACAAGAGTGTTAATGAGTTATTGTAAAACTAAAGAAAAGAAGTGTGAAGAAGTGAACAATGTTTATGCAAATTATTTATTTTCATAAATAAGACTCTTCTCACCGCCCTATTTAAACGATTGATGAAGTTTTACGGGCACAATGAAACTGGTTTTCATATATAAAATTCGTACATTAGGATCACTATAGTTTTAATGCAAAAGGGGGATAGTGTGTCAAAAATTTGAAAAGAACAAACCAAGCGATTTTATATTAAAATATTTATTATTTTTCTTGGTATTTACAAATATTTTCAAATTTATTAATTTGCTGGCTCACGTTTCTATTATTCGAAACTAATTTCAAAATTTCGAATTCTAGTTTGAATGTTAGAAATAAATATGTTAATATCGTATCTAAGATCAACTTTTCATAATCTAGTACATATTTTCAAATTTATTATTTTACTGAAGCTAAGTTTTAAATATTCGAAAATAATTTTAAAATTTACTTTGATTGTTATGAAATGAAGTTAAATAATATAAATTTCGTATATATAATAAAATTTTAGAAATCTAGTACTACAGTAGTTTTCCGATTTAACGAACATTCGATTTAGTGAACATCGCATTTAACAAACACTAAAATTTGTTGTACTGAGTACCTTATGTAGTCGGTTTAACGAACGAAATTATCGAAATGATTTACGGATAAAATATGAAATACAAAAATCCATCATTATTGGTAAAATTCTAAAATCAAAATCGTTTGAGAGAGCTTCAAGAAGATACAATTAAGAAAAATCTATCTATTCCACAAAAATCAGGGTGTCATTAACCAATTTTTTATATATATATTATTTTTCTATTAGTTTTTTTTAATTCTTTCCATCCTCATATTTTTAATTAAATAAGTACGAGTATTACAATTATTATTATAATTTTAACGAAATAAATAGACAAAGATTTTCTCTTTTAATTTAGTACTGGATATAACGAAAAATTCACTTTAACGAACAACAATTAGGTTCGTTAAATCGGAAAACTACTGTATATTCAAATATTTTAAAATTCATTAATTTACTGGCACATATTAAAGTTTCCAAAAATATCACAATAATATTTTTTAATACATATATAAATTTTCCAATCTTTGTACAAACTATTAGTGAAAACGAAACATTTCGAAATTTGTTTTGAATTCAATTCATTTGTTTTAATTGAAAATTAAGTTTCTAATTGAAAATTTTTTTTTCTTTCATGCTTTTTGTATAAGAAATTTTTATAATATATAGCTTTTTTCTTATAATTTAAAACAGAAATTATTGCTCAGTAAAATTTCCATCATTAAAAGGTTTTCCAATAGGGATGATATGATTTTGAAGTGACGTTTGGGCCATTTGTAATGTGTGATCTGTCATTTGCTTATCATTGTATTCATTAGTGTTTATATTTTCATCATGGAGAGATAAATTAATTGTATCATTAATTGTATCGATTGTGCTTCACATTAAACAAAAAAAATTTCAATTTTCTTAACAATAGGTGTGTTTTTTTTTTAAGAAATCATTCCACTCTTATTGGAAAACCTTTTATTTATTTTAAAATACGAATAACTTTTCTTCCATTAATTTTTTAAGAATAGATTCAATTGAAATAAATTGTTCGGAATATGTTGTTCGACTATTTTGTGATAAGTGCAAAGTTAATGTGTCTTCGAGCAGTATGTTATTTGAATATTATTTACAATTTTTTGCTTGCATAATAAGAAGATATCGATGGACCGTCGTATGCGTTACGTATGTTAAAGCATAATATACGATAATTTCGCGCACAGGGGTTGATATTTTTTAATTCTTCTAAATCGAGTAACTTAAATCGATTAAAATTATTCGAATAATATATATTCGAATATATAGACAAATTTATTTTAATATATATTTTGAATAAAATTTGTGAGAAATATTGTCTGCAATTATGTATTTTATTCGATAAATTTAAATGCTCTGGAATGTTTTTAAATAATTTAAATATATTTTTTTGTAAATACTAAAAAAGTTAACCGATTTATAATTATTCGATAAGTTATAATTTCCCTTAAGGTATAATTAATAAAATCGTATCGTACAACTTTTGAGGCATAGTTGGTTAAAACGTGTACTTTTATTGGTTTTTTTGTCAAAGTTTGATGTGTGATACAAAAAAATTTATTTTCTGTAGATTTCTACATTGCAAAAGTTGTCACTACATTTTTTATAACCACTAACATGTTTTATATATGCGACGGATTTTATCAGCTGCTCCGCTACATCACGACACGATTTTATAAATTCTACTTTTAGTTCTCTTTTTATTTGATCAACTTTATAACTATACGTTTCGAAAATGATCTAAAAAATTTAGTAACCAAATATTTCTACGCGATAAATTTTATTCGAACACATACATATATTCGATTAATTCTGAATCTAGCAAAATTTTTATACAAAAAGAAATATAATTCAATTTTATTACATACACATTAGAATTATTCGAATAACATTTAATGGATTATTGATTTAGCGATTAATTATGAATTCAATATATGTTCTACTATAAGTTTCTTAGTAAATAGTTTGACAAAAATTATAATCTGACTGTACGTACACGTACCGCTGATGAATTGGCTTGAAACATACCTTAATTGGCTGCGTTTTAAAAGTTTTTTAAACTTCAAGAATGCTAATGATGCTAACTTTTTATTCAACATAATTAAATTTTATTTAACAAATAAAAAGAGATCGGAAGGTTCTACCGAGATTTGAACTCGGATCGCTGGATTCAAAGTCCAGAGTGCTAACCATTACACCATAGAACCATATACCGAGATGTTGCCAGAAGCGTGATTTTTTCTGCACACAAAAATTAAACTTGGTAACAGAAGAATGATATTGTTAACAGAAATAGTTTTTTTCACATGCTTTTTATAGCGGCATGTGATCACTAAGCATTAATAAGAAAATGTTGTACATAATGGGTTTTATTTTAAGATTTCTTTAGCTGTTGCTGTATTTTATTTTCTGTTGTTTCTTAAATTAGCAGAATTAACAAATAAAGTATTTGGGCAAAAAAATGTTACTTTTAAAGAAATAGAAATCTAAAGAAAATATTTATGTGACACAATTTAGTTTTAATCTTAATAAACCCCTTTTTTAACTTTAATCATCGTAACCATTTTTTATAGTTTATTTTTTACTTTGAATTCTAAGTATCCTGCCAGCACCTTTAGAGCGTGAGAATTAGGGGAGACGAGCATCGTTATTCTTAATCTTGATAATTTTGCATACATTTAATGTCGTTTAATTATGGTGCTTAAGCACAAAATAATTTCTCGTACACTGTTACACCAGCTATAAAGACTATTTTTTTTAACACTTTAAGTGAAAAACAGCAACAGCAGCAATTATTACAATTGTCGTCATCGTTAGTAACAACAAGAGTAGTGAACATACAACAATTAGCCAACAAATAACTTTATTTTAACATGCAACTGGAACAAGTAATAATCGACTTTGATACATATTGGACGACTTTTGAGGGCTGTACACGGTGTATGTTAGATTTATTGTGATCTTTAAAATTTTTCCATAATATATTCTGACAAGTCTTTTGTAAGCAAGGAGTAAATTTTTTACATGTCAATTTGTTGTACGAAAAACTATGAATAAATTCTATAAAAACTGTGTTACAAAATTTGGCATAAAATTTTTAAACTTATTTATTAAATTTTGAGGTCACTGAAAGTGTCAGCTTTCAGGAAGAAAAGTTTACCGCAAATCCGTCAACCGTTAAGACGTATTAGACTTCTTAATATTTGACCATATTAAAGTAAATTCATTCCTAAATTTAAATTCCTTATTAGTTAATGTAGCTCATATAAAATTGCAATATAATAACTGAGTTTCTAGTACAAAAACTATAGAAATTATAAGAAAAAGAAAGTTGGCAAACAAAAATAGTGTAAATAACCTTTTATGTTCAAAATAGTTAAATGTTTTAAGTGCAAAATTGCATTAACGATATGAACACAAAAAAAAAGCAAGAGGGACGAATACATATTTACAATAAAAGAGTACAGTTGAAGTATTCGTATCTACAACATTGACAAATAGAATTTATAAGTATGTAATGCGACACTATTTTGCAAGGATAAATATGTGCACGAAGGACTCTCCTAAGAAAGTCAGAAAGTAAAAATTTTTCAAACAACAATAATGCACGTTTTTAATTGTTAAGGAAGGAAATATGAATGTAAGTGAAACTTATAGTGGTGGACACAATTTGTAATTCTGTTTTGTTACAAAAAAAAAAAAAAAAAAAAAAAAAAACAAGAGAACAAAACAAAAAGTTACAATTATTTTATCATTTGTGGTTTTGAGAAAATTAAGCTTGAAATTGTGAAAAAAAATACTATTGAATTTAATTTCAAATTTATATAATATCAAAGGCCAAGAAATAATCCAAAAGCGGCTATTAGACGGTCATGCTTGGTACATGGTGTGATGGCATACCATCACACTCGTCTAATAGTGGAAAATGCGTGTTTGCCAACTTGGTTGGATGGTTTTCAAAAAATTTTGATATTTTGTGTTTCTCATTATACCGTCATACCTGTTTAATAGCAATTCTGTCAAGCTCAGTGCAAATTTCATTTGTGTGTTCGTAAGCGAAGGGTAAAGATGGCGTTCTTATAGCGCGCATTTTTAAGGGAGTTTTATTGAAATTTATGAAAGTTTGCCCGAATTGTGGAAGATAAAAAGTAAAATATACCGCATTAAACATGTTAAGTAAGGCTTTTAAAAAATTATTAGAAAAATTTAAAACAGTTGAGCCAGAAGCAACAATTGGAGTTGTTAAAAAAAATTAAATAAATTGTGTTGCTGTTATATATGCGATTTAAAAAAAATTATATAAAACGAGAAGAGCTTCACGCGCTAATTATTATAAACATAAACATCACCATTCAGTGTTTGCTTTAATAATGATGTTTGACATACTTGGTAGTCTAATAACAAAACAATATTTCTCATTACACAAAGTTCACATACCAAGTATGACCGTCTAATAGCCGCTTTATTTAAAACTTAACAGTGCAAAAAATGTATTATAAAAAATTATTTTGTACGTTAACTGTCTTACTAACATGTTAGTGTATTTGTTGAAGCTGGCAGTGCTGTACATTATCATATTTCTCAACTTTTAACTAATCGCAGCAAGACCTTTAAAATATACAGGAAAACTTAGCTGAAGACAAACACCTAACGGGCATTGCATTCGCCATCTAGTGAGAGTTTGCTTACAATTGGTTTCAATTTATCAGTTAGCTTAGACACGCACCCAAACATTTATGTTCCACATACTAAGTTGATTCATAGAAGTCCAAATAATCCAACTGATCAATTATTGAATGATGCATGAATATGTAACGATCATGTAGAGATAAGATCAAAAGTAGATATTGAAATTCAAATATACAAAGAAGTTGATATCCACGAAGCCTAAAATTAAAAGTTGATTAGCATTAAAATCTTAATATTTGTCTATATAATTCTTTCCGATTAATTGGGAATATAATCAACATATGTTTATTGATTTTCATAATTCAAAGCTTATTTAATTCGTAAGTGATCTGGCAATATGCAAAATATATTAAATTTTAAAATTTTAGTTTAAAAAAACCTTTAAAACTTTTTAAAGTTTAATTTGTTAGATATTTGTTACCTAACCCTTATATTGCATTTCATTGATTGCTAAATGCCAACTCACACTCATTTCTTATACACAAATGAATGAGAATTACTAAAGCACAATAGGTTAAAAATTTATACAAACAACACAGCAACAACAAAGATTTTATTCTATATGAATTTGTTTATTTTTTACGAAAACATAAATACTTGAGCATTTGCTGGAGTAAAAGGTTATATTTAAAAGAATTTTTTTAATAAAATTATTTAACATCCTTTTTTTAATAAAACCCTTGATTTCCTCGATACTAATTTCTGAACTAACACATGGACTTAATAGCTTGGCTATTTAAATATAATGCTTGACGAAAATTTTGAATTTTTCATTATTAATTATAATATTTTGGGTCATGTATTGAACGTTACTCATTTTAGTGAAGCTTCATATGACGTTTTATTTGCAAAAATTGGTTTAAAAATATATATATTCAATGTTTTTTTGTGAATCTATTGTATCTTTAATATACTATAAGATTTTGTTGGGCAAAACATAAAATATGTATTGAACGTTACCTACTTATTAAATCGCTGTAGTGTAAATTTTTTAGTTAAAATCTTAATTGATATTTTTGTGTGTCTGCCAATTTTCGTGATCTCAAAAATACAATGCACACGATCATGCTTGATCACGTCGGCATAACTAGCTTCATTTAAAAATCAGAAGAACATATCCTTCCTTTCTTTAGTCCAAAATAAAAATAAAAAATTCATGTTTATTTCATAGATAAAGTAACATTGAATTTTACTTTAACAGTCTTCTTTTCAAAACCATTAAATGTCTTGCTATTGCTATGTACAAGTATATCCTTAATATCCCTATAATTCCTTAAAAATTATTAACCATGACACACAACTTAGCTCTTACTCAGGCACATGCATACAACGCTATTATCTAGATTAAATATAAAATCTACATCAAGTCGCGTACACAAATGAAAATGAAAATGAAAAAGAAAATCTTAATAAAATGCAAATACTTTAAATGTTACTGGTGCGCTTTCTTGGATTATAGTCATGTTTCTTTTTTCTTTAATATTTATTTGTGTCTTCGTTATCTTTTTTTATGTTTTGTTTCCTTTTGCTGTTCTTGTATGAATACATGTGTCTATAATAGTTGTTGTTTGATCCTTATGAAGGAAAGAAGTGAAAGGACAATTGCATTAGCTTCAACTTTATGACATCTACAAATGAAAATGAAATGACGGAGTAGATGAAAAAGAAAGCAATGGAATAAGCATGGAAAGAGTTGTAAACAAAGTGTCATGTCGCATTCTTAAATGTATATATGTATTTATAAAAGTTTATACAAACAACTACAAGTGTAAGTCAATAATATCAGAATGCTAGTGTACATATGTATGTGTATTGATTGTTTTCTTTTTTATGTTGCAGTTTATTATGCAGTTATTTACTGCTACCACTGTGACATATTCCATGACAATCAATGAAATTAAATTAAATTATAGTATTTGTACAACCATTGAAAAAATTAATTTAAAAGAATAAAAATGTTTAAAATAAAAGATTAGCGAATACGGTTGTTCTTTCTCCGACAGAAGGGCCTGAAGCAATCTAAACTTTTCAAGAGTCTGATTAAGAGACTTATCTTTCAAGTAATACTTATGTATTACCCATCCCGATAATACCTTTACTTGATATGTTTTACACATCTAAATCATATACTATACATGTCCAATCAAAGCTGACAGATCTGTAGGAATTTATAATAACGCTGCACATTATGGTTTTTTTTTTTTTTGCCTTGCCATTGTTCATATTCACTTTGTTATCAATCTGTTTGACATTAAAATAAAATCTTCTATAGTATGTATTACATACTTACATACATAAAGAATAATATTTGTCGTTCGTATCAGCAACAAACTGCTGAATAAGTATAAAAATCAAAATGTAAAATTATGGAGAGGAAAGGAAACTTTAAATGGAATGAAAAGCTATGAAAAATAATGTATATTTCATAATGAAAAATATTCGAAAAAGTATCCAGAGATTAAAGTGAAAACAAAAGATATAGAAATCAGTTAGAAGGCAAGAGAAAAACTATTATTGTAGAATAAAAACAAAAAAAAAAAAGAAAAACCAATTGCTGGGTCACAATGCCATGGATAAAATGTGTTAAGAGGCATCTGCAACTTGATTACAACTTGACTTTCTGTGGAAGTCCTTCTAAAATACTTAATTTTCCTCGCTGTAAAAGGGAACGGCTTTGAAAGACAATTACAAAAGCAAATCCAAAATATATAAACCGACAAATCAATGGATAGACGGATGCATCAAAATACGGATTGACGAAGGAATGGACAATGGAAGCATTGATGAACAGACAAACGGATGTACAATGGAACCATTGACAGACGGCCAGATGATGGAAGGACGGGCGCTGGAAGGACGGACGGATCCACAAAGTGTAGATGATGAGAAGGACTATGAAACCATTGACAGAAACACGAACGGACGGACAATGGAAGCATTGATACACAGACAAACGGACGGACAATGAAAACATTCACACACAGAAGGGCGGACAGACGATGGAAGGTCGGACAGATCCGTAGAAATGGAGGGACGACAATACAAGCATGGACAGATATACAGACGGGCGGACGGACAATGGAAACATTGACCGACAGACGGAAGGACGAACATAGAAATAACGGACGGACAATGGAACGACGAACGGACAATGGAAGATCGGACGGACAATTGAAAGACGTACGGACAATGGAGAGTCGGAAGGAATAGTCGGCCGAATGGACGGAAAATAAGTCTAAAATAACTTTTAAAAAAATTGGACCAACCTGGGAGTAGAGTCTTTTCTTTTTCTAAAGCCAACCAAAAAAAGAAATTTATGTTTGGGATGGTACTTGAAGGCCTTGACACTTCTAAGTTAACAATTCTATCAAACCAATTGACTCCTATTGTAACGGGCTGTTCCTTAATGTCGATCGATGACGTCCGCTACATTTATAGATGAAAAAACTAACTGGAATTTCGCTACTAACCGATTTTATTTCAATTATTTTAATTGTTTTGGCAAAAAAGACTAAACTAATAATTAAAATGGATGATTGGAAGGTGGGAAATCATGTGTTTTTCGTGTACAATTCCAGGATTATCGATCGGTCGATATCGCCGGAGAGGTCGTATATTTTGATACTCTTGAAATTGCACTTGTATGTACATGGAAATTTATAAAGTTGCGTCACTTAATTGCGCATCCAAATAAAACTTTTACAACGAATTGCAAGATTAAATTGACGCAATGACTATTTTTCATAAATTATATTTTATTTATGAAATTATTTTCAGTTTTTGATAGATACATACATACATACATACGGAATTTTGGATAAAGAAAATATAAAATTTTTTTCTAATGAATTCTTTAAATGATTTGCTCAAATGTTAAATATTTGCTGTGTCATATTTTCTTTTACGATTTCAATTCAATAATGGGTTTGAATATTATGTCCTTTGCGGCCACTGGTGTTTTGAATTGTTTGCACAGTGCAGGACTATAAATCTTAGAGACAAATTGTTTTAAAAGTTGCATGTGGCTAAATGCGGTTGCGAATCCATATAAAACTGGAAGCGAAAAAATAGCATTTCAAATGAATAATTTAATGGAGAATTCATTTAATTATTATGGCAAATAAAAACAATAATTTTGAAAGCAATTTGTACGAAAATAATGTTACTTTAGACAAACAGCTTTTTGAGAAAAATTTAATTGATTTGTAATTTTTCTCTTAGTATTCCTTTCATCTATTAAAAATTTTTTTATTTTGCACTTTTTTTTTTTGCCAAATTTCAATGTCATTTTGTACAGTTAAATAAAATTTACAATAAATCGATTTTTTTTATACAAATAATAAAAAACCATCAATCACGTAAAAAGGTGTTTTTTTCGGGAACACACACCAGTTTTTTTTAGTTATTTCCACTTCATCAGGCAATTTCAATAAAAAAAGTTCTGCTGAGCACATTCTTCATTAACAAATTGAATAAGAATATGGTAGAATATTTATTGGCAGCTTTCAGTTCTGTTACTGAAAATTTTCACTGAAAATTTGCCCATAAAAAAAGTAATTGTACAATAAGCCAAAGAAAAATTACCAACAATTAATAACACACAAAAAGATTTTGTTTACAAAAACAAAGTAAAATTTTTATATAAAAAACTGTATTCGTACTTCAATTGCTAAAAAAGTTTTGTAACACAATTGGTTCAGCTACAGCTTTTGTAGCTTTCGTCCTTTAAATGTTAATAACATTAATGTGTTTGTATTAGCTAGAGACTTTGTCAGAAAAGCTCCCATACATAAAACAGCATTTACCAAAGGTTTAAGTAAGCTTTATAATGTTTGTAACTAATACTACACTGAAATAGTGCGAGACAGATGTATTCGTATGTAAATCAAAAAACAATGAAATGAAAGTAAATTTCATTTCCAAAATTAAATGATGCAAAAACGAAGAATGAAAATGGCACGAGAAGTAAATTCACGCACTAACATTGGATTAATTAAAGTAGTTTTAAAGTACGTAAACTTAATATTTCTCGTATTGGATTTTTTTTTTTCATAATTGGTATCAAAACGTGTTTAATTTAACTGCAGTCGTAATATATGTCTGAAGACCTCTAGAATTTTTGTGTGGTTTAATGTTTTGTGCAGCAACATCGAAGATTTAAAACTAAATAAGAAATGATTTTTTTCCTTCAATTTTAAAGCAGGCCTAGTAGTCCTTTAAAAATTCCAAAAATTTACAAAAAACAAATAAATATTTAAAATCTGTTATTATTTTTTATCGATATCTCTGATCAAAAGCTTAATTCTAATCAAATATAAGAGTTCCTTGACATATTTTAAGGCTGTTTTTGAAATTTAATTTGCATTTTTTTATATTGAGGTTGAATTTTCGAAATTTATCTTAAATCTTGGGAATAAAATTCGCTGTTCTAAAATTAAGTGACAATTTTTTTAAATCTGAATTACATTTTCGAAATTAGGTTCGAACTTTCGAAAAAATTTTGAATTTTCGAAATCAAGCTCGAATTTTCGAAATCTGTTTTTGTACATTCTAAGGAAAAAATATTATTTCAAATTTACGGAAAGTACGTACTCAGTTACTTACGCGACGCTCAACGCTCTGATTTAAATTTTTTAAAACTAAGTTCGATTTTTCAAAACTATGTTCAAATTTTCGAAGCTAAGTTCGAATTTTAGAAATTAATTTCGAATTTTCGAAATTAAGTTTGAATTTCTGAAATTAATTTCTAATATTCGTTAATACGTATCGAATTTTTTGTTCTTCTCAACTACACAATATTTTAATTAATAAATTCTAAGATTAACTCTACATCCAGAGAGGAGCTTTACAGCCATATATTTCATCATCTTGAAGTTCGGTAAATTTGAAATGCATTATGAATGGTGTAGTCAAGAATAGAACTGTTTTCTTTTAATACTTTTTTAAAAACATGAAATTTTTATGCACTATCACAAAACATCTCATTATTATTTCGGTTTATTAAAATAAAATAAACTTAAAAGTGTTATAAGTGTTTGAACGGAAGTTCGCGGGATCACAGAAAATTACAAAACTTGTCCCGCTATGCCCAATAAATGAAAAGCACTACACGACAAGTATTTTGTAGTATGTTTTTCAAACATTGGAAATGCGAAAAGCTTTTCACGTCTCCCATAAAATATTTTATATATTTTAAAGGTTGCGAACTTTACTTAACAACTTGCAAGTACACAATACACCATGTATAAACAAATTGATGTTATTTTTGTTATTCATAATTAATTGCGATTTAAATATTTTCAAATATTCTTTCCTTAATGTAAATTTATAATAATAACACTGTGCAACAATTATTACACAAAATAAAAAAATCTCAGATGTGATTCTATTTTTAGGGTAGATATTGTTGAGTACAACAACAATCTGGTTTTTTCCGGACTAGATTGTTGTACTCGACAATACCTACTAGAAAAATTTGACCACATCTTGGATATTTTTTGTGTGTTCCATAGTGTAATTAGCTTATGAAAAAAAGAGAGAAAAGTTTAATTAAAATACGTCAATATATAAATTATTTTATATATTTTTATGTTTTTAATCAGATTGAGATAAGCGATGTATAAAGTGTTTTAAACACATTTAACTTTTAATAAATCACAAATAAATATTAGAGAAAATCAAGTGATTAATAGAAAAATATTGTTAATTGCAAGCACTACATATATTTTAATGTTTTTGACCAGTCAGTCATATTGAATTTTTATTGAAAATATGTAGTCTATTTATATACAAACGACTACAGTTACAGAAAAAAAAGTTTGGGTTGAGTACTTTAAATTGTTTTAAATTTTTATTTATTTAAGTTAATTGTGTTACGCTGTCTCAGGTAACTTTTACTGTTGGCCACTATACACACGAAAACGGTAGATTATTTATTTATTTGATTTTGTTGTACAGTATTTTAATTTTATCAACACATTTAAAAAATATTTTGAATTGTAAATGTTTATGATTGAGTATTCAATATGTTTGATTAGTTATATTTGTATTGACTTCTTAAAAGTAACTACCCAATAACTTCTGATCTTAACTAATCTATGAAATTTTGAATTATAAAATCAATATGATTTAAAGGTTTCAGAATTTTTGATTAATTTAATGAAATTAACAACTTAACAAAGAAATTGAAATGGGGAAATCCTTAAGATTTTATCGCTCATAGCGGAGCTATAAATAAATTTATAAAAACTCACCATCATAATTCGAAATAAAATTTAATGTCGCTATTTGGGAAATAAAAGCAGCCGTAGGAAAAAATCTGTAATAGACAAAAAAAACATCGTTAAAAGCTGAACAAGAATTAATTAAAATCACATCTGTTTAGAAATATTTTATTTTATTAATTTTTTTTAAATCATAAATTGCCACGGTTATCAAGGTTATGTTCATATTTGCCGCAATTGTTATCAATTTCATATAAATTTAACAAAATAATCATATGCGAAATTTCTTGCTTATCATTTTCAATGTCATTTTTTTTTTTCTAAAAAAAAATTTAATTTTGATTGTTCTATTTTTTTTTTTGTTCACAATACATGAAGTGCATTGGATATTTTTGCATCACAAAACGGCTCAAAATAAGAAGCAAACTCTAAAAATATATACAAAATTTTTTAAAAGGCATAATTTTGAAGTTACAGTGTCCTATCGCAGATCACTTCAGTCACTATTCACTAATTCAATTCGGTATTAAATTCAAAGATAAGGTTCGTACGGATCATGATGATACAATACGCATTATGCAGGCGAATTCATCATTCCAGGTAGCCTTATCACTACATCAATAAGAGTCGCCGCTGAATTTTCCTCCAACTGTCAAAGCAAAGCAACAATAGGGGAAATCACTCTTTGTACTCGTATTGTAATAATTGCAGTTCTTGCAAGTCTAGCAATGCAATAACAAATTATGTAAATAAGCTAGACCTGCAATATCTGCAATGATTACTAAAGGCCGTGCCGCACTATCCTACACAGTCGCGCGATTTGCAAAATATGACATGTGTACTAAAAATGTATAGTAGTGTGCACTAAAAATGCAACTGTGTGACAGATTTTTTGGCAAGTCGTGCGATTTGTAAAATTTTATGAACATTTTCATAAAATGATAGTTTTCATGCGATCGGAGGAGTATTTATTGTCAACCAGATGTTTTGACATCAGATTTGTATGATAGTGTGGCACCTACAACACAATTTTGAAACGATTTTTTAAAGTCGGTCAGATTTTTGCAAGATTTTCCTGTGAATGAATCGTACGATTGTGTAGGATAGTGAAGCACAGCCTTAAGAGTGAGTTTTCAACCAAGAGTGATTTTCGCTAATGTTATTATCAAAATATATAAACAAAACTAACATAACAATATACACCATTTTTGACAGTTCAACATTGAACAGCTGATGATGACGTAGCTAATAAGTCCACCTGGTAGTATATTCGTTCTGCTTTTGCCTTTGTGTGTCTGCCTGCGAGAGTATAACTAAGACAAATAAATTACCCTACCCTGTCAAAAATTGTGTATGTTGAGAAGGTTAGTTTTCTTTATATATTTCTAGAATACCATTGTTGTATTTGGTTTGACCGGTGAATGCTCTGCTTTGACCCATTTCACAAAGGGAAATTGATATGCAGACAGACGAAGTTTGTTGACGACAGTTTAAAAAGGTAGAGTGAGTAGTATACGACTACAGGTAATGGACATTTTCAGACATTTTTTTCGTTTTCTTTTCCACTCTTCCCATTTTTCACGCTGTTGCTTTATATAATTTTCCTCACATAATTAACATTTTGGTATGGTGGCGGAAACCTTTTTCATACATATCACAAGCAAAAAGAGTACACGAAAAATTTTTGCCTGCCTGTTAATTTCTCGATTGTAAAAGGTTTCGGCAAGTTAAAAAGAGAATGAGAAAAATGTCTGCCATTCAAATTCGGCTTTGTAAAAGCAGGCTCTGAATTGGTGTTGTTCAAACCCAATTCACTTACCAGGTAGTGCTAGTTCTACAATAAGTACAACATTGCAACATCATTTGACATGTCAGCACCTAAATGCTGGCAGTATTTAAAAATTTTAAAATATCGGCCTCCATTATGCAAGAAAAAAGTAAATCAGCTGTGTTTTTAACACCACCTGTTAAGTAAATTCGCCTTGATATTGTTCTAGGAAAATCATTAGGAAACTCGAAGGAAAGAGGGTTGTATTAATTGAATTATATTATTTAAGAATGGTTTTTCTTTGTTTAATTATGGACTAATAATATAATAATAATACCAGCGATCAAATTACGTCATTCAATATCGATCGATATCAAATGTCGTAATTTGCTCCTCTGGGCTAATAGAAACTTTTTTTAATTTTTAATTCGCCTACAAAACACTCTCGAAAACTATTTGTGGTAGTACATCATATATTTCTAGCTACTTAATGATACATACATATTTAGAAAATTATTTGGACTTTGAGTGTTTTATCATCAAGACTTTTCGTGACCAACCGTTTTTTTTTTTTCATTTCATCAAATAAAAACAATTTAAACTTAAAATTAGAGTTCATTTGTTTTAAAACTTTGTACCTGGTATATAAAAATTTTTTACAAAAATATTATTTAAATTTTTAATTGCAGATACTAAATGTTACAACTTTAAAATAGACATGTTTACTTCAAAAGACCGTCACAACTAAGAAAATATATGTATACATACATACATACAAATAATTCACTCAAACGTTTCAAATTTAGTCAAACTTGAGAGGAGGCATATACCTACAAAAAATATTTGAGTGAATATTTTTTTTTTAATTATAAAACTAATTATTATTAAATAAAAATCGTGGTTTTGATTTATCACTATGTTGAAAAAAAAATGCACTGAAAAGAATATTATAAAGGTTTTTTAAAAAATATTGACTTACTACTATCACACGATTTATTTGCTTCTCAGTTTAAATTATTTAATTACAAAACTTTAAGGCATTAAGAGTTTATACAAAACATCGTATTAGATAAGATTAAAAAACACTTAACAACACATAATTTCTAACAGAGATGGAAACTTAAAAATTTATATACGAACATAAAAAATGCAATTCATCTCAAGGGCGTTACAAGAGATATGATGATTACAATTAGAAACTTTTCAAATTTTTATAGCTTTGCTATTTATGGCGCGGTAGGGGTTGAATTTTATTTTTCGTAAGATAAATAATCGACACTATTCCCGTTATGTTTTTCTTTTTTTGTTTTGATTAGCTCATCCTTTAAAAGCGACTTTGTTGTTGTTTTTTAAAATCAAGACGAGAAAATATGTATGTACATATATAGTGTGTTACTCACATTCAACCGCAATAACAAAAACAAAATAATAAATATACTCATATGAATACATATGTATGTATGTGAAATATTTATTTTATTATTTAATTAATTAAAGTTTGTTTTCAGTGATCGTTTGCATTTTATCACTATAATATCTGCAATATATCAGAATTTATCAAGTATGTATATATATGTATGTATATGTACATATGTGTGTATGCAAGTAAAAAACCACCACAATTTGGCAAATTTACATCATATTCGCCTTGCAAGAAACGAAATTGCTTTTTTTTATTTTGATTTCAACTTTAACAAAAAACCGAAAATATTATGTGTACATACATACATATGTACATACTTACTTCTTATTCGCCTTCGTTCCTTATAAAAAAAAATGAGCAAAGCTATAACCGGGTGTCCTAAGACACCTCTCTTCTTTTTTTTATTTCTTAAATGGTTAAAAACATTGTAGAACACTTTGAAGTTATTAGATCACATAATTAACTGAATTAATTGATACCAATTTAACCCTACCGTCCTATAAAAAAGTGATTTGTTTTTACAAATTATGCATTATGTGATTAAGATTTTTTGTAAAAATATAGTTGTCCTGGATTTATATGTTTGAATAGGTGCGTGTATAAAAGAATAGATTTCATTCGTTTGTTTTTTAATTAAATTTTTATTCAAAATTCGGTTATAAAGGGTGTTTTTTATAGAGTGTCACAACATTTCAGCACCCATTTAACAGCTGATAGTTGCTTTTTTTTTAGTTTGGTTTGAAATTTCATTATGAATCGACTTACACTAGAGCAACGCGTGCAAATTGCTGAAATTTTTAATCAAAATAATTGTTCTATTCGTCAAACTCATCGTGCAGCGGGCGCTATAATTTATTTACTCAACGAAACTTTTGATGAAAAAATTATTTCACGTTATGGCCCAATTAATTGGCTACCAAGATCGTGTGATTATTTTCTATGTTAAGTTTTGTTAAGTCTCTTGTCTATGTCGATAAACCACAAACAATTGAAAACCAACATTCGAAGAGTTATCGGCGAAATACGGCCGCAAATGCTTCGAAAAGTTGTTGAAAATTGGTATGCCAGATTGCACCTTCTACGCGCCAGCCGTTGCGCCCACATGGCAGAAATCATATTTAATTTCATAAAATATTCTTTCCAATAAAGCTCGTTTCATCGATATTACAAATATATTTCCTTGTTTTATTATGATTTATGCTTGTGTCACTCTATAAAACACACCCTTTACATATTTTTTTGGGGGGGGTGGTTTTATAAAATCTCTGAAAAGCGTTACGTAATATGTGCACAGCCTCTAAAGCATGACAGTCAACTACATAGTCTCAAAAAAGCACTCAATTTTATATATACAATAAACCGCTAAGTGAAAAAATACAATTTATCCATCTCTGTATCATACCAACAACAGGGAGACAACAAAAAAATAGAGACTAAAATGTTGTTGTGGTAAGAAGCATTTCTCCAATCACAGTCTCTACCTCATAGTCGTTGCTAATCTATATACGAGTACAATGTACTAAGTGCATACTTATTTTCATTTCTAATTACTCTCTTTCTTTTTAAAGTTACAAGAACAACAACAACAGCGAAACTGCAAGTACTTTTAAACTGGTTTATTTGCACACATGTACATACGTACATACGAGTACGTACTTGCTATTTATTAATCTAGCTGTAAAAACTCTTACAATTTTGTTGTTTCTTTTTTGTTGCTATTTCTTTTAATTATTGTTTAATATTTCTCATCGATCCTCGTAAATGTATTTTTGTGATCAAACTGCTAGACGTTTTAGTCTTTTCATTGACTTTGAAGTGTGTTGAACGTGTTCGATCGTTAGTGTAGATATTTACCTCTCAAACGGAACATTCGAAATTGTTATATTGCAAAATTGTTTATTTTCGAAAACAAAACGCGTTTTATTTTCATTTTAAACAGAAAAAAAACTTTATACCTATTCCAAAGATTCAAGGATTTTGTGATCTATTTTTCCCACCGATAATAAGGTATTCTAGAAAGTAAATTAGTGGTAAAAAAATCGTGCAAGGAACAAAAAGTTTTTACGTTATTTAAAACTAAAAAAATTTCTTAATTAAAAATAGTGTAATAATTTTTAAATAAAATAAGTTAATATTAGTTGCATGATCAGTTTGAAATTTCACTAAGATTTAATTGAATTTTTAATGTACAGTTAATTGTCAATTCACGAATTTGATGACAGTACATTGAACTTTGCACAGTTTAAAACTAGAAGTTAAAAATGAGATGAGAAAATAATATGTATATTAACGTGATATGAAGGCGATAAAATAAATTGAGTTCAGAAAGGCAATAAAATAAATTAATTTCTTTTCGAAGGCCTACTTACAAATAACATGTGCACAAGTGCATCCTTTCTGCCTTACACTAAGTCAATTATGTAAGCTGACTTATGAAGGTCGTTGGCAATTTGTATTTTCGTAACAATACGAAAAACAAACTGCTTAGAACGAAAAGATCATTTAGACAAAATGTTAGAATATGTTGTCAAAAAGAATATTAGAGAGTGTCTCTTTTAGGCTCTAGAATTAGAATATGTATACATATACATATGTATGTTCAACTCGTATACATACATATATCACAGAAATCGTAAAATTGTATGTTTAATGATATGAGTTCCATACAAAACTTTTTTAAGATGGGAAGAATCCTCTAATGTAATAATGTTCATAGAAAAAGTATAGGAAAAAGTGCATTTGAGGTAGAATTTCTATTCAAAAAAACCGACTTCAATACAAGAACTGACTTCAATACAATATTAAAAAAAATTGAAAATCGGTTTATATGATAGTTATACGATAATCTATGTATGTAATTTTGGGGAAGATGTCTATTTCCCCTAAGTATGATAAGAACTACATATATAGGATCAAGCTGCACGGAAACTCGTTGCAACACAAAAGTAATTATGAAAATCGGTCCTTAATAAGAGCAGTTATTTGATAATAAATATTTGAGGGAACTACCTGCCCCTGATTAAAAAAAAAATATTTATACTTAAGTGCTAGTTTACATTAATATAGAAAGGAACTAACTCTTGTTTTTTATATCGCATATTTACCTTTTTTTTGAGAACCGTCTATGAAGTTAAAGAAATAAGTAAAAAAACACGCTACTGAGATAAAACATATGTTAGGGCTTTTCTACATTAAGGTTACGAGATATGTACACTTTATTTTTTTTCTGCTTCTGAGACAAATTCCAGTAAAATTCTTAACAATGTAAAAGTATAATTATTAATAAAAAAAATGATTACCACTGTTTATATGAAAATTGCAATAAATATAAGATTTTTCTTGTAAAGAGAAATCAGCATGTCGTCGAACTTACGTTGAAAGGCCCTAACTACTACTAATAGATACTTTGCAGGAGAAAATATTAACATACTCGTATACATAATGAAAGAAGTCGTAGTTATTGAGTGATAAGAGGATTAAAAAAAAACTATGAGCGCTTAAGAAAATAAGTTAAAATTCCGCATAATTTCTTTGCTGTTCAAAAGAAGCACCAAAAGCACTGCGAGAAATTTTTGAAAAGTACTATAAGATAATAACAATTAACACATATGTTTGTATGTACCTATTATTCAACGATTTCGTGTAAAGCCAGCATTAAATTTTTGTGCTGATGTGCATTTTTTTTTTGAAAAATGTTTTGAAATATGTAACTAAAACCAAAAACCCAATTTTGAAATGAATGGGCCTTTCTAAATACATAAGATATGTTGAGCATATTGTTTTTATTTTATACCTACATTGATGTTTTGAAATGATAATAAAATTAAATATTTACTTTGAAATTATGTATGTTATTGTATACAGACATATCGTCATATAAAATGCAGGAAGGCCTATCCTAATTTTTCAAAATTTTTTAGGCAAAAAAAGTTCTAACAGAAAATTTTTGAAATTATAAAAAGAAAAATTGTTTTATCTTTATTTTTATAAACTCTGAATTAATGATGCAGCCTAGAAAAAAAAATTTATTTTTTTGTCAAAAAAGTTACTGCTTTATTAAATTGTGATCTTACCTGCAAAAGTTATAAATAATTTTCTCTGACCCTTTTGCAATTTAGGTGACGATATGTAAAGGTGTGCTTCTTACATTATTCGTGCCACATTATTTATAATTTTCATTTGTTTGCAATTTTTAAAATACCTACCTGAATAGTTATTGTGTTTTGTGTCTAGAGAAAGAGAAAAAAGAGAAATATAGAGAAAGTACGTGTCACGTTTTCTGATACACGCGATATTTGAAATGCGTGTGGAAAACCTTATTATCAATTCTCTTTTACCATGATTTGTATATGAAAACAAAGAAAATTAAACAAAGAAATAAATTGAAAACGAAGAAAATTTTACAAAGAGCACGTGTTTAGCCTGAAATGTAATGTTTCTACACTCAAATATACATATGTACGTATGTATGTAAGTATATACTGATATTTCCAGTACATAATTGAAAGAAAAATTAATTTTAAAGTTAGCGAAAAAGTAATTAAGTCGAAGAATTAGTGCAGTGGAATAATTCGCTAAATAACTACACATGTAGATATGTATGTAATATTATGTTAAGCTTGTTATAAGTGAAGGAGGGGCAAGGCCTTATGACATACATAAGTATATACATAAATCTTTTATATTTGTCATGCGAATGATTAGAAATTTAGAAAGAAATTTTTTTGCCAAGAAAATAACAAACTGTTGTTTTATGTTGAAAATCCATAAATATTATCTGCATAATAAAAATAATTTCAGTTAATATTTACAAGTGGTTTTTCCTTTGTGCCATAGCACCGATTTGTTTTCTGAAAATATCACGTTTTTTTCACTTTATCAACAATTTTAGAAAGTGGATTATAGACTATAACCTTTATAACCGAATGCAAGATAAGCTTTAAATAATCTTATCTTTAAAAAATTCCTACTTTATAGTTTTCAAAAATATTCAAACACGTTTTTCAACTTATGCATTTTTCAAATAAAGTACACTTTATGCATTTGAAAGTACACATTTGTCTTTTAACGATAGAAAAATATTTTGATTAATATTTTAAAAATAAAAAAACAAAAGAAAGTTTAACAATAAATTTACTTTGAACAACGTTTTAAAATATTTTTTATTTGCTTAATTACTTTTAGTGTTTCGTGTGAGTTTTTGTTTTAATTGTTTATCATAAAAATCAAAATGCAATGATGTGTTATTTTTGTATTGCAGTTGTTTGTACAATTGTGTTGTTTTTCTGACTGTAAGTTTCTTTTTTTTCTAATTAAGAGGGTTAAGTTTATAACATTAATGTTGAATAAAAGTTCTTTTTTTCTCACAAGTGTTCGTAAAAGTTGAGCTTATTGTTTGTTAAAAGCAATCAGGTGTTTTAGTTGAATAAACGTTTTGGTCTAGTAGAGATTTTACATCTGTATAAAATAAGTTCATTAACCGTAAGGCTATGAAATTTAATCTTAAAATATTGTAAACAACAGTTAATGCAAAATTTAAGATATTTTAATAAAAAATATGCACGACTTAAAATATCGAAAAATAAATTTGAATTGAAATTCAATTAAAATTATTCATTAAATTTAGTAAACGTTATATATGTACATACATCTCAAAAATTAGTTGCGATTAATGTTGTGCTATTTGGCTTATTTGAATGTGATTACAAATTTATATTTATAGATATCTTATGAAAAATTTTCATACGAGAATTGTTTCACTATGAATCTGATAGGTATCAAGTGTACACAGTTTTCAATATTTGTATTCTCTTAACCACATTTCGCGTAACTTATTTGATTGATTTAACATTTTTTCATAAATTGTATGAATTTAAGAAATATTTTAAATCAATTTTAGGCTCCATAAAGATTATTTAAAAGAAAATTTCATTATATATACTTAACATGAGATTTTTTATGATATGCCATAGGTTTGCTAAAGGAATACAAAAAAATCATTATTTTAATTTTGATGTAATTTTGCATAATTTTAATAAAATTTTTCATTAATTTAATGAAATCTTTCATTAAAATTAACTTAAAATAAAAGATAATTTTTTTTTAAATATTTCCGAATTCTTTTTGATTATTTTAAAATCCATTAAAATAGTTTGTGAAAATTTAAAGATTATTCAATTTAGCGGCAGGATAAATAGAAAACTCATACTGGAGAGGTGTTTTCATTCACTTTCAGTCTAGATAATTTTAAAACGAATATTAACAAACAATTTTCCTTATTCCGGAACAATGAATTAAACAAAGACGATCTCAAAACAAAATATTATGGTCGTATCCTAAATCAAATGACTCAATCCCAATCAAATAACTCAATAAAATTGTCTTACAACATGCGAAAATGTTACAAACAAGTTTTAAGTGTTTCATTGGAATTGTGTAAAAAATCCAAAAAAATTCTGTCATGGGAGTCGTGTAAGCAAATTTTTTCTGTGTAAATAAATCTTGCAAAAATTACAAGATTATATACCTGAGTGACATTTGGTGCAGCATTTTATTTCCTCTTACGTATGTCTTTTTTTCCTTTATCTCTTTTAACGAAATGTGTACTAATCTTTGTCTCTAATCAACACTCCACATTATCAGAGTATGATCATCCACAGTTTGCTGTAAACAGTTTATATTTAAAATTATTTTATTCTAATCTTTATCTTTTTGCATTTTGTTGTTAGTTTTTGTCACAATATTTTCGTGTTCGCGTCTTTTCAGTGTCGAAGATCAGGGTCTAGTCAATGTTTTAAAATAGAACTCAGTTTAAAAATTTTTCTTCAGAGATAAGTTTCAAGTTAGATTGAATGCCGGCCGGTAAGCGGGATTGTGTTGTGACATTCAAGTTTATTTTAGCAATGAAAAATTGAGGCTGGCAGGCATTTTTGTTATTAAATTGAAATCAATTTTCTATGCTGAATGACATTTTTCCATAGTTAATAATTAAATTTAGGTATGCTGGTATTATTATGTGATTAAAGTAGTTTTTAGTTGGTTGGTTGCTTGGTTCTAGTAAGAAATTTTTACATGAATTTAAAGGTAATCAATGCAAGAGATGTAAAATATTCTAATTTCGGTGGCTTAAATAATTTGAAAACAAAATTTTACTTTGGTACTGTCAAATGAAGAAACAGTTGCAATTACCGATCGCAAATTGTTTATGGTTGTTATGGTTCGAATTGTCTAGCAAAGCTCACAAAAGTTCTTTTTTTGACAATACTGCTACCATATACAGTCACACTGAAAATTATACATACCTTCTAAAAGCATTTTTAACAAAATTCACAACATATTCTTAACAATATGTATATAGGATTATTTATTGTAAAAAAAATAAAACTCATTTCAAGCAAAGTATTTTGAAAAAATTAAAGACTTTTTACCACATAGAAAATTTTATAACTTCTATGAAATACATATTCTTTAAAAATTTTTTTTAAAGTCCTTCGCTTCGAAGTGTGTTTCGTTTTTTACAAGAAACAATCCAATATATAAGTTTTTGTAAGTAAACTGTGAAATATTTCGCTCAGAATTAAAATTTTTAGATGGCACGTATAGTTTTCTGTGTGACTGTATGTGATAGCATCATCGTCAATAACAGTAGGCACAACAATTTTAATATCTATCTTATCTGTAGCATCCATTCCTTCTGAGAACTTCTCAGAGTGGAAAATTAATTCAGTTTAATTTAAAAAACCTAAAGTGTATGGCCGAGCCAATTAAAGTTGCCTGGGGAATTTGACAATGAGTTCCTTACGCCCGTACTATCCATTAAAAAATATGTACTCCATTTATTTAATTTATTAAAAAGCAGTTGTAAAAAATTAACTTTCGTTTACCAATTTTTTTCATTCTATGAATTTTGCATTTGATCCTTTTAGATTTTTCACTAATTCTTTAATATGGCCACTGAAGCTCTTTTTAATCGGGCTGGTCCCAATCGCGTTAAGGACAGTGATGTTTACCGAACTACGGACGTAAAACAAGCCGTAAAAATTCGCATGGCCAAAGATGGTTTCGGTGCTGAAGAACCAATTTCTGTACCTGGTCTATTAAAACGTTGCGTCAACAATTATCCTGATTATCCAGCTTTAAGATCAAAAATCAATAAAACTGAATATAACACGGTAACTTACAGGTTAGTTTAATTGAAGAATGTTTATTTTATCCTTTAAGTTAATTTATTTTTTTTTAATTTCTCAAAGACAATATGAACAAAAAGTGCATCAAACAGCTAAAGCTTTTATTAAATTAGGCTTAAGTGCCCACAGCTCTGTTGGTGTTTTGGCTTTTAATTGTGCCGAATGGTTTTATTCGGCCATGGGTGCGATACATGCTGGTGGTATTATTACCGGTATTTATACAACAAATTCCGCTGAAGCTGTTTTGTATGTTTTGGAAAATTCACATGCTGAAATTGTGGTGGTTGACGATGCCAAACAAATGGAAAAAATACATGCCATTAAGGATAAATTGCCAAAATTGAAAGCTGCCATACAAATCCAGGAGCCTTATGCTGACTTCCTAAAAAAAGAGGATGGTTATTACAGCGTGAGTAAATGGCCAACAATAGGATTTTATTTTCCGGTTTTTTTTTAATAAATTTGTTTTCTATTTTCTATTTTTCTCGTTTTTTTTACATCTTAAGTGGTCTGAAATTGAAAATATGAATGTTTCAGATGTTGAGGATGAATACAAACAACGTTTAGAAAATATTGCCATCAACGAATGCTGCTGCTTAGTTTATACGGTAAGAACAATTGCTTTTTGTTGCCTTCTTTGGTTCCTTTGCTTTTTTTTTTTTTTTTGCTTGCCCGACATCATTCATTTCATCAATTCCCTTGCAACTAACATTGATTCCAGAGCATTCTAACATCGAAATTACTTTTGCAAATAGACAAATACAAAAAAATGAAACCAAATTTATTTTATGCAATTTCTTTTTTTTTTTTTTTGTGTTCTTTCCTTCTTCACTGCACAGTCTGGCACAGTTGGTATGCCAAAGGGTGTGATGCTTAACCATGATAATATAACATTTGATGCTCGTGCCATCACAAAATCTTTGGAACGCATTGTTTCTGGTTCAGAGGTTGTGGTCTCCTATTTGCCACTGTCTCATGTTGCCGCCCAGATGGTGGATATTTATACAATGGCTTCAATAGCCGGTTGCGTTTATTTTGCTGATAAAGATGCTTTGAAAGGTACTTTGGTGAAATCATTACAAGATGCTCGTCCGACAAGATTTATGGGCGTACCACGTGTCTATGAGAAATTCCAAGAACGTATGGTTGCTGTTGCCTCGACTAGTGGCAGTTTTAAAAAAATGGTTGCCAGCTGGGCAAAGGGTATTACACTGAAGCATTATATGGAAAGTCAAGGGTGAGTTAAATGTAATTTAAGGTTCTATTATGTTATTCTTGCTGTTAAGATGTAAAATTTTAATTTAAACCTTACAATTACAATAGAATATAAAAGTAATTAATGATATGCGAAAATATAGTGCAAGTCATTAATTATGGGAGCAAGATTGGGAGAAACATTTGTTGCGTGAACTGCAATGCAGCAAATAAGAGAGTACATATTAAATGTACAGCAGGAATAAAAGAAAAAAAGGTTTTGGGTTTAACTAGTGCAAGATTATCTACAAGACTTTGCGTATTGGTAGTGTTTTATTTAATGTTGAATAATCAGAATCTACATTTATAAAAAAAAAAAAACTAAATGCTTTAAAGTGTAGCACCTCTCATATTTAATGGTTGGATTTTAAAGTGATTTTCATTAAATTAAAGTTTGTCACATTCGAGGGAGGAAAAAAATTAGACACAAAATATTCCATAGAAATAAATAAATTAATAACACAACCTGTTAAACAGAATAAAACAGCGTTGTAAGCATTTCTTCTTTAGTTAATCCATCTTTGTTCAATTCAACACTAAAAATAGAATACGAGAATTGTATTAAAATACATAGAGATTTTTGTACATGTGAACATATTTAATTGGCTTTCTTTTTTGTAGTAAAAATCTCTAAATCGGTCGGTGTGAATAATTAAGTTCAGAAAATGGGTTTTCTTATGTGTTAAATATGTGGTGTGCAATTGTACTGAATGGTTTTTGTCTGCGCTATGTGGAAAGCAATTAAACTTACGCTTGTTTATAAGCAAAACCAAATAGCTGACCCGAAATTAAAAGAATTTGTTAATTTAGAGGTCGAACAAAAGACAGAAGTTACATTATTTGTATTTTTGTATATTATCTATATAAAATTAATACGCAGCACGATAATTTGTGATGGACTGTATGGCCACAATATTCAATCAATTTTGACAAAACGTATACCAAATTAAAAATATATATTTACAGAAAAGAACATTATATTTTGCGTTATTGTGGGTTCAGTATTATGAAGATTATAAGCAATTTAAATTGCTACTAATACATACACACGTATTACTTATGCATTTAAGTTAAAAAAAAAAAGAAAACTAACAAAACATGCATGAGTTTTGCAAAGAAAGTAACAATTAAATTGAATTTTTGTTCTATGTTTGAATGTGTGACAACTGTAGGAATGTTTAAGGAATAAAAGAGAAAGTTTCGTAAATAGATTTAGTTAATTGGAAGATATTATGTGTTTCCATTAAACTACAGTCGAATTCGGATAAGAGCGCACTGTTTAAATAAAAAAAAATCGCTTAATTGAAAATAAAAGTTCTTAAATATTATTTTTGATCAATTTCAAAGCACTTATATATGCTTAAAAGAAAATCCGCTTAAAAGAAAACCCGCTTAATTGAAACATATTTTGATTAGAAATAAGCTAATTTATATAAAACAAACACCGCATAAAAGAAAAACATTAATTTACTGCTGACGAAATACTCTTTATTATTTTCAAATATAGTTGCAAGCATGTATTAAAGTTTTTAAAATGAATCTGAAATGAAAAACAAGTCATATGTAAATGTTTTACTTCTAGTGATATATTTTCGTTTTAAATAGAAATTTTGAAAAATTTTTTCGTTCAACTGAAACATTATTCACTTATCCGAACATCTTTTTATCGAAAATCGCGCACAAGCGAAACAAATTTTAAAATTTTACTTTTCCGCTTAACCGAATTCGACTGTATTATGTGTTATTTTTAATAGTTATAATACAAATTTATGCAAAGGTAATAATTAATAGTTGTAGCTGTGGTTGCTGTATGCATTTTCTTAAGAGACTTTCTATGGCAATTTTTCTATGAACATTATAAAAATATTATTTACATCTAGAATACGGTCGATTGCGTCGGCCGTTGGTTACACAAAACATTACTAATCAGGGTAACCGCAAGTATACAATTGCAATGATTACGTTTTAGAAATTTTTAAGAAATTTGGCATGTACTTGTTAGTGCATATTTTATTTCTTTGCCGCATATTTGATATCTTTAATGTATAATTTAACATATGTCATATCTTTTTTGCATATTTTTGCATATCTTATATTTTTTGCGTCATAATTTTGCATATTTTATATCGTTAATGCATATTTTTGCATATTTTATGTCTTTAAGGCATAATTGTGCATATTCTATATCTTTGCTGAACATTTTTTCATATCTTTTATTTGTGCCTCATAATTTTGCATATTTTATATCTTTAATGCATATTTTTTCATATTTTATATCTTTGCTCCATAATTTTGCTTATTTCTTATGACATATTTACTAGTTTTTCCTGTATATTTATAGTATTTTCTTTATAAATCTTAATTCGAAAAATTTTCATAAAAGAAGTTGCTTAAACGTTCACCTTGCATTATTCCAAAATTTCATCTACGAGATGTTCTACAAGCAATAAAAGCAATTTTAAATAATACTTTTACATGGAAAGCACAAGTTGTTACCACCCTGCAAAAAAAAAAACATCATCTAACCAAAGTACCTGAATAAATGTGAAGTTTTAGGGGAGCTCATTTTAAGCACCAACAAAAACTTCATTTAATATGAACAAGAAAAAAACAAGCAAATTAGAAAATCTTATGAAAACAAAACATTCTCGTTTGCACCTGCAGTATGGTTAGACCATACAACAACACAAAAATGTTCTTCAAACTTGAAACATCTTGATGGGCAGGTCATTGTGAAAATTCATCTAGAAAATAAAGTTCGGGTCAGAAATCTTCATTATGTTAAAAAATAAAAAAAACGTTTTTAGCAGGGATCTGTATAAAAATTGCTGAGAATTATTTTGCATTCTGTTTTTAAAACAAACATTTTTCTCAAGATGTCTTTTTCCCTTGATGCACATTTTCCTTTTGCACTATGGGTTTGTGTGGGTGGCACTGTCAAGTGCAAATGGCAAAAGTGTTTTACTCTTTTTGTAGTTATGTTTTTTTTTTTTTTTTTTTTTGTAAACATTAATATTATTAGCATAAGGTAAATGATGGTGATGATGATCTTCATGTTCACGTTGTGTTTTGGTTGATGGTTAAGCTGGTTTTTATGGCATGTGTTTTTCTAGTTGTAACTTCAGGTAAATATTGCAATAAGAGATTTTTGTGTTTTATAAAAGTTTACTTTGAAGAATTCAAGTAAGACTGGGCATTAGTAAAGTTTCACAGTTTAAAACCATGCGTAAAAATACAGCGAAAATAGTATTAAGTCAGATTTGTAGACAAGATAATTAATTATCAGGTTGAGAAAGTAAAATTATTTCTAGAAAAACAAAACTATTTTATTTATAATTGCTTTCTTTTATATAATTTCTTCTCTATTCAATCATCAGCAAAACTGGTGGCTTTCGTTACAAGATTGCTAAGTCTTTCGTGCTGTCAAAGGTTAAACATGCCTTGGGTTTGGATCGTGTCATTACTTTAGTTACTGCTGCTGCTCCCATGTCTCCTGAAACCAAAAAATATTTCTTAAGTTTAGATTTAAAGATTTTGGATGCTTTTGGTATGTCCGAAACTAGTAGCTCACATACAATATGTCCACCGGAGACAACTCAATTAAATTCGATCGGTAAAACTATCGCCGGCTGTGAGACTAAAATAATTAACAAAAACGAAAATGGCCATGGTGAGGTGAGTGTTTTACTTTTGAAATATTATTAAAAGTGTTCTAAAAGAAAATAAAAATATTACAATAATTTTTGAAATTTTTCTCACAAGATCTGCATACGTGGCCGTCATGTTTTTATGGGTTACATCGATAATAAGGAAAAAACTGCAGAGGCTTTAGATGATGAGGGTTGGTTACATTCCGGTGATGTTGGTTATGTTGATGACAAAGGCTATGTGTACATAACAGGCAGATCTAAGGAAATAATTATAACGGCTGGTGGTGAAAATATACCACCGGTGCATATTGAAAATTTAATCAAAAAAGAATGTGATGGCATTTCAAATGCTTTTCTGATTGGTGAACAACGTAAATTTTTAACAGTTTTGGTAACAATTAAGGTAAAAAAAATCAAGTTTGAACAATACGTTTAGCCAAAAAAACACATCTCACTTAAAATAATTTTAATTCTTCTCAGACTGAAATGGACAAAGACACCGGAGCTCCATTGGATGAACTTAGTCATGAATCTTTGGAATGGATGAAATCTTTGGATGTTAATCATAAAACTTTAAGTGATATTTTGAATGCTGGTCCCTGTCCCAAAGTGTTCAAGTCCATTGAAGATGCCATTAAAAGAGCCAATAAACATGCCATTTCTAATGCTCAAAAGGTACAAAAATTCATCATCTTGCCACATGATTTTTCAATAGTCACTGGTGAATTGGGTCCCACTTTAAAAGTTAAACGTACTGTAGTTAATCAGCAATATGCTGAATTAGTAGAGAAAATGTATGTTTAATCGAGTGGTGATCTGTACATTTAATATCAGGAGAAATCAAATTACTTTTTCTACAAATGAAAGATTGTTTTTTCTTTCATATAATTTAAGTTAAATGAATGAATATATATACATATATTTGTTTTAGCCTAATAAATTTAGGTGTCGTTATTTTTATAAACTAGTAAAATTTTATGCTTAAATTGAAATTATAAGTTAAGTTTTCAGAATTAAATTTTTTGGTTAAAATTACTGAAATGTCCCTAATGGAAACAGACATTTCTTAATTTTCTACTTGTGTTAATTTGCTGAATTTTTCATGACAATATTTTAGAAAATGTTTTTATTGGGCCTGATTTACATAAATTTCTTATACACTGATACTATAATTATTTTAGCCATTAAAACCTGTACCTTTTGTAAATAGTTTTTTAAGTTCATTTTATTTTTTCTAAACTTTTATTTTTTGATCATGTATATAAAAATCGAAAGTAAGTGAAATTTTATTTGTAATAAAATTTATAGAAAATGGTAATGCAAAATGTTTTTTTTATAGGCTGAAATAAGTTACACGAAATGAATGAAAACAAAATACGAGAACTAGAGTCTATTTAGATAAAAAGAAAACATGGATGCTTTCATTAACCTTCCTATACCCGCGCGGTGGTCTGTGAGACCGACGAAACACTTTTTTAAAAATAATTTTTTTTACAGAAAAGCTAGAAAGTTGAGTTTTGCGTTAGGGACTGTGCACATATTACGTAACGCTCCATGGGGTGGGGTTAAAGATTTGTAACGGATTGGAAATTTTGCACTGAAAAATTATTAAAAAGCGTTGCGTTGGGGGGTGGGTGGTATAAAATCTCTGAAAAGAGCGTTACGTCGGATTTTTTACAACCTTTATTTTACTGCATAATACGAGTTTGTGTATTTAGTAACATTCGGTCTGTGCGACCGACGCGGGTATAAGTGCTACTTTTTGTGAAGGTATTCAATATTTTTTTTTTTATTATTTTATGCTTTAATTTAGTGAATTTTATTGTTTTATAGGTAAATTTTTGCATCAGAATAAATCAAGAACAAATCAGATTACTTTTGGAGGAAGATATTTCCAGTTCTGAGTATGACTATGAAAATGAAAATGACAGCGAGGTAGAAGATTTTGTTGAGGTAGAAGAAAAAACTTATGATACTCAGCAGGAAGGTAACGATGAAGGATATGACGAAGAGTTGGATAAGCTAGAAAATCGTCAAAAATCTACAGAATTTTACCTTGGAAAAGATGGACACACAAGATGGAATAAAGCTCCTCCTTCAAATCATGTAAGACGACTTGCCCGAAATATTGTCACTTAACTTCCAGGACCTAAAAGAGAAGCCAAAATCTTGAAAGAAGTTGGCAAGATTTGGAGATTATTTTTTCCAAACAGTGTTATAAATAGCATCGTAAAGTGCACTAATGAACATATAAATCGCATAAAATATGGTTTTACATAAGAGAGAGACTGTGCCGAAATAGACAACATTGAAATCGAAGCGCTTTTAGGCCTTTTAGTCGTTGCTGGAGTCAGAAGAAATAACCGCTTGAATGTTAAAAAGATTTATTCAAAACAGATGGCTCATCTCCGGAGATATTTCGATTGACTATGAGCTGGAATCGCTTCTATTTATTAATGCGTTGTCTTAGATTTGACGACAAGGCCACTCGGGCTGAAAGGGCTGCTGTAGATAAACTAGCCCAGCCCCTATTAGAGAATTTTTGGAAGAAGTTTTAGCTACGTTTCAAAAATATTACAGCTTGTCTCAGTTTGTTACTATCGATGAAAAATTAGAGGCTTTTAGAGTTCGTTGTAGTTTCAAGCAGTACATCCCGTCAAAAACATACACAACACGACTGTTAACGAGCTACACTCACAGCTCAACGTTGTAGTTTTTTGTTTATTTTTTTCAGAATTTTTAATACACTTGAAATAATTTTGTAGGTGTAAAGAATATTTCAGAAAGAAAAATTAAGTTGTATGCTAACTTTCAACAAGCAGGAATATATAAAACAAGAGCTATTGTTAATGCTATTGTTAATAATAACGATTCCAGTGGAAACCGGTCTGAATTTCTGTAAAAATATTAAATATTTTTTCAATGTTTTCTACTTCATATATACATAAATATGCGAGCACACTTTTTCGGCAATTACACATAAGATTATTCATATTTTTATTTAAGCTTTATTTTTTTATACAAATATGTATGTACATATATTATTCACGAAATATTTAGCACAAAATTTCATCCAGTATGTACTAAATTCAAAATGCAGAATTTTCATGTTTTGTAGTTTTGTCATCAATTTCCCAGCGGGAAAAGGTAATGAATAGTAAACTAATGCATGAATAATTTTGCATTTCAGAATTCATTATTGTTAACACAGAACATTTCCTAGGAAAGTAATACACAAATTCGTTTAATGTGTACGGCGAATAAATCCTATAATTCAGTTCTTTTTAACAATTAAAAAGGAAAATGCGAACACTTGTACACAAGCAAAAACAATACATTCTTTCATCGTAAGAAGTGGTAATATACGTGGTAAACCATGTATAACTTATGTGTGTGATTAAACAACCTTTTCGTTTCCAAAGGATTGCATTGTTTTGCCTTGGAAAATAATACATTAAATCTTCCATTACATATAGGCTGTCCATTACATCTCTTTTAAAGAGAACATGTTCTCTTTTTGTGTTCGTATCTCTTTGTTCACTCTCTTTTTTTGGTGCGGTAGTTTTTTGTCCAATCAGAATGTCAGAATCAGAATCAGATATTGATCTCAATTAATTTTTATATATTAATTTATTTTGTTTATGTTTTTTTTAAGAAAATGTGATTTTTGAATTTATTTTGTTTATTTTTTTAAGAAAATGTGATTCTTTTTGTTTTTTATTGTTTTATTATATATTTATTTCGTTGTTTCTATCATTAATAATAATTAATTAATTAATTATAACATCAAAAAAAATTATTAATTATTTAATAAATAATTTTTTTATTGTAAACTCTTTTTTAGTTAAAATGTTCTCTTTTTTTAGAACGAAAGTTCTCTTTTGAAAATAAGTCATATGGGAACCCTAATTACATACATATGTAATCAATGACCAGTTTTCCCGCTGGGTTGGTTTACATTACATTAGAGTTGAGTTTTTCAGATCAGTTGAGTCAGCACTCTTTTCCGCTCAGCTCAGTTAACTGAACTAGTTCGCTATTTTTGTTCAATAGCTCAGAAGTTCAGTGAAATACATTAGTTCAGGGCTGCCAGAAGATTTTGACAAAAAATCTTCACTTAAAAAAAAACATTATTTTCGGCACTTTTATTTCGAAAATCGGCATAAATGAAATTATATCTTGACTAGGTTTTTATTATTTTTTTTTTATTTAAAAAAAATCAAAAATTACACTGGTCAACACATCGTTTGTTTTCTTTACTTTTTTTGTTCTGTTATTGGGTATTTCTATGGCCCTGACTATGAAAAAAATACTGGGAGATTGCTAACACCTTTACTTTTTGATATATGCAATTTTATTATTTTGACAAAAAACTACAAAAAATTAATAAAAAAAAATTCTATCAAACACTATCAAATGATCGTTTATAAGATTTCCTTGAATGAACGACTTTAGGTATATTTCGGTGCAAACACCAGCAGTAGTCCGCCATCATATATGTGAGCACCTTCCCTGATAACGCTTCTCCATAGTCCGAAGATCCTGATGAAATCTTTTACCATGATCCTCGCTAAAATCACCCAGATTTTGTGGAAATCGGTCCAAATGTGAGTGCAGGTAGTGAATTGCTCTTGCAAGTTCGATATCATTCACTTAACAACCTCGACATGGTCGTAAGATTTCCTTTTACACAGGAAACTACTCATAACCAAACCAATGAATTCCAAGCTTTGGACTCGACTTCATTAACTGATTTCAAAAAATTTGGATCTTTCACGAGTTGCCTAATCTGTGGCCCACCAAAAATACCAGCTTTCAGTTTTTCTGTACTTAATCCTAGAAACTTGCGTGCAAGAAATTTTAAACTTTTGATGATACGCTGTTTTCTCAAAGTCGGATAAAGGTTTTATAAAATTTTCAAATATATATTCACCAGAAATATAGCAAAAACAATCTGGATTAAGCATACAACATTTTGTTGAAGAAACAATATCTAAAATATCAACAAAATATACTTTAGTGTTCAATATAAAACGAAAATATGAGTAAAATTAGTAAAAGTTGGTAGTAAGCTATAAGTACGGTGACCATCCGTCCTGTTTTTAAAAGGACAGTCCTTTTTTCTGACACAACGTCCTTTAAAATTTAAACAAAATAAATTGTCCTTTTTTTAATTGAATTGCTTCTTTTTGTCCTTTCTTTTTGATGGCTAATGTTCTTCTTTAGTTTCTAAAATTAAAAGTTTTATTTTCTCAAAATACCGAAATTTTAAACTCAATACAATATAAATTTATAACCACCCAAGACAGGAATTGCCTGGCAACACTGAAAAGTGTATGTTCAATGTGCCAAATTTTCTGTCAGCTTTCAAATAGACTGTGCAGAATTTAAATTGTTTTTATCAAATAACATTGATATATTAAAAAAAAAAAACTTCAGAAAAATATCAATAATAAATAATCCTTAAACTATTGTTTTTAGTTATTTTTACTTATTAAATTTTGTTATTTTTGTATTATTGGCTAAATTTAATTTCTTTGTTAATTTTGATTAATTAATTAATTTTTTGTTTTAACGACGTGTGAACTTCTAGGCATATTAAATTTATGTTTTAAACATTAAAATAAGTACATATCATATTACATTGTTAAAATTATATTTTTATTTTATTGATATAAAATATATCTATGTAATTAAGTTAATACCAATAATTTTTATTTAATTTTGAGTGTCATTTTTTTTTGTCGAAAAATATGCTCGCCATAGATATAAGTAAAAAACAAAAGCTACTAGAGAAAAACTGTTGACGTATTAATTAATTTGAGATACAAACAAGAACAAAAATCAAAGGACCATTGTTATCAATCCTTAGTAATTTCATATAAATACATATAATTAATTATTCTGGGAGATTTTTAAATTCCACATGTTTCGCTATGAAAAAAAAAGAAAAAGACGTATCGAACGTTAAAAGTAGTATCGGACAGTATTTCGTGTAAAGCCAACTCCAAATTTAAGTTTTCGCAATTTCTGCAATATTTTTCTAAATTTTGATGTATTTCGTAAGTTTCTGCCGTTTTTGCAGTGGCCTCACTCTTTCAACATTATTGTCTTTCTTGACTTTTTAAACAATATAGAGTTCTACAAATTTTAAAAATTCAACAATTTTTTGCGAATTTTCGCCGTTTTCGTGGTTTGAAATCGAAGCTACCGTCTTGTCAGTCGGTCTGATAAAAATCGGCATATTTTTGGCATAAAATCGGCAAATCGGAATTTGTCAATTCAACTGAGCGTTACCATTATTTTTTATTTTTAAACAGCTGATTCAGAAAAAAAACTTATTTTAAAGTGAAAAGAACCTAAAAAAATAATCTAAACTTTACTTTACTTTATTGTATGAATATATATTTTTTTTTATTAAAATAACATAAGAAATAAAATAAGAGAGCAAAATAATTGTTACTTTTCCGACGTACAAATTAAAACAAAAAGAAATTTTTAGAATTGTTCGTAGTTTGTACCAAAATAATTCTAAAAATTTGTTTTTGTTTTAAACGTAATTTGTACGAAATAAAAATTCGTTGGACATCGTGGGGTGGACAGTAAATTTAATTCTTATGGCACTTAATTAATAGTTAATCAGATTTATATATTTTCTTTTGTTAAAATTTAAATTTCTTTTTATTGCACGAAATTTCTGCTATTACTCAAAGCTTTTGATAAGAAATTCTTTAGTTCTTAAAACTTTATACAATATTGGCAGTTCTACTTAGTACCTAGTCTTATTAACTTTAATTAAATTCTCTCAACATTTGCAGCTGCATACGTATATATGTACATATATACGTGTATGTATAAAATTTTTTAAACTAGGAAAAATTTCAGCTTTTTAAAGAGGTAAAGATTGTGTTCAGATATGACTTCCCAAAACCATGCAATATTTTCTTTTTCTAATAAGCCCATGAATGTGTTGTATGCATCATCATGGTATTTATTTTCTACTATGTTTGGCAGTAAATGACTTAATTTAAGAATAGTTATATAATAAGTAAACTAGAAGCAAGGTTCCATGAAAATTGGCACCAAACTAATAATTAAAATTGGACCGTATGTTTTGTATTGTAAAGAACTCCTTGAACTCTTTGCAAATTGCCAAGTTAAAGAACATAAAATGAAAAATTGCCCCAAAAAGACAGCACTATAATATTAAGTAAATGCTCTGAAATTGGAATTATTTAAACAAAACTCAGACTAATAAAAAATTTTAAATCTGTTAAATTTACATAAAAATTTCTTTTTGAAACAAAAACCTTCAAAACTGCTCAATGCTTAGAAGAACTGCAAAATTTAGATAAATCGACACATTTGGCAACGCTGTCTATATATCAAAACCAACCCTAATAGATACAATACAATAAATATGTATTTTCAATTGCCGGTATTGTATTGTGCACAAATGTCACATTCCGTAGCTCTTTAGTGTACGTAAAATCGGAGTGTCATAGTACATGAAAATAAATTGATTAACTACAAAGAGAGCTCAGTAAAGTCAGCGTTTCATTTAGTTCAATTTAGTGAATCGTTCATTTCATCTAGTTCGTTCAGGAACTACAAACAGCGTTACCGGTGGCAATTTTCAAAAAGAGGCACAAAAAGGGGATTTTCCATAAAACAGTGTCACAAAAGGGGGGTTTCTGTGAAAAAAGGAGCATCTTCAAAAACAAGAACACATAAAGCAAATATATATGTTCAACTTTTAAAAACAAAGGTTAACAAACATTTTTATTAAAAGTATTTTGATAAAATACATGTATGTACAAGTGGAAACAAATTTCTTATTTGGTATGTACATAAATTTAAAACAAAAATAAATATAAAATTCGAAAATATATGTATTCATTTTATGAAAAAAACATAGCTACGAAAAATAAAATATAGTAGTTCATGGTAACAATGTAAACGTACTTAAGTTTTCTGAAGGATAAGACACAGATACATAAATTTATTTTCTTAGAGAGCATTTACTGTTGATGATAAATGAAACTTACGATTTGCAAGAGAAAGACAGTTGTGTAAATTTTCTATACATTTCATTATTAAATTAAAAAGATATAAGCAAATTAAAATACATGTATAGTCATATAGTTTTGCACTCAATACATATTTTTTTGAAACTGTTCTTCTGTATTTTTGAATAAGTTCATCACTAGGAATTCAATCTTCAATGTCACTTTGAAACAAATTTAAGGCGGATACCATGGACTGACGAGTGTCTATTTTCAGTCTATTTGTTATTAATTATTATATAAAACACGTTCAGAAGAAGCACTACTATGTGGCAAAGTATATATATATTACGCAAATTTATACAAGTTTGGATATAATTTGTCGTCCAAACAGTTTTTTAAATTTCCTTTTTCATGCCAAAAGGTTTCAGGCTTAGGTATTTTAAAAAATGCTTCATAGCTTTTGTCATTCGCTTTGCTTTCTAATAGCTTGAACTCATTTGCTAATTCGTCTGGTTCACTAATTATATCACTAAAAACAGAAACAATTTCAAAGTAGTTAATGTCCTCAACAGATTTTATAAAAACTCGATCTAAATACTTCAATACACACAGTCTTTTATCGTTAATATTAATTCTTGACAAAATTTCCCTACACAATTTTTGGTAAATTTTGGTAATCCCCAAAATGGGATTTAAATTAAAGGGGTCGAAAAAGGGGCTAAGCAGTCAGAAAAAGGGCAAAGTGGCTCTTTAGGGGCACAACGGTAACGCTGGCTACACAGCTCTAGTTTACATTTGTGATTCAAAGCACAGATAATCTGTGATTCAAAGTGTAAAGGCTTTTCTGTTTATTTTGTAAAAATAAAAAAAGAATAATGAAAGTGTTATGGCAGAAGGTGGTAAATTGCTTACTACACGACAACTAAGTAAACTTTCGTACAAAGAACAAGAAGAATATTTTCGACAAACATTTGAAGAGAGCCAAGAAGAAAATAGCGACGACGATTCTTTAGGTGATATTAGTAGTGAAGACTCAGACGCTGAAGAGCCCACGTTCCCAGAATATGAGGACGACAGTGATTCTGAAAAAGAAATTGAAAGAGATTTACCAATGGTGTGGGGTAGATGCAGATACAAGTCACCCACGCCACCAACTGGGCCAGTACTGGAAACAAAAGGTTTGACCCCTGCCGAAACGTTCAAATTGATAATGTCTGACGAAATATGCGACAAAATTATTCTCGAAACAAATCGAAAGGCAATGCAAATATATAGTAATTACAATGCAAAACATAAACAAAGAAAACCGGGTTCATGGATTCCCATAACAAGAAGCGAATTTTATGCATATTTGGGCATACTTTTGGAGAGTGGCGTTGAAATTAAAACTAGACAGTATATAAAAGAATTTTGGGAATGTTCATATGCATTATATCATGCTACAATGTGCTTCCGACGATATAGGGAAATAAGCCGCTTCATACGTTTCGAATCTCCAAAGATACGCAAAGGAAATGACAAAGAAGCAGCAGTATCGAACATTTTTTCGATGCTAAACAGCTGTCTTCGTAGATATTACGTGGCAAGACCCTACGTGACCGTAGATAAACAATTAACTGCCGTGACGAAATACAACTCACCAGAATCTGTCAAGTATGGGATAAAAATATGGTGGGTGTGCGACTCGTTTTCGTCCTATCCATTGCAGGTAAAATCAATATTGTTGAAAATTGTTGAAAACCTAAATAACTAAATTGAATTTGATTTTTTAATGCAGGGACAAATCTATCCAGAAAAGTTACCGACTTATCAACGCGAAGGAAACGTTGGCGAAAGAGTAGTAAAGGATTTATGTGTCAACCTTTTTGATGGAAGTGGAAGAACTATTGTCTGTGACAAATTTTTCACTAGCTACGACTTGGCAACATCTTTAAAGATAGACAATAATTTATCTATATTGGGTAGTTGCAACAAATGGGGTACATTCCTACCAGCGGAATTTGCCAGCCCCAAAGGACGTGAGGCTAAATCATCAATGTTTAGTGTCTGTAATCAAGTTACGATGTGCTCGTACATGTCCAAAGGAAATATGGAAGTTGTACTGTTGTCCACTACTCCTTTTACAACAGAAATAGTCGATTCTGAGCAGAAGATGCCACTGCTTATATATAGCTACTTTAGTAAGAAAGGAGCCGTTGACAGGATGAGCGAGCACTTGTCCGAATTTAGTACTAAGCGGCGCACAAAAAGATGGTCTTTGGCTTTTTTCTATAATATTTTGGACGTTGCTGCGTTTGCTGCATACAATATATACAGAGAAAACGGCACTGATTTCGAGTTAAGTAGAAACCCCAATTTTCTCCGTCAACTAAGCGAGCAACTGTGCATGCCAGAAATTGAAACAAGGGCGAATAACAGCAGAATAACTAGAGAATATTCAACGCTTAAAGCCATCAAATTCATGCTAAAATTACCCATCCAGAATAGGTAATTATGTAATAGTAAACGATAGAGTAATGTACATACAGCATGTATAATTTTTCATTCCAGAATTTTTCCTGATCCATATTCCATCTGGTATACAGAATTGCTGGATTCAGGATTAAAAATTTACTCATTTTTCGGGAACCCTGGCTTATGCTCTTATGCTTCTAATTTTAGGTTTCTTTTTAGGAGAGAAGTTTTAAAAAGTTATTCTAAACAAAAACTACAAAATATACATACATAAAATAACTGTAAAAACTGTACGTACATATGTACATACATGTTACTAAGTAAGTATCTATCAAATGTCTGAAGGTACAAATTTTTGTGTTTAGGATTTATTTAACGGCCTGTTTCACACTGTCGACAAGTCGATTGTTTTCAATATAAATAAGAGAACGACATCGACTTGTCGACAGTGTGAAACAGGCCGTTCGTTTTGACCATTGAAGCGAAAACATAAGTTGGGAATAAATTAAATTAAAACAAACAATACTGATATGTACATACATACATACATAGACGAATGCATAAGTCGGGGTGAAATGTTTTGGCTTAGGGGCTGTGCACATATTACGTAACGCTGTTTTCAGAGATTTTATACCCCCCCTTCGTAACGCTTTTTACTAATTTTTCAGTGCAAAATTTCCAAGCCGTTACAAATCTTTAACCCCCCCCCCCCTGGAGCGTTACGTAATATGTGCACAGCCCCTTAATTGTGTAAATTACCGAACAAACGCAAAAAAAAAAAATCAAGCGTTGTTGTACCTTTCACAATTTGAAAACATTTTAGGAAAAGCGAAAAAAGAATTTTATAATACCTATTTGAAATTTTGTTTGCTCCACTTAACAGTCACTTGCTGAAGTAATTTACACAAATAGAGCTTTTAATATAATATTAGGGGCTGTGTACATTTTACGTAACGCTGTTTTTAGAGATTTTATACCCCCCCATAACGCTTTTTAATAATTTTGCAGTGCAAAATTTCGAATCTGTAACAAATCTTTAACAAATCCCCCCTTGGAGCGTTACGAAACATGTCAACAGCCCCTTACATATTGGTTTATTTACATAATTGATTTCTCTTTTAAAAATCAATTATCTTGGTTAATTTATTCAATAAAAATTGTAATTGATTATTATTAATAATTTAATTATTTAATTGTTCAATTCAATTATTGGAATATATAATTTTCATTCTATTTTTAATTATGTACAATGATTCTATTAATTGATGTGTTAATATTCAGTCAATTAATGTAATGATTTATTTAATCCAACAATTGTTTGATTTTTTATTATTAACTTAATCAAAAATAAAATCATTATTAATTAGAAAAAAATTATGTTTTTGCAATATTTACAATACCGATAATTGTTATCATCATTTTGGTGATACGTATGTACTTAGGTGCCAAACTTAACATATTTTTTTATCGTTTCAACAATTTTAGTAATTAAAACCTTTTTATATTTTTTTCAGTGTATACCTATGTATGTATTTATCTAATAATAATATGATAGTTCGAAGATGAACTCAAAATAAAGTATACTTTTCAATTATATCATCATATTTGCATGCGTTTTACTACACATAACTAGGTACATATGTATGTAGGTATGCTGTTGACAAAAGAGTGCAACTTTGTAAATGGGCTTTTTATCTTCCAAACGGATGAGCCAACCCTAACCAACTTGGAACTATTGCTTATCCGATTATCCAGTTCGGAGCTACGGGGCTGTGCACATATTACGTAACGCTGTTTTCAGAGATTTTATACCCCCCTTCGTAACGCTTTTTACTAATTTTTCAGTAGGAAATTTGCAATCCGTAACAAATCTTAAACCCCCCTCCCCCCTGGACCGTTACGTAATATGTGCTCAGCCCCTACAGCGTTTTGAAAACATAACACATATGTATGTAGGTACCCACATACATATGTGTGTTGCCTTTGACATAAAGGTTAAATTAAGGCAAGGTGTCGAAATTTAGTACCTATTTTCAATTAACCTTTGCTTTACCAAAGGCGCGCCACCGTTTACCACTACCCATCCGGGTGGATTAATAGATTTAGCAAATTGATTACAGTATTTAGGTACGTGACTCTTATTGGTCATTTGGAATAAATTATTTAGTCAGTTTCTCATTTCGTTTATCTTACATAGGTACATAAATAATATGTATTTCTTGAAGTACAAAATAGAACAACATTATTTCGGATCAACACAAACAACCAAGCAAAACCATCATCATCAACAAACAAACAAAACAATCAAAATAAAATTATTTTCTATATACATTTTATACAAAATTGATAGCCAGGCAAACAGAAAAACTAGCAAATAGAAAATGAGTATAAAAATTTAGCTCAGTACAACATATTTACATATCTACAGTATGTACTTATGTATGTAAGTATTTTCAAATATATGTGTATATGTTTGTACCTGAAATATATCTGTAATATATATGTACGAAGTATTAAAGAAAAAAATAATAACAACAACTTACTAAATAATAAAAGTTGTATGTATAAATGTATGTACCCTGTAGTAAACAAAATTATCGCTTGATAAAATCATTAACTATTTTGCAAATGACTACAAATTGGTTTAAATCTCATGCAGATATCAAACAAACATATTTCATAGAAGCACACGTAAGAAATAAATAAAGAAAAAATAGTAAATGAAAAGAAAATAAAATAAAAAAAGTACATATATAATATAATAATATAACTAAAAATTAAGAAAACCTCCGTAAGCACAATTATTTTGTTTCTTTCTTCTCACAACTTTAAGAAGGGAGCGTGGACATGGAGCCAGGGGACATTCAAATTTTATGTATGAGAAGGACAACAATCAAAACTTATTGCATTCATGGCAAATGGCAAACAGGTTACAACCAACCGAAGTATACACATGCTGCCTTTGAAAATGTCCAGGACTAAATTGCGTATCTATGCTGTACACTATAATAATAATTATTTATACATACACATATGTATGTAAATATATACATGTATGTACCTATATAAAAAAAATAATTTTAAATAATTTAGTATAAACCGATTATTAATTACCAATTTTTTAATTAACTACAAATTGGTTGAAAAATAAGTAACTAGTAGTCAACTAAAAAGTCATGCAGAGATGGCCAATTGATTATTGGCTATGACATGCCTATGTTAAAATAATGAGTCGGCGACAAGGAAAAAATGTCATATAATCAACTAGATGTGAATATTAAAAAACCAATTTGAAGTTACTTAAAAATGTGTTTGATTCCTACAGGGTATCTACATGCATATTTATGTATGTAAGTAGGTATGTATGTTGAAAAACTTGTGTGTAAATCAAAACACATGTTCGTACGACTAACATACTATTGTACATATGAAATATATTGTATATATGTATGTATAAATGTACATATATTATATACATACATGATAAATACTTGGTACAATTCAGTTTCGTTTGTAGGTAATCAATTCTACGTACATACAACATTTGAAATTGTTAGACAAAGAAAACAAACAGCTAAACGTACATACATACATAGAACGAGAATACAAACTACGACGAAAAATACATTCGTTTTCTGGCATATTACGTACATACATATGTACATACATACTTATGTATGTAGATACATATCAGTATTTGACCTTTTTAGATATGTAGTATATCAAATAAACGTAACAAGCTAATACCTACTACAGTAAGCCCCGGTTAATTACCCATCGCTTAAATACCTTCATCGTTTATTCACCCCAAATATTGAATACCCGTTTTTTTACACTCATTTTCACACAAAAGTATACGCTTAATTAAGTTTCGTTTAATTACCCATTTAGGGTAATTACCCAGAAATATTTACCCCAAAATTAAATTTCCCCTAAAATCTCGTCGTTTATTTGCCCAAAACTAACTACATACATACATATGCACATAATTATGCAACTCTGCAAGCGAAATTATTTTGTAGTACATACATATAAGCATAGTACATACATATTTTATATTCAAACAATGTTTTTTTCGATGATATCGAATGTTTTCTTGTTCCTTATTTATTTTTTGTGTTATGAATTCTTTTTGTTGCATTCCTTACATACCTATTTATATACATATATATATATATTTTGTGATGTGAATAGTTATTTTTATTTAATAAAATATTTTATTTGATGAAATACATACATACATATGTACATTTTATTTCAAGTAATATGTACCAACTTCATACTTCAGTGAGTTCGGATAAATGCATTTTTAAAGGTATTTAAGCGTAATCTCATAATTACCCATATGAGTAAATTAAACGTATCCTCTTTAATGCCTTTCTTGGATAATTACCCCAAAACTCATGACATTTTCGATGAGGTAATTAACTGGGGTTTACTGTAGATACAATAAATATGTTTATAATTACATATGTACAGGCACACATCCATATGTTCATACATACATACATATTTTTATGTACCTATTTATGTATGTATGTTACTTTATTACGTTTATTTTATTGAAATTAATTTTACACTCACCAATAAATATCATTAGAAAAAGTTAGCGTGGAGTTAATAAAAAAAATTATAAATACATACATACATATGTATGTATTTTAATCTAAAAATTCATTCAAATAAAACTTGGGTAGGTACATACTTATGTTTTTAAAATGTATATTTTAATATAATGTATAGGTATATGTATGTACCGACTTTTCTTATGTATAGGGTTGCCATTCGTACTGATTTTACGAGTACACGTACTTGTTTTTATTCAATGTACTGGTTTATGCATAACACCCAAATCAGTACGCAAATGTACTGGTTTTTTTAAATTTTGCCTCCAAATAATTTTACTTGTTTAAAATTGGTTTACTTCCCTTATTACTTTTGAGGTGTTAGGAATCACCCAGGTAAAATTCAGTCTTACGTTTTATTTTTGTTTACTCTTAACTTACCATATACATAGGTACTTTGTATTCAAATAAATAGAAGTGTCATTAGTGCTTTTCGAAAGAAAATGCTGCTTTTGCGAAAAAGAGAAGAGTATAAAAACACTCGCAGGATTGTTTGCTTCACTTGCCTTCGTTTTGAACAACTACCAACGTTAACACTTCTTGGGTTTGGTAATAATCAGGGAAACCAAACATATGCTCTAAACACCAGTGTTTTATGCGCATTAAAAATGCAGTAAAAAACTGAAAATATGACCTAAAAATTAAAAAAAAATATGGTCCTAAGACCAAAGATGCAATATTTGGTATTAAAAAAACAAATTTTTATTAAAAAATTGCATGTAAAATAAGATAAAATAAACAAAACAAACAACAATACAAACAAAACAGAATATAAACAAAAAAGGCATGTGGCACTCGGGGACTGCCGCGGTAAAGCTATTGCATATCATTTTTTATCAACTTATGCAATTATATTATTACGTTTTGTTTAATAACTCCTTTGTTTTTCTGGCAATACTGTATGTTAATGAAATCAATAGAATAACATACATTGGGCGATTTAAATACTTAAAAAAACAAAAGACTTAAGAAACAAACTTAGTGTCAGTTTCAAAAACAAAAGACTTAAGAAACAAACTTAGTGGCAGGTTTTTTTCATTTTAAAAAACAAAAGACTTAAGAAACATACGTTTCAAAATTTCTTGATTCGGTCGCCTCAAAGCCCTCGATATAAGCTATGCAATAGCTTACAAATTTTAAGGGGTTTTAAAATTATAACAATATGGCTAGATAGGATACCTCGTGTATACACTCACTATATTGACAATAATTTGTATGAATTTAGAATTGTTTGTGCATTTACAACAAATGTGCCGATCAATGACATTACTTCTATATATTTTTAATAATTTGACGTGATGTTTTTGTTATATGTATTTTGTTAAGTTCTTGCCTTAAAAAATAAAAAATGAATTATTTTTAATGTTTAATTTTCTTTTTATTTTAATAATCGTTTAAAACTTATGAATTCAATAAAATTTTGGGTCAAAATTTGTGTACGGGTTTTTTTTCGAATGTACTGCTATTTTTCTTCCGATGTACTGATTTTTCCAATTTCAAATATTGCAGCCCTACTTATATATCTAATTCCCAATGTTATGAAAGTACGTACATATACAGAGTGTCCGCCGGGAAGGTATAATACTTTGTTATGCCGCCATTTTGGTAAACATTAGTCTTGACAGTTCATATTTGGCAGCCGTGAAGTAGACACGTGTCAAATTTATTATGGAAAAATATTCGACAAACCAACGTGTTTTAATCGTTAAAATATTTTATCAAAATCAATCATCGATTACTGTGACGATGAGAAAGTTACGTGAAATTTTTGGGGGAAACAACGTGCCAACAAAACGCACTATTTATCGTGTAGTGAATGCTTTCGAAGAAAGAGGATGATAGGCCTAAGCATGGAACACAACGTACTGCAAGATTGGCTGAAAAAATTACTGCTGCTATAGAAAGTATTCAAAACAATCCATCAACCTCAATTCGACGCCGTGCTCAGGAGCTTGGTCTTCAAAGAACAACTTTGGCCACAATTTTGCACAAGGATTTGCATTTGTTTCTATTTAAGATTCAGTTGACACAAGAGCTTCTTGCACAAGACCATTTACGCCGCCGTACATAAGCCAATATGATGTTACAGTTCGCCCATGACAACCACGATATTTATGAAAAAATCATAATGAGTGACGAGGCACATTTTCATTTGAATGAATATGTATGTGAATAAACAGAATAATCGGTTCTGGGCAATGGAAAACCCTCAAATTATTCATCAATAACCTTGGCATCCATTAAAAGTGACAGTCTGGTGTGCAGTTTGGTCAGAAGGTATCATTGGACCTTACTTCTGTGAAAATGAAAACTGTGAATGGGGAGCGATATCGTGATATGATTGAAAACTTTTTAACGCCACAACTGCATGCTTTGGGCTTGATTAACATGTGGTATCAACAAGACGGTGCCACATCGCATACAGCCATGATGGCAGTGGTATATCTTCCCGGCGGACACCCTGTATAAAATTAAACTTTAAAAATATGTACTACATAGTCCATATTTAATATCAACTGGGCTCGGCTTTTCATACAACTAAAATTTATGTATGTATGTAGTTTTAAGTGCTAACCTATGCACCAAAAAATGAGAAAGAAATATGCGAAAAATATACATTTACGAAAAAAAAGCACCAGCAATTAAGTACATACATACTATGGAATAGTGATGCTACGAATACTCTCCAAAGAAAGAAACAAATATGTAAAAGGTTGTATATCCAATCAGTTTAGCAGAACGTATCAGTATAGCGATTTCAAGGCCGCTAAACTTCTCATCAGCGTTCATTTGTCCATCTTTACAATTTCCGTAAAGAGGATACTAATTGGGAAGAATAACAACTATTTAACCAAGTTTTCAACAGAAATAGAATACGAGAATTAATTTAATTCATTTTTTATTCTATTTACATATTTTCTCTCAACATTAGGGACATTGAAATCACTGTGATGATCCTATTATTAGGGAATTTGAATTTTCATTAATTCAATATAACTAAACTTAAGCCTAATAATAATAATTTCTCACTTATTATACATTATTACAGTTCAAATAATAATTACGTTTATTCGTAATAATAATATAAAATATGTTTTTAATTTAATGTGAAGTACAATCGATACAATTAAGCTCTAAATAAAATGTCATTCAAATGGCCTCTACGACTTCATTTGCAGGAACGAATTCGATGAACCCAATTTTCGAGCACTTTTTCGAATAAATCAACTTGTATGTCATGAATGGCACGTTCAATATTGACTTGTGAGGCTTGAAGAGAGTCTGGTTTATTTCGAAAGACCAATGACTTCAAATAACCCCACAAGAAATAGTCAAAGGGTTTTAAATCACAAGTTCTTGGAGGCCATTCAATGTCACAATTTCTTGAAATAATCGAATCTCGCAATAATTCAATTGTTGCGTTTGCTGGGTGGCACGTAGCCCCGTCCTGTTGGAACTAAATGTTGCCAAATTCAACTTCTTCCAATTTCGGCCATAAAAAGTTGGTTATCATCGATCTATACCGTTCTCTATTAATAGTAACTGTGTTACCAGCTTCATTTCGAAAGAAGTACGGGCCGATGAAAACCACTCCAAACTGGCAAATTAGGGTGAATGTTATGGTTTTTCATGAATAATTTGTGGATTTTCTTCGCACCAGAATCGACAGTTTTGTTTATTTGCCGCACCACTCAGATGAAAGTGAGCCTCATCGGAGAAGATGATTTAAAAAAAAAAAAATTGTTATCGTTTTCTGAATAATTTGTAAACGTTGTTCTTGCGTATATCTCTCTATGATGAAATTGTAAACACTACTGAATACAATGAAAAACAAATGACATATTACAAATGGCCGAAATGTCACTTCAAAATCATATCATCCCTATTGGAAAACCTTATACATACTACCTGGCCCACGATGTTTCTTTTATTAAATCTTCAGTATTGTTAAACGATGTTTGTTTAGAAAAACCTATTTTACAGCAAATTTCAAAGTTATTTTTTACTTTTTTTTAGGATATTTCGCTTGTTGGTTGTATTTTACAATTTGTTTAGTTGGTTGGTACTCTACAATTTTTAAAATTCTAATTAAAATTTAATATTTTTTTTCGAAAAAATTAATATAGTTGTTATATTTATTACAAAATAACATTTACATTCAGTAATTTTATCGCTGCAAATGTTGTATGCAAAACATGCGTACAGAGGAGTAACTCATTCACTCTTCGCATGAATATTTCATAAACTATTAAAACAAATTCAAGTAAATACTAATCCGATATATTCGGACTTCTCCCCCGCCTCTTTTCCTAGCTCCTGTTTATCAATTGGCAAATTCCAGTATTATGATGTTTGTGGCAGTAAAATGGAATGGGTTTTGTTTTTAAACATATACATGGATTAATATTTGTGGCATGTTGCCTGATACATATTTTTTTTATGTTTTTTGTTGTGGCATAGAAAATAAAATATTATTTATATGTGGATACCACATGAATACAAGTTAAAGCAACAACAAAATTTCTATTGCTTATTTATTTAAAATGTGCTGCTGTAATGTCCTTCGAGCCTGTTTTCTATCTTATAGAATTTTTATTAAAACTTTTTGTTAAAATAATTTTATATAAAATAATTTATTTTAAATTTAGATTTTAAACAAAACACCTAAAAGTGGAAATAAATAAATATTCATTGGTACAATTTGTTTAATTGAGTTTGAATTTTGAAATAGTTTTTCTTGTATGTATGTATTTGTAAAAGTACTTCATACACAGGTTGGGGGCAAAAATAAATGGAAAAAGTTTTGTGTGTTCGGTTTGTTTTGCAAACGAAACATCAAACTGCTGAATAAGTTTGTTTTTTAAATGAAATGATAAAGAGCAAAGAAAAATTCTATAACGAAAATGTTTTTTTTAGCGAAGCATTGTGGAATTTTTATTAAATTTATTGAAAACTTTGATCATACGGCTGTTTTGCATTTTGTAAAAAGAAAATTTCTGTAAAAAGGATTCATATTTTTGTATAGAATTTTAAGAAGATAAAATAGTGATAAAAAATTAATTAGACAAAATCACTGCTACATAGGAAAAAATATAAAAATTCAATTAAATGTGTAATCTATTTAATAAAATTTTCAATTGCTTAATAATTATTACAAAATTAGAAATTATGCCAATAACTCTAAATAAATAATTTATTTTGCCTTCTAAAACAGTTTTTAGTTTATCGAATTAAATATTTCTTGCTAAAATTAATAAACTTTTCTTATTAAGTATTTAATTGATACTCTTAAAATTTTAATTGAAGTGTTGAAAATATTTCAATTAAACTTTTCGTTAATACTGTGTATTAATATTTAATTCAAAATAAATTGTATTAAATTAATAATAAAAATTTAATTGGTACTATTAATTTCTTTGCATGTGCAAATTCAAACAAATTTTTAATTAATATTACAAATTTTTTAATTGAAATTTAATTTTTTTTTTCTGTGTAGCTAGTTTTACTTAAATTTTGGTTTTTCTAAAGGCTGAAAGACACCATGTTAATTACTTTCGCCAAAAGTTTTTGTTTTTGCTATTCAATAAACTGTTTCGCTAGGAAACGAAAACTTTTAGTATATTTCTTTAAACCGCGAGGACAGTTTCCGATTTTAATTGTGAACTTTATTTTCTAAGAAACTATACTAAAATTGAGTTAATTTAGTTAAAATTACTAGCATTTCTGTTGTTTTAAGTCTGTTCGGTTAGTAGAACCGTCGGCGAAGTAAACTAATTTATAAAAAAAATTACTGCTCAGAAACCTTAATAAATTTATTGCGTCTACTTAACACAAGGGGCAATCCAGCACTAGCAAAGCTATAAATAAATTAAGTATTTTACATTTTCAACATCAATCTTTTCTACCCATCCAATTCCTTTTCTTAAGTTCTGGCACAATTCATTGCATAAATATTGATAATCCAAAAAATAAATAAAAGTTGTTTTACCCAACACATTGATTACCCCAAATGTTATTTCGCACTTAACAACTGTGCACTCTATCAGTTGTCAAATTTTCATTTATTGTTTTAAATAATTTGCTAAATTTTACTAAAACAATAAAATAAATCATTAAAAATTTGCAATTTAGTTTTATTTATTTATAAAATATATTTTATTTAAAATGTTTTCTTTAAAATATTTTAAGCAATAAAATATTTTAAACAATTACTAACAGTAGACCAGAATTTTAAGATAAACACTAGAGACAGACAGACAGATACAAATATGATGCTGGTTGTGGGAAAATTTTTAGTTTTTATGTGTATAAAAATTATTTTCTCTATATGCAAGCAAGCAAACAATAGATTTAATTAAAATAAAATTAATACGTATGTATGTAAGTATGTATGTAAATAAATGAAAATTTTATAGTAGGACGGGAGAGTTGGCTTCGGAGGGTGTTTAAACATTTTTAGTAAAGCCTCAAGTTTCTAAAGTAAATCAACAAAATCCTGAATAACTGGCAGCAAAACAGATGATGTCCCTCTAACCATATCTGGTTGTAAATATGTATGTGTGAGTATATGTATGCATGTGTGTTTGTGTGTAGTATTACAAATCCTGTTTGATTTACACCTTTCTAATTGTGATTTATATTCGAAATAATATACATAAATATTTATTGAAATCATATCAGATCATATTCAGATCGAAAATAAAAAAGAAATAAATAAATAAAATTGTAATGAATTCTATTGGTGTTACAAGTGTTTTTGTTATAAAAACCGACAAAACTTCAATTAATATTTGGAAAAGTTTCAACAATTGAATTTCTCCTTTTAAATTAAATGTAAAGGTTGAGTTAAAGTTTTACTTTTTTTTTTTTTAAATAAATAACTAAAATATTAAATTAACAACAATGATAGAATAAATAAACTATTATCTTCTTTCTTAATAATAAATAATATTTGTATGTCTGATGAGAGAAAACATACATATATACATTATATATATATATGTATATGTACATATAGATATACATACATAGATAGATACATATAGATTTTGCAATAATAACAGGCAAACAGAATTTCTAACAACTTTTTTATTTTGTTTGTTTTATTTTTCAAACAAAAGATTGCTACGTAACCACCACAAAAACCCAAAAGACGGCATCCATCCATTCATTCATACATTCATTATGTCATTCTCTCATTGAGTACATAGAAATCTGTAGCTTATAACACAATTTAAGCCCCCTGACAAATGGGAGCGGCAAGTTAGTTTTGTTATCATGTTGGTCACAACGCAGCAAAATTTGTCAAAAAGCAAATCGCTAATATCATTATTCGACTGGCATCTGTTTATTATTGCCCAATAAAAGTTCGATTTTATTTGATATTTCAATAATTGATAACTTCAGTTTGAGATCAATTCGTTATTGCACATTTTTAACGAAAATTATTTTTCCAAAATTTCAAGTAAAATAATTTATGAAACTGCAAAATATGTTCTGTCCTCTTGCAACTTTTTCAAAATTCATTCTACAGACATTTAAAAGTTTGCTTGCCAAAAATTTCTAGCCGTAAAATTTTTTATGAATTTTTTTAATTTTAAGTTCAAAAATTAAAATTTCTTTAAAAAACTTTCAATTAAATTAATGGTATAAGAAAACTATGTGACTTAAAGCCAGAGTTGGGCAAAATACATGGTTTGCGGTATTTAAAATACAAAATACAAAATACTTGCTGATCATGTATTTAAAATACAAAATACTTTCAGGTTATGTATTTAAAATACAAAATACAAAATACTTACACATCATGGATGTATTTAAAATACAAAATACTTCCACGTCATGTATGTATTTAAAATAAAAAATACGTATTTGTATTTCAAATACATGTATTTCAAATACTGCCCAACGCTGAAGATGTATTCACTTTACAGGTGGTGTTACTAACACAGGCTCACACAATTCTTGCTAGTGAGAGGCAAAAAGATGCAATGCAAAAAGAACCATGCTATTTTTTTTATTGTTAAACTTGTTGTCGTAACAGTACTACCTGCAAAATAAAATCGCATTGTGAAAAAAATGCTTTAGAGTTGAAAGCTGAATTGCGTTGATGCCAACTCTAAGAATTTGTATAGTTACGTTTTTTAGCGATTCTAGTTTTTGGTTATTGTTTTGACGCATGATACATTAAGGATAATCACGATGGGTAGTGCAAAGTGTGCAAACGATGCAAATGTGTGCAAATATACACACACACACACACACACACATTTGCACAACATAACAACAAAATGTATGTATTTGCAATTTGCTTAATTTTGCTTCGTTTGGACTAAAAAAATCATGAGTAAAGATAGTAGTGCATATTTTATCAATTGCAAACGAAAATAAACAATAACTTGTGACATACAGACTATCATATTTTTATGTTTAGAAAACGAAAATTTAATTTTGTAACTAACTGCCTAACCCACGATATCGAACGATGTCGATCGCTTGATTTTTAGACATAAAAAATCTATCTTGCGTTCCACTAATAACCGATTATGTTTATTTGTTTAGTGTTTCTTCCAGTAAACAATTAATAAGTTAAATAAAATCGGTTATTAGTGGAACGAAAGATAGATTTTTTACGTCTAAAAATCAAGCGATCGAGATCGTTCGATATCGTGGGTTAGGCAGTAATTTTAATTTAATTTAAAAAGTTTTAGTCTTCTTTTTTTAATTTATTAGTAAATAATAAATTTATGCATTTGTAACTTGACATCTGAGGTCAGTGTTGCCAGAATTGTTGATGGGCTGCCACATTTTTGTGAACAAAATTACATGCTCTTCACAAAAATGCAATAAATTTAAAAGTACGCTCACGAATACACTAATATGCACAGCAAATTTGCAAAATGCATATTTGCACAATCACCATCGTGATTACCCTTATTATAAATAGGTAGATCAAAATGCAAACAACCATCACCGCACTATCCTACACAGTCGCGCGATTTGCATAATATGACATGTGTGCTAAAAATGTACAGTAGTGTGGACTAAAAATGCAACTGTGTGACAGATTTTTTGGCAAGTCGTGCGATTTGTAAAATTTTATGAAAATTTTCATAAAATCATAGTTTTCATGCGATCAGAGGAGTATTTATTGTCAACCAGATGTTTTGGCATCAGATTTCTATGATAGTGTTGCACCTACAACACCACTTTGAAACGATTTTTTAAAGTCGGTCAGAAACTGACAAAATATATTTTGTTAACTATGTTTTTAAAATACAAAATACTGCCATTTTTTGTATGTATTTAAAATACAAAATACAAAATACTTGCAGGACATGTATTTAAAATACAAAATACAAAATACTTTCAGGTTATGTATTTAAAATACAAATACAAAATACGTATTTGTATTTTAAATACGTATTTCAAATACATGTATTTCAAATACTGCCCAGCCCTGCTTACAGCCATACCTAAACAAGAGCGGCAAGCGTTTTTTAGCTGTCAAAAGTTCTCATGCCCATACAATTTGTATGGAGCATCCCGAAATAACGCGGCGGTAACGCAGCGGCAACATTTTGCAATTGGAAAATCCGATTTTGACAGCGCGTTTAATAGTGAAGGTAGCTGCAAAACACAAGCACTCATGACACAATGACTATAAGGTAGTCTTACAAGCCCAGCTGACAATTCTTGTAAATTACTTATTTTTTATTTCAAGTGTTAAATTTTGATTTGTATTTATTTTTTCGTATTTGAATGAATAATTTTTATATATATTTTTGTCACAGGTTGAAACATACACACATACACATTTATACTTTTGACTTCTGAGGAATTTTTTTGTTGTGTTTGTTGTAGAGATGCATGTATTATTGGGTTATGAGTAAACTATTATAATCAGGGTTGTTATATATTTTGTAATAACCCTGTTTTAATGACAAAGCGTTGACGCTCTTGTTTAGGTATGGTATTTCAGCGTTAACGCTAGGCGGTAGAAAACGTTACGCTTTCCGCTCTTGTTTAGGTATGGCTGTTAAGCTCTGTTCAGACGCTTGCAGCTCTAAAAATATTGTCTGTCGTATCCGTAAATTTGCTGGCAATAATGAACTGACAAGAAAAAATTAAAAGAAAATGAACAAGGTATATTTTCAGTTCACACTTTTGTGAGAAAGTTGTTAGAAAAGCTTACAATTTATTGCCAGACAATTGTAAAACAATAAATTTATCTAGCAACGTTGTCAGTCAATAACTTGTCGGTTTACACGGTTGTCAGATTCCTTTATAATAATAATTATCAGATTTTCTCCGAGATCAAGTTATAGCATACCTACTTTTATGACAACGAGAATAAAGTCTTTCGTTTGTTTATTTACTGGACATAATATGATAGTTGAGCTCTGTTTAGACGGTTGTCAGGTCTAAAAATATTGTCAGATATATCAAATTGCTGGCAATGTACTCACAATAAAAAAATTGCTAGCACAAGGTATATTGTCAGCTCACAAGGTTGTAAGAAAGTTGTTACAAAAGCTTACAATTTATTACCAGCCAATTGTCAGTCAATAAAGTGTCAGTTTACACGATTGTCAGATTATTGCATAACAATAATTGTCAGATTTTCTCCGGGAGCATAAACACTATGCAATGTATAGCATACTTTGAAGAGAAAGAGAATAAAAGTTTTCGTTTAATTATTTACTGACAATGATATGATTGTCAGATGCAAAAAAATTGCTTATCGGAGAATTAAAAATTTTCTGACAATTATTTGACAATGAAAACGCAGTTGAATTCACAAGACTGTCATATGTCTGACAATTTTATGTCTGTTGGTAGTTTTAAAACTTACTGACAAAGCTTTTTCTTGCAACGTTTTTAGAAAAAATAAATTTCAGTTTACATGGTTGTAAGAAATTTCTAACACATTTTACTGAAAATATTGTTTGATCCGATAATTGTCTGTATAGAACTTTAGCAAACTTTGTTTTGCACCTACAGCGGCACCTGTTAAGAATTTTTGAAGTTTTGTTTGCTCTTAAAATGCTTCGCTTAGTACGATCAAACCCATAAAAAGTAATTTCCAATTAAGTCCAATCGTTTTCAAGTTTTAAGAGTTAAAAATAAAATACAATCCCTTTTTTCTATATACAGATATAAATTCGAAACGATTAATCCGTTGTTCGGGCCAATTACTGATACATCACACAATTGCTAAAATTATAGCTGAAATAAGGAATACCTTCTCAAATGCAGAGAGATGTATACAAATCTCTTGGCAGCGTTCATGTTCTTGATGATTTAAATTTTGAGGTTGATCTGATATTAATGAGATCCTCTGATCAAGTTATAAAGCGCATCAAATTAATTCTAAACTTTTCAATTCACTGAATAAATATCCGTTCATAAATCCAAAATAGTATAATTTTCATTACAATTGTTTGAAAATCCATGTGGATTTATCTCAAGAATATTATGTCATGTCTTAAAAAGTGTTTACAAAAGTCAGTTTGAAAAATATAGCCTTAAAAGTCCTTAAACTTTACTTATGATTTGAAATAAACACCAATGAAATGCTGTTAGCATACAATATGATAAATGTTTTTATATAAAAATCTCGTATCACGATGTTTGTTATCGAACTCCTCCGAAAGGGGTCGACCGACTTTAATGAAATTTTTTTATGCATATTTGGTAGGTATAAGATAAGGTTTTAAAGTATATTTTAAATCGCTAGGGGCATGACAAGGGGAGGGAGGGAGCAATTCCTGCATTTACTAAACTACTACCCGACTTCGTATTTCAAGCAGAAAAAAATTATTAATGTTGTTGAAGGACAGATGGTGCTACATCCGACTATCGAAATTGGAAAAATATATTGATGAGTGGGGAGAATGGTTCCCCCATATAAGAAAATAGCTTCCGGGCGAAGCCGGACAATCATCTAGTGTCTTTATATAAAACTAAAGAGAATATCTCAAATAAAAACTTATTTAACTATTTAAAAATATATATATAGATACAAAATTTATGTTTTTATTTGTCATGATTAGAATGAAATTATTTCATAGTTTTGATGAAAAATTTCATAGATAATATGAAAGTATAATAAAATATATTACATCATACTGGTACGTAACTAATGACCAAAATTTTACAATTTTATTATAATAATTATTTGAATTATTATTATTATTATCATCTTAAACTTTAAGGAAACAATTCATTGTTTCCATGAATTATTCATTAAGTACGAACAAATGCTCAAGCACATTAAATCAATGAACTAATTCGTTAATTTTAAATAAATAAAAAATAGGAAATGCTTTCTATAAAGCATTCTACATTGAATTTGCCATGAATATTTGGATTGAAACAATGTATGGGTCTGCATTGAATCAACGTATTTTTAGCGAAGAATTTATTAAATCAATGTTGGGTGAATGTTATTTCTTAAAATTTTAGAAAATACATTTTGCATAGGGGCTGTGCTCATTTTACGTAATGCCGTTTTCTGAGATTTTTCACCCCCCCACCGTATCGCTTTTTTCTAATTTTTGAGTGCAAAATGTCCAATCCGTAACAAATCTTTAATCCCCACCCCCCTTTAGCGTTACGTACACTGCTCCATATTGTGCAAAATTCAAAATTACACTTTCCTTAAAACGAGCACATTTCAATTCGACCAAGATTAATATATTTTTAGTTGTTTGTTTTTGTTATTGTTTTAAGTTGTTAGCTTTATAAAGAATAACATTTATATTTATCTATTTACATACAATCATTCACAATTCCAAACAAGCATACATATGATTTTATTTATATTTTTGTAAACCAGTAAATAGGTACCTACACTGAAAAGAAAAATGATTGAAACAAATTCCAAACTTTCTATTTGACTTACTGCGCCATAACGTTGGTTCCAGAAAATACATGTGGTTTGATACAACATACACACACGGAGTAAGAGAAGACAGACTGAAACGAATCTCCTTGCACACAATTGCTTGCTTTCTTACGATGTAACCCACACCAATTAAGACAAGCCAAAAGAACGAAATATATAAAAAAAACATTGTCGCATTGCTGTTTGATCACCGTTTGTCTTTTGAGACAAAAACTTGATGTTATTTTTTTTTCTTTTTGTATGGGTTAGCATCAAACAAGCGTATGTTGTTGGGAAAAGAAAATAGATGTCAGCCCAATTGGGTCCTAATGTGGTCCGGGTTGATAGAAAAATAATTAAGCATTTAAATCAATATAATTTGGACTATTATTAACAGAAATGCAACATAATTACGAAATATTACGTTCTCGAGTTAAAAATTCCATGATGAATATTAACATGTTCACAAGCTTTGTTTCTCTAACGGCTCTTTTCATAATGTACGATTAAAAATTAACTTGGAGTTTAACGGCAAGTTTGGCATACACTTGTTCTCGCTAAAGCCAACGTTAACTCTTAATCAAACATTGTGAAAAAACCATTATTCATAACTTTTTTAAATTACTCGTACGAATAAAAATAATATTTTTCTCTAAGTGTAGTTTATTTATTTACAAACCTACTTATGAGATAATTTAAAAAAAATGTGTATAGAAATACATACATAATATATATCTGTATTTACATGTGTAGCAGATTTTATGTATGTATGTATTTGCTTTTATACAAGTAGGTACATATTTAGTCTTGTATACACATTTGATTTCTTTGGATTTCCACTGCTTCAGTAAATTACACTAACGTTATCAATCCTACTGCTTGCTACTACTGAAGTGCGTGTTACAACCCAGCGGTGAAATTTTGGAGGACTTCATATATAAGGCCCTCCGTAAGGCCTGCCTAGATCTTCTTTTAGATTTTGTACTTATGCTCGCTTGCCTTCTCACGAAGGCATTATGGAAGGGCTACCTACTCTCCCTTCCAAAAATGTAGTTTTTATTATTGGTAGGTATGCATCAATAAATAAATAAATAGTTAACCCTGAAATTCAACATAATACAATAATCACTGTTTTGTAGAGTTCATATTTTGGCACTTTCATGAGTTTTTACTTCCTTTTTGCATTTCTAAAGGTAATTTAAAAATAAAAAATAAGGACTTGGCTGGCTAGAACATCGTGTGTAAAAAATGTATAAGTACGGAATGGGGCCTTATTTGGCCTTTTGGAAGGCCTGCTTAGTGCTTCTTTCCGCCGCTGGAAATTAACCCACCTAACCCAACAGTATGTACATATGTATGTATGTATGTATATAGTACTACCTGGTCTTTACTTAGACGTTTTTATTTGCCGCAAAACAGGGAGTAGATTTTGAAAATTTGAAATTGAATTTAGAATTACGAATTTAATTTTGCTAAAATAAATCTAATTTGTAATACAACAACAATATTTCAAAATTATACTCGAAGATCTCTGATATTTAGTGTAAACCTAGCTTTTGTACAGTTACAAACGATAAATGAAGTAACGAAAATAAAGTGCACTTGAGAATGAACGATAACATTCAATATAAAAAAAAATTCGAAATTGATTTCGAAAATTCAATCTAGATTTCGAAAAATTTATTTTTATTTCGATTTTGATTTTCACACCTTACAGTCAATTTCAAAAACTGAACACAAATTTCGAAAATTTAAACTAAATTTCGAATATTCGAAAGTAAATTTTTCATGCACCAGCCCTAAAAAATTCGAATAATTCTAATATTTCCTGTGAACTTATCTTATTATTACAGGGACATCGATTAACATGACAAGCGATTTAAGAACTTGAAAATAAATTCTCAATATATTTTGCCTTTTTATATTTCCTGTTTCGTTTATTCACATTAAATATCACCGCTCTTTAACTTTTGTTTAGTGCTGTTGCAGCAGGAATACAAAATGTTTGATTTCAAATTGTTTTCATACACAAAAATATGTTTTATTTTGTTAATAACTTTAATAAATCGTATAGATATGTATTTAGCGGTTTTTCTTTTAAAAACCTTTAAATTTAAGGAATTTTGGATTTCGTTTTTAAAGAAACTTATTTGTCAGCTTTATTATATGCTTCTCTAAGGAGGTTTATGTGGTTCAGCATGCAGTTTTGAGTTGTTCCTTTTCTGCTTCATTATTTGACTGTAAGTAAAATTTAAAATTAATTATTCGTATTATGAAACCCAATTGCTGGAATTTGTTTACCTTTTCGCTCAATAGCATTAGTTTTTTCCGGCTTTCTTTTTGATCAATTAGTTTGCGGCCAATTCTTAGAGCAGAAAAAGCCAAAGCTATGGAGATGAGCATCCACAAAACCACAGAACGAGAATCGAAGCGACTCGTCTTAATGCGTGGCCAATTCATAGATGATGATGAGACTTTTTGTAACGTCTCCAATGTAGACGACGTTTGCTTAAATTTAATTTTGTTAATCAAATGAATGAAGTAAAACAAAACAAAAAAATCTTTGCCTACAAACTTACGCCACATATTGTCTGTTCAAACTTTTGCTGCCATATTTTACTTGTATCTAAAATAATTAAACTTCTTTTGGCATCTTCATCGTAACAACTTATACCTGTTGCGGTCAACATGTTGTAACTCCAGTCAGTGTTTACCGCATACGAACGACCAAAACTAATTGATTTTGGTACTCGCCACATTTCCCTAATCAACCACTTACAACTCCACCAATTGCCAGCCAAATCAACTTGTTCGAAACTTAACAACGATGATATGTTGACAACACGATAGTGATTATCACTGAGATTTAAATGCAAGCTGTGACATTGTAGCTCAGAACTTAAATTTTCGATAAACTCATCGTTAGACAATTGATTTTGTGACAAATCCAATGTCTTTAAATAAGACAACGAAGAGAAAAGTGTTGTTTCGATGGTGTTAAGTTTGTTGTTTGATAAATTGATGTGTTGCAATTGGCTGGTAGTGTTAAATGTTACAGCAGGCAAATGTTGCAACATATTGTGATTTAATTCCAAAACTTCCAGGCTAATGAGATCACTGAAAGTTGTGTCTGGTATGTGATGCAAAGAGTTGTGACTAATATTTAGTCGCTGAAAAAAAATATTGCAAATGTTTAAAAAATTTTAGTAAAATATTTTTTTAATATAATTTTTTTTTTAATTGTCTATTAACTCTTACCACCAGTGATTCTAGTCCCAGGAAAACATGTTCTCTTATCTCTTGCAAACGATTGTGTGACAAATCTAAATCAATAATTTCATAATCTTTTGAAAACATCATGCCATCTAACGTTTCCAATTCATTGAAGGACAAATTCAAATGCTGCAGACGTGTTAAACTTTTTGCTTTTAAAAATTCCAAATTTGTCAATTTATTACCCTCCAAACGTAACGTTCGCAGGTGACTGTTCGTAGCAAATGCTTCGCTATCAATCGTTTCGATGGCATTAAAATGCAAAGCCAAATAGGAGAGCCGATGCATGCCATGCAAGTTGCGAGTCTCTAGAGCAACTAAACGATTTCGTCCTAAATTTAAATATTTCAATTGTGGCATCCAACGAAAAATGCCATCGTCAATGTCCTCCAAAAGGTTTCCCATTAAGTTCAAACGTTGCAAGTTCGGATAATGCGAGAAACTCCTGAGTGTCAGTTCCCGTATGGCATTTCGTTTTAAATCCAAACTAATTAACGAAAACATTTGTTCGTTCGACCATGATTTCACTTCAGTTAAATTATTATGAGCCAAAGATAATGAACGTAAACGTTTCAAGCCATTCAAGGAATAATCTTCCAAAAGATTTAACTGACTATCGGTGATTTCTAGTTGGATGAGTGAAGTGAAGCGTAAAAAAAATGCATTTTCCAAGGCGGTTATATAACAATGATGTAAATTTAATTCTGTGATTGCACTTGAGTCCGGAAATTGTAATAATTTATCTTTGTTGCAGTTGTACAGTGAAAATGACAGGTCAGGGTTGGTAAATAGTGCACTACTGGAAATGATAGAAAATTGCTGCAGCACGTAAAGCAAACATATAAAAAGGGAGTGATTTAAGATCATCTCGTTATTTATTTAGTTGGATTCTGATTTGTTGAATTTTTTAAGTTTTTTCTTATTTAAATATATTTTGCTAATTCTTTACAAGTTTGTTATTAACTCAAGGAACATTTTATAAACTTAGAGGCAAGTTCTTCTTCATTTAGCACACATTTTTTTGTTATTTAAAATTCTGTTTGTACCCTTAACTTTACATAATAAAGATTTCATATTTAAGTATTTTTTTGTTTTAATTTTTATATAAAAAAAAAACAAATAATTTGTAAAAGATTTTCTTTGCCCCACAAAATTAAACGACATGTTTTACATTGTGAAGATTCCGCTTATATGTGCCCCTCTCAAATGAGTTCCCCCCTGTTGTAATGCGCAAAATGCACAAATGCGCACTTAAGTTTAATAAATTTATAATTTAGACATTCTCCCAAGTTTATCCTAAGAAAATTAAGCAAGAATGTATGCCGGCATTTTATTGATGCTGACATCAAATCATCAGTAGGCTTTAACCAAAATTAAGCATTTTTGTTGAGTCTTTAATATGTTTCAAAGCTTTATATGCTTATCCTTCTGCAGCTATCAAATTATTTGTGATATTTGGTACAGTAGCTTAAAGGTTTTGTAATATTTTCCGAATGTGTGTCTGCTGATGATTTAGTAAAATCATCGAATAAAAGCAATCATATATAAATAAGAATTAACAAACAAGATATACATATATTGTTAATATTAAGTAAGGAGTCACCGCAACCCGAAGGATATTTTCTGCAGCTTAAAAGTTCACCGATGAAGAAGGTTGTAAATCTCATTTGGAGTCATCAAAAAACATTATTTTTTTGTAGGACCAGCACTCAGGGCATGACCCCTAGTTTTGCCATGAATTTTGCGAGATTTAGGGTGAAAGGAACAGAAGGCTTAACTCTTTTCCAACTCTGCTATTGCATGTTTTGTTAATTTTTTTAGCGCACAGGGTTGCAGCACCTCTAGTATTAAGTAAAACCATTAACTTAAGCTCAAGCTTAAGTGGGAGCAGTCATTTGTTAATTGTTTTTCTTTGCCGACGATTCTACATAACGATGAAGGAGGGCGCTGTGATGTACATATTAGCTTGGAACTATATCGGTAACTACCGGAACAGTTTTTAGTGACCAGTGCAATGACTTTATTACTTAAACAGTCCAACAACAATTCATATAATGCGACACTAAAGCACATTGGAGAAATTTATAATGATGATTGACTTGCTCCGACCAGGTCCTAAGTCATATTTGCTTTGTAGTCAACACGCTAAATAATTAAGCCAACACCACAAATAATGTGTATATGTATGTGTTAGCTAATCTATATGCTTGCATTTCATTGGATGCTAATGCCAACAGATCAGTAGATCACTAATCATTATTGAAAACTTTTCAAACGTAAGAGATTAAAAACAAAACTCTCGAAATAAAAATGAGAATTACAAATACAAAAATATTGTAGTTTTACGAAACTTATACAAACAACACAACAAACAATTTGTATTCGATATGGATCTATTAAGTTTTCTTAGAAATATATTTCTAATATTGTATCCATAGCAAACATTTTCTTTACTAATAGTCAAAAGTAGACATTTTCTGAAAGAAAACTTATCTATGAAAATTGTATAAAAAAATTATTTTTCATATTTAAACTATTTGAATATTCCAACAATTTAGAGCGTTGAGGAAATGCCAATTTTACTCTTCCAAAAGGATATTATCTGTAACTAAGGACAAAGCTCAATTTGGTATTTCTTTTAAAAATTAATTAAAAAAATATTTTAAACATTATTGAACGATTGTGTTTATTTGCTTAATCGTTTGCCTCGTCTGGCCATAGCTTCACTATCAATTTTTTCTCATATTTCATGCAAAATTTTCAAATGCATTAAATAAATCTATTATTAATAATATTAAACAGCTTTTGTCTCCATTAGCCAGGTCGTCTTAAATTTTGTTAAATAAACTTAAGAGTGTCTTATTACTGACTGACTTCCATGTTGACATTATATGGCCAGAGGAGGAAGGGGCTTGTTTGAACCGCTGTCAAGATATTACGAATACGATTGTTTACAAATGAATTAAATTTACAAGAGATACGGCATGATTTATTGCTCACATGAACTCGTACTCGTACTGATGCTGGATTTTATTTAAGAAAGATAAGATTTAATACATGTTTTACTGGCATCATTAATTTGTGTTTATTTTGAAGATTTAAACATTTAATCAAGAATTTTAAAAAGCAACAATCGTAAACAGTTTTGTCATTTCATTTGCGGTTTTTTTTTAATTCTACTTTATCTGATTATTCCAGCAGTTTTAATATTTTAAGAAATAATTTATTTTTCTTACTCTAACTAAAAATTATTCAATTTCTATTAAAAAAAAAAAAGAAGTTAACCCCATTGATCGCTATGTTTTTCAACTTTTTGACCATTAAATTTTGTGAGACCGCAAAAAATAATTTAAAAGTTATTTTTGATGTTGAGGGATGTGTGAAGGAAAAAAAAACCGAAATTTTAAAACGTTTTTATGATCTCTTTCGATCTTTCAAATTCCTGCTTTTGCTGGTCAACAGTAAAACGAAATTCCTTTATAACATTTAAGGTCCAATTTAACAGTAAATATTCACAATGGGGCTTTATTCACTTTCATGGAATTTTTTTTATAGATCAAATAAAATTTTTACTACAAAATTTAAAAATAAATCTTAATTTATTTTTATTAAGTTTCAAAAGCGAAATAATAAAATTTTTTGCTCTAGTCAAGAGTACAAGATTTTATAACTTTTCGTTTCATAATTTCTTTTAAATATTTTTACATATTTATTTTATTAAAATTTTTACTATTTAATTTAATTGAAAATTTCGTTTCAGATCCTACACGATTTTAACACGGCCAACGTTTTTATAAAACTGGCTGACTTAAACTACCGTAAAGAAAAAAATAATTTAAATGTATTTTTATCTGATTTTCTTTCGACAAGATTAGAAAAATTTCTTATCAATTAACACTTGTTGTAAATCATCTAAATGTAAACCAAAACCAGCAACTCATCTGACTAGAAAAAACTTCGTTTTTTTAATATCTTAATTAAATATTATATTAATGTTAATTTTAAAATAAAAACAAGATAGGTAATATATTAAATTAATATTTAACATCAGTATTAATTTTTATTGCACAGTAGTTCCAAAGAATTAAAATTATATAAAGGACTTTTGACTAACTTAGCTGATATTTTTGCCATTAATTAATGCAATTTCTAACAAAACCTTGACTCTTCATAAAAATTAACTTGAAATTTGGTGGAGTTAATTTGTAAGACGAGCCATTTTTTCCATTTTACACCACTGTGTTTTGACATTTTCAAGTAAAATTTATAAAATATCTAATATTAAATTTAAGTTAAGATTTTTTTTTTTGTCAAACTGAATGATGTTTAATTGTAGAAATTTAATTTGAAAACAAAATGTACAAGCTTGTAATAATTAAACAGAGAAAGAAAAATTATAATGCACTCGGGACTAAACCACAGTCTCATCATCAGAGTTGTTTACCGCTTAGACCTGCAGCTGCCAATATCCTGAACCATTTATTAGTTCTGCTAAGTCAGATAAAAGTTCTAACAACAGAGTGATTCATATCAATGGTTTGGAAATCCACTACTTTCTTATTGTCTTATTGTTCAGTTAAGCTTTTGCTACAGATTCTTTTTCTTTCTTTCTTTTTGTACTAAAAAATTAAAAGCGAACACTTTCTAGAAAGTACCCAAAACCAATTGTGGTATATTCGAAATTTTATGAACTTTCGAATGCGGGTAGTACCAGTTTGGTACCCCCTCTAGTTAAAGAGGTATAAGCATATTACTACTGTTAACATGTTTAGGCAAAAGGAGAAAACCAGCTACTTGGCCTCAACATGTCGACGACGGTGGCACCGAATTATTCTAAGCCTGAATAATTAAATATCTTTGAATAATATTAAAGTTTAATGCACTTGACTATGACTAGCTTGCAGCAACGAAAGAAAAATGTTTCATCTACCGAAACAAAAGAAAAATCCTGATTTTTATTGCGTTTCTCAAAAAAAATTTTATGTAACATTAAGCGGCGAAGTAAAACAATTAATAAAATGACTGTTCACATAGTTTAAGAAATGTAATACATCTACTTAACACCAGAGGCGCTGCAACACTACTCTAAAAGTTAACAAAATGTGTACTAGCAGAGTTGTAAAAGAATTAAGCCTTCTTCTAATATTTATCATCTGACCTATCGACCCTTCTATTTGCATTCGAAATTTTTATAAATAAGATATGTAATCATGAAGAGGGTGGTGTTGGCTGAAGTGGTTAGCGCGTTGACTACTAAGCAAACAATGACTTGGCGCCTGGTTTCAAACCCTGGCCAGAGCAAGTCAATCAACATCATTAATTTCTCTAATGTACATTAGTGAGACATTGTATTAATTGTTGTCGGACAATTTCAGTGATGAAGGCATAGCACTGGTCACTAAAAAAACTGTTCCCACGGCGATTGATGCTGTTCCAAGCTAATGTACACAACATCGCCCTCCTTCGTCGGTTAGCAGAAACATCGGCGAAGTAAAACAATTAATAAAAATGCCTGCTTATACAGCTTAACAAAGTTAATGCGTCTACTTAACACCGGATGCGCCTCAACACTGCCTTAAAAATTAACATAACGCGCAAAGCAGAGTTATGAAAGAGTTAAGTCTTCTAAATTTTCAACATCTATCTTCTCTACCCTATCCCTCTCCCTGAGTTCCGGCACAGTGCACCGCATACGTAGTGGTCATCCCCTGAGTGCTGGTCCTAATTAAAAAAAAAAATGAATACTAATGAGGTTTAGTGGATTCTTCCGAAAACAACGTTTGTTCTATTCCGCCAGTGTAGTTGAAATCTAAAGGGATGTTCAGATATTAAATTTTTATTTTGATGCTTGAAATATGTTAACAATGTCTTTCTAATATTTCTCTGATTATTAAATCTACGAACTTTAGCCTGTATAAATATAAACAAAAATTAATAAAAAAAATATTTTGTAAAATTTTTTTTAAATTTTCTGTATTGTTAATTAATGTCTCGCATTAAAATTTTAGATATTTTCGACTTTTTCTTTAGAAAAATTTTTGCACATAATAAAAATATCAACGCTTTAATATGAATTATTAAAACAGGACTCAAGCTTCTTCATATAAAATTATCCTTGAAGATTTATTCGTTTCAATTTTTTCAAATACGTTTTATACGTATACGCAACTTATGGAAAATATACTCGACTTTGATTAGTAAAACCGCAAATAGCAAAGAGAGTTAGAAAATTAAAGAAAAACTATTTGTAAGAAAAAATATTTTTACATAATTGTGTATAAGTGTGTTTGCATTTCATTTAAATTTATCACCACAGTGTCCAAAAATATCTACAAAAGTGAATCTAAAAAGTAGTTTGCCTGGCGAAAAAAAAAATACATTACGAGTATTTTCTACTGCTGCAGTATTTGGTAATACAGTATACATATTAGTATGTAAATATGTATGCTATGTACAAATGCATATATAATTATACGTTTGCAACAAACTGCATATACGAATATACGAATACATACGGCCAACATTTAACATCGTTTTACAAACTAACACAGATACTCAGAGGCAAATATAAAAAAAACATTAAAAAAAGAATAGATGTCATCCAGCCGTATGGTAATAATGTTTCCATGTTTCTAATAAAACGAATATAAATGACATTTCGCGCATTGAAATCTCCCCAATGGGCTCTACATATTTACATATGTGACAATATATTTACATATCCGCAATGATATGGTTAGTAATGAAGTTGTACAATAGACCCAAAACAACATAAAAATATATATATACATGAAATTTATTTGAATACTGAAAAAAGCGACTGGTTTGATTTTAAGTTAAAATATTTTGCAACAAATACAAATTAAATTAATCTCAAAATTTTTGCACAATAGAAAAAAAGATTTAAAAAGCTTTACTATGAGTAAAACAATACCTAGGAAAAATTTAAAAATCATTCAATATTTCTTTCAGTGTGGCCCTTTATATACATATACAGTACAACCTGCCTAATCCAGACATTTCGGCCTGATTCGGACTATCCAGTAATCTGGTTATTTAAATTTTTCGGACAGTTTATGGTATCTATGTAATTGTCTTACATTTGCTTAATTCACAAAACTTCTTGTATCCATAGTATCGAGTGTATTATAGTATTAAATACAATAGTGTTAAATTTGTTGTTGGTAATATTCATATAAAAACGAAATACAGAATTGGAATTTAATTTTTTATGTTTTGCAAAAATCGTATTTCATACAGTACTCAGAGAGTATTTGTACTTACTCTCAGATAGTAAAGGGTGTTTTAAATAGAGTGTCACAACTTTGAGTTGACATCACTGCTTTATTTGTGCACCCATTTAACAGCTGATAGTTGCTTTTTGCTTAGTTCGCTTTGAAATTTCATTTTGAATCGACTTACGCCTGAGCAACGTGTGCAACGTGTGCAACGTGTGCAAATTGTTGAAATTTTTAATCAAAATAATTGTTCTATTCTTCAAACTCAGCGTGAAGCGGGCGCTAGAATTGATTTGCTCAAATAATTTCACATAATGGTCCAATTAATTGGCCACCAAGATCGTGTGATTTAACCCCATTAGATTATTTTCTTTGGGGTTATGTTAAGCCACTTGTCTACGTCGATAAGCCACAAACAAATGAACACCTGCAAATCAACATTCGAAGCGTTATTGGCGAAATACGGCCGCAAATCCTGCGAAAAGTTGTTGAAAATTGGTGTTCCAAATTGCGATTTCTACGCACCAGCCGTGTCGGCCACGTGGCAGAAATCATATTTAAACATTAATTTTATAAAATTTCCTTTCCAATAAAGCTCGTTTTATTGATCGTAAAAATATATTTCCTTGTTTTATTATGACTTAAACTTATGTCACTCTATAAAAAATACCCTTTATTTGTATGGTGCTCGTTCTTCGTTTGTTTATCAATACAAGATTCAAGCCGAAAGAATATATGTAAACTAATAAAACAGAAGGTGTATTTCATACCAGATAGACGATACAAATTGTTGTGAATTAAGTAATTATATTTTTGAAAGTATTTGAAAAATGTACAAATAAAATATATCAATTAATTAAAACAACAATTGAGTAATTTAGGAATTTACAGGCAAATTTTTGGAAACAAATAAATTCTTAGTTTTTAAAATGAATATTTTTGGTCACTTTTAAATTTTTTCTTTATGTTTTCTGTAAATTAATTAAATACAAATAAACTCAAATTATATATACCTATGTATTGTATATGTATTGCGTTTAAAAATTTATTTTAACTGTTACCTATTTCTGTCCGGAATAGGGAGGCTGTACTGTACTTATATGTATGTGTTTATGTAAATGTTTGCACGTATATTTTTCAAAAATTTCTGTTGAATGGCGGCTTTCATCAACATGAAAATTTTTTATTTGATATAGACAAGTGTTAGATAGAGAATTGACCCAATTTTTTCTGCAAACAATAAAAAATAGAATAAAATTTTTTGCAACTAACACACATACACACACTCGCAAACTTTTTTTGGTCCCCAAAGTAGTGGCGCAGTCGTCAATGTACGACTAATACGATTATAATTCAACTAGGAAACCAACTAAACTGTTGTTAAACAATACACACACACCACAACCGCAAACATATTTTTATTTGAAACATAAAAAAACATTTTAAATACAATTTAAATCCCCAAACTTAAGAAGTCATTAAATATCGTTTAATTAACTACAACTTAGTCATAGTATATTAAAACTTAAGAAATAGTCTTGGTTAAGTCAAAGTCTAATCAGAATTTAGCTTCATTGTAATCATAGTTGTAATCATGTTCTTCTAATTTAGTCGTAGGGAGGGTAAATATAGTCTAATGCCAGCCAAGGTCATTGTTCTGTATTCTTTTAATCATAATAACACTATTAATTTAGTCTAAGGCATATTTTAATATTTATTTATTGTTGTTTTTCAATTTTATTATTATTATAACTCAACTTTTTATATTTGAAATAATCTTTCCAGTTTAATCCCTATGAGTTTTGATGTTCATAGAATTGGTGCATAACGTCCATGCATTTTGCATAAATATTTAACAATTACATAAATGTAAACTACAAATCATTGTATACAAATCTTTTTTGACTTCTTCAATTACAAAATCTTTCGAATCTGATCATCATCATCTCTCACATGATATGAAATCATATTTATTAAATATTATTAGAGTTTGGCTAAATGCCAGACATAATTGTTTGGTTATCTAACGTTTTAAGCACAAGTAAGCTTTCTTGTTACTGTTGTAGTAAAATTGTTGATATTGCTGGCTCTGTTTACCACAAATGATAAGTGCGATTTACTACCTTTATCTCAGTAGATGTCTAGTTTAATCTAAGTAAATAAATTAGAAAAAAAAACTTGTAATAAATAGGTTGCATTTTTATATATTAGAAGGGGCTAAAATACAACTTAAAATTCTTGGGAAAATAGTGAAAGTTCTTTGAATTTATAATAAAAGTTCTAATTTTCGCTACAGATATTGGGAACCAGTCTAATGTACACACTTTAGTTTCTCGAAGAAAACAATAAGGAAACATAATTGTTGGCAATAACATCATATTAAATTGCAAATACTAAATGAGCAACGGTGACATTTGGAATAGTCTGCATATGAGTATTGGGTAGGTGCACAAACACAGGCTGATTTTCAAACACACGTTGCAAACGATATTTACAATGCACATACTTATGTACATACTTTTTAGGCAATGCTTAATTTTCCTTATCGTATTGCAGCTAATTTTGATGAGTCAAAATCATGCATCATTTTTATATGCAAAATTGTAGGAGTCCACAGTTACTTTTCTTAACCCCGCTTTTATACAAAACATATCTCTGCAATGTAGGGTTGCTGCTAAAAGATGTTTTGCACTGCTCACGCATTTTTTCATAATATAATTTTTTGCATTTTATCTCACCCAATAACTGTTTAAATGTTCTATTTGTATGTAATTTTGCTTGCAATTGAATATGTGTATCTAATCTCTTGCAAACTGCAAAATTTCAATTACTAAATATTGTTTTACATAATTATTACTAAGGCTTCTCTTGCTGTTATTGTTTAAGGAATTTTTTTTATTTGTACACATTTAATTTAAATTCAATAAAGCCAATATTAATTATCTATTGCAATTGAAATCAGAATGTATTTAATTAGAGTTAACACCCAAATTAATATATATAAATTAAATTAATAGATTATTTATTCGGAAGATTAAAGATAATTTGATTGAAGAGTAAAATCTGGTCAAAGTATAGTCATAGTCTACTGATAACCTAGTCGTAGTCTAGTCATAGTGTAATCGTAGTCTTCTCATAACTATAGTCTTCTCATAATCTTGTCATAGTTTTTTCAAAGTGTAGTCATAGTCTAGTCACAATCTAGTCGTAGTCTAGGTATAGTCTAGGCATATTCTAGTCTTAGTGCAGTTATTGTCTACTATAATCTAGTCATAGTTAAGTCATAGTTTAGTATAATCTACTCATAGTCTTATCATAATCTTGTCATAGTTTTCTGATAGTATAGTTATAGTCTAGTCATCGTCAAGTAATAGTCTAGTCCTAGTCTTGTCATAGCGAAGTCTTAGTTTAGTATAATTTAGTCATAGTCTAGTCATAGTCTAGTCACAGTCTAGTTATTTTCTAGTCATAATCTAGTCTTAGTCCAGTCATTGTCTACTATAATCTAGCCATAGTTATTTCATAGTTTAGTATAATCTACTCATAGTCTTATCATAACCTTGTCATAGTTTTGTGATAGTGTAGTTATAGTCTAGTCATAGTCTAGTCATAGTGTTGTTATAGTCTAGTCATAATCTAGTCATAGTCTAGTCATAGTGTAGTCATAGTCTAGTTATAGTCTAGTTACAGTCCAGTCATAGTATAGTGATAGTCTAGTCATAGTTTAGTTACAGTCTAATATTAGTGTAGTTATAGTCTAGTCTTAGTCTAGTCAGAGTCTAGTGATATTCTATTTATAGTCTAGTTACAGTCTAGTCATAGTCTAGTGATTGTCTAGTCATAGTCTAGTTACAATCTAATCATAGTCTAGTGTTAGGGGAGTCATAGTCTACTATAATCTACTCATAGTCTTATCATAACCTTGTCATAGTTTTGTGATAGTGTAGTTATAGTCTAGTAATAGTCTAGTCATAGTCTAGTCATAATCTAGTCATAGTCTAGTCATAGTGTAGTCATGGTCTAGTTATAGTCTAGTTACAGTCAAGTCAGAGTCTAGTGATAGTCTAGTTACAGTCTAGTCATAGTCTAGTGATAGTCTAGTCGTAGTCTAGTTACAATCTAATCATAGTATAGTCTTAGTGCAGTCATTGTCTACTATAATCTAGTCATAGTCTTAACATAGTCTAATTATAATCTAGTTATGTCTATTCAGACGGACAGACAAAATATTTCTGATTTATTAAGAGGTTATAAAGGAAATTTTTACACAAAATTTGTTTTATAAACGTTTAATAAACCAAGGCCGGTACTGTATTCATGATCAAATCAGCTTTTAGCCATAGCCTCGGCATTTGTAAGCCACAAAGTATTTTAAGTCTCTAAGATATGGTCTCTAAATTGTGGATGGAAAGGATAGTGAAACTGTAACTGAGCAATTGCAAAATAATTTTAACTTGATCACAATTTAATACTCTTTCTATAAGTCAAACAGCGTTTGTTATCCAATTTAAAAAAAAAAACCAAACTATTTTCAATCTTTTTTTTTTTTCAATTCTTCATACTCCGGATAAGTGCTGAGTGGCTACAGTTGACTTCATTTATTGATTGCACTCCAATATGTGCGCACAAAAGAGCTCATGCATACATGCATACGTAAAAACATACATACATACATACATATCCTACAACAGAGTATATGGTTGGTTATAAATATGAAAAAGACCAATATATGAACTTTTGTATAATTTTTTTTTGTTTTGCCTGATGCATTATGATACATTGTCGCAGTTTGGTTTTATGGGTCGTTGCATTTTATATCTTTATTAGTTTTGTGTATTTGGTTGTGTGCGTGAGTGTTTGTGTGTGTTTTTTTTCATATTCCTTTTTTTTTTGACAAACTCAATGACCACATAAGAGTAGTCAAAAATTCATTTTTGTATGGTTCATTGAAATGTCATCAATTTTGAGAAATTTGCAAACGAACATATAACTGAGACACATGTACATACAAACTGTAAAAATGAATTTAGTTTCAAAAATGGATGGTTTTCCAAAAAAGATTAAAAAAAATATGCTGGTTATTAGAATTTAAACAAAATCATAGATTTTATTTTTAAGTTGAAAACATAATGTTTGGGTCACAGAGCATGAATAATAGTAATTTCACTTTAGTGAAAATTAAAATAACCTTTTCAGTGCAAAAGTATGTATTGCTTTTAGTTAATTGCGTCTTTAACGTTTTATGATAAAATTGTTTTTAAATTATAAAATTTTTAAACTAAAAATATTTCAATAAAAAACATTGGCTTCTCTTCAGTTGTCGAATAAATCTTTCGCCTTTTACTAAAGATTTCCGTGGAGAGGAGCACTCTAATTTTTCTAAAATAAATTTTTTTTATGGCTAGACCGATTGGTTGGGATAAAAAAAAGATAAAAAAAAGAGGGTGGTGTTGGCTGAAGTGGTTAGCGCGTTGACTACTAAGTAAACAATGACGTGGGGCCTGGGTTCAAACCCTGGCCAGAGCAAGTCAATCAACATCATTAATTTCTGTAATGTACATTAGTGAGACATTGGGCCTGTTCGTAAATTCATCACTGCGCTGCATAATATGATTATTTTGCACTGCCACTGCTAATCAGCTGTTGCTTATGTTTCTTTTTGCGCATTTTAATGTTTGTATTTATGAACGAAAAAATTTAACAAAAATGGAAAAGTTAATGATAAATTTAATGTTTGAGCTGGACGATAAAACTAATGATGTAAAATTGTCTAATTAACAAGAAAGAAAAAGGTTAAGAAATAAAAAACAAATAATAAAATAAAAATTTCCGTTGCATCAGCCATTTTTATGATTAGAGTTTTGTGTTTATTTGCGCATAATATACTGCAGCGATGCATTTTTGAACGCATACCTTTTGCAGAGTTGCCACTATTTGCATATATGAACGTACTGCGCACAATATGCAGCGCAGTTTTGCATTTACGAACAGGCCCATTGTATTAATTGTTGTCGGACTATTTAAGTGATGAAGGCATAGCACTGGTCACTAAAAAACTGTTCCGACAGCGATTGATGATGTTCCAAGCTAATGTACACAACATCGCCCTCCTTCGTCGGTTAGCAGAAACATCGGCGAAGTAAAACAATTAATAAAATGCCTGCCAATACAGCTTAACAAAGTTAATGCGTCTACCTAACACCGGAGGCGCCTCAACACTGCTATAAAAATTAACATAACGCGCAAAGCAGAGTTGTAAAAGAGTTAAGCCTTCTACATTTTCAACATCTATCTTCTTTACTCTATCCCTCTCTCTGCGTTCCGGCACAATGCACTGCATACGTAGGGGTCATCCCCTGAGTGCTGGTCCTAATTAAAAAAAAAAAAAAAAAAATTTACTAGACAACGAAAGTTAAGTGGAGCTGAGAAGGACCGGGGTATACGAAATCTGCTCGAACAAAAAATCTGGAGAGCTCTGATATTTAGTGCGCACTGGGTGGGACATCCATAAAAATACAGGAGAGTTAAAATATTATTTAGTAAAAGCTTTCTGTATTCTGCCGCATACTGAATAAATTATTGTTAAGGAGAATTATCGCAAAATTTTCTTCATACCCAAAAATTTTATTTTTAGCGTTGACAAAGACCATATTTATTAATAGTGTCTGTCATGATTCGGCTTTGTTGCGCCATAATAATGCGAAATTATTATCACATTCTACAAATATATAATAAAGTTTTTCTATACTTAAAGCAGTCTTGTCTTAAGCTGGTGTTTTCCACCTGCCCGCCCCCCTGCCATTGGAATAAATAAAATAAAAACAAAAAAACAAAAAAAAAAGAGATAAGAAGCTTTATTTTATAGCTTCTTAAGTCTGCCTTTAAAAGATAATTCTCACTATTAATTTAAAAAATAAAAAAAATAATTTTCATAATGCAAAACAAGGTTTAATTATACGTACAGCAAAACAAAAGCATAATAAAAGAAGTGCCGATGACCTCTTCGATCATTAACTTTGATAAGTTGCAAAGATCTTTAAGGCAACTGGAAATTATAGAAAACAATTAAATTAGTTGCAAACAAAACGTGGATGCTTAAAGTTGTTCTTATTGTAAAAAATATTTTGATAAAAACAAAAAGAATTTAGAAAAACAAAAATATGCTAGAACAAGTAGATTTTGAAGCGTATATGGTTGCACCCCTCAAACCAGCCGAATCTTATACATCCTGCTCTCTCAATGTTCCCGTTAAAATAAGAGTGGGAAATAAAAATTTAGCTGAACTTAAAATTCAAACAATACCGCAATTTTTCCATGAATGTTGTCTAAAATATAAAGACCTACCGGCTTTGGCTTATGAAACGTCACAAGGTGGCGACGTTGCCGACGAAAACAACAGCTCAAAAAACAAATGGACAATTGTTACTTATTCTGAATATGAGCGAAATGTTGAACAAGCTGCACTACTTTTGTTACATTTGGGTGTTCAACCTCACACTTCCGTTGCCATATTGGCTTTTAACTGTCCCGAATGGTTTTATATTGAAATGGCTGCTTTGCGTATTGGTGCTGTAGTCGCTGGTATTTATACCAGCAACTCATCGGAAGCTATTCATCATGTTCTGGAAACATCAGATGCTGTTGTATGTTTTGTAGATGATGCTCAGCAAATGTCAAAAGTTTATTCACTCAAAGCTTGTTTAAATCAATTGCGTGCTGTTGTGCAATTAAACGGTCCTTTCGATGAATTTGTTGGTCATGAGATGGGTTTTTATCGCTGGAAGGATTTATTTGAAATGAAATTTAGTTCAGAATTACGTGAAGAACTGCTGGTGTGTGAACGTGATGTGACAGCCAATGAATGTGCTCTATTAATATTTACGGTAAGTTTGTTTGGGTCAGTCAGTGTGTTTCTTTTATATATTTATTCAGAAGGGAAGTTCGCTTTATTGCTTGATGCAGAATATGCGACTATATGCGAGTGTATGAGTTTGATGTTTTGTATAATTGGCTGGAATGGGAAAATGTTAAAATTAACTAAATTATGTTTGTGCCGCTTGATTTCTTGATTGTTTGTTTGTGTTGCATCTAGTTTGTTTAGTCTGATTTTCTAGTTTTCTATTTACTTTTATTTAAGTTTATAAATCAATTTGTAAATTTGGCTTTAGTTAAGGGTTTTTTTTTTATTGTAAAAAAGTCCCAATTAGGTGTCAATGATCGTTTGAAGGATTATTTCTTAAAGTTGCGAGTCATATGGATTATTGTGTTAATGCTTTAAGTTTTCCGGTATTTTTTACTGAGTGAACTGAAAGCTTTTGTATTTAGTTTTAGGAAATGTCCATCTATATGAAAAAAGCTCTCATTAGCTTTTTTAGCTAGCCTCTTTTCTAAAAATTTTTTATTTGGCTGGAAAGGGGTTTTTTGAATAATTTACTTAATTGCTTTTCAATTGAGCGGCAATTTTTATTTTTATAGACAAAACATTACAAATCCAATCTCATGACTGGTTCCTAAGTGATAATTACTGACTAAACTTTCGGAGGTTTATAAAAAAATGAAGTATATTATTAAGGATTTTGAATCAGGCACAAAACTTTTGATAAAATTAATTTGGGGATAGTGTCAGCTGAAGTGTGTACCGCGTCAACTACTAAGCAAACAATGACTTGGGGCCTGGGTTCCATCTCTGTTCTGGGAAAGTCACCAACATCATGAATTTCTTTAATCTGACACTGGAGGCGCTGCAACAGTCCTCTAAAAATTTACAAAATGGGCAATGGCAGAGTTGTAAAAGAATTAAGCATTCTACATTTTCAACATCTATCTTCTCTACCGTATCCTTTTCTCTAAGTTGTAGCACAATGCATTGCACAAGTAGAAGTCATGCCTGTAGTGGTGTATTTATAAAAACGTCAAAGCGTAGAATATTTTTGATTTTATTTTCAATTAAATTTGTTTACTATTCAATTAACAACAAAATTTTAATTTAGAACAATGATTTCAAAATATTTTTAAATTTTTAAAACGCATTTTCATCATATTTTTAACAACTTATAGAAATAAAAAAAACATTAAATTTTGTGGCAAATGTCAGTTGTTGTGTTGAAAGATCTGCTTGTCTTCACTATTTTGATAGTAAAAAATTTTTACAAGATCTCTGATGATAAGATCTTGGCTGCTTTCGAAAATATCAGGGTGCGGACAAGGTTGTTGCCTTTGAATATAAAAATAACTTCTTTTTACTAATAAAAACATGATTAAAAATTTAATGAAACGGAAATTATTTGTTCGCTTTATTAAAATCATTATATTTTTAAAAATACTTTAATTTCATGATAATTAAATAAAATTAAAAAATTTCTTTTATACTCTTTCTAGTCTGGTACAGTTGGCATGCCCAAGGGTGTGATGATCTCTCATGATGGTGTTCTCTTTTGCTCTCAAATTATTGAGAAAGTGTTTTTGCATTCCCTTGGTGGTGGCAGAGAAATCTCAGTCAGCTATTTACCTTTAAGTCATATTGCTGGTCAAATTTTCGAATTATTTATGACAACTAGAGTCGGTGGTCTTATCTATTTTGCTGATCGTAATGCTCTCAAAGGTTCGCTGATTAAGACTTGTGTCAAATCAAAAGCTAATATACTATTTGGAGTACCAAGAGTATTTGAAAAATTTCAGGAACAATTTGAGGAGTTACTAACAAACTCTTCTGGCTTAAGCAAACTATTAATGAATACAGCATGCAGTGCAATGGAAAATTATCATTTGGATAAAATGGCAAATAGATCGCCATCAAAATTGAAATATTGGTTAGCCTCATATGTAGTGCAACGAATTAAAGTGGCCATGGGTTTGGATCAGCTTCAAGGGTGTGTAATAGGAGGTGCTCCCGTCTCAGAGGATTTAAAGAAATTTTTCTTAGGCTTAGATATGCCAATGATGGATGTGTATGGCATGTCAGAGGCCAGCGGTGGTACGACCTACAATTTTGATATGCCAAATTTGAAAACAGTGGGAAAAGCCATTGAAGGTATAGAACTGAAAATCGATAATCCTAATGAAAATAAAGAGGGAGAGGTGTGTGTGTGTCAGAAATAAATTTTCAAGCATAAAAAACTAAAATTATTATCTTAAATACATTTTGTAGGTTTTAGTTAGAGGACGTTGTAATTTCATGGGCTATTTAAAGGATGAGGAAAAAACTTTGGAGGCCTTTACAGAAGATGGCTTTATTAGAAGTGGTGATGTGGGCTATTTAGATGATCAAGGAAATCTTTATATAAGCGGACGCATCAAGGAAATAATTATAACAGCAGGAGGGGAAAATATACCACCGGCTAACATAGAAGATTTAATTAAGAAAGAACTGCCCTGTGTCAGCAATGCGATGGTTGTGGGTGATCACAAGAAATATCTCACCGTTTTGTTAACTTTAAAGGTTGAAAAAAAAAAAATGTTTAACTAAAATTTTAATTTAACACTTTCTTTTCTTAAAACACAGACAGATGTTGATCCTGATACTGGCTATCCGCTTGACACTTTAAGAACGGATACGATACAATGGTTGCAAGCTTTAGATACTGACTATACTCATTTATCGGATCTACTTAATATTTCGCTGCCAGAAAATCTCCAAAACTTTGATCCCAATACGGTGGATATTAATTGTGATGCCAAGGTGTGGCAGGCTTTGTCAGAAGGCATAAAACGTTATAACGCGCAGGCCATTTCAAATGCACAAAAAGTGCAATATTTTACAATATTGCCACATGATTTCTCCATACCCACAAATGAGTTGGGTAAGTTGTGTTTTCAAGAATTTACTATAGTAATGAATTCTGAATTGTTATTATTTTTTTTTGATTCCTTAGGACCCACTTTGAAGGTGAATAGAAATGATGTACAGAAAAAATATGTGAAATTTATAGAAAAAATGTATACAAAATAATACGCTTTTATTGGTTTTATTATCTTGAAATAAATGGGACTTTTCCATAAAAATTTTAGAATTTCAATTAGCTGGGAAATAACACAAGCGTGAATATAAGAAATTTTGTTAAGAAAATTGTTGACTTTCAAAGCCAACTAATTGAAAAGTTTGTCGTTGTGGTAGCCAACTTATTTAAATGCTTTCTTTTTTTGTTTTTGAATTTTAGTGCTTTTTCACTTTAGTTTAGATTTAATTACAGCTTTTATTACAGATTGTTGTTTAATTGCCAATTTTTTTTGTCGATTTTGTTGTATATTTTCAATTTGGCAGTATGCAAAAAAAAAAAAAAAAATCTTTCTTAAAATAACATTGCAATCGTTTTATAATTTTCTGAAGGTTTGAAAGCAGCAAAGGATTAACAGTGGGTTGGTTGTAAGGAAATTAAAACAAAAAATATTTAAACTTTAATATGAATACAGTAATTTAGCATTGAATAGACTTGAGTAGAATAGAGTAGAGAACAATAAAATAGAATTATGTAAGCTAGTATAGAATAACTTAAGGAAGTGTAGAAAAGAGTATATGTCATGTAATGTAATGTAGAACAGAGTATGATAAAGTTAAAAAGGGAGGGTGGTGTTGGCTGAAGTAGTCAACGCGTTGATAGCAAAGAAAACTATGACTTAGGAACTGGTTTCAAACCCTGATCAGAGCAAGTCAATTAACATCATAAATTTTTCGTTGGTCTTTAGTGTTGAATTGTGTGAATGGTTTTTAGACTGCTTAAGTGATGATCACTAAAAACTGTTCCAGCAGCGATTTATAATCCCAGCCAACAAAGTTGGCATCACTGCTTTATTTGAGCACCCATTTAAACACTATTAATTGCTTTTGTTTAGTTTGCTTTGAAATTTCATTATGAATCGAATTACACCAGAGCACCGCGTGAAAATTGTTGAAATTTTTAATCAAAATAATTGTTCTATTCGTCAAAATCCTTGGTACAGCGGGCGATACAAATGATTTACTCAAAGAAACTTTTGATGAAAAAATAATTTCACACAATGGTAAAAATAATTGGCACCAAGATCGTGTGATTTAACCCCATTAGATTATTTTCTTTGGGGTTATGTAAAGTCACTTGTCTACGCCGATAAACCACAAACAAATGAACACCTGGAAATCAGCATTCGAAGAGTTATTGGCGAAGTACCGCCGCAAATGCTGCAAAAACTTGTTGAAAATTGGCGTTCCAAACTGCGTCTTCTACGCGCCAGTCGTGGCAGAAATCATATTTAAACATTAATTTCCTAAAATTTTCTTTCCCATAAAGCCCGTTTCATTGATATTAAAAATATATTTCCTTGTTTTATTATGACTTAAACTTGTGTCACTCTATAAAAAATACCCTTTATATACCACATCACCCTCCTTCGTCGCTTAGCGGGATCGCACGCACAGCCTAAGAAATATAATGCTTCTACTTAATACCAGAGGCGCTACAACACTACTTTTAACAAAACGCGCAATTGAAGAGTTGTAAAAGAATTAAGCCTTCTTCCACATTTTCACTATCTAACACCTCTACCATATTCCTTTCTCCCTTTATCTGGTACAGAGCATGGCATAAGTAGGGGTCATATCCTAAGAGCTGGTCGTACCAAAAAAAAAAAAAAAAAAACACAAAGCAGAGCGAAATAGAGAAGAGTAGGCTAGGATCGAGTACAGCTGAGTACAATCAAGAATTCAAAAGAGAAAATCAAATGAACTGAAGAAGAGACGACTAGAATAGAGGTGAGTACCAGCGTTGTCAACTTGGTGCGTTTCGCACATTTTTGGTGCTTTTCTAAATGTTTTGTGCGAAAAATATCTGTGTTGGTGCGTGGTGCGCTTTTTATTTAATTTTGGTGCGTGTTTTTAATTTTGGGTGGTTCCAAAGCATATTAAACAGAATTTTTTGTTTCGGTATGAGAAAAAAGAATTTTGTACAAAAAATACAACTGTTTCAATACCATTTCATTCAATTGTGTACAATTTTTAAATTCAATTTTACAGACCATAATAAGAGCACCAATTAAGAGGTACCAAAACACATTCACAAAACCCGTTTCTTGTTGTTATAGATAATTTGTGACATTTCATTATAAGAAATTGGTTGTCCCTTTAAAATTTTCAGATTTTTGTCGTAAAAGTTGCTGTCAAGTCTGTTAAAGAGCTTAGCAAAAACAAAGTATTCTTGAGACCTGCGATCATTGATCTTTTTTTATAAAATGCGTAACAGTTTATATAAAGTGTTGTAACACTAAAATTAATAAAATTTATATTTACTAAAATAAATACTTAAAGTTAGTGTCAATAATGGAGTCTAAAAAGGAAATCATAAGCGAAATACAAAAAGATTTGGGAATCACAATGTGTGTTTAAGCAATGGATTCGGCCTTGACCAAATAGTAACACAAAAGCAAGAGGTTTTAATTGCAAATGCGACATCACGCCAAAATATCCAACCCTGTTCGGCATTGTGGAACGCGGAAACACATTGCAGCTTTAAACCCATTAGATACAAACGACATCTCTTGTTGGTTCTTACCAACATTGTACAAAATGTTTTGTCCCATTGCAAATATGATATCATGCCATTAGCAGTACAATTTGAATCCGATGTCGAAATATTATCTAGTATTGAAAAAGGGTGCAGAGTGATTCACTTCATGCAATGGCACAATATTCAGCCTTATTATGTTTGACGCCAGATTTTTCTTTAATCTAATTTTTCTTTAACACAATACGAGTAAGGCTGATTGTATCAGCATTAGAATTTTGGACTAAAGTTAAATGTTGTAAAGATGCAAAATTAATTCAATAAAAAAAAATCTGAACTTGGTGCGTTTTTTGTTGAATTGCGCGTTTTTTTCTTCATTTTGGTGCGTTTTGAAATTTCAAAGTTGACAACGCTGGTGAGTACAATATATTAGAATAAAGGAGAACAAAGCTGCTAATAGTAGAACAGTTTATTCTACATTTTCCTTATGACTTCACAATTTTTCCATAGTTTCCCATAGTGCATTAAAAAGAATACACCGAAAAAAGGGGATGCAGCGTAGGAAAGAAAATTATGAGTAGAGGAGAGAAAAGTAGAGTAGAATCCAGTAGAGAAAATTAAATTAGAATATAGAAGATAAAAGTAGTGCAGAGTGTACTACAGTAGAGTTAAGTAGCGAAGTGTAGAGTAGTGTAAAGCAAACTCGTGTAGTGAAGTTTAGAATCGAATAAATTACAATTCAATATAATGCAGTGTAGTGAAATAATTCTTTTTACTGTTTCTTATGCCTCTTCCGATTTGCCACAGTTTCCCATAGTGCAATAAAACGAAAACCTACAGAAATTTCACAGAAAAGAAAACCCAAAAAATATGAAAAAAGTAGACTTTCAAAAATAAATAAATTTTAAATTCATTTTTAACAAAGAAAATGTTAACAAAAGTCTTTCAACAACTTTATTTGCTTAAGTATTACAAAGTTAGTAAAAGTGTTGGTATGCACATACCGAAATTTATATTGCAGGGATAACACAGGGCAACAAAGCCAAAGAAAAAAACAAATCTCAGCATATTGTTAAATAAAAAAGAAAAAGAAATAACAAAAAAAAAAAAAAAAAAAAAAAAAACGAAAACAAACAGGCATTTTTAGTTTAAAATTTTTCTATAGACATTTCCTACAACATTTCAACGCTGCAGCAGCAAACAGCACCAGCAATTGTTGCAACATTAAGAAAATTGGGCATATTGCCAATTGTAGGTCTAAGAGTTTTTTGCTGCTAACTGCAGCCTAAAATATGAAGGAGTTCTTCTATTCCCCTGCAAATTCATGTGAGTGAACATGTTAACAAATTGCTTTGAACATGAAAATAATAACAAGAAAGCAAAATAAAAAAAAAAACAGCATTTGAAAGAAAAATACAAGTTTAATTTCCTTCATATTCAACAAATTAAAAATAGAAAAACAAGTTAAAATTCTGCAATTCTTTCTTTCAATAATAATAGAGTTAAACATAATTTTAACTTAAGGGTTGAAAGATTTGTTCATGTAATTTCGTAGTCATGATGATGAGTAAATAAAAATGTTGATTTACAATTTAATTTTTGATGAGGTTTATTTTCAAAAGTAGTTCTCAGTATGGAATTTTGAAACTCAAAGTAGGTCAATTTTAGAGGCATTAATTTTATATGGAAATTTAATTAAATTGAATTTTTTAGTTTTCGCTCTATAATCACTTATTAGCTGGAATACTTAATGGAAGTAAAATAAATGCCATCTGAAGAATCATTTGTTTAATCAAATATTAATTAAATCATACATTGAAGCGAATTCTAAGAGTGATTGACTTTCTTGTGAACATAAGATTTACTTATAAAGTATTTATTGTTAAAAAAAATTGTTTTAAAAAATTATTAGCTGGTGATTTGGAAGCCAGCAATGAGTTGATTTATTTGTAATAGCATTTCAATCATTATAAAACTTATATATCAAAGTATTTTCTATTATGGATGAAGATCGAAAAGAGCGACCCAAATGGACACTGGTGGAAGCAAAAAAATACACAACAAGAGCAAGAGTGTAATATTACTTTCTCTTGTGTAAAAAAATAACCTAAAAACACAGAAAATTTTAGTAACTTACACTAAACCAACACATTAAGGTTAGTCCTGGGGCGGGTTAGCAATATCATTCACAAACCCCTCCCATTTTATTCACTTCACTAAGTGAAATCGATAAATTTTCTTTTCATGATTGATATCACTAAGAAACCTGTGACATCAATATTAATTGACAGATATATACATTTCTGCCCTTAAGTGACTTTGCTCACGAAATTTTGCTGCAGCATAACAAATTTTCTAGAATATTTTTTAAGTAGTCTTTTTTTATTTTTAATTTTTACTTTTTTGCAATTGATTTTATTTGCATTTGAAAATTAAATAAAAGTGAAAAAATCTGCAACATTGTAGTTAAATCTACACCAAAAAAAATAAAAAAAAAATCAATTTTTAATGCTGCAGCTGCAAAATTAGAAAAAGTGAATTGCTGACAAATTCAAGTTTCGGCACAAGAATTCAATGGCATCAATTTATTTTTTTTGGCTGCTTTTAATATCCGTTTCCTTTTTTTCTTTTTTTCTTTCCTCCTTTTTTATGTGTTTTGTTAATTTTTGTTCATTTTTGGTTGGTATGTGTTGTCAGCCGTTACGAATTCTTTAGCTCATTTTTTATTCAAGTCTTTAATTTAGAACTGATCCAAAAACTTGTACACAAAAAATGAAAAATAAATATCTAGTGTTCACTAACAATCAGCAGTAAAAGAAGCCATTCAATGAAACCAGTGAAAAATTGTTAAAAAACGAACGTGTAGGATTTTCTTGCCATACATTTTTTTTTGGAGCAATTGTCAATAGTGTTAAAAGTTTAAGCGTTTTATTTATTTATTTTTGTTTTTCTTTCAAGATTTTAGATTGACCCAAATGTTCTTGAGATTTTGTTTATTCTGTTTTGTGGCTGCAAACAAATGTTCGATCCTATTTGGATAAAATGGTTAAAGTATGTACAAGGAGAATTTTTGTTTGTTTGAAAATTCTTAAAAGTTTAACGTCAGCACAATTTAGCTGAGTGAGACATCCAAAAAATTCATGTAGAGATCAAGAAAATAACTTAATTCTTATCATCTACATTTTCTAGATGAGAAACTACACCTTAATCTGTTATAAATATCAGAGTCTTAAGAAATGAGTTAAGCTTTAACACGAGCTGAACATAATTCATCTTTTCTTGCCGAGTGAACAAATTATAACCAACATTCATGGTAACGTTCAATACATTTTCGCACAAATTTCATATACATATAAATGTTAGGCATTAAGTGCATGAACAAAAAATTTTAATGGATAGTCGCTACAAATTTACCAAATAATTTAAAACGAAGTGAGTAACGTTCAACAAATTTTTAAGAAGTAAGAGATATCATGATTTTTTTTAACCTTTATTAAGAAAAATTAACAACCGGGGTATACAAAGTCAGAAATCTTTTTAGTATTTTCATTAGAAACCCAAAAAATAATTTCGTGAAGCAATAACGTTCAATACATTGTTGTAAAGTATTTCATATATACTCCTGCAACGTACCACAAAGTTAACTTAATGAAATAGACAATTAATAATGTACTTTTACCTACTGATTTTTTTTTACCGAAAAGTAACATTCAATACACAAGATTTAAAAAATTTTTGATGTCTTTTTTAAACCGATAACCCACTTAGGAGTCGATATATTATTGGTGTTATTTTGATAGTTCACAAGCTCGTAGTAACGTTCAATACATTGTTGAAAAAAATTTCATATATATTCCTGCAAAGTACCAGAAAATTAACCTAAAAAATATAGAGACTAATAATCGGTTTTTACCGACCGATTTTTTACTGAAAAGTAACGTTCAATACACAAGATTTAAAACATTTATGGTGTTTTCTTGAAAAAAAAACGAGGACGAATAGCGAGTCGATATAATTTTAATGCTATTTCGAAATATTGCAAATTCATAGTAACGCTCAATACAACGCTGTACAATATTTCATATATAGTTCTGCAACGTACCTCAAAGTGAACTTAAAGAAATAGAAGAGCAATAATGGACTTTTACCCACAAATTTTTAACTGAAAAGTAACCTTCAATAGGTAAGATTTAAAAAATGTATGATGTTTTCTTTAAACAAATACCGAGGACCCATTTCTTATGAGTCGATATATTTGTAATGTAGTTTCCTACATCGTACCACAAAATGAACTTAAAGATATTGACGATTAATAATCGATTTCTACAGACCGATTTTTCAATAAAAAGTAACGTTCAATACACAAGATTTAGGACATTTATAATGTTTTCTTAAAAAAACTGAGCACGCACTTATGAGTCGATATATTTTTAATGTTATTTCGAAATTTCGCAAATTTTTAGAAACGTTCAATACATATTTGAAAAAAAAAAATGCCACGCAATACTAAATGCACTATGAGATGGATAATTGTCAAAAATAAATAATTTATATAAAAACTATGAGTAACGTTCAAAATTTCGCTAGAATCCGTTTCTTAAGTCACCAAAACGTTTTTCATTATTATCCCTCTAATTAGAAAACAAAATTAACAAAATATGTATTTGTCAAACTTTTTCGTGAACAGTCTTTATTAGAAACTACAAAATAAAAGAAAGAAAAAGAAGATAAGAAAAGTTTTGTGGCCTTGTTTATCGTTTTAAAATATTGTAAGTGTATTTATATTTCAACGTATTTGATTTGGCTTGGTTTCTCTTTAATCGTCCATAAACCCAAAATTGTTTTATTTTTATGGTGAAAGCAAAAATTTAGAATTTATTTTTAAGGTTAAACAGGCGATTGTTAAACATGGACTCAATAAATTTCATTTCTATTAAGTGGATTTTATGATAGATTCAGAGAGTTCGGTGAGTAAAAACTTGATGAAGAAAGGCATGATCTAAAGGAAGAAGCGACTGATTAACTTGGCCATTATTGCATTTTATTTGGAATTCAAGAAAAATATGATAACTTGTGGCTTAAGAAATTATCTTAAATTCTTCAGCAATATGTTTATGCTTGAAAAAATTTAAAATTTTTCCTTCAAGCCAACACTGTCATCACTTGTCGCCTATAAAAAGATTTAAGACTATTATACAAAAAAAAAAAAAAAAAGGAAGAAAAAAAAAGAAACAACATTTCCTTATTGTCTGTTCGTGGATAAAGATAACGAAAGAGTTTTCATTTCAACCTCATTGATAAGATGCTTGAAAGAAATATCAGATAAAAAAGTTTTATAATGGCAGGAAAAGAATGCTGACTTCATATTTAACAAACCAAAATAAAGGATAATATTTAAAGTTCAGACTTTTGTTCTACATGTGTATATCGTTCGATTTTATACAATATTTATTTCTGTTTTCTTATTTTTAATTTCATTTCTCTTTTACTTTAAAGTGGAGCAGTCAAAACTTGTTAAATAAGAAAAAAGGAAAGAAACCAAAAAAAAAAAAAAAATCAAAGCAAAATAGCACCAAAAAGGTAAATTGCAATCCTGGGTATTTTTCAAAGTAGTATTAAGTTGCGTTCTTCCTTTCTATTAGTTTTTTTTTTTTTTTGCCAAATTTTTCCTAACCATTTTTATGTCAATAACTTTTGAATTTGAAATGCATTTTTGATTATGTATATCCTACTCTTATTCACTTTCCTGCCAGTTCTTCTCTACTGTTATGCAGCAAACCTTAGCATATTTTTAGGGTGCTGAGAAAATAAAAGGAAAACAAGACGAGTGTAGAAGCCGCAAAATAAATGGCATGATGTGCTTAAGAAACAGAACTTTGTTTATGAACTTTAAAGAGTTGAACAACTAAACGGAGCTATTTTTGGAGTAAGAGTTTTTGAATTCTTTAGGAAAATAAATTTATTTTGGGATATTATTTACTACTTTGGGGAAAAAATATATTAATAATACAGGAAAATAGCTTTCAATTTCTGAAACATCGCAGTACGGTTAAAAGTTAATATTCTTGAGTTTTCGTTATTTTTAAAGGCTTGATCATCGTTAAGAAAAACTTACCGGTGGCAAGAAAATTTTTAAATAATACTCTTCTACGAAGAAAAAAGTCGGAAAAGCTCTGACTTCTTGTTTGAGGTAAGCTTTTGTATAAAGACGATATCGATTACCAATATATGAGATTTAAAAACATTTTTCTGTTGAAATATTTGAAAAGGAAAACAAAAATTACCAACAACAACTACATAATTGTTTATATTTATACAGGTTAAAGTTTGTAAATTTAATAATCAGAGAAATATTAGAAAGACATTGTTAACATATTTTAAGCAACAAGGAAAAAATTTAATATCTAAACATCCCTTTAAATTTCAACTACACGGCCGAATAGAACAAGCGTTGTTTTCGGTAGAAGCCACTAAAGCTTGTCAGTAGAACAAAAAATCTAGAGGTTGAGCATTATATATATGGTGAAAAATAAAAAGACACCAGCTAACATCAAATTAGTAGTGATAAGTCGCGTATTCTATTTTCATTCGAAATGTTTATAAATGGGATATGTAATCATGAATACTGGCGAGGTTTCGTGGCTTCTAACGAAAACAACGTTTGTTATATTCGGCCAGTGTAGTTGAAATTTAAAGGGATGTTTAGATATTACATTTTTCCTTTACATAATTATTATTTTAAGTTTCCTGTATTGTCAGTCAGTTTCCCTATAGGAAAAATTTGGTTGTTGCCAAATATCAAAGCTTTTCGTTTATTTTTAGTGCTGGCACATGAAAGGACAAGTTTCGAATATTCGACATTAGTTTCGACTTTCGAATTTTCGATATTAAAAATAAATTTGTTTAACTTAGTATGAATTTTCGAATTTAAGATCGAATTTTCGAAATTCCGCATGAAATAATGGTTTAAACATGTCATTATTTCGGTTGTTCCAATTATATTATAAAGCTTAAATTTAAGCTCTTGTGCCAGCTGTAAAAAAAAAGTTGAAGAACTTTGGTATTTTGTTTGAACTAAGCTTTTGTAAAGAAGCATCGAAAAAAAAAAAATACATTGAAAATGAAAAAAAAAAAAATTGTTTTTATTCATGCAGAATATTAAAGCTCTTTGTTTACAGCTTTGCTAAGACCTGTGGCACGAAAAACGAATTTTCTAATTTTTAAAATAAAAATCCGAATTTCCGAAAATTGAAATTAAGATAAAATTAATGAAATTTTCTCAGCACTTTTTAGTTAATTAACTCTTTTCTATTTAGGTTTAAAATTGAATAAATATCAATATATATGCGTGAGTGTCATTGTCCAGCGGTTTAAACAAACTCGCACTCTAAATCATATATCATGATTTATGCAAGTTAAGAGGTGGAACAATAGATTATTGCGTAGTTGTAACCCCAGACGTAAAGAATGCTTTCAAGACAACAAACTGGAAGCTTATTGTTCAAGCCTTGGCTTGGTTAGTCATCCCAGGATATCTACTAGAAATTGTACAGGACTATGTTAGAAATGGAGAACTAGCTTATGAGACTAATAAGAGTCTAGGAAGAGATCATTAGAGCGGTACTTGGACCACTATTGTGGAACGTCATGTACGATGGAGTATTAATTTACCTGATAAGTTCAAAATAGTTGCATTCGCAGATGACATATCGTTAATAAGTAAAGCAAAATAGTTACTAGAGGCAGCAATTATTACAAACGCCAGTATTCAGATTGTAAAGTCGTGATTGCGATCAATGGGCGTAGCTTTAGCTGACCATAAATCAGAAGCGGTTCTGATTAGCAGCCGGAAAACTAGGGAAACCATTATCCTTAATATTGGCAAGTGTATCATAGAGTCCAAGAAATGTCTTAAATACCTTCGAGTCAAAGAAAACTTAAGGAATAAAAACCATACTTTTCATGTATGTATTTTCCTGCTACAAAAATATTTTCTTTTTTTCAAACTACTGAACTACTGTCATTTTCAGTTCCACTTAGTTTTCTTTCTTTCAAATTCCATTTTCATCATATATTATTTTTATGTTGATAATTTTTTTGTTGTTGTTGGCGCTGTACTTTTAATTTGCCAAACCAAACGTTCTTATTTGCTTTAAGCTACAGTTCAAATACATACAACAAATGCAACAAATATATAAATTTGAACACTCAAACGTACAATAACACACCAGCATAAATTCTTATGATGATCGTCATAATACGGCAATCAAACTGTAGAAACCCATAGAGAGGCAAAGGCACAACAAATATAAATTCAAGTTTGTTAAAAAATAAATAAAAAAAGTGTGAAGAGGAAGGAAGGAAGAAAATAAAAAATTATATTTGTTGAAATGTTGGAATCAGGCAACATTTAAGGCCCTATATACAATGTGTATTAAATACACATGCACACATATCCGTATGTATGTATGCATGTATGTATATGTATAGCTTTAATAGAAATAGTTTAAAGATTTACTTATTTCATGCCAATAAATCACTGAAAAAGATAACGAGTAAGTATTAACGTTTCATATGTTTTTTTTTTTACAATAAATACAACTACTTTTACTACTTAAACTTAAATAAAAGTGCTTATACAAATGTATGTACACATACATATGTATATGTATGAGTGCGCATGTTCTGGCATTTACTAATAATATACTTACAAGAAGTATCACTATCAAATCATCGCTATTGTACTACAAGTTTTATGAATAGAAATGTTAAGCTAATGTACAGTGGTACATTTTAGTAAATAATTTACAGCAAACAATTTTCTAAAAAAAAAAAATAAGTCATTGGGAAAGCTTTTCTACAGAAATGATGTGTAAATAATTCTTTTACCGATAGATGAAGTGCCTTTTGATGAATTTATTTAGATCAGATTAATATTTTTAACAGATTATTGTAAAAAACGTCCCACTGTTCTTAATATCAAATAAATCGTTTGTGCATTTTGCAGTCAAGAGTATATATGTGGCTCCATGAGTGTGTGCTTTTAATGCCAATGCAAGCACACCAGCCAAAGCTTGCATGCATTGTTAGATTTTTACTTGTGTGACTCCGTATTTGAGTGAGTGTTTGTGTGCGCGTATATGGCAGTGAAAGTCTATGTAGTCGTATTCTTTCTCCTTTTAAGTATTTCTAGTTAATTCCTCATACACTGTCATGATAACGATGATATCTTTTTAGGTGCCTTTTTTTCTTCGTTGTATTAAAATGAAAATATAATCTTTTGAAGCAGCACAAGTCAATTGGGTTCGTGTCATGCCATTCATGTCGCCAAAAATTGAATTCTTAATAGACATTTCTTTTTCAATTTCACTTGAATTTTTATTTCTTTTTTTTTCTTTTTTTTTTTTTTTTTTTGGGGTTTGCAGACATGAAAATATGGAAACAACCTTTTGTGTGAACTAATGGAATATAGATTCGAAAGTATGCATTAGATATTTTCGGTACTGAAGATTTAAAAAAATGTTAAGAGATTTATAATAATTCAAAGTAAATTACTAATAATGAAAACCTTTTAAAAGTAGTGTCATAAAAAAATTTCATCGAGACCCCATAATTAAGGAAAATGTAGCGCAAACATAAATGCAAGGCCTAGAAATATTTTCAATTAAATTACAACTTTTTATTGAGAAAAACTTTTTTAAAGTAAAATATTTTTTACGAAAAATTTCTATAGAAAATTGTTTAATGTTAATAATTTACTAAAAGAATATTTTTACTGTGATCACTAGATTTCAGTCAGAAAAATTGTTTTTTTAAAAATTTTCACTGTAGCTAAATTTCGATGATAAGTTTTTAATAACACTTTGTGAAATGGTTTTAGTCTTAGGCTGAGGTAGATCAGCGATTGCCAGGGTTAACTTACGGATCCACAAACCTTAAGAGATAAGATGGTTTATTTGCGCTTTTTAATGGGTTAATATATATGTATTTATTAAAGATAAACATGTTAACAATACAATAATTATCAGCTAAAATGATATTATGATTCAGTCGGTGGTGATCGATAAATGTTTAAGGTTTATGAACGGTCGCTGGTATTCGTAGACAAGACACAGGCGAAGGATGAGAAGCGATGTTTTCTGTACTAGTGTTACAATACGTACAATATTGTTTACTTATTCTAACTTATAGCTAGGCAAACAGTCAGCCGAAACCACTGTGCCAAAACAGTAAACAGTCACCCAAATCGGCTGTACCAAAACAGTCCGCCGAAGCCGCTGTAACAGTCAAATAAATTCGCTGTGCAAGGTGGTACATATAAAATACCTAAATAACTCTTCCCATACAGTCAATCCACACACACGCACACACATATACACACAGGCAAATTCCTGTTTCGTTTAAACTGCCTCGATTGCATCCAAATTCCAAACACTAAATCCAAGAAAATTATGTACCGCATAAGAGTTACAATGTTATACAGTTAGTAAAGGAAGTTTATAATCTACAGTGAGTCAAATAACTATTTGAAAAACAGTTTGCGTACGTGGTAAACTAACTTCACTCTGATTGATTTGATTGGCTCCGACTAATTTCCTATATTTATACATTTGACTCATTGCCCGATAAAACTTACTATTCTGATTTATTTCTTATAGAAATTTTTTTTACAGCAACACGTGTTTCATAAAACATTTTCCACTGTGACTAGTTTTTCTGGCTTGGTTTTGTGTCTAGGTTTCTGTAGAACATTATCGCTGTGAGTAATTATCTAAAAGAAAATATTCTTCATGATATGTTTTCCATTTTTAGTGTAATATATTTTTTAAAGAAACATTTATACTGTGACAAACTTTGAGGGCTGTTGTGATTAGCTCTGTGACTACCAAGCAAAGAATGACTTACGACCTGGGTTCAAATCGTAGTCAGAGTTAGTCAATCAACATCATAAATTTCTCTGATGTGCTTTTTAATGTGGTATTGTATTAATTGTTGTTGGAAAGTTTAAGTTGTGATTGCATATCACTGGCCACTAAGAACTGTATCGGCAGTGATTAAGACTGTTCCATGTTAATGTACACCACAGTTCCTTCCTTCTTCGGTTAACAGAGCCGCCGGCAAAGCAAATCAATTAATAAAATGACTGCTCATACAGATAAAAAAGAGGCGCTGAAACACTAATCTAAAAATTAACAAAACGCGCAATGGCAGAGTTGTAAAAGAATTAATCCTTCGTCTTTATTTTCAACATCTAATTTCTGTATCCTATTCTCTTCCTTTAGTTCTGGCACAATGCATTGCATAAGTAGCGGTCAGTCTCTAAGTGCTGGTCCTACAGAATAACAATAAATAATCCTTTTTTGATAGTGACTCTAGAAAAATGTTCATTATGATTTCTTTGCTATAGAAAATATTTACAGTCTCCTATTCTCTAGAAAAATGTTACTGTGACTTTGTTGCCATAAAAAACTTTTTCCACGACTCAATTTTTTTTTTAAATTTGTTACTCCGTTGTTATGGAAAAACAGTTCATTGTAACCCATTTTACTTAAAATTTGCACAAAGTGATTTATTTTTATATAAAAAAAATGTATAAAATTTTTTTCTATCTAATACTTTTTATTGAAACTCTGAATAATTTTTCAAGGCGACTTTTTCACTATTTTCGATAGAAAATATTTTACAAATTTTTTATTAGAAAATTTTCTATGTGACTCATGTTTTGTAGAAAATTTTTAACTTTGGCCCACTTTTTATAGAATAATTTGCACATCATTTCTGTAGAAAAACTTGCCTAGCGACTTATTTTTATTAGAACATTTTTCCCTTTGACAAATTTTTTATATAAAAAAATTTCACTATGACTCATATCCAATACTGACCAGTTTTATAACGAAAACTTTTCATTATGTCTAATTTTTGAATGAAAAATAATCATTCCTATGGAAAATATTTTATTCAGTTTTATTATCAAAATAATCGTTCTCCAATTGCAACTTTTCGTGCGCTTTTGCCATTTTATGTGTGTCCAAAAGTGCTCGCTATTCGTCGAATTTTTGAAAATTTTGAGCATACATTTTCTTAACATAATGTTCAAGTGTCAATAAGACAAAGAACCGCTCGAATTAATGCAAATATTGTTGCCGTTCAGGCAAGTGTTGCCTAAAGACCTCTATTTGTCGATTCCAAGACCTTCTAAGCAATTGGGAGTGTCTTCAACCACAACCTGGCGGATTTTGTGAAAGGATATGGGTTTGCATCCGTATACAAATGTTCTCACTCAAGAACTGAATTTGCTGATTTTGCCACACAGCAAATGCAACAATTGAATTATTGCGAGAAAAGTTTGGAGATTCGATTAGTTCAAGAAATTGTGATATTGAATGGCCTCCAAGAAGTTGTGATTTAACACCGTTAAACTATTTTTTGTCGGGTTATTTGATGTCATTGGTCTTTCGAAATAAACTAGACTCTCTTGAAGCTTTACAAGTCAATATAGAACGTGCCATTCATGACATAAGACTTGATTTAGTGGAAAAAGTGCTCGAAAATTGGTTTCATCGAATTCGTTCCTGCAGAAGAAGTCGTGGAGGTCATTTGAATGAAGTTTTATTTAGAACTTAATTGTATCGATTGATTTTTTAAAGCTTTATTATTTATATGTGCCTGTGCAATTATTCATAATATAAATAATAATCAAGAAATTCGTTTAATAGGAAGTTTAACAATAATATTACCAATAACTTCTTTTTGTTTTAACATTAAATAAAGAAAGTTTTGAATTTTCTTAACAATAAGTGTGTTTTTTTTTTAAAGAAACCATATCACTCTTATTGGAAGACCTTATATATGCTTTGTAAAATTTATCCCTTTAATTAGCACACTATTATTCTACGGAATTTAAAAAAAATTGTCTTGCGCTAAATTTTCAAATTTGAAATAAGTCAAACATTGCAAAAATGAAATTTTTAATAATTAGTCCCAGTGCTAGAAATATGCAATAAAATAATGGGTTTTAATTAATATTGAAAATGCTGGTTGCGTATACTTTATATTATTTGGATAAAATCAGCAGCCGCCGCGTTGGCCTTATTGGTCTAAGCACAGTGCAAGATGCCAGCGCTCCTACAAGTCACCCCGCCGAATTTAGCAAAAATCTTCAGGTTTGCCTAACTGACGACTACTTGGTCAGTCTTCTTTAACAGATCGCTCGCTCTGTTTTAGAACTCTACTTTTTTTTATATGCAATTTTTTTTTTCGTTTTTATTTACACGTTGCGTTCTTTAATATATTCTTTTGTTTACTCACATTCTATTTTCTATTGTTTCTGCAGTATCCTCAATGTGTTTGAGTAGAAAGTCGTCGTCATTGTTTAGTTAAGTGTTTTTCGTTTTTTATGTTTGTTTTTTTTGTGCTGTAGTGGTAGTGTTTTGACAAAAGGATGCTTCCAGTATATTGGATGTTAATCTTAACACTTTGTCTATTGTTTTTCTTTACTGCTTTTAGTTGACATCGTTAAATTTGTAGTATTTAGTGAAGAATTAAATGTCTACAACAACTTCAGGTTTAAATACGTTAAATGGTACATTTCCGAATAGAGAATAGGAAAATTTTGTTATTCTTTGGAGTTGAAAAATAAAAATTGATTTATAAAGCTAAAAAAAAATAGAGTTAAATTAAAACAAAAGAAAATTACAAAAAAATGCATATGATTTATTGTGTTTCTATTGCAACAAAACCTTGTAAAATTTAGATTTGTGTTGAAATAATTGTTTTCTTTTCATTTATTCAATACTTCAGCATATGTTTAAAAGAAAATTAAAATTTTTAATTAACAACTTTGCATTATAGCTTTCCTTTCTCTGAGAAATTTATTTTTATGGATGCGTTTTGTTTCCTTATATTATTTTCAGCGATAGGAAATAAGAGAGTTCCACCTATTTTCTAATTTGTTTAATTTTATTTGCTTTAAAGCATTACGTTTTTAGAAGTTTTTTTAGTTTACTTTTTTTTGAGTTTATGGCAAAAATCTTTTGTACTGTTGTTTAACTTTTATTTTGAATTTCTGTTTGTTGTGCGTTTGGTTTTGACTTGTAATTTATCTTCTACTTTGTTTGTTCAGGATTTGTTTTTATCTTTTTATTTTTATTAAGCACATGAATGTGTGATTGTGTGTGTAGCCTTCCATTAAGATTTCGCATAAAAACTTGTCGTTATTGCTGCTTTAGCTGCTTCAAATGTTTTTTTTTATATCCTTCTTACAAACAATTTATACACTATCGGCCTCAGACACGATATCAGACAATGTCGATCGCTGAATTTCTAGACGTAAAACAATCAAATTGTGTTCCACTAATAAGCGATTTTATTAAAATTATTATTTACTTACTGGCACAGAAGCTAAACAAATAAATAAAATGGATGGTTAGAAGATCGCCGTTCCAGCATTATCGATCGGTTGATATCGTGGGTCGTGGTCATTAGATTTATTACAGATGTTTCCAGTGAAACGGAAATGTAGTTTTATTTTGCAGAGATCAGCTGCACCACTAATACGTTTGTATATGCACAGTTTTTTAATAAAATCCTTTGTCTCGTTTATCATGCATTGATAAAAATTGGATTTTTTTCCTTTCTCTCTTCCCCTTAATAGAGTTCGACGTGATACTGATGTGTTGTTTTTTGTTGTTGTCAATTATATCCTTGTTCTTCTGTTGTTTTTTTTCGTGCATGTCTTTTCAGTGCAATTTTATATGTGCGTTTGTTAACATTTTTACGTTTCTTATCAGCTCATATCTGCTTAAGTTTTTAAGGAACGTTTGCATTCATTGTACAAAAATTTTTATTTAATTTTGAAAATTAAAACTTAATTTTGTAAATTTTATTTCAATTTCGAACTTAATTGCGGGATTCTAACAAAATTTTAAAAGCTTGAAAAATTCGTTTCAAAAATTCGAAATTTCGCTCATTATAAACCAGGAGGAAAAAAGTGGGGGATTTCTGACAGTTAATGTGAAGTAACTACACGATCATCGATCAGCAGTAGAGAGATTTCAAAAATTGAAAAAAAATATGTTATAATATTTTTGATATTTTTAATGGTCTACAAACTTCACAGAAACTATCGACTTGTTTGTAGACCTCTCGATTGAAAAAGAAGTACTTTTATTAAAAGTTTATTATATCCTTATTTATTTAGTTAATTTTTTCCTTAATGCAGTCCATCGTAACTAATTTTAAATTTATTGAAAAGAATAAAGAGTTGAGTATTAAGGCTTGAGTTCATTTAATTTAATTTCTCATTAAATTATTTTATTATAAAGCAAAGTTGAAACGTTCGCAATATTTGGAAATTTCCTTGAATAATTAACTTTTTTTTGATCAAAGATTACTCAGTTCGACTAAAATTTTTAACTTAATTGAAATTTGGGAACCACAATGTGGGTTGCCGAAAAACGTTGATTACCGCCCACACATACCCTAGGCCGATGAAAATTTTTCTGTATCGTAATTGAGCACATCTTTCCTTCATCAAGGATATGTACTATAGATCTATTTGTACGGATCCAAAGCCTCGCTTCATACAGAGGAAAATGTTTAAGCTGTACGGTCAATAAAGACAGGCAGAAATATCAGCCATAAAAAGTACAGACAACTGGGTAAGGTACTACAGGTTATCCGGTGGAGATGTCCAAATATGAACTACCAGAAAAGCTGCGATCAAGTCTCTATTAAGCGTTTATACAACTTCCAATTTTGTGTATGAATGTCGAATATCTCTAAACGAGATTATGAGACACTCCAACGTGGCACAGCGATTTACTCGGTAAGGACGTCGCCAACGAAGTACCCAACTCTGGAACTTGAAAATATATTCGAGAAACGGATGAAATGGTTGGAGTTCCGTTCAAGAGCTGTAAAGCATTGATTCAGCAGAATCTATTTGAAATTGCGCAGACCAGGTGGTCATTAGATCTGCAATTGTTGCGGGGAAACGTCGTGGGCAAATAAATACCTTTTTTGCAGTCTTTTTATAAGCCACTGTGTTAAAAGTGCGCATCCTAGAAATTCAATACATACAATACCGTACAGCGAATTTTTGCAAAAATTGTCATAATGAGGAGTCCATAACACCTGCTCTGTATTTGTTCTCCTCTCCCTGTGGAAAGTTAGTCTCCTGCTAGAAGATTTAGCATCGTTATCGGACTACAATATTGGCGGACAATTTCGTTTATCCGATCGCCGGGTTGATTAAACACTAAACTGAATGGCGAACTGTGTACATGAAATTCATAACATCACAATTTCCGCCTCAGGTAACACAAAGGGTCGATTAGGACCCAACTGATCCATATGCCTATTATTGAACTGGTGACCTGTGAAACATAAGATAAGAATATAAAATATGTTCTGTGAAACTCAGCAAACATTTTGATAACGAATGTGAAGTGCACTTGAGACAAATTAATTTGAATTTAATTTAAAAAATGCAATTTAGGTTTCGATCATGTATAGAGCGTTACCGAGAGTTTTTTAAATGAACTTATGTTAAAAATCATTAAATTTTAACTATTTCAATTGCTATTGTATTAGATGGTGAAGTTGGCATGCAAAGCTATAATATTTATTATGTATTGAACGTTACTTTGCCAAACCTTTTTCCCAAAGAAATTGTTCTTCTTCTGTAATAACGATTCTTCTGCTTAGAATATTGAATTTACAAGAATATGTGGTCTTAGCTCCTCCTCAACTGCATTTCGCTGTGTTGTTAACATGTGTCCTGTAGTCTGTCATAGATTCATATTAACTTTGTTTGTTTAATTAAATGAATCCTATTTTTGCGCGGCCATTTTTAGCATAAAATTTTTGTTTTCTCTATTTTTGTTGTCATATTTTTTATAACTTAATTTGTATATTAATTACAAACTCATGTTTTGAATTAACATAAATAAAAAGAATGATACAGGAATCTTTTTGAGGTTCTGCATCTTGCTGGTTTATGATGGGTCTCGTTATGATATAAATACTATTTAGAAATAAAAAACAAATTTTAGAATTTATCAATTTTGAAACAATCTTATTTCGAAGATTCCATGTTAAATCTATCATTAAAAAACAATAAAATATCGTTTAATAAAAAAACACTTTATTTGGTTGTTTAAATTTCAGCAGTGCGCACAAGTCCGGTACTTAAAATAAGTCTAGACAAAGATATGTACTGTTTGAATCACAAGGGCCAATTGAATTTTTATAGCAATTCTAAACGTTTAGATTTTAACAGTTGTACAAGAGAGTAATAAAAATTGGCATATAAATAGAGTTATTAAATTAACAAATAAGTGCAGGGTTGTTAAGCACGCAAAACATTTGTTCGAAATATGAAGAAGGCTATAAAATTTCGAGTTTAATTTTCATAAGGACCGACCACAGGTCACTTAGAATTGCCTACCAGGTAATTATTGCTTCAATAACTTAAAAGATAAAATGTGAGTTATGTGACAGTTTTACTCTTGGTACTTGTTCACGAATTTGTGAAATACAAAGACTCTTGCCTTCGGTAACCTTTATCGTATGCATATTTTTTAAATTCAAGCAATTTTGATTACAAAATAACTGTAGAATAAAATGCTTTGATATTTTATCGTTAAAAACTTTGTCCTTAAAATAGTTTAACATATTAAGAAAATAAAAGTTTTTAGTTTAAAAATAATCATATTAATTACTGGTTATTTTATTAGGCCAACCTTCCCCCCTCCTCTACTACTTTTTATTGTTTTGCTATCGCATTAAAACTGTTTCACAATTTATGCGAAATGAGTTAAGAAACCTTAAAAAGTTTCTTTAGTTTTCTAATTCTTTCTTGTTAGAATTAATTGCTTTAAATTTATTTAACATTTAACACTCCAACACCGCCAACGCTAAGAAATAGACAAGGCACACAGCCAATTTTATATGCATAGACAAATTTACATCGTTATCCTTCGCCCACCCGTTAAGTATGCTTTAATTCGTTTTAAGTAAATTGAGCGCCTAAAACAGGACAAGCAAAACACAACAGTTCAACTTGTTTTTCTTTTGCTATGCTGCAGCTAGAATTTTTAATTCATAAAATGGAATTTGTTGGCTTTTTCTACACTTTTAAACAAATTCACAACGCTGTATGAAAGAAAATTATAGAAACAAAAAAACATACGCATATAAATTCATACACACACACACATACACACGAATGGGAGTACTTACAACCTACACCTTAACATGCTTAAACTTGTATGAAAGAAAAGTAAAATAATAAAAAAAAACACAAAAACAAATGTAAAGGTATTTTTTTTGCAAGTCCTTTTTAATTAGGATTTCGTTAAGTTGCTTTACTAGGGAAAACTGGGATAAAACTGGAACAAAGTTTGCGAAAAGTTGAGTAAAAAAAGCTTAAGTTATAGAGAGAAAAAGCTGAAGTTTGTAGAAGCTTGTTGCGCTCTTTATTGCAAATACCCTGGAATATGAGAGTAAATAAGCTTTTTTTCACTTAATTAATCTAACATGAGTTTGTTATGTGGCAATGCCATAAATTAGGGTTGAAAGTCCTTTAAGAGACACTTGTTAAACATTTTTTGGGAGTCAACAAATTTAGTAAAAATTGTAACTGGAAGAATTTCAAAATATAGGTCTGTGTGTTAAATTAATATGTATATTTTTTTTAATATGTCACTGTTGCTCTGTATTCTGTATACTATTTTCTGTTTTGTTTGTATCCACTTCATTCTGGCTTTTTAAGTTTTTGATGGGAAAAATTTTGAATAAAGAGAAGGATAGCAGCTGCAAAAGCAAAGCAAAGCAAAGCAAAGCAATTAGCAGTATCTGTTGTAGATGTGTTGCAAAGGCAAATATTGGCTTGGTCATATTTCATTCATGCGAAAGATGCTATTTTTTTCCGCTTGTAGATTTTTGGTTTTTTTTCCATTTTTGATCAGTCTTTAGTTTTTTTTTGTAGCTTTCTTATGTTTTATTTTTAAAATAAATTCGTTGGACAATAAATCATTTGCCTCCAGTTATAAAATAGTGAAAAATTGTTGCAGAATTGAGAGAAACTGTAAACAAGATAATGAACAGCGTTCAAATTATTTCGCTTTAGGGAATTCGAGAAGGAACTGGGAGTAGGAGTAAATGTATACACACTTATGCGTGTGTACTTGATACACAAACTAACTCACAAACTCACACATGTACACATACACATAAGCACCCACTCATTTACTTGGTTTCAGAACATACAAAGAGGGAGAGCTATTATATTTAATTTAATAACGAAACTAAAATATTGTATAAAGTTTTGTTATAATTTGCTATTGCATACTTATGGGGAGATTAATGACAAAATTTCTGATTAATTGACGATGATAGTAAAACAATAAGCCCAAAAAATCCTTAGTTTTAATTAAAAAAATAAAACAACAGCAAATAAATAATAAAAAATATTTATGAGAATATTGAGTGGATGTTAAATTAAATTTATAGAGACAATTTATAATAAATATTTCAGAGTTTGTTAGTTTCTTGCTTGGCCATTAATAGACTATAGTTGCTGGCACATATATGAAATAATATTGTATTCTGTGAAGATTTTGATTTTACAAAGCTGATCCGTATAATTGTGGGAAAACTATTTATTAAATGCTTTAAATTTACACTTTAAGGTGATGTTTTTACAAGAAGGCCAAATGATTTGAGCGTAAATATTGTATGTAAATCACTCAAAACACTGACAGCTTTTCGTATTAATTTTATTTTATCGTCTGTCATGTGGAAACAGCACATAAAACTGTATAACTTGAGATATAGAATAATTATTTAAAGCAAAGATTTTCGAAATTCGAATGTTTTAAAAAAATTCTTGATAACGAAAAGATCTTGAAAACACGACGCCAAGTTTTTAGAGGCCTGAATTTTTCCAATACTGCAGGGAGTAAAAAGCATTAACTGCAAAATGTAAAATACCACACAATAGGTACTTTTAGTAAATTTTATAAATTTCTTATAAGTGAGACAAACTTGGTACTTTTGGTACTTTTTTACTAATGGTAGCTTTTTACATTTGGTGCTGTTTTACTTTTCGTATTTTTTCTTTTGAAATATTGTCTTAATGGATTTGAATAAAATTTGGTTATTATAATAAAAGGTGAGCTGATAGCCCTGGCAGCTATGCTCATCTTTTTAATCTTAAAATTTATTTATAAGATTAAACTAAATAATAATAATAATAATATAATAAAAGGTACATTTTAAAGGGGTATAAATTTTTGGTTTTGGTACTTTTTGTTATCATACTAATATATTAAAAATTTCTTATAAATCAACGTACTTTATGGGGGCGCCGATGTGGGACAAAACAAATACTTCTGGTACTTCTTTACTTTTCGTCCTCTTTTTTTTGATAAATTCTCTCAATGGTTTTGAATGAAATTTGGTAGTCGAATAGCATGTGACCCTTAATAAAATTTAGGAACTTTTAAAGGTGAAAAATTTGTAAAACAATTTAGTTTTGTTACTTTTTACTTTTGTACTAATAATTTATAATTTTTTTATAAATTTATATTTTTGTTCTTCCTTTAATTTTGGTACTTTTTTACATCCGGAGTTTTTTACTTTTCGTACTTTTTTCCTAAGAAATTCTCTTAATTGATTTGAATGAAATTTGGTAGACGGATAGCATATGACCCCTTTTAAAATATATGGTACTTTTAAAGATTTAATCACGGGACAAATCGGCACTGTAGTACTTTTGTTGTGTAATATGTTTACCTATTTTTTTTAACATTTTCAGTTAGTGGAAGGTATGTAGAAGAGAAAAAGTTGAAAGTATTTGTTTCTTTGATAAATTTGGTATACTGATAGATTATGAGATCATGTGCATGTAACGTAAACGAAGTCATGGGTAAAAACTTGTTCAATATAAATAAAAATTACGTTTTCACTGTCTTCGTTTTGTTCAGTTAATAAAGAAAAACATTGAAAGAAACCATAGTGTTTCTTCAACAATCATTTTTTTTTGCCAATTGCAAACTTGAACTTAAAAAAGTTAAGAAACAATACCAAAAAGTATGAATGAAAATTTAAAAAACTGAACACAAAAAAAGGGAACAAAGAATAAAAATTACTTAAAAATCTGTTTAAAAAACTAGGTTACAGCAAAACCCCTTTAATTTTGTTTAATTCCTGCTCTTAATAATTATATATCAATTGTTAGATAACCATGTTGTGTATAGTAAATACTTCTTAAAATAGCAGCGCTGCATCAACAAACAACATCCATTAGCTTGCCAGTGTGCGAAAAACAAATACATTGAAACAAAGGCAAAAAAAAAAAACGGGATAAAATTAAAGTTAAAGCTTTTGTATTGTGTAAAGCAAGCTTTCAGGGATGTACACGATTTAGAGAGCACAATTTTACTCGAGCTTTTCTTTCTTTCTTACATATAAATTTTCTCTTTCTTTGCAATTGCATGCCATGCATTTTTACTAAAGTTTTCTTTTTTCTTTTTTTTGCTTTTATTACAGCTTCACTGCTTCGCCTTCCAGCATCTCTTTAATTTTCCACGGGCTTTCCAAGAAATCAAGTAAAGACTCTATATGCTGTTGTGGTAGCTCCTTTTTAAGGATTTAAATTAACTTTCAGTTGGTGTTCCGGTTTCGGGTTGTGCTGTTTGTTGCCTTTTCCTCCTTCAAATTAAGAAACGTGGACGGTTTGTTTAAAAAAACACACACAAGAAATAGAAACCAAATACACAATTTTAGCCAAATAGAAAAAAAAAACCCAAAAAAATAATTGTACTACAGAGCTAAAGAAAAAAGTGTGCAAGCATTTTCCAGCTAAATGAGAGAAAGAAAAGAAACTCTAACTGCTTTTTAGGAAACTAATTAATTAACAAAAAAAAAAAAAACAAAAAAAAATTATTAAATAATTCTTGGTGTCATGTTAAATTGAAATTGATAAATAAAAAAATATCGTTGGTAGAAAGAAGAAACAAAAAAAAATGTTTTCTAATTAAATTTTAAGTAGTAAAGTTGCAAAAAATATTTAAGAAAAAATTTATTGCAATGTATAGAAAATAATTTTCAATATAATAAAAAGGTAAACAAATTTATTAAATAGATTAATTAAACGGACAATTAAAAATTACAAAATAAAAATAAATTATTTAAAAAATATTGAAAAAAGGAATTGAAATAAATTTGCACAAAGAATTTAAAAAGAATCTTTAACATTTTGTGTATAACAAAAGGAGAATTTTAAACAAGAACTCTACATCAAAGTTTTCAAAGCTTTCGCAAAAAAAAATTTGAGAAAATTGCCATAAAATTTGGAATATATTTTTACACATTTTAACGCAGATCGAGTTGTAAATATCTTTAAAAGTTCTTAGCCAGAAAATCATGTAGCGTTAATCTTTCTAGTTATTTAAAAGTCCCGGAAAAAAATTGATCGCCAATAATTTTTTAAGGGCGTGAATATCAAATGTTATTAGCACGCAATATTGTTTATTTAAAATAAAAATCTTTTAAACTTTAACTTCTTTTTGATATAAAATAATTTCTATATAGAAAAGATTGAAGAAAAAAAGTCAGTTTTATTAAGCAAATATCTAGCGATCGCTGATAATTTTCCTGAAATGATATCCATTAATTATAGACGTTAGTTTTCCATTTTTATTTAATTAAATTTTATTTTAGTTTTGCACTAGAACTAAAAAAAAAACACATCAGAACTCCTTAAATAAAGAGATCAGCATTGAAATACGTATGCGTATTATGCGTATACGTAATATTACGATTTTATTTAAATTTTTTTTATATATTGAAATTAAGAGTAAAGTTTAGATATGCATTCAAATTATGTTTTGCAAATATTTATACACAATTTCACAATGAGATGTAAATAATGCGGTCTATTTTAATCTCTCAATGATCGTTTAAATAAACAAAATTTGTCGAGGGGGGATAGAGCACCACTACGCCCGGTAATGATTGAAATTTTTGTACAAGGCCTTCAGGTGAAGAATAATCAAAATTAAATCCTTCTTTTCTCTGCTGTTTAAATTTTTTGGCCATCATAAATAATATCGAGGTTTTCTACTTTTTACTCTCCACATCTTAACAGTTCTCGAATGGTTTACTTTGGTACTACCTACATGCTAAAACGTTGGTGCACAAGTCAAAAACATTCCATTAGCTTAAGGCCAATTTTCTATAAGAATTGAGACGTTAAGTTCTAATAAAAAGCCAACGTTGAGTAAAATATGAAAGAAAAATATTATTCATTAAAAATATATAATATTAATCATACGCCACCCTTTTAGTACGAACTAATTGAATTAATTAATTGTGTATTTTATTTTTTTGCATATCGATAACTAGGAGAACTTCACGAACTCATCGATAATGTTCATTGTCCCATTTACCAATGATCAAACCAAACTGTTTTGCTTTATTAAACTCTGAAATATACCGATATTTAGTTCTTGATTTTTTTAAGCAAAAAAAAAAAACTACACCAAGAAATTGCTGAAAATAGTACAAATAGTCTAAAAAGAGTTCTTTAGCTTTTTTCCATTATTAAAAGGTATCATAATGTCAAAAGCAGAAATACCGGCATAACTGCGATGCGACATTATGTCACTGATCATAGAATTAATGTTCAAGGACATGTTTTGTTACTGAAATTGAAAATGAATTTCCATAGATAATATTTTCATTTGCTTATTTATTATGTTGAAATAAAAGTAATTTTGTTAAATAAAATTAATAACTTGGTTAATCCTTCTGCAGGAATTTAAAACTTTATCTTCTGCAAAAAAGTTTAGCTGCATCCAACGAATTTGGACGAGTAAAACGACTTTCACTTAGTTTGAATTTGTTCTTTAATACAGAAAAGTATATAATTATTCCACCAGTCGATGGAGAAAACACTTGTGCTGGGCGAGAAGCCGGCTAGGTAGGAAAACATTCGCAGTGAATTTATTTGACCCATCCACAGGAGATAAGAATTAAGTTCGACTAGAGGGTGATATTTCTATTTAGCAAAGCCACTTTTTGAAAAGCCCCGTGTGAAATATCCTTAGCTTTTGTTTATACAAGACGATCGCGTGATTTGAGTGTAAATTTTGTATGGAAATTATTAAAAAAAATGAGAGCTTTTCATACAAAATTTACACTTAAATCACTCGTTCGTCCTCAATAAACAGCACATTAAATTCCAACAGGTGCCCGCCTGCAAGAAAAATTTCTTTGTTTACTAAATCCATGATTCAACATAACTAAATAAAGAAAATCTTTGTGCCAGCCGAAAACAACTTTTGAACCCAATATTCACTCTGTAAAACCATTTTTCGAAACTGATAAAAAGTTATCTAATTTTCATTATTTGTTGCTTCACTCCTTTTTTTTTTCTTATAGATTTTATGTGTTTAGCTTAATTCCAGTAGTTTTGGGTAATTTTTTAGTTTTTACAGGAAAATTTTACAGAATTTTACTAAAGAGATTTTTTGCTTTTAAGTTCAAGGCCTAAGTGGGTAAAGTTACATCGTTGGAAATAGAGAAAATCAACAAAAATTTTAATTAATTACGTTTGTTCACCAGAACAGCATTTTTGTGGAAGCTTTCAAATTACCATTATTAGTCCTTTTTATTAGTTGGATTGGTTGAATTCGATCGCAATTGTTTTTTTTTTTTAATGGAAATTTTGCATACGAGAACTGTATCACTGCTTGTATGATATTTTCTAAAACAAATTATCTTTAGCTTATTTTCATATTTGACGGAAATGTAGCTGTCTTCGAAAGCAAAATTGTTCCGCACTGTTGTGTACGATGAAAACTATAAACATGCTGATTTTCTCTCATTCTTTCGAGCATTGATTATGTATCCATATCTCTCCTGAACATACAGCTACAAATTTTGGTTTCCATTAGGTGTTGAATCGAAAATTGTAAAAAATTTAAAATAAAATTGAACTTTACCGAAAAGAATTATTGCATAAAATGGTCATTTTACTTGACTACAGACAACACAAATTGTTAATTAATTTCTAGAATATTTTCTAGTTAATTTAATTTAAGAATTAATTTTAAGAAGAGATTTGTGATTTCCTACGATGCATTGAAGGAAAATAATTACAATAATCTGGTATTTTAATTAAAATTTCCTAGACAAGCAACTTAAGGAGTTTTTTACAATAATTTCTATATATTTAAAGTAGTTGTCTTAAAAACAATTATAGTTGTTCACATATTTCTGTCAACATTAATTTAACTTTATTATTTCTTGGGATCTTCTATAGCAAAGAATACTTGTGAAATTTTCCATCTGCTCCTGAGTAGATTGTTTTTTCAATCACAACACACTTACAGATGTGCAACAGATTCAAGTGGTGAATATATCTGTTCACAAGGACCCCCGAAGCATCCCGATGTGTCACACAACTGTGACCTCGAGGGTCACATCAGGCAGCAACTTTGTTTGCATGGTCCACCCACCAAGCGTAAACACTTTGCTTAAGTGACCGAGCTATCTAATCTCTTCTTCTGATGTTTTGCAATTGTATATACAGGCTTGCCATTGATTGTCCAAAGTCTAACCAGCTACCAGCACTGGACAAGCATCGGTAATTTCATCAATACAACTTCCACCGATTTTGGTAGCAAATACAGCCAAGACGTGCACTCCCTAAAGAGACCTCACCAATAACCGGTCACAGAATCATGCCATGCGAACGGGTATATAGTGATACCCGCCAGTATATCCATCCCCAAGGAGATGTATTATTATTATTATTATTATTATTATTATTATAAATACCATGCCCATGTCGATAGGAGCAACTCTACTCTAACCCCCCTGCGTATGTTTGAACATTTTCCCCTTGGCGAGTACCGGCTCCCGTGGTTTCCTGATAAAGCCCCAAAAAGATCCTTTAGGAATTAACTTTCTATTGACTTTGTTCTTGGTCGGTGTCTTTTTATCTTTTACCAGACTCACATAAAATATCCACATCCTTTTCTATCTTATACGTACATCCGTTGCTCAGTTTTTTCAGAGATTGATCTGTAACATATAAGTTTTTTGAGGAATTGGCCAAACATGACGTCTGCAAAAGCCAATAACCCTTTTCCCAAGAAAGCACATCATCTTGATGTGGATATCGCGAAGATTTATAAACGTACCTCCCATATTTGATATACACTTTCTATCTGTTTAGTCATAACGCACACACACAAACACACGTATAATATCACATTTTTCGTACACCGCAGTTCTATAAAAATAATTGTTCTTTACTAATTCCTTTACTTTAAACTTCCTAAAGGTATGCTATATTAAATTTTTCTAAAGAATATTTTATTGAAAATACGTTACGAATTTTTAATCTAGAAAAAAAGCAACTTAATTGTACCTGCTAAAGTTTGAGGTGCCTCACAAACACACACACACACACATACATACACACACACTCTCTCGCCTACACTCTAGTGGTGCTCAATACGGATTAATATTCCAAATCAAGCACACTCTTCAAGTTTTTTTTTCGGTAAACGGTAAAAGCTAAATAAGGAAATTTGCTCTTTCTCTCTTTGTGTCTGCATGTATTTATTTTTTGCTGTTGATTTTTGTTTGTGCTGTCAATGTGTACGAAAGTGACAAGTTGTTTGTATGTGCGGTTTGTTGTCGTCGGTGTTTTTACATGTTAAAAGAAATACAAGTTGTAGTAATTTTTGTATACACTTATTTTTTTTTGTGTTGTTCTTCATCATTTTTCTTTAATGCGTTCTGTTCGCTTGCCTTTGAAGCAGGTTTCCTTTTGTTTTGTGCAAAAAATGTTCTGTGTGTATGTGTGCGTGGTGAGATACCATATTGTATACGGTCTTGTTATTTTATTACTTCTTTCCATTGAGCTGCATGTGCTCAACTTTTAGTTTGTGAATTTTAATGAGTTTTGAGGAGTGATGTTGGTTTTGTGTGCGTGTATTTAAGCCAATATTTAAATTACTTTTATCCAAATAAATTTGCAAAAAGTAGACCTGAAGCACAGTTTTGGTTTAAATTTCATCAGTTAAGGTGATAAGAAAAATTTGCAAACATTTAAATAAATAGTAAATTGTAAGATTTGCTATGTAAGTTATTTTTTTTTTAATTAAAATTTAAAAGTGTCTTTTTTGAAAGTTAATAGTTAAACCTGCTGTTGCTTTTTTTTCATTCGTTTTTTAAATTTCTTCGTCAAACTTATCAAGGACAAATGTTTCTTTTAATGGTCATGTACAAACAGGTGCTTGCATTTATCTCATGAGATCTTCTTCTTATTTTTCTTTGTATAATATTTAAACTGAAATTGTTTCTCTTTTTAGATGTTAGTGTTGGTGGAAATTAAATGCGTATGTATGTATAAGAAAGTAATAATTTTAGAAAGTTAAGAAAAAGTGTGCGAAAATATGTACATATCCTTTTGTATACCAAGAAAATATGTATAACATACTTTAAGGCATCTATATGTATTTTCTTTTAACTGCGTATGTATAGGAATTCCACAAAGAGAAATTGTGAAAAGTAATACAAAAAATAAATACAAATTAAAATGGTTCCTAGAATTGGAGCTTTATAATGTAAAAATTTTAAAAGTAATAGTATTTTGTATTTTAAATAAACTGCAGACAAAAAACTTAGACAATAGAAAAATGTAAAGGACTTTTTTAATATAAAGGACAAAAAAAAATTTTAATTTTGAAAAGTAATCAAAAATTTTAATTTAAATACTTTTTTTCATTACTTACAGATTTTATTCAATGGGGAAATGGCAACCAAGCACATGGATGGTAAATATTATGAAGGCTTAAGAGTGACTATGTTAAATTTTCAAACTTATGGAATAAATTCAAAATATGTGAAAAATAGTAATTTCTAAAAACGAATTTTAAACGAACAAAAACACAACATTTTTTTTTTTGTAAAACATAACAAGCAAAAACAATACAATCGAGCTGCTCTCTAGAAACGATTGATGTATAAAAGGAGCTGCTTCCAAGTGGTATTTTTAAGGCTCTTTTATATGAACCCGTGTAATAGGTAAGTTGATAAAAGAAAATATGCTTAAAGCAGTTTTTGAAGACCTAAAACACTTTTTTTATTTTAAATATATTATCTTGAAGTGTTAATTTTTTTAAAAATTATTTTTAAAAGAATTTTTTTCTAAGAAACTTACTTTAGAAAATTTGTTTACGGGTATTTTGTTAAATAGATTTTTCTTAGAAATGTTGTTTTTTTTAACTAAACTTAATTTATTTATTTAGATGTTTTAAAGTTAGATGTATTAAAGCGATTTTTTTCAATTTAACAGCTAATAGCTGTTCGTCTCATATTTTATAATATTTTTCATTTAAATTCTTTATTGTTTTTTATTGTGAAAGATACTTCGTTAATAGGAGCTTTTTTAAAAAGTAATTTTGCGAAAATAAATTTCTAGGAATCAGTTTTTCAAAGGTCTCATTTAACAAGTGACTCTTTATGAAAAAATTTTTTGTAAATCTTATACACATAAATGTATATGGGCATTTCATGAAAAAATTTTACTTTTTGCCACGTAAGGACCATTGTACCATATGCGCCTGTTTTTCATTCTGTAATCATCGCAATGTCTCACAGTCAGAGACGTTTAAAATATATTTACGAAAAGGCACGTTGGTGGAGCTCAATGAATTTTTTCGGTATTTTAATTGGAAGCTATATTTTCTAGGCAATAACGTCAATGCCATGGCGAAAGTAAAGCCTTAGTTCAATTAGACTTGCAAAAATGCTTTCAGATCCAAGGAGAAAGCACAATAATAATAAAAACGCTGATACTAATTCGCTGCTCAAAAAAGGGAGACCATCGTGTGCCAGAGTACTAAGACGTGGAAAAGGTTTGTACTAGCAGCGGCTTTTCACTAACGTTCGTGATCCCCTTCGGGGACTAACAACCTTGATAATTACCGCCAAATTTCAACTTGTAGTGTACTTTCAAAGGTGGTGGGGTGCTCTAAAGGGAACTTACTGGCTTTCCCTTTTGGAAAAGTGGTGTCATTCCATATATCACTTTGGAGAAAATGATGTGGTGGCTCTATATATTTCCAAGGCATTTGATGGATTGTGGAATGGAGCACTTTTAGTAAAACTAATTGCCTTTGGTGTCGGTGAAGGCTTCGCATTATTTGTATCGAGCTTTCTTAGGGATCACACTATACGCGATGCTATAGAAGGGATCTCAACAAAACATGTTGAAGATTACTTCAGTAGTACCGCAAGACTCCGTTCTTTCACCTAACAATTTTTTAATTTTTCTTATTGACCGTCTGCGTCAAACTTCCAATCCTCTCTACTCTTCTCCAGTTAATAAATAGCAGCATTGTCCATTCATTATCATTCAATAATAGGCGAAATGTGTTGGAAATAGCGGCAATGCAGCAAAAAATTAATGATTCACTTAATTGCGATATCCTAACAAGTTCAAATTGGAAACATGCTAATAGGATCGATTTTAATGCACGTAAGAGCCAACGGGCCTTGCTAACGCACAGTCGAACATGGTATTTCATGTGTTATTAGTGATGGTGTAGGTAATGACTTGGCATGAAAAGCCAGTGTGATCACATTTTTAATGTCGCAAAAGAAACATTTAAGTCTCTTACTCTCATGTGTGGGTTGGTTATTCAATGTATATTTTAAAGTTACCCGACCACATACAAGATAGGGCGAAGAGGCTTATCGGTGACAGTGTTGTAGCCAGCTTTATGGACTATATTTCATTGTTCTATCGCTATTAGAACTGAGTGTGTTTTAATGAAATTAGAAAACAACACTCTCTTCATTAAGAGCACATTTCTTTGTGGTCGATATGCCATTCAACCGCACTACACATTACAGAGAAAATGGTTACTTTAGCCAAACTGTTCAAATGTGGAATAAACTTCCTGGAGTAGTCTTTTCTGTCAACTCTAGTACGGCAGGATTCAAATCGAATGTCCACAAACACTACTTACTTTATACTCCTTCACATAACCAATTTTCCTAGTTCCGGAACACGTCCCTAGTTTCATGGGAATTCCGTTCTAAGCTTGTTTTAGAGTACTTTTACTCACTACAGAAGATATCAATACGGAACAATGTTTCCATTTATTGGATACCTGGCCATAGCGGCCATCCGGATAACGAGGTAGCGGATAATTTGGCTAAGAGGGCCTCTGCCGCTCCTCTTATAGGCACAGAGCCCTTTTATGGCGTAAATTGGTCGACTAAAACAATTTTAATCAGAGAGAATGACATGTCGACCGCTAAGAAAGTTTGGGTGGCTTCTTCCGTTTTAAGGCAGGCCAAATCATTGATACAACCATTATCATACAGTGGCATCCTGAGCTTCAACAGAAACGACTTACGGCTAGTTACTAGTTTCCTCTCCGGTCATTATCGACTGAACTACAATCTTTAGAAAACTAACCTAGTTCGCTCACCCTTGTGTCGTTTATGCCTGGAAGAAGATGAGACAACGGCACACACTCTCTGTGAATGTATAGTCTTATGTAATAATAGAAGGCATGTTTTTCTTTCTGAATTTGTATGTTCGGATGATATTAGGCGTGTTTCTCCAAGCTCTGTGCTGACTTTCATAAGGAGACTCATTCAGGGCTTGGTTTAATTTAGAGATCCATGGCACAAAAGATCCAATAGGTGTCGCAGTGCCGGTCCTTGGACCAGATCTATCCAGATCTATCCGGAACAATGAACAGCTTAAGTAATTCATTCCTTGAATGGTAATAATAACATAATAACCAAGTAAGAGTGCTATATTCGGCTGTGCCGGAGCTTATATACCCTTCACCAAGCCGTAAATGTATAATTAATTGAATATAATACTAGATTTCCCTTCTTAATAAGTATGCACATACGATTATATCTATATATGTAAATACATACATACATATATACTATACATACTTACATATAATTAGAATGAATTACATACACACTTTTCGATAAATACATACATATGTACAACAAATACAGTCTGTTTAAAATATTTTACAATTTCCATCCATCACTGAACAAAGAGGGGATTGTACGAAAAAATAAACTAAGTTATTATTAAGTTAATATTCACATAACACAAACAAGCCTCAGATCGTTACGATGGTTCGTCCGTTGAATTATAATCGAAAGATTTCATATTCAATACAGGGGAAACTTATGTATTTATAAATTTATTTCCGAAAGGGTTATACATTTATTGATATTTATAATCCAATATCAGAACCGTTATTATATTTTTGCTGATTTTCAATACGAAGAATCTTAACAATAATCCTTACATTTCAGTTTAAGACTCAAGTCTCTAGCTCTTTTAGTGTCTTCGGAAAATCGATTTCACATACAGACAGACGGACAGACGGACAGACGGATATTGCTCATTCAACTTCCCTATATATAAGGATTCAGAATAAATGGACCTCCTAAAAATTTTGTGGTAATTACACACGTATTGACAAACCTATAAATACCCTTACCATTTTTGGTGAAGGGTATAAAAAACGACACTAAGCAATAAAGTTTGCTTCTTATTTTGTCGTAGACATTATTTGACTGGAAATTTGGTTAAGGAGTGGACTACTTTGAATAGCATAACCATAAATTTCAAGCTAAATAGCTGACTAATAGTAGACTTTTCTATGGAAATGCCCATATTATACATATTTTGTAAAAGTTGTTTAAGTGCAATAGTTCAATATCTTTCTTTTTTTAGATTTTTCTACACATTTTTTGTATTACAACTAATTATTTACATAGGAAAGCATGCTTTATTTTTTTTAATTTCTTTTAACAAATAGATTAAATTAAATTCTTCTTCTCATTTTCTTTGATACAGAAAGCTGATCAGAAATAATCTGTAATTCACAAAAAAAAAAAAAAAATCATGGCTCATTATCGGCTAAGCTAATTCTTTGTATACATTAAATATGTTTCATAGATAATTGAACAGAAAGAAACCAACTATTTATGAAATATTTAACAAAAACGCACAAACTAAAGAACAATAAAAATTTATAATAATAAATAAATAAAAATTAAATTAACTTACTTAAAAAAAAATAAAACTCATACACTCTCTTAATACTCATTTGCAATAAAATTCGTATACAATTGAAAACATCATAATAATAGTTAAAGAAACACAAAGCAAATTTACATAAATTAATAATTAATTTATTACATAAATTAATGCAAATAAGCAAAAAACCACCTAAATAACAAAACAAAAAATTCCTTTAATAAATATTAAATGAATTTAAGCTTAAATTAATTAAATATATTGTATGAAAAAACAATAACGTTCAGTGAAAGTGGAGGGTGGATCAGACAGACCATATAGTTATTATAAAAAAGTTAATGGCATATACCTTGTGGGGCACCCTTTTTAAACAGCGAAAGTGTTAAAAAATTTACTAAAAATTAAACTGTTTTGCCATTAATTACATTTTCACTAAAGAAAAATTAAAAAACAGCAATCAAACAATAATTTACCTACACAAAAAATATAAAATCAACTAATTTGTCATCGTTATCGAAAAAAAAAATTCACAAACACAAATTAATTACAAACGCATCGTCATCATCAGAGATATTTCAACAGCCAGCCAATATAAAAAGAGTTTTGAAACTCATTCAAAAAACTGAATAATAAGAACAACAAAGAAAATGGCATAATTTCATCATAAACATAAACATCATTATCACCACCGACTTAAAGTATGGACGTCGTCATCATTGTCACTAGCCAGCCCATTACAATATTCACATAAAAATTATTAATCACTTAGAAAAGCAGAAAAATATTGATAAAAAAAGCACAAAAATGTTACAAAAATATTTCTCTTAAAAAACGAAAAAGTGTAACAGTTTTATAATTCCTTAAATTCTTTCTTTAATCTTCAATAGTAGTTAAATCGTAATTAGGCAGTCTTTGCAAAAACTAACGAAATTTTTACAACAATAATAATAACATAATAGACTACAGCAAAAAAAAAAAAAACAAACGTTTAAGTTACAAGAAAAAAAGTTTAGAAATTTCTTAAAAAAAAAAAAAAAATACGGATAAAAAAAACTCAATTCATTTTCAACATAAAACTCATAAATAATTCAATTGGATGGTTATCATTAAAGTTAAATAAAAAACAAACATATAGAAATAGAAATAAATTTTAAGAGGTGAGTAGAAAACGAAAAACAATTTTAGCTATTTTTTTCTTTGCTAATAAAAAAATCTGCTCGTGACATAAAATTTACTCAGTCGATTACACAAACATTTAGTAGAGATCGATTTCGGCTTCCCACACACAGAGGTTAACGTTTGGATGTCAAATATTTAAACGTACATAATTTATATAAGGCTGAACTCACACCGACGAAAGATAAAACGTTTTTGTATTTTAAGTCGAAGACACTTACTTGCTGCTAATCCATACCAAAATTTTTTGTTTTATGCTTGAAAAAAACATAATGTATTAAGGTAACGTGAACACACACCAACAACATACAAAACGTTTTTCACTTTTATGTCAAAGACACTTGTTGGATGCTAATTCATACAAAAAAAAAAAAAAAAAATGAACCCCAAGTTTTTGTTTTAAAAAATAACCGGTGATCAAGCATAAATACGACAATGGCCCTATTATTGTAAATCACATCACCGAAGTGACTTTTATATGGAAAGCAAAAACAAAAATTAAAATATTTTTTCTCTCTACATTTCCACAGACACATTCCCAAAAAGTTAAAAAAATTATTTACATCTAAAAATATTTACTGCATTTATTTCGTAGAACTCACATTTATGAATTTGATCATAAATTATTTTGGTTAATAGAAAATGTTTTCTAAAATACAAATATTTCTTAACAAATATTTTCTCTAATTTACAAGTACATCCGGATAATTTTTCATATTTATAAAAATAATTTTTGCTATATTTTATACAAACACGTACATTAATTTGTCGATATATTTCTTTTGGATTTTTGTTTATGTTTGAGTTAAGTTTGTGTGTGTGTGTGTTTGTGGATGAGTGGTCATATATTGCGCCAAAAACTAATTATGATTTGCTGGAAACAATAACTCATTGCTGACCTAATTTTCAAAATTTTTGCAAATGTTTGTTTGTTTCCCTAAAGTGTTACATTTCTCATCCTGCTCGTGTGTCTTTGTTTGCCCTTCTTTATTATGTGTTGAAACGTGTATTTATGGATTTTGAGTGAAAAATTAACATCGAAATAGACTAAAGGATATTTAAGGTCTAAGAGGAGGAAGGCTTATTTTCATTTCCTTCATATATAGAAAAAACGTTACATTAGTTAATTAAAATTTATTGCTAAGATAACTAATGATCTTGTTTAGTCCTGTAATAATGAAATCTTACAATGATAGAATGTCTTTTCAAAGAGTTTACAATTTCTTTGTGAAACATATTAAAAGGAAATGGTATAGAGAAACGAACAAAAATTGATTTATACAAATTAATTTTGACTTAAAAAACCAAAATTGCTTTTAAACTTTATTTAAAAATATTTTGAAAATGTGATTTTAAAATCACATGTGATTTGAATCTTGTGGTTTTCAGAACATGCCTGATAATTTCATTTGTTGAGAGCCAAATCATCAGCAGACTTTAATCACATTTTAAAATTTGTTGCATTTCGACATGCTTAAAATACAACAAATCCAAAAACTGTCTTTGTTTTTTTGGTTGATAAAATTGAGAGAATTTCCTCCATAATAAATTTTATTAAAAAAGAGTCTTTTTTATAACAAAACTCTGGGTCTTTCAATTCAGAAACATCTGTGACTGAATTTCATAAGATTCCTTTAAACAAATTTTAAGTAATTTTTAGACTTATGGCGTTTTCTTTTCTACAAAAAAATTGTACATCTCCATGCAGAAAATGTACTTTGGTGTTCGTTTCTTAAAAATTATTTTGCTCGCTACAAGGCCAGTATGTTTGATTCTAAAAGAATCGCCCTCACTAATGGTGGAAGGCATTGCACTTTATGCCCCGTAAAAATCGACAGTGTTGATAGTGCCCTCTAAAACTTAGCTGTCAGCTGTTAAAAGTAGGGCATTCCACTCTTTCATAAGTTGTGTTTTGTTCTAGTAAAATAACAAGCTGCATTATTACAGGGTTAGCAAGACGTTTTATACATGTACCTTTCAACAAGGTGCCATTTTGTGTTTAGAAAAGAAAACACCATTAGACAATCACGGGGCGTTGCACCATGCCAGAGACATGGGTCTCCCCTTCAACGACTACTGATTCAGCTGTAACGACGAGGAAGATGAAGAAGAAAACATCATGCATTTTCTGTGCCTCTGTCCTATTTTAGGGGAAAAACTCCTTCATTTCATAGAACATAAGTTCCTTTATTTAAGCAAACCTTGTTTAGCTCTACAAGACGTCCCCTTCTACAGGTTCTGTATACCTGCCTCTCTTTTACTTTCTCTTTCTTTTATTCATACTTTACATTATACCTTTATGTTCTATACTCCTTCACCTTTTATTTTCTATATTGTTACGGGTATCACAAAGGAGACATTTATAACCGCAAGTGGGGTGGATTATTATTATATTCTTTATTTTATCAGCAACCTGAGAAGGTAACCAAAACTAACCTGAATATTTTCCACAGAAATTATTACTAAATTGAGAAAAAAATATGAGTAAAAGAGAAATGTGTTTCGGGAAAGTTTAAAAGTGTTCTCCTACAAAAAAACTTAAATCATATTTAAAGACTACTTTGTCTTGTATAGAGATATTATTTGGAGAGAATACAATGAAATAATTTTTGTTTAAATTCTACGAAAAATTTTGTATCAATTAAGTCTGTGCTGAGTTTCCAATCGAATTAGGCAATAATATAAAGCAAGCAACATTTATGTTGCCAATCTTGTTGAGCAACTAAAACTCATTTAACCATGAAGTAACAATTTCAATTTGGAATTCATCATTTTTAATTTCATTGCAATTTTCATTGAAATTCAAATACAGGCGGCTTGTTGCCAAAAAATAATATATTTTTCAGCTGTTTTTTTTTATATTTTTATTTGCAAAATATAAAACAAATACAAGCTACAACAACATTCATGTTTTCCGCCTTAAAATAACATTATTATTACTGTTGTTGTGTTGTGCTTTTGTCTGTCTCCTAGTCTGTTTGTCTTCTATTGAATTTGCTGTTTCAGCTTTTACTGCTCGACTGTTTTCTACGCTTCCGTTTTGTTTGGTTTATTTTTTTATAATTTTTTCTATAGGCATCCTGTGAAACTTCCTCCACTCATTCATTTAGTATTTTGACGTCAACTATTTCGCTATTGCTGTTGCTGTTTGTTGTTCTTTATATAATGATGAATATAATCATGGTGTGATATGAAAGAAGATCAAAAATAAAAAAAGACAAGAACTAGGCACCACAAAAAAAAAAACACTATAAAAGGAAAACTCAGTTCACTGTTACAACAAGAGATGTGGTAAAAAATTTAATTCAATTTAATTATTATGAAAATGAGAGATTCGAAAATAGAAGAATATTTCTACGAGTATTTGTATGTATTTTCTTGCTACAAAAGTTCAAAAATGTTTAACGTATTTTTTTTTTTTTGGAATTAAACAATTTTGCAAATATTTAATTTTAAATAAAAGAATTAAATGCTGCTGTTAATTGTAGCTGATACATTTAAGGTTTAAGGATTTAAAAACTTTAAAGGTTTTAAATTTAATTGAAATAGAATAAAAATAAATCTTAAATAAAACCAAAAATTTAATAGAAATTTGATAACAATCTGCAATCACAAAACACCATTCTACTTAAAAGTATTCTTTTAATTCCGAAAGTAGAGTCCTTAGAAAACGAAAAACCAAAATATCATTTGTAACCAGAGCACTTTTAAAATTGTAACTGGAATTGTCAATGAATTTTTCTTCGATAAACAAACAAAAAAAAAAATACAAGCATACTTTTAGGAGCGTCAGTAAATTATTGTTTGCATGTTAATAAAAAATAAGCTTATTAAGAGCTTTTCTAGTAAAAATAATACAAAATAAACCCCCTATGGGTATAAAAAATGTTATCCCTCGAAATACCAAATAAACGAAATCTGAAGACTGACCGATCGCAAAATATGTGACTTGCCTGAATAAACAATAAAATGTTTTTTGATAATTTTTAGAATTATTTCAAGGATATTTATTTCACAATTTTTTTTTTTTTTTGTTGGCAAAGTGGAAATAAATATTTTTTTTCTACTACAAATAAAAGAAAAAATTTTATAATTTTCTGTGTGAAATTATTTAAAAAAAAAAATTTGATTTATCCACTTCTCCATTTTTTTAACCGAAAAATTGTACAATGAGCAGCTTATAAAAATATATTAGTTTTATCTATTTAGTAAAATTTTTTTGAAATTGAAAATTTTGTAATTGTAATTAATTACACTTAAGGAAACTCATTTAAACTTTTTTAATGCATATTAAAGTTTATTACCTTAATCGCGTCATTAAAGTGCAGGATAAGTCACGAGACTTTAACCCCAAGAATTAATGGAAACCAGTTCGCAATTTAACAACTTTAGATGAAAAGGACCGACCTGTAACTAGCGTTATTTTTTGAAGCCACAACTAACACACTGATTGAAAGGATTTAGACCGAAACTAGTCCTGACCGTTAGTTATTTTAAAACTGATTAAACCTTAAAAAAATATTTTTCCCTAATACAGAGTAAAAACAACAAAAAGTTAAATTACAAAGTAGAATACTTTGAAGATAACGGACTATGAGTTTGTGTTGATTATTCGTAATTTCCAACCAGTGATGGGGAATTTCGTACTAATCAAAATTGTTTCAATATGTAAAAATAGAATAAAATTTTGTTGTTGAAAACTTGGTTAAATAGTTGATATTCTTTCCAATCGCTTTACGAAAATTGTAAAAGTGGACAATTGAACGCTGATAAGAGGTGTAGCGACCTTGAAATCGGTATACTGATTGGATATAAATAATAATATTTTCAACATAAAATAACTGTTAGTAATTTGAATTTTCATTAATTCAATAAAACTGAACTTGAGCCTGATAATTTTACTTTTCATATGTACATCAATATAAGTTCGAATAATAATTACGTTTATTCGTAATAATATAAAAAATAAAATTTTTTTTTAAATAAAAAAGTTCTGAGAAAGTAAAGTGTTTCCTTTTTGTCTTTTACGACTCTAAGGCATATTAAGACAGTGATATTTTTACTAATTGTAGCGCAAGTATATTGAAATTATATGATACAAAATATCCTGCAGGATAATATCAAAACTAAATCTTTGAAAAATATATTTTTTTATTTTACGAAAGACTTTTTAAATTGGCTCTCAATATAATATGTACAAAATTATGTTAAACTAAAATTAAACATAGAAATACTTAAGTATATAAATTATCCATTAAATACTGGATTTTTCCGTTTCACTGCAGGCACGTTTGTTATAAGAACAGGATAGATTTTTACCTTGAAAAGAGAAATATATATGTTTAAACACTTTATAAAATACACTAAAATGTTTAGCCCACCTTCCACATCCATTTCTCCAGTTTGCCGATGAAACAGTTTCATACCCAGATATACAAAAGCAGCCACTATAATCGAACTGCCTAAAATTATAAAGAAAATTAAGGTCCAATTCTCAGGCTCTTGACTCCCATTCTGGTGTGGATCCTCCAGTAAATGTTTTACTTTAGCTTCAAATTCTGCTTCTGTCAAACAATCAATTAGAATAGTTGGTTTTAAAGAATTTTGATCCTCAATATGAGTAGTGAATCCCTTAAAACCTTCTTTACAAGCACAAGTGCCATTTTCCAAACACTCGGCATTTTTATCTAGACAAGGTTTTAGCCAACAATCAATTTCATTACTAACAAATTTACTTGGACGGCATTGACCCTTGTAGAAAACATAGGCATTTGGACATTTCGGAATTTCTTCCAAAGGCCAATTTGTCGTTGAACCATACTCATCTGTTACATCGTCGTGTGTACTTGTTTCAATATTTTCATCAAATACTTGATTGGGATCAATATTTTCTTTCGATGTTTCGATATCAGTTTCCACTACCATCAGGGAATATGTTAATTCGGAAAATTCTGTGGTATCTGTAGAATAAGTAGTGCTCGCCATTAGATCCTCTTCACATATAGAGTTTTCGTTATTCCATATAAAACCTGCACTGCAATTACAAATATGATCTCCTAGAGCACAATCAGGATTAATACGTATACAAGATCCTTGCACTGCCTTGTAGCCAGGCTGGCACGAACATTTATTGGGCTCTATACATACACCGCCATAAGGACAGCCAGATGCACAAAATGGTTTACAAATGCGTTGAGTATGAAAATAACCTTTAGTGCAGGCACACTGATTGGGTCCAACACATTCACTTAATTCCGGACATGGCTCTTTACAAATCGGTTCACAATAATGTTGACCATCAACAGCAGAACGTATCGAAAAATATCCACTTTTACACTCACAGACTTCTGGCTCTACGCATATCGAATGTTGTGGACAACCCTTCTTAATACACTGTGGCTCACACAACTCGTATTCATTCACATCGTAACCTTCACAACAATAACGTTCCAATTTGGTTGTATATACGGGTTCTTGATCTTCATATACTTCAACTTGAGTGTCTTTTTTGGAAATGATTTTTTTAAAAAAATTCTTAGAACTGACCGATTTAAGGCGTGTCTTTGTAACGTTTTTGTAAGAGATCTCTGTTATATTTTTATAGCAATAAGGAGTGGAGTTTTCAGCTATAGACCATGGTATTATAGCAAGTTCTAATAGTATCAGAGTTACTTTGAAAACGTGCTGCATTTTTATATATACCATGCACACTGGACCAGTTTAAGTCAATTATGCTGCAAACAATTAAATTAATTTGTGAAAGAGTTTTTTAAACCAGTTTGATTTGTCACTTAAAAATTGATAATTAACACCGTGCAACAAATCAAATTTTACGAACCTTTTGCCCTTGAATGCACGATATGAAATATTTTGTAAAAATTGGATTTCAGTTATTTTTTCTAGTTTTTTTTTTTTTTTTCAAACACTTTCGAAATTAAATTTTTATCACATACTCTGTTCTTCCACAAAAAAAAACACTTATTTCTTATTCGATACTGTTAAAATATTTTTCTCTTAAATAGTTGATTGGGAAAAAAATTATTTCTTTTAAATTCTTTCTTTTCGGCACGATCTTTACGGCATCACTGTTATATTTCAACTAAATTAATACAAACAAAATATCCATTGAAATGAAAGTAATGAAATATGTACAATTAAAGTAACAACAACAAATAATACTAATTATGAGGGTATTGAGATAAAATTAACTATATTTATTTTCTGGTCCGTTTCAATGTATGTTTCCGTTTGACTTAATCTTAGTTTAGCAAAAAAAAAAAAAAACAGAGATTTCAAATGAAAAAAAGGAAAAAAAAACACTCACATTAAATAGAAAATTTATCACAAAAGTAGCATTAAATGAAAAAAATTCCACATGTTTTTGTTGTTGTATACAAAAAAAAAAAATAGCACCACAAGAGAAACCATTAATGTTTTGTAAAATAAGGATGTACAGAAAAATGTCAATTAAATGAAAGAAATTTTTAATGATAGATCTGATAAAATGGTATTTGTTCTCAAAAACACTAACAACTGAGAGTAACTAAACGAGTAAATACACATGTTTATGAGAACTCGAGTTGAAGAGATTATTTTCTGCGTTACATCCTACAAATATATTATGATTCATCAATCTACAATAGAGAATATGTGAAATAATAAGCCCACGACTTCTTTTATGCAGGCTAGAGTAGTTGTTTGTATGTAAATGTGCTAAAAACTGATATCAAATTAGAAATCTCTTATAGATCATGAAAAACCTCATAAAAAAATTTTATATGAAAAACCATTAAGAAAATATACATACAAAAGACTTGATAACCATCTCTTTTTTGGAACTAAATTAAAAGTATCGAACTTCAATCGCAAAAAACAAACCTGATCATTTTGCTAATTGGTTTCCCTGGAATTGATTTCCATTTTCTTATATTATTTATATTTTTATAAATAAACCATAAAAATAAAATTCAATTATCTTGTTTTGTACTTTTGTCAACAAATGAGTGAGGCCAATGACTAATACTACATATTACGAGTACCACTATGCATGAACAATTATTAAATGTTGTCTTGAAATAAAAAAATATACACATTTAAGCTGAACTTGGATTAAATGTAAACGATGAAAACTTGTGATATTAAATTTACGTTATTTTTAAAACAAATTGGCATGTAAAATTGATATGAAATACAAATATTAAATCTACTTTTTTCACTAGTCTTAGCATTCCTGAATTTGCAAAACTAATGAAAGTGTTATTCAGCAAGTGCTGTTTCAAACAAGACGGACAAATGATTTGAGTTTAAATTTGTTACTAATGATTTTTTTTTTTTCACAAATTTTACATACATTCGCAAATACGAATGCGAATATTTGAAACAATATTCGCCGAATACTACTTTTAAGGTTTAGAACCACTTAATATATAAAATTTAATTGGAAAAATCCCTCCCATTGTGTCGGTAAGAATAAATTGAAAAAAACCTCACACTACCTTAGATATTTAATATTTTTGTGACAAAGTGATGTTGAATTTGAAGACCACTACTGAACATTTTAAAATTTTTTTACTTAAATACTTTCAGATTTTGGTTTTCTTACTCTGTTGGCGATTTCAATTAGTAATTCAGTGCTGTTTGGGAGACCAAATTTTCGCAGATGACGCAGCCACTTGTGTCGGTGTACTTTCACATATTAAATTTTAGTTCTTCTTCTATTTCTTAAGTCTAACATTCTTCTACTGAGGTTTGAACTTAACATAATACGAACATATAAGGCTTTAATTTTTAAATGCTAGTTGAAAAGTTGAAGGTGGAGTTGGCTGAAGTGGTTAGCGCGTTGACTACTAAGCAAACAATGACAGGGCCTGTGTTCAAACCTTGGCCAGCGCAAGCAAACCAACATCATTAATTTCTCTAATGTTCGTTAGTGTGGCATTGAATTAATTGTTGTCGGACTATTTAAGTGATGAAGGCATATCACTGGTGACTAAAAAACTGTTCCAACAGCGATTGATGCTGTTCCAAGCTAATGTACACAACATCGCCTTCCTTCGTCGGTTAGCAGAGAAACATCGACGAAGTAAAACAATTATTTAAATGCCTGCTAATACGGCTTAACAAAGTTAATGCGTCTATTTAACAACATAGGCGCGCCTCAACACTACTACAAAAAAATTAACATAACGCGCAAAGCAGAGTTGCAAAAGAGTTAAGCCTTTTAATTTTTCAACGTTCATCTTCACTAACCTATCCCTCTCTGGCATAATGTAATTGCATAAGTAGGAATTATCCCCCTAAGTCCTGGTCCAAATAAAATTAAAAAAAGAAAATAAAAATATATATATAATTTATGTCTTTTTTAAAGAAGGTTATTATCTTGCGTCAAAGATAAAGGGTTTTCGATAAATAAAAATTATTAAAAACTAATATATTTTTGTACATTTTATGTACTTTTTGAAATTTTATGTATTTTTTCTTTTCATTGGAAAGTATAAGCAAATTATTCGAGAAATATTCTCTTGAATTTGGCGAATTAGAATACGAATACGAATTTCATGATCGAACAATCGAATACGACTATTCATAACATCTCTAATATGTACATCATTCGTTCGTGTTGTGAAAACACCACCTTAGACATTGTCAAAATTCAAGGAATAGACGCAACAAGATTAACGTCAGTACCAACACTTTTTAACCCTTTATCAGAAGTCATTCACAAATGGGCCTTACCGGTTCCCATGATACTTGTGCGAGATTATTGCTCGAGCTTCGAAAGACCATTTTCCTAGAGAATATTCTATCTAGCAACTTTGGTTTTGAGCAGTGACCGTAATTTTTTTATCTTATTATCATTAAAATTATCACATATTTTCGAGCAATTTATTAAGGCATCACTTAAGCAAACATTTTTTAAAATCGAATAATCTAAAGAGCAAAAACATGATTTAGGTTATTTGGCCTGTTTGTAAAATTTCTCTAGCAGGTAGTGGGCGAGCGGCTTCTTCTAATACACTAAACCCTGTGTTGTTGCTTTATCTAGAGAGGTTTGGTTTTTGGTCGATGTGTTTGGTTTAAAGATAATTTTATGTTTGTATGTGTCCTCTGAATGGTGGTTGTTGTTTTGAGTTTTTTTTTTGTTTTCTTAAATAAAAGATTTCATGAAATTAGTTTTGTCTCCAAAAAATAGAAAAACAGAGGGTGGAAACAAATCTAAAATAGGATTTACAATTGAGTTTTACCGAATGCGGGTCATGTTGTGTTAAATTGGTTTTATTTTTGTGTGTTTCTTTGTTCTCGAACATGAAGTATTTAGTGTTAAGATCGGCGTTTGAAATCAAAGTTATTACTTTCGATTAGATATTTTAAGATTAATTGTTTGTTTAATAAATAGGGATTAATGAGTTTCTGATTATTAGATTTTGGTGTTAAATTAAGCTGCAATTTCCTGCTGATATTTGTGTGGGTAAAATTACATTCCACATTTCTTATCACAATTTACTGATCATTGTAGAACGGCTTCAAACTAAAATTTTTAGCAACAAGTTTTATTCTAGTTACAAAGCAACAACTCAGGGCATTATTAATTTTAATTCAAATTAATTCAAATCTAGACCTGTTATTCAATATCAAATTAAGCTGAACATAAAGTGGTCTATTTGGTAAAGGATTTGTTAAAATTAAATTATTGCTGGATTATCAATTTTAAGCAAATTACTTACCCTCTACTTCATAAAAGGTTGTTAAAAATAAAGTACATTAAACCTACAGTAACTTTAGTAATCGTTTATGAATATGGGTTTAAGTCCTCTGGCTGTTAATCTATTTCTCTGTTTCTCTCTTTCTCTCGCTGTAACATTGAGTAAATAACCAGGGGCAGCTTGATATAAATAAATCAGTAAGAAAATCCAATTATTATTGAAATTCCTCAATAATTTTTATTTTGACTCTATAAATAGAGAAAAACCAAAATAGATTTATTATAAAAAAAAAATTGCACTATACTCGTGTATATTTAAAAAAAAAACGTAGTTGTTGTAAAAATATTTATGTTTTAATGGTTCATTGAACAATTCATGAAAATAACTTAAGGGCTAAATAACGTCGACACACAACAAAAAACAAATGCTTAACAGCGACTCATTCATACCAATACACAACACACATCACACATCACACATAGACGTTAACACACCTCCACTGTGTATAACAAATTTTTCCACTTCCTGTTTATGTTCATAAATGTTTCTGCTGTTTACAGCCAGTCATCGCCTTATTTATTAACAACAAATCATAAATACAAGTTCAACAAGAAAATATTAACGAAATAAGAACACCCCCACACAGGCAAACAGTCATTTATATAAAAAAACAGAAATAAATAAATAAATAAATAGTACAAAACTAACAAGGTTTTCTACAATCAAAAGAAGAAAAAAAGCGTTGAAAAACTATAAGAACAAAATAAAATAAGAAAAATAAACCATAAATGCAGCGAAAGAAGTAAAATATACAAAAAAAAAAACGAAATAGAAATTGTATCGAAAAACTTTAATCCTTCAAAGAAGCAAAGAAACACAGATGACAGATTTTCAACAAGGATTTATGTTCATACATAAGCATAAACGCACACAACAGTAGAGCGTTAAACACACATAGACACTAACGATTTAAACAAATCCAAAGAACATAACAAAAATAAGAGTATGTGGGTGTGTGTAATATGGATTTCAATTCTTGTCCTTATAACTTTAGTGTCTGCTCTAAACTTTGATACATGAAAAGCAATCAAACATAATTGAATTGTTACTAAACAGCATCTGATGCTGATTTTGTACTTTTTATTTTTTTTCTACACTATTTGAAAGCTGTTAGAAGAGAAATTAAAAATATTTAGAAGTTCTGCTTTAAGGTAGAAAATAATAAGAAAGAAAGCGCTAATAACGCAACTGATCATGCTGCAGTCTGATCATATTGTCTTTATTATAATTTGTAATTTTAGTTGGAAACAAGAGAAATATAGGGTTTTCCAATAGGTACTTGACAACTTTGAATTTAATTTGCGAACGCACTATTTCAAAGATCATTTAACAGTTGCTTTCCTTTTATAAGAATAAAATTCATAAATGTTTTGATTGTATTTCAAGTCGATCATAAAGTTTTGAAAATTATCTCAAATGGTTTGTGTTTTATTTAAAATAAAAGGTTGTCAAGTCCTTATTGGAAAACCCTATTGAAATGACAAAAAAGATGATTAACACAGATCAAAAATAAAATTTGGCAATTTCTAGTTCTATTTTTTCTTTCAAGCAATGCTACAGCAAAAAACCAATTCAGAAAGGGTGTTTTCTACGAGTAAGTTTGATTTTTCTCAAAATAAGAAGATTCTTTCTAACAATCAAGTCTGCTAGAGGAAGGCACAAACAAATACTTCGATTCCGGCCAAAGACCCAGGGTATTTTATGCAGATCAGCTAGTCTCTCCGCTGGTTTCATTGGCTTATAAAAAAATTCTCATCACTGTGCACTTCAAAAATAGATATCAGAATTTTAAATACTCATACTCAAGACGTTCTTAATAAATAACACTTTTGGGCTTTAAATTCCAACAACAGGAAATTGCACTTTGCAACAAACAAACAAATTTACAAGGTTCTAAAGACCGACTTTGATTTAGAGCATCAGCTCTAAGAAACAGTTAAGGTGCTCTGATATTTAGTGTGAAAATAGATATCAGAATTTTAAATACTCATAATCAGACGTTCTTAATAAATAACACTTTTGGCCTTTAAATTAAAACAACAGGAAATTGCACTTTGCAACAAACAAACAAATTTACAAGGTTCTAAAGACCGACTTTGGTTTAGAGCATCAGCTCTAAGAAACAGTTAAGGTGCTCTGATATTTAGTGTGAACTAAGCTTTTGTACAGAATCAGCGATTTACAACTCAGGAGACTAAACAAGTTTAAAAAAAATATCAATAGCACAAAAAAATCAACGAATAAACGCTAAAGAGGAAAAAAACCACTACAAATAAATCGGGACTTGTTAAATACTCGTTAGCAGGAAATATATCAAAACGGGGGCGAAATAGGGAAGATTCTAGATTAATAGAAATGAAACCGCCTAAAAATTATGTTACAATTAAATCAATCAAGCGAAATAGAATTAAAAATTCAACTCCAGGGAAGTTACAAAGTTGCCAGAAACGGGGGATAAAAGGCTGGGAGTATGCAGGATCTATGAAAACACTCTGTAACAACTGTGGAAATAAACAAAAATTTGGAACGAAATTTAGTGTTAAATAATTACAATATTTATTTAATCAAAAATTTACGAATTTATATTAAATTTAAAAAACTTAATACGGAAAAATTACAAAGATTTCGATTGAACGTTTGTGTTCAATATACAGAAAAAAAAATATTAGAAGTTAATATTGAAAATTTACACTAGATTTTACAAAGCAATATCGAAAGTTTATATTCATATTCTGCTGACTCGATAGAAATGTTTTCCTTAATTTTTTGTAAGCTGTTTGGTCATCCAGCAGCTTTTTGTAACTTCCACAATAAGATAATGAACAAAATATTCATGTTAATTCGAAAGTAAATTAAATAAAAAAAATAAACGAACCCATTAATTATCAAAATTCTTATAAAAATTTTATATATTTCATATCGGTATTTGTCTTATATCTGTCCACTGTGCTCCTTAAAGTCAGTGTTTGTATCTTTGTTTCTTTTTTCATTTAAATGCGAGTGTTTTTCTATTAGGAGATGTTAAGAATTACGCAAAATAAAACAAAAAAGTGTTTCAAATTTCTAAATGTTTCAATGTTTCTCAGGCATCAACAGCGTCATGCTGTTTCTTTATTTTTTCTTTTTTCTTGTTTGCGTTTTTACTTTCACATTTCTTTGTAGGCCGCAATTAGTTTTTCCGTCTTTATTTTTGCTGTTTTTTTTTTTTTTTTTGTTGTTGATGACTTCGAGTTTTGAGTGTTCTGGGAACAACTTACAAAGAACAAATTGTATATTGGAATATATATATATATACATATGTATATTCGGAGTGTGATAAAGATGGTGTATAACTTATACAGTATAAGATTCGGAATTTTTTTTTTTACTTTTGCTTCTTCGACTGCGATGACAACATCTTGTAATTTTCTCTACTCTGCGTGAGTGTGCGTGCGTATGTCTTTCTAGAGGTCCATTTCTAAAGAGTTTGCGTTTGTTTGTGGAAATGCTTAAACAAAAATTCCTTGTTTTTCGAATTTGACCTTTTTCATTTACACCGACAATTTCTATTACGTTTTTTTCGTCGTTTCTATGCTCTTAAGTATTTATTTTTGCAAGCGAAAATTTCAAATATCCACATGTACGCATGTACCAAAATTGTCAAAATAACAGAATGGTCATAAGCATACATACGTAAGTATGTATGTATCGGAATTTATTTTTATGTACTAGTATATACAATTTGTTTGTATGTAGAGAATAAACTTTACTTTTATTTGGTGTATAAAAGTATGTACATAATTTCATTTATTTATTTATTTACGCATTTCTTGTGTATTAAAATTAGAAATTCTATAAAAAAATATTATATTATAGAGAAATTTATTGCAAGTATTTGTGTATGTATGTATGCACATAAATATACAAATTCATATACATAAAATATATGTATGTATGTGTATGTATAGTGAAACTTACACAAGCAAATTCTTGTGTACATACACAAATTTATTTGAAAATTTATAAATAAATATACAGAGATAAGAAAACAACATGAAGTGCTATTAAAGGATAATTGAAGAGATAAGAAACAAAAGCAAATATTTTCACAAATAAATTAATTCTTTAATTTTGGGTATTTAATGGTAATTGATTAAAAATTGAAAGAAGTTTTATTAATTAAAATCTGTTTCATGGCACAAAAACCCTTTAGGTGTCGCAGAGACAATCTTCAGAACAGATCTTTCATGATCAATAGTATGTGGATTCTTACAGATGGGCTCCTATTACAGAACATCCATGTTCATGTAACTACTTTTCAACCTCGTGAAAATGCATTAATATTTCTACACTTCTATACTATTCTATTTTTTTAATATTTTTGGTCATAACGCTCAGATTTCTCATATCAGTAAATACTCGTAACTCACCATCATTTAAAATATTGACAGAACAAAGTATTGTTTTTTTTTTTCTATTTTAACCAGCACTCAGGGAAAGAACCCGGAGAACTAGCTAAATTTATTTTGGTAAGGACAAGGAGGACAGAAAAGACCTCGGCGGGAAATTCATTTCACATACGAACAGTTTGGTGAAAGTAAGAATTTTCACTTTATGTATTTGAAATTGTTAATTGTGTCATTCGTGTTTTGCAGCAATGTCGCTATTGGCATTGGCCTATTATTGATTGAACATGCAAAAGAGTAGATGGGGTAGAAAGTTTGGCATAGAAGGTCAATAAGAAAAATTATAAAAATTGTGGTAGAAAGAACTGGTCCTTGCGATACCCCTGAATTAGTCCTGAACTCGTTTTGTTGAGATCCCATCTACAACAAACCGTATAGTGTGATCCCTGAGAAAGGTCGGTACAAGTCGAGTGATGCCATCATTAACATCATAAACAATAGAAGTGTTGCAACCACAATCCATCAAACGCCTTGGAAATATCTAGAGCCAACACTTTACTTTTGCTAAAGTAAATGTATGGAGTGACACTACTTTACCAAAAGGAAAGCCAGTAACTCTCCCTAGGATATCCTCCTGTGAAAGCCATTCTGGCAGTCTATTAGTAAACTAGAAATTCAACATACTTTTCCATTGGAAAATAAAAAAAGTCTGCATATACTTCAAATAACCTTGAGACTTACAGTGTTTGATTTAAAAATTCCTGGAAAGGTATTTTTTTCAATTAAGTTCAATATTTTGTTTACTTCTTATTAAAATTATTGGAAAACTGTAGGAAAACTAATTTTTTTTTTTTTTTTTAATTAGGACCAGCACTCAGGGGATGACCTTTACTTATGCAGTGCATCGTGCCGGAACTCAGTGAGAGGGATAGGGTAGAGAAGATAGATGTTGAAAATTTAGAAGGCTTAACTTGTCTAGAACTCTGCATTGTGCGTTATGGTAATTGTTATAGCAGTTTTGAGGCGCCTCCGGTGTTACGTAGACGCATTAACTTTGTTAAGTTGTATTGGCATGCATTTTATTAATTGTTTTACTCCGCCGATGTTTCTCTGTTAACCGACGAAGGAAGGCGATGTTGTGTACATTAGCTTGGAACATCATCAATCGCTGTCGGAACAGGTTTTAGTGACCAGTGCTATGCCTTCATCACTTCAATAGTCCGACAACAATTAATACAATCTCTCACTAATGTACATTAGAAAAAATAATGATGTTCTTTGACTTGCTCTGGCCTTGGTTTGAACTCAGGGCCTGTCATTTTTTGCTTAGTAGTCAACGCGCTAACCACTTCAGCCAACACCACCCTCAAAGAAAAAACTTTTTTAAACTTCATAGTGATCTAAGATCACCGAAGATCCTTAATGGAGCCCTGTTGCTAAATTCAAAATATCCGCGATTAACTAAAGCAAATACCATTTGACCCGAACGTTTATCATTAAATTTTAAGCAAATCTTTTGAAACGCGAATCAGCCATTCTAATCTACGGATTTATATATTCGTTCACATAGAGAAAAACCTTTATAGAGGTGCCAATTAGCAAAGAGTACCATAATATGTATGATTGCAATTTGTTCTTCAAGTCATATCAAAATCAAGTCCATAACAAAATAAATAAATTTGAAATTGTTCTGAAGCTATTTACTGACTAGTTTTTATACTTCCTCAAATGGTATTGGAATTCATAATGTGTTACAAGTCTAATTAAGCCATTAATTATTTCATATAATATAAGTGGTTAGAAAAGGAAGATCAGTAAGTCATTATGGCAAAACTTCCCAAATCCCAAAATTACTTATTTCTACAAGTATAGAATACTACGAAATCCATAACATTGTTGTGGCAACTATGTATGTCACTGTTATTACGATATGTTTTTCCTCCGGATTTTTTTTTTCAATTTATTTATTATTAATAAATTTTCTTATGCTCGAAAAATTTAAATTGATAAATTTTTTATCTAACGAAATTATTCGATTATACATATATTATTCGATTAAATTCTATTCGAATAATTTTTAATCGCATAGTTTCAATAATAATTTTCTGTGGAAGTATTGTTGACGGACTATATTTTATATTTTCATTCAAATTCTGTTTATTCTGTATATTCTGTAATTTTATTGGAATAAAATTATTCAAATAACTTTTTTTTCGAATAATATTACATGTTTGTTTTGTGAATAGTTTTTTAAAATCATTCCTACACGATAAATTTCTTTATTTTATATTGCTTCCAATAACTTGATTTCCATATTTTCGTCTTATTTAGGCACAATGTTCGATGTACTTTAACTTTATAAATTGTATGCGAATTACGCTGTTCATATAAAAAATTAAAATGTTAATATCTCTCTGCTGTTTTTTTACTATTAGCAAACTTGAGCTTGATTAAATTTATTTAAATTTCAGTAAACTTGATAAAATTTAGTCGCGTTCATCTCTTACAATTGAGTTTTTAACTATCATCTTTTGAAAAGCAGCTTAAAACTTAACTACAAGAAATTTATGCTAAAATATTTTAATAAAAAATTGAGTATAGAAAACAGGTGATATATAATCTCTAGATGTTTTTGTAGCGTGTTATTGCATTTTTTTCTTACAGTATCAAAATTCTTTAATGGTGCAAATGCAACAGAATGAAATTTCTTTTCCAAATGTTCAAATTAAAAAGGGAATTGAAAATTAAAGTTAAAATATGTGAATGAATGAAGTTGTACACAAAACGTATACAAAGAAACTAAAAGGATGTTTTTTCAAATATAAAGTGTGAAATATTACATTTTACACAAAAAAAAAAAAAATATATTTTGTCATTTATAAATTGTTGTATTTTGCTAAAGTGCTGGAAAATAAATTCTCTAAACTTTCATTTAGTTTTTATTATTTTATACAGACATTTTGTTTTCACACAAATATTGCGCGGTAAGTTGCCCGAGGACATGGCTAGTGTATGTGTACACACACACATATTATAAATCCTCTTGTATGTGTATGTATATATTGGGGAAAAGTTATTCTTTTTGCTTTTTACACTTTCGCAGTTCTGTTAAAATTGTTATGGTGTTAAGAAGAAGGCAAACTAGTTAAAAAATCTTTTTTATGTGTTTTTCTTTCTTCTCGTGGTTTTAAGTGAACACAAAAAGTTTTAAATGAAATTGCAGCAACGAATTTGTTTGCTTAAGTTACCAAATTAAGGAATTGCGCTGGGAAAGAAGAGCTTAAAAAAAAAGAGAGATAAACTTTTAAATTCAATATTGGATAAGAAAAATTAAACAAAGTTTTACTTTCACAAGAAGTGATGGATAAGTTGGTATCCGCAGTGTTAACTGTAAGTAGCCTAAAAGCATGCTACATGTAGTTAAATGAAAGTTGCTGTTTATGCAGATGGGCATGTCGCAAGAAATTGCAAATTTTACGATTTAATTGTTTTAGTATTGAGAGCATTTTATTAATTTAATTTATAAAAAAATTCATATTATTTTGCAAATGAAAAAAATTAAAAAGGATATCGATTTGTGTGTATATTTTTTGGTGGTTTGTTTTTGTTCTACCAAATGTACATCCTTTAAGAGGTTTTTTCTTATGTGTTTGTTTTTTTTCCTAAAAAAAAATGGAATTCCAGAATTTTTGCACTGAAAAGTTGAAAGTGTCACAACTGTCAGGCAGAATATACACGTTTTATTTTTTCAACCATTTCCACTTAACCCAATCTAATAAAACTTTACACACACAATAAGTTCCCGTTGCAATCCAGCATTATGATCAAGGAAAATTTGTAGGGCCACGCTCATTATTAAGCAACTACTACTACGTCAATTTACACACTTATTCAGTTATTGTGAGAATACAAAAAATATTATTCGAGAAATGGGCCCCTCTACGTCTTAACAAGAAAACCATAAAATAATAATTTAAAAAATACTTCTTCTTTAGTGATTTTCATTCCGCATACAACTAGTTGGCTAAAAAATATTGTTATATGTAATATGTAAAGCGAATCACTAAAATATAGATCACAAATCGAATAACTCTTATTGAAGAACGTGTTATAACAATAATAAAAAAAAAAAAAAAATTTGGTTCCTAAGACAATTTCCAATTGCAATTTTTATTGTATTAGAACACTTTCCAGTGAAAGAACGATAGAACATTGCAACCCACCTCGACCTCACCACACCAAAGTTAAATTCCTTAAGCCTTTCGGCGATTGCCAAACTTGAAAGCTCTATACATTGCAGATGTTTTATATCTGTATTTTTTACAATTGTTGCTGCCATCAGAACTCGTGATAATCTTTTATTACTCAAACTTTATTTTACCAATCTCTCTCTCTCCCTATTTAATGTCTAAAATATCTCGTATGGTGTTGGCTGAAGTAATTAGCGAGTTGGTTATAGCATCTCATAAAAATCACAAATTTTCTCCTCCTCTAAAGCAGTTTCAACTTTCATCTGAATCCAAAAAGCAGCTACAAAGTTCCAGATTTATTATTTATTTTGGCAAAAGTTTCCACCACTGTACAAAAAGGATTGATAACTGATAAAAATGTAAAAGTTTTTTTTTAAGTTCCATTTGGCCTACTGTTGCTTCGCTCGTGCTTACACAAGATCGTCACTAAGACCTGAGCTATTAGGTTTTCCAATAGGGATGATATGATTTTGAAGTGACGTTTCGGCCGTTTGTAATATTTCATGATCTGTCATTTGTTTTTCATTGTATTCGCAAGAACAACGTTTACAAATTACTCAGTTTTATTATCAAAATAATCGTTCTCCAATTGCAACAATAACGATTTTTTCAAGAAAATCATCTTTTCCGATGAGGCTCACTTTTATATGAGTGGTGCGGTAAATAAACAAAGCTGTCGATTCTGGTTCGAAGAAAATCCACAAATTATTCATGAAAAACCATTAAATTCACTTAAATTGACATTTTGGTGTGGTTTTTGGTCTTGTGGAATCATCAGTTCGTACTTCTTTCTTAATCAAGCTTGTAACACCGTTACTGTCAATGGAGAGTGGTATAGATCGATGATTTTGTTGATTTTGACAACATTTGGTTCCAACAAGACGGGGCTACGTGCCAGTGAGCTGCAACAAGTATGATCGAGCTTACTTATTCCCTAACGTTGAACTTTAAGAATAACACAAACAAGTATTATTCAATTTTATACTCGTTCGCATTTTATGCACAATCAGAAAATTTATTGACAAGTGTAAATCATTTCGATCATTTGATGGGAATGTGCATGATCTGATTGCGTGATATAATGAATATAAGGCTTATGCTGAAATACAAAAAACACCAAATTTTATGTATTTTGTTGGTGGTAATTTTGATTTCGGAAGTCAAAAGTATAAATATGTACTCGTATGTGTGCATGTTTCAAACTGTGACAAATATATAAATACAAATTATTTATTCAAATACGAGTACAAAATTACTTTAACAACTGAATAAAACACTTGTTCCGCTAACAACACGTTGGCTTCCATTCAAAATGTGTTTCATACTCTTAACGACACAGTCATTCATGTTAGCATAAAACAATGTTTGAAACGAACGGTTGCGTAAACAAGTGTTTTTTGCTTTTGAACAAAAACGATTGAATCATAAAAATCAATGTGCATAATTAAGTATACCCGAAAAGTAAGCACTTGCTGAAACTCACAGCTACGTGCCACACAACAATTGAATTATTGCGAGAAAAGTTTGGAGATTCGATTATTTCAAGAAATTGTGATATTGAATGGCCTCCAAGAAGTTGTGATTGAACACCATTAGACTATTTCTAGTGGTGTTATTTAAAGTCATTGGTTTTTCGACATAAACCAGACTCTCTTCAAGCTTTCTAAGTCAATATTGAACGTGCCATTCATGACATACGACTTTATTTTGTGGAAAAAGTGCTCGAAAATTGGGTTCTTCGAATTCGTTCCTGCAGAAGAAGTCGTAGAGGCCTTTTTATTTAGAACTTAATTGTATCGATTGTACTTCACATTAAATTAAAAACTTTTGAATTTCCTGAACAATAAGTGTTCAGGTTTTGGTAATCTGTAGGTAATGGTTACTGTGCTAGACTATTAAACGGAAGGTTGTAGTTTCGATTCCTGCCAAGATGCTGGGTTTTTTTGCACAAAAGCCAAAAATGGCCTAAGCAGTATGTGTGTTTGTGGTTGTGTGTTTGTGCCTTTGTGTATGAATATTGCTGTGGTATTTCATTAATTGTTGTTTGACTGTTTAAGAGATGAAGGTATAGTGCTGGTTACTAAAAAATGTTCCGATATACCCAGTTTTTATCTAATTTAAACCACATCGCCTTTCTGCGTCGGTTAGCCAAACCGTTGGTTAAGTAAAACAATTAATGGAACTAAAAAGCTTAAGAAAGATAATGCGTCTAATTAATTAACACCAGAGGCGCTGCAACATTGCTCAATAAATTAATAAAACACGCAATAGCAGATTTGTAAAAGAAGGCTTCAATATTTTTAACCGCTATCTTCTCTCTCCATCTTATCCCTTTCCCTAATTTTTAGGCAGAATGCATTAAATTAAACCGTAAATGCTGGTCTCACAGAAAAAAGAAAATTTTTTTTTATATATAATTTGATAACCCCTAAAATTGGGGTGCATATTATTGCTTCTCGGAGTTTTAACATTTTCCCTACAAAAACCTTTTCTATTTCTTATGAATTTTTTTTGGTTTTTTTTTCCTTTTCTTTTCATTTGCTTTACGTGCAACTTAAAGGAACCCTCATTTACGAATTCTTGTAAGATAAATTGTTTCTATTTGCTTCTAGCATTTAGTTGTGTCAAGCACTTTTTATTATTTCTTAACATGTCTGCCATATAATCATCTGTGTGTGTGTGTGTTTTTTTCTACTTGCTTCATGTTGCTGCAAAGTGTTTGAAAATATTTTTTTTTTTATCTTGTGTAATTTCTGTTGCATTTATTTAATATGTTGAAGTTGCCTCATAGCTGTTGCACTTAAATTAAATTGTTTGTTTGTATTGGTGGTAATATAAGAGTGTGTATGTGTGTGTTTATGTTGTTAGGTTTATTCGACTGTTTATTTGTGTGTGTATGAGCTTGTGTTGGTTCGTAAATATAAACACCACTTAAACTATAAACGAAAGAGTGTAATTTGTAAAATTGTATTTATTGGAGCAAAAATTCATTGAGAAAAATGTTGGTCAATTGTTGTGCAGGCAAGCAGGCAGGCTGGCTGGCTTGCAGGTTGTTTTCTACTTATTTTTCAATTTTTTATTTGTTGTTTTGGTTTGTTTGTTGTTTTGCTATGAAGTAAATTAAAAATGCTCTTAAACTTGCACACGTACAAATCGTTTCGACCTAAGATACGACTTGCAAAATGGATTAAAAATAAATTAACTATAGATTGGTTTAGAGTTATTTACATAGCGATACATATATTTGTTAATCTTGCTTGTTTGTTAAGCTGGAATGGAAATTTTTATTGATTCTAAATCTAATTAGAACAAGGATTAGTGTTTGACAGATAACATTTTTGATGTTGGTTGTTGAGGTGGTTTTTTGTCGGTGTTATTTTGTTTGTTTTATTTTGCCAGTTGCTAAGTTTAGACCAAACTTAATATTAAACAGATAAATGATTTACTTTTTAATAAAGTTTTCACAAATTAAATGTTGCAAGTACTATTCTATTTAGTTTTTTTCTGTTAATTATTTTGTTTTTATTCAACTAAAAAATCCACCGTTTATAAAAATTGTAAATCTTTTAAAGATAATTTTAAAAAGTTGTGCTCACTGACTAAATTTTTTTTTTGTAAAATTTGAGACACATTTGTCAAGTCAGATTACATTCTTAAACAAGGGTTTTCTCATTAGGCTGGCATAAGGATTTTCTGCTTTAGAGTTTTAAAGAGAAAATATTTTTCTTAGCCAGGACTGTACTTGCCACACTCAGATGAGGACTTGTCACAATCAGAGGACTTTGTATTTATATGTATGCATACATACAAATACAAAGTGGCATTATTTCCATATTATTTCCAGGTCATCGACTGTTAGTTAGTCAAATCTTCTATTAATTACACTGTACAACAATTTCAAACTTTTTCCAAAATTATGGGGTTTCGACAATTTATTCGTTTTCACTTTTTCACTTTAGAGTCAGTTAAAGTTTCACAGCTCCGGCCAGTTCTTGCAGCTCTCGGTATATAAAACTACATTTTCTTTTCATCTGAGCTGTAGGTATGTTCATCAAAATTGCAGAAAATGTTATGGCAAATATTTTTTTGGAACATTTTGACCCTCTAACTAACCCGCATAACAGCATTTTATGGTTTTATTCAAACAAATCGTAAAAAATACCTCGTAAAAATTTTTTGCCATAAAATTTTACTACATGTCTCAGAATACACAAAAAGCAAAAAATTTAACGCAAATTGCTGCAGGAATTGGCCAGAGCTGGGAAGCTTTATATATATATATATTCCCTTCGATCCTATAAGGAGCATAGGGCCCCAACAAACTTCCTCCACTCAGATCTATCAATCGCTATGTTTTTTACTTCGCTCCAGCTTTTACGCATTTTTCTTATCTCGGAGCCGATTTGTCTTCGCCACGTATGAGCTGGTCGCCCCGTTCTGCGACTTCCCTGAAGGTTCCATTCAATAGCATTTCGGGCAATATCGGACCGTTGTTTGTGTATGTCCGATCCAATTCCACTTTCTTCTCTGTACCATTGCGTGCTGCATCACAATATCTAGCACAATATTAAAGAGCAGTGGTGACATTACACACCCTTGACGAACGCCTGTACCAACCTCAAGCTTTAACCACCTCTAAAAAGAAATTCCGATGTAATCTTTCAAAACGTCGACACACGAATATTTTTTTTTTTGGTCTACTCTAGAAGAATCAATTGTAGGAACCCCATAATTTTTTTTGCTCGTGAACTATGTTTTTAATTTTTTTCTTTTGCAAAAAATAGTTGCTTGAAATATTTAAAAAATTTTTTTTATTGCCATATTTGAAGGATAAGTCATACAAGCTGGTCCCGAGAGCACAGATGATTAGATTCGCCACCTTTCGCCGCAGGTATATTTGAACTCCCAGAGATGTCAAATTACATTTTTTAGTAAATAATTTTGCAATTTTTTTTTTTTAATGTTACAACAGAGGAGAGAAACAAGGCGAAAATAATCTCATGAGCTGTCGAGACTACGTGCTATGAATTTGTCTATTTAATTTGTAATTTTAAAATTGCTGCGAAAATTTTTTTTAAATCGATGGCCATGCATTTTTAATTATTTTCAAATGCGTTAACAAGCAAACAAAAACTTCTGACTTTTAAATCATTAAAAAAAATAAATTAAATAATAACTTTAAAAACAAAATCCAGCTATTTACTCTTATCAATTTAAACTAGAAAATAAAGTAGCTAAACTTTTATAAAACAAATAACAAGCTAACTGATGCAAAACAGTGCAATAATTTTGCAAGACATACACGTCCAATCATACACACACACACACATATACTATTCAATCGCACCACCACCTTTTAACGCGGCAATTAAACATCATGAGCATTAAACACGCACTGAACTCCTCGGCTGAAAGAAAAAACAAAATTGAAGCGACTATAAAGTAATTGTGTCAGTAGCAGCAGCAGCAACATGAATAACGTACACACACACACACGTGCATATGTATAGAAATTTATATTAATGAGTTTTTTCAAAATGTGTGCTGGTATGCGTGAAGTATTATGCGAAAATTAAAAATCTTTTGTAAAATAGAATAGAAAAAAATAAAGTTAAACTTTTGCAATAATTTGAACAGATGGTAGCAGCTGATATGTGTGTGTTTGTATGTTTTTATGTGTGCGAGTATTTCAATACACTTTATGCTGATATAAAACTTAATTGTTCAAATGTAGTGCTTTTAAAACATTGAAAGTTAAATTTATAGCCAAAAAATTACGCGGGTCTGGCCGAGGTTCATTACACTCTTCACTTGCAAATGAAGCAAAATTGTTGTTGTGTTTTGGTTTTTAAAAATACAACAGTTAATTTTTTTTTTTAATTGCATGACAATTTATTTGCAGTTTGTGTTTATTAAATTTTATTTATTTATCGCAAAATTTCATTACACGTAGAGAATTTTCATAATGCTAAAACAATATGACATTAATAGCATGACACTTGTCATCATTCACTGGCAAGCTTTATCTTTAAAAATTTGTTGTTAATATAATGAGAAAAGTCGCCAAGTGCATTTATTTAGAAGATTAACTGATTTTGTTTAGGGTTCCAGTGGAATTTTGCTGATTATTTGCCAATTTAACAGAATCTATTCCGGTTGTAATGTGACAATGCGACCAATAGAAGTGTCTTAAAAATCTATATTTAAGCCTGTTATACATTTGTGAATCCTTAAAGTATGAGTTAAATTTTGCCAAGAAACAGAAATACATTTTGCAAAAAAAAAAAAACAAAAAAGGGCAATTAAAACCCACTGCTTAATTTCTGATACCAAAAATCATATCGTTTTTGCGAAAAAAAAACCGACTAAATTCAAAATGAAGTACAGTTGCACTTTTTTTCAGCTTAAAGCAACAATTTGTTATATCAGTATTGCTGCACTGACTGTTCTGTTGTTGTTGTTAACTTTTGCTAGCTGGCTTTACTGCAAATTCATGTTTTATTGTGCAGCTCAAGAATACCCGGGCACACACTGTTGCATGTCGCATTGAAGCAAGGTATTATTATTGTTTTTAATATTTTTAACTTTTTTTTTGTATCTACTGCTTTTTGCAAAAATATAATACAATAACTGCAGTAGTAGTAGTAGTAGTAGTTGTAGTAGAGGATTGGTTTGGCATAACGTGTTGATGATGAGAACGACAATAAGAATATCAGCAGCAATACAACAGAAGTAGAAGTGGCAGCAGCAACAACAAATTTTATAATGGTGCATACATTTGACCTATATTTTTTAGTTGTAGTTATTCTTCCCTACTTTTTTGTTATTGCATTTAAACCGTATACTTTTTTTTGTGTTGTTTTACTACTCTCTGGCATAATAAAAGCTAAAAAAAAAATGCAGAAACCTAACATTCTGTACGCACAAGGATATTATTCATCCACACAAACACACACACATACAAGCACACAGATTGTATACATGATGGGGGATAACTGCAAAAAAGCACTTATTTTTAGTATCAGGATACAAAAATGTATACATGTATATGTATGTATGTATATGTATGCATGGTATATGTAGCTTGCAGTAAGAATAAATTAAATGCTTTGCTGTTCCAAGTATGCAACAGGGAAATGTGTTTCAGTGTTAGTGTGTATATGTGTGAGCGAATTTTAAATTATGTATTTAAGTGTAGACTTGTGGCTCATTCTAAATAATAAGTGTATGTGCTATATTTCTCTCTCTTCTCTCTCTCTCTCTCTGTCTCTCGCTCCCACTCTCTTGCCTTAATTTATAATTTTTGTTGTATATAGCATCCTATTGTAGTGCTTTATAATTTTTTTTCCTTTTCCGTTTACTTTCCGGATTTAGCTATTTTTCTGGAATTTGTACAGGAATAACTTTTGGTATTATTTTGTTCTTTTTTTTTAATCTAAAGTAATTTATTATGCCGCATTTAATATGCAAGTTTGGAAGAGTCATAAAACGAGGGATTGTTGAATTTTCGTTTTAATTATTATTTAAGAAAATATGGTGAGTAACATTTTGCCAGCGATGTAAGAGAATCTTATACATATTGCTCACAGCTATTAGTGAGGATTGCAATTTTTTTTAATTAGGACCAGCACTCAGGGGAGGACCCCTACGTATGCAGTGCACTGTGCCGGAACTCAGGGAGAGGGATAGGGTAGAGAAGATAGATGTCGAATATTTAGAAGACTTAACTCTTTCACAACTCTGCTTTGCGCGTTATGTTAATTTTTAAGACAGTGTTGAGGTGCCTACGGTGTTAAGTAGACGCATTAACTTTGTTAAGCTGACTTAGCAGGCATATTATTAATTGTTTTACTTCGATTATGTTTCTGCTAACCGAGGAAGGAGGGCCGTGTTGTGTACATTAGCTTGGATAGCATCAATCGCTGTCGGAACAGTTTTTTAGTGACCAGTGCTATGCCTTCATCACTTAAATAGTCCGAAAACAATTAATACAATGTCTCACTAATGTACATTAGAGAAATTTATGATGTTGATTGACTTGTTCTGGGCGGGGTTTGGACCCAGGCCCAGAGTCATTGTTTGCTTAGTAGTCAACGCGCTTCAGCTAACACCACTCTCAAATTGTACATCATGATCAAGAAAAGATCTGAAATCAATAGGTAGCTTGCGTTATTTTAAAAATATATTTTTGGATTAACCATTAACATGCTCAAGACTTTAGCTGCAAATTGTTGCAAGTGACGTAGTATTTATGCAAATTTTTTTTATTATGATAAGTTTTTCAAACTTTAGTAGATCTTTAAAATTTTTATTGCAATTATAATTGAAAGTGCTAGAAAAGTTTAAGATTACCAGAGTTTCGCTGAAAAGAGTTTAAATGAAATTTTAAGCCAAAATAATTTTATTTATTCTGGCTTATGTTTGCATAAGTTAATATGTAAGTTTTTTTATTTTAAATATTTTCATTAGAATCAAATTAAAAAGCTTTCGTTGTAAGTAAAGACAAATAGCTTTGATATTATTAATGAACTAAGGTTTTCTGTAGGGACATCGATGTATAATACAGGGGATTTAAAAGAGAATATTATTTTACCCTACACCACAAATGGTAAGGGTATTTATAGGTTTGTCATTCCGTTTGTAATTTCTACAATATTTATATGAAACTCATGAAGTATTAATATTCTGGATTCTTATCAATGAGAAAGTTGAATTAACCACATCCGTATGTCCGTCTGTCTGTCTGTCCACCTGTCTGTACGTGAAATCGGTTTTACGAAGCTAGCAGAAGAGGTAGAGGCTTGGGTTTTACGCTGATTTGAAAGGATTTGTCTTAAGACGATTCGTATTGAAAATCAGAAAAAATAAAACAAAAATCGGTTTAAAATTAACAATTTAAATATTTAAATACAAGACGGTGCCGCAGAATTGCATCTGGAATCATAGATTAGAATTCAACACTGAGGCTTGTTAATGTTTTCTGCATATTTACTTATTATGTTGGTTGGTTGGTTTACGTGGCTGCCGTGTTACGAACAAGCATTCAAGTAGAATCATAAGATTCTGTTTTGCCAGACCACTTCACTTGACAGTGTCAACCTGTGTAGGTCCGAACCCAGGCTTCGGATTCGTTAATTAGGTCTAACCTGTCGTATTGAGATACCTGATCAGGTCACCCAGACCTATCCCTGATAGCTCCGAAAGTTCGTCTAGTATACTTTTGCCTAAGAATTTGTGTCTCGAAAGGTGCAAGGCCGGGCATTCGGCAAGAAAGTGGAAGACTGTTTCGTCTTTGCTTTGATCCCTGCAACTACCACAGAACGCATTGTTGGAAAGGCCTATCCTGCTAGAGTGTCTCCCTATTATCCAGTGCCCCGTCATTACGGCGACGATCATTGAGATGTCCCTGCGGTTTCTTTTAATTAGTTGTGTTATTCATTTATCGTTGTAGCCACATATATTCAGCTTTCTGCCGGTAATGCGAATGAGAATGCGATTTCTAATAGTGCCAATCGGCATGGCTACCGATTCAGCAGTGGAGACGTCCATGGCAGATCAACCCCTGGCCTGGCGGTTTGATTACAAAACAAAATTTACGGGTTCTAAAGTTACTAGTTTCGGAATTGAAGACATTTCAGTTTGGAATTTAGTTGTGCCGTATGGCTGATGCAAATTTTTAAACTTATTTGCACAAAAGCGAACTTAATTTAAACCATTAAAACTACAAAGATTTTGCAAATTTTGTTGTTAATTATGGAAAATTCTTAATTTAGAATTGAATTACGAATTTTCCATTTGTCTTTTGTTCATAAACTTACATAATAAATATATTATTTTCACAACTTTTCTTAACCTTAAGCTGGTCTCTTATTAATTTTGTGGCAGAAATATTCTTCTCTTAACTTTGTTTATCAAAAAATTTTCCCTATTTTCTTTATTGACACCCTTTCAAACAATAGATTTCTTCTTTTGTTTACTAAGAACCACATGGAATTTGTTATAAGGACACGCCCGTAATATCATGTTCTATTATCAAAAAAAGTATAGAAAAAACAAAATGTAATTCCATCCTGTTGCATATCCCTAAACTTCTAGTACGAAACAAAAAAAAAAAATATGAAGAAGAAAATTGCAATTATATCCACAACTGTGTGTGTTCTGCAAGAAATATATTCAAAAATTCAACTTTTAACGGGCAAAAGAAAACAAGGCGTCAAGAGAATGCGTGTAGAAAAATAATTGGTTTGAATGTTGACTCCTTTAGCTAAAAGTGTGTTAAATATGTGTTTTTTTTCTCTGTTTGCTTTTCTATATTACTGCCATATTTATGCAGTGGCTGAAGAAAATACGAATACTTCAGAAGTATGCTAATAAGCTAAAATGAGGTTTTACAAACATGTGTACGAATATGTAGGGGAAGAGCAATTTGATATTAAGTTTTTTCAACGTTTGCTAGAGAACCTTAAACATTCCTTAACTCTTTAAAAGTTCTCATAGTGTGTGGTTTACTTTTTCCCTGTCAGACTTATATTTCAAGATAATTTTCTTGTTAAAAGAATTTCCGTTTTTCTCTGCAAAGTTTATTTGCTAATGCAGCAGGGAAAAACAAAACTTTTTTTTTTATTTCTGCATTGAACAATTGAGGTTAAACTTTTTTCCCTCATTCTTTTTTTCTTGACACATGATAATTTTATTTAAAGAAAATCATAATAATAAAATAACTTTCACATGCATTTTAGCAGGCGGTTGGTTATAATTTAACATTACATAAATAAGCGGAACTACCAAAAGTCACAGGACGACCAACTGAATTATTAAACAGATGAATTGTATTAATGGTCAGAGTCCTGGTGGCCGATAGGTTGAAAGAATCCATAGATATTAAAATAATTTTCTGATTAAATACTGTAAATTTCAACATTAATTCAATGAAAAGGTCAATAAGAATGTTACATTGATTTAATGCAGTAATTTCGTTAAATTAATTAATTATTTCATTGTATTAATGAAATTAAGTAATTTATGTAATAAAATTGTTACAATAATGAGGACAGTGTAGCAAAATATTTAAGAAAAAAAAAATCAATTTTTTCAACGAATTGTTCATTAATTTTGACTTAAGGTATTAGTACGTTAAATTAATGAACTGTTAGATTTTAATTGGTTAAAATAATAAAAACAACAAATACCTTCAATAAGCAGTTTTATATTGAATATTAATGAATATTTTCATTGAAACAATGTATGTGTACATTGAATGTATTTTTACATAAAATTTATGAATCTAAATCAATGTAACTCATTTACTGAAATTATTTTATATAGTTTTTTTTAGTATTGACTTATTACGTTAGAAGGACTAATTAACAATATCATTGCTCAAGTTTTATTCAATTTTGGTGGCCACTCAGCAGTATTGAACTGAGCCGCATTTTTCATTAGAATAAAATATCCATCAAATGGCCTCATTAGACAGGCCATTCATTAATTTTTTTAGTAAATTTTCATTGACTTTTTACATAGAGATGTGACTGTATCCCACCGATGTCACATTAAATCTCGGATTGGTGTTCAAGGCTGGTCTCCAGGCGCATAGTTCTCTTCGTGTCTATAGCCAACACAGTTTCTTAAATTTTTATCACTCTTCGAATTGTTTAATTTAATAGGTGCACTTTTTCGACTGAAAATTCTTCAAAGTTTAACAGCGGTCTCAGTATAAATTTCCACATTTTTGCCATAAGTTTTTACAATTATAATGTGGTTATTATACTTGCAATAAATATATGTGACAGCTATCAAATGACTGTAGAATTATGAAATAAAATAATTTCTTTCTTCGGTATTTCATAAAAACAATGAAAGATTTCATTAAAACTGCTATAAACAACAAAGTTTTTAAATGAAGTCGTTCTAATTTTTAACTTACGGCCTGACCCACATTTGTCGAAAGTTATCGTTCGCTGGATTTCTAGACGTAAAGAAATCTTACTTTCGTTTCACTAACAACCGATTTTATTTAAAAAAATAAATAAAATTGATGTTTAGCAGGTCGCAAATCAGTTGGTTTTCGTTTGCAATTCCAGCATTATCGATCTGTCGACATCGTGGCTCAGGCCATTAAATTGTTTTCTGTCAATTTTAAGAATATAGATTTGAAAGTTATTAAATATCAATTAATACAAATTCCTAAGAAATATTCCTTTTTAAAATTTCATACATATGTATCTTGTGAAAAATTTCACTAGAATTTTAAAGAAAATAAAAAAAATTCTTTCATTGAAACTTTTTCAGGGTACTGTGTCTGCTCATGAAAACTTTGACTTCTTGTGGAACGAAAAATAAAAATGGAAATAAAAATTTATTTTTTAAATAAAAATATGAATATAATAAATTTATGTGTCCTAAAATTTCAATTTTACACTCTTCATTAACCATTTCAATTCGCTGACCCTTTATGTTCTTGTAACCAATTTCTTTCTTAAATGGAAATTATATGTCGCGCCGTCATTATGTTCTCTCTCTCCGTCAGTTCCATTCATTTCATGTGAAAGATGCAACAATTTTTCTTTTACAAGGAAAAAAAAAAAGATTAAGGTCCTTCAAGCGTATTAAAAAAATATCAAGTGGAAAAATTCGCATAGAAAATAAAGTGCAAACCAGACAAATGAAAAGTGACAGTTATAGTTTTTGTTACGTTTTTCTTTTAGTTTTCTAAAGAAAGTAAACGGTCATGTACAGAAATGCAACGTTTAACAATACTGAGTTGTTATATTTTAATAAAAGTCATAAAAAATATGGGTCTTTTCTATCTACGAAAACTGCAGTTTATTGTTTATTTTATTGCACTTTCAACTAAAAAATAAATATACAAAAAAATTAAAAAAAAACTACTTTTGTTTTATTGTGATAAATTCTATATTATAAGTAGAGACGACACAAACATTTACGAACAATTAAAATGAGGAAAATATAAAATAAGAATACACAAAAACACAAATAAAAACAAAAGGCTTTTTGTTTCGTTTGTTAAGTTATGGTGAGAATAAAACAACAAAAACTAGAAACAGCAGCACCAACACCAGCACAAGCATCAGCGACAAAAACAGTAATAAAAACAGGAACAACAATAAATTGTCTGAAATCTTGAAATACGAGTATTCATATATTTAAAAAATTCTTCAGCATAAAGAATTTAATAAAAGTTTATGTCTAAGCAATTCTTAATATTGTGGAAATGCTAAATAGTGTGAATAATGCAGTTCTTAATTAAAAAACAACACAAAAAATTCTAATATAGAAATAGTTTTCATTTGTTGAGTGTTAAGTTGGTCTATCAAATTATCAGAAGACTTATTTTGATAAATTACCAGATTTCTAAATTTATGCATCAACTTTAAAAACTTATTTAGGAATTATACACGATTTTCAATAGTTAAAACATAAGCAAAAAGGTTTTGTTAAAAAAACAAATCGTTGAAATCTACTGATGATTTGTTATAAGCAGCTATCAAATGCAGGCATATAGACAATCTTAAAACATAACATATGCCAAAGGTTTAAAAATAAAATTGAAAGTATATCTTAAGGCATAAAATCGATAAAGATTTCTTCAATAAATTTTAATTAGTTTTAAAAAATTTCAGCTTAAACAACATTTTTATAAGAAACTAGCTTATCCCGGTCTGCTTCGCTACCCCCTCGTTATAAAATAAAATTAAAAGTATTGATATATCCTATTGTGAAAATTTAATGACGATCGGTCCAGTAGTTAAGACTATATTACCATTTTTAATTTTCCTAAAAAGGGGCGTGGTCCCACCCACTTTTCTCCTGGTACGTATTCCAAATTATGCCAATACCATATGTACCAAATATCATCGACGTAGGTAAAAAAATGCCCCAAATATGGCGATTTAAATTTTTGGGTTATATGGGCGGTGCCACGCCTCTTTGGGCAATCCCGCCCATATTTGCAGCAGCACGTAAGAAATGCACACCAAACCGACATACCAAATTTTGTTCAAATACCGTTATCAGGAGCAGAAATAATAGATTTTTAATTTGTGGTTTGTATGAGAGGTACCACGCCCCTTTGTCCAATCCCACCTATATTTGCAGCAGCACTAAAAAAATGCACACTGAACCGACGTACCAAATTTTGTTCAAATACCGTTATCAGGAGCAGAAATAATAGATTTTTAATATGTGGTTTGTATGGGAGGTACCACGCCCCTTTGTCCAATTGGACCGAATTGTAAATCTAAACCACCCGGGGCGCCACCTAAACGCATACAAAAAAATTTATGGAAATCGCTGCAGCCGTTTAGGAGGAGTTCAGTTACAACGCACGTACAGTAGAATTATATATATAAAGATTTAAATTAAACTTCCAAGTGGTACACCAGCTCCAAATGTGAACTTTCCTACTGATTTCTGAATGCAGAGGATAATATAAGGTTTTTCCATAGGGATGATATGATTTTGAAGTGACGTTTCGGCCATTTGTAATATGTCGTGGGTGGTGTTGGCTGAAGTGGTTAGCGCGTTGACTACTAAGCAAACAATGACTTGGGGCCTGGGTTAAAACCCTGGCCTTCGTCGGTTAGAAGAAACATCGGCGAAATAAAACAATTAATAAAATGCCTGCTAATACAGCTTAACAAAGTTATTGCGTCTACTTAACACCGGAGGCGCCTCAACACTGCCTTAAAAATTAACATAACGAGCAAAGCAGAGTTGTGAAAGAGTTAAGTCTTCTAAATTTTCAACATCTATCATCTCTACCTTATCCCTCTCCCTGAGTTCCGGCACAGTGCACTGCATACGTAGGGGTCATCCCCTGGTCCTAATAGTAGTGCTTACAATTTCATCATGGAGAGATATAATCAAGAACAACGATGCTGATTTTGAAAACGGTAACGATTTTTTTTTTAAGAAAATCATTTTCTCTGATGAGGCTCACTTTCATGTAAGTGATGCGGTAAATAAAGAAAACTGTCGATTATGGTGCGAAGAAACCCCACATATTATTAATGAAAAACCATTATATTATATTAAATTGACAGTTTGGTGTGGTTTTTGTCTGGTGGAATCATCGGTCCGTTCTTCTTTCGAAATGAATCTAGTAACACCGTTACTGTCAATGGAAAGCGGTATAGATCGACGATAACCAACTTTGATCTTGACAACATTTGGTTCCAACAAGACGTGGCTACGTACCACACAGCAAATGCAACAATTGAATTATTGCTACAAAAGTTTGGAGATTCGATTAATTCGATTAATGGCCTCCAAGAAGTTGTGATTTAACACCATTACGAGTAGACTAATTCTTGTAGGGTTATTTAAAGTCATTGGTCTTTCGAAATAACCCAGAGTCTCTTCAAGCTTTACAAGTCAATATTGAACGTGCCATTCATGACATACGACTTGATTTAGTGGAAAAAGTGCTCGAAAATTCGTTCCTGCAGAAGAAGTCGTGGAGGCCATTTGAATGACGTTTTATTTAGAACTTATTTTACTTCACTTTATATAAAAAACTTTTGAATTTCCTTAACAATAAGTGTCTAAGAAATCATATCACTCTTTTATATTTCAAGTCATTTTAATGAAAAATTTATTGAAAAGAAGAATAATGAAAGCTAGTCAGGAACAAAAATTTATTTTAAATACAAAATTTTGATAAATGCAGCCAATATTAATTTGTTCACTCTAAAAAACGAGTTTTTCTGTCTTATTATTTTCTCTATCTAAAGCTGAAATACATTTAATCTCTTTTTAGATTTTATCCTCATGCACCCTTTACCAATCCAAATTTGCAATATTTTAAAACGGAATTGCAGATGTTATAAATTTTATGTTGTCCAAAAATTTCAATATTGCTTTTATTAAGTCCTGCTAAAAAACGTACCTAAATTCATTTTATTTTTTGTACTCGTATGTCCTTTTTTTCTACTACAGAAAATACTAGTTTATTTCCCTTTGTAGACATACCAGGGACGGGAAGACAGCAACAAAGGAAACGGAAAAGCTACTTATTTCGGCTAAACTTAAGCAAATATATGTATGTCACATGAATAACTCGGGACATGAGGAAAAAAGAAAAAAAAACTCACTAAAAAAAGAAAAAGAAATTAGCAGAATTTTAAACAAAAAGTTAAATGTCAAAGTTTGTAAATTATAGTAAAATGGGGTTTAACACATATGCCAAGATCAATTCGTAAAAGGAAAAATTAACATATAGTTCAACTTCAGCATACAGATATGAGAGAAGCACTCATATATTCAAAATTTATGTGCTCATGTATATGCGAGTGTATATGCATGTATGTATGCAAATATAACACTTGCGTTAGATTATCAATATGGTGAATTAAAGGACATGCATGAAAGAATTTATAACTAATGTGTGTTAGCATACAAAATATCCATTTATAAGTGTGTTTCTATAAAATATGTGAAGTTCAAAGCGACACTTTAAATAAATTGGCAATATGCCCCCAAAAAATAGCAAAAACGGTTACAAACAAGCAAGTTACAGTAAGAGTTCACTCATACATACTCTCATACACGCATACATGCATATAAATATACATATGATAAATCTTTTTATAGAAAAGTTTAGCCCAGCTTGAACGTAACATTCTGTCACACAGTTTATATGTGCAAATACATATTAAAGACTTGTGCATAATTTTTGGCGAGTTCAATTGAACAAGTTGAATGTTCTAATATTCTATTTAATGTTTTTTTTTTATTTTCTAATTCAAGCATTTATTTTGTGGTTGTCACTGACGTAGAAATATTGAAATAATGTTTGTGGTTTTTAGCGCCAATGCTATATAGAGCTTATTATTAAGTGGAAATGATGGTTAAAAGAAAGATTTATTGATGTAGAATCAAAAGATTTTATATAAATTTTGCTAAAAATTTTAATTAATATTAAGTAGTATTAGTTTTATTATGTAGTAAATGAACTGCTTTTAAAAATATTTGCCCAATTAACAAGATTAGTTGTATCAAAACAAAAATAATTTTAGAACGATTTATTTTTGTTAAAAGAATTTCTGTTTGACATTGTGTTTTCATAGACAACAATAAGCATTACAACTAGGCTTATGAATTTGGCAATTGTTTAATATAAATATTAAGTACTATGAGATCGTAATAACATTTTTTTTATCAAAAATCATCACTCCGTGCAACTTAAGAGACGACGTATATGTTTAAAAAAATTATATATAAACTAGACTTATACACTAATCTTTCCTAGCTGGCTATCTTTATAATCATAGTACGGTCCACGATCAGCAATATTTTCTTCATATATGAGAAGTTGTCAAGACGTTGTGTATAATTATATAAGAGTTAGGACTAGTTATAGTATAGTCATTTTCTAGTCATTGTTTTCGTCGTAGTGTAGAAATTTTATAGTCATAGTATAGTCATAGTCTACTCAAAGTGTAGTCATAGTCTAGTCCTATTCTAGGCATATTGAATTCATATTCTATTCATAGACCAGTCAAAGTCTACTCATAATCTAGTCATATTCTAGTCACATTGTATTCATAGTCTCGTTATATTCACGTTGAAGTCCATAGTAATTGTCTTCTCATAGTCTTGTCAGAATCTAATCATAGTAAAAAACTAGCCATAATTTAGTTTGTCTGGTCATTGTCTAGTCTCAATTTAGTTATAATCGAGTCATAGTATTTTTATAGTCTAGTGGAATTTAGAAATATTTTAGTCATAGCCCCTTTTACACCATTCATAGTCTGGTTATAGTCAAGAGATAGTCTAAAGATAGTATATTCATAGTCCATTCATAGTGTAGTCATAGACTAGTCATAGCCTAGTCATTATCTAGTAATAGTCTTGTCAGAATCTAATCATTGTAAAAATCTAGCCATAATTTAGTTTGTGTAGTCATAGTCAAAACATAGTCCAAAAATAGTCTAGTCTTTTCATTGTCTGGTCATATTCTAGTCATATTGTAGTCATTGTCTAGTATATACTAGTCATAATCGAGTCATAATATTTTTAAATTCTAGTCATAGTCTAATCCTACACTAGATACTCACAGTCTGGTTATAGTCAAGCCATAGTCTAGTGAAAACCTGTAGTCATACAATAGTCTTGGTCTAGTCATAGTCTAGTCACACTCAAGTCATAGAATAAGCGAATTATGGCCAAACTCCAGTATTCATAAATCATTACTAAAGTAATTGCTAGTTTAATATATGAATTTTATATAAGAAACCCGGTTTTAATGTGTACTTTATTTTTTAACAATATCTTATGAATATGATGGGTGGTAGAATATTGTTACTTATGGTGTTTTCTTTTCTGCACACCCTGGTAAAAGGTACATGCATAAAATGTATAGCCCACCCTGTAATAATGCAACTTCTTGTTTCACTAGAACAAAAATCAATTTATGAAAAAGTAGAACCTCCTGGTTTTAACAGCTAGTGAGGGTAATTTTTTTAGAATAAAACACCCCACCCTTTTACAGAGCAAAACATTATTAAGAATCGAACACCAAAGTACACTTTTTACATGGAGATGTACCATTTTTTTTGTAGAAAAGAAAACACCGTTATAGTAATTACTTACAGTAATTATTCTTTTTTTTCTAATCATATTCTAGCCATTATTTAACCGTGGAGATCTCATATTATAATTTTAAATAAAATTGCTTTCCTTTTCAAAAACTCATGATTGATGCGAATTTAGTAGCAGCATTCAAAACTACTGGGTGCCGTTATATTTTTTTTTTTTGTTCTTACTTTTTTCTCCAAGTGGTTGTAAGCATTTCGTTTTTTCTATTTTTACGCATCTGTATGCGTGAAAACATACAAACTGTAGTAAATTGTATATGTGTGCCTTTTTATGCCAGTCTATGTCTTTTTCTCTGCATGACTCAACATGCCTATGGATTTATGTAAATATGTGTGTCAAACTGAGCGTATATTGTGTGTCAATTGTTTATGTATAAGTTAGTTTTCGATGCCTTTTAAATATGCAGCAGTAGGTAGTTGGTAATATATGTATGTATGTATAAACACTCTGATACACATACACAAAAACATAAATTTCACTCTTCTGCTATTGCAATGCTATTTCTTCTATTTCCACTTCAACTATTCTGTCTAAAGTAGGTTTCTGGGTTATTATTGAATACTAACTTGTGTAAAAAGTAGTCCCCTACTTGTAACTCTTCTCCTTCTTCTTCTTCTTCTTCTTCCGATGGTGCTTTACGTACCCAACTCCTTTCTTTTATATCTTTCAGCGGCTTACTTTCTCTGTACACTTTTGTTTTTGCGATGCAAAAAAAGGCACTAAATTAGAAATGTTGTAAAAAAAACAGGGGCATTTGAAGTAAAAGTAAATTGAAACTGTTTAATGCCAAAGTTATTATCGCTAGTTGAACATGTTGTTTAGAGTTGGAAATAACAAATGTAATGAGCAAGAGGGGAGGAGTCATGTGGCAAGTGTTGCGCTCGCTTTTGCTAGGATTTTAATATATTGAAATGTGCACACAATTTGCAAGTTATAAAACTATGACTTTGACAGCTAAGTGCGTGTGTCTGCTGTCAGTCGGTCCGTCGCTCGGTGGTTCGGTTAGGATTTTATTATTAGTTGTTGGTTATTGTTCTTTTAAAACAGGTCAGATGTTCTGCTATAAAACTTAAATGAGACATTTGACCCATAATTGTCATTCTAAATGAAAATAAATGTTTAAATGAATAAAAAGTTGACAATAACTTGAATGGCTTATTGTGTAAACTATTCGACGTAATAGTTTGTGAAAGTTGTTTTAACAATAATATTTACAGTTAATTGAAGTTTGAAATAGATATGAAAAGTTTTCCTTTATTTAACACTTTAGAGGGAACATTTTATACAACTTTTAGTTTTGCATTATGAATTACATTTTTATTTAGATATTAAAGGATTTTCTTTTTTCTTTTCTTGTATTAATAATATTTTTTCTTATTCTTTGCAGGTAAATATTCATTGCAATGAATTCTATTGCTTTAATTCTTCATTACCACCTTAAATAAATTTTGACAAGATTTCTGGTAAGAATTTATGCTTTAAAAACAAATTTTGCCAACATCAATTAAATAAATTGTAGCATGCTAAAAAAAAAAACAGCAAAAGCTTTTAACATTTTTTTTATGCTTCTCTGCTGTTTTGAAAGAGTGCCTTAATCTGCTTTAGAAACACTTTCAAGTTCATTTTCGTGATTTATTATTTGCTTTCTAAAATATTTCTAATCCACACTTTACACTTCAAAGGACATTTATAAACTTTCAAGAACTCTTTTTAACATAAATACTCTCTAGCATATCAATTCTGTTTTTGCCTTCAACTATTGTTAAATGTTAAGATTATTAAAGGAAAAAAATAAACAATACAAATTAGAAAAATATTGCTCAAAGTGTTGTGTTCATTTCTGTTGCAAGTGCCTTTGACTTAAAAAGAATCATACACACAAAGTGAATTCATTTTCATGCCACTTTTAAAAATGTCAAATAACATTTAAACGGAATTTCAGGCTTTCTATAACTGAAATAAAAATAAAACAAGAAATTTAAAATGAGGTGAGGCAGCTGCAAAATTGGTTTAAACATAGAAACATATTCAGAAAATTAAAATGTGAGAGGAAATATTCAAAATTCTAACATGATATAATAGGTCTCTTCTGTCTTGCATGGGATGAAAAATTGTTTGAAATTGTCATTAAATAAATCGGAAAATTGTCATGAAATCATCTGCTCGTGCTTTCCATATCTTATCTTTTAAATGGAAATGATCAAAATTCTAACTCGATATAATAGGTCTCTTCTGTCTTGCAGGGGATTGAAAATTGTTTAAAATTGTCATTAAATAAATTGGAAAATTGTCATGAAAACTTCTCCTCATGATTTTCATACATTATCACATGATCTCTTAAATTTAACTATTCAAAATTCTAACTCGATATAATAGGTCGCTTCTGTTATGCATGCGAGAGAAAAGTGTTTTAAAATTGTCATTAAGTAAATCGGAAAATTGTCATGATACCTTCTCATTGTGCTTTTAATATCTTAGTTTATTCTTTTTTAAATATTTTGCTGGTTTAGATGTGAAGCTCTAAGGAATATAAAACAGTTTTTCTTTTTCATATATTTTCTTTTTAAATATCTATTCTTGCATTTGTTTTATTTGTGGTATTATCTTGGTAATGTATTTAACACATTCACAAACGCACAAAAACAGTCAAGAATACCGAAAAATAATAAACAATTCTATAAAATAAAACTCTTCTGAAGAAAAAAAAAAAAAACAAAAAACATATCACAAACACAAATAAATAAGTAGACAACAGCATTTGGTAATATGACAGTGTTTTTATTTTAATTTTATTAAAGCAGGAGTAAATTGTATGACTAACTTTGTTTTAATAAAAAAAAAAAAAAACACACTCACACAGATACTCTCACACATGGTAACAGCAGCATAAACAACAACAACTGAGAATTCCAGAAGGAAAAAAGAAAAATAGAAGCATAAACTTAAGAAAAATACTGTAAAAAGAAAATAAACATTTAAAATATTCCAACATCCAGGGATATAATAGAAAAGACAACGGCGAAGAAAATAGCAAAAGAAAAATACTACAGAAAACAAGAGGAAATAAGAAAGCACATTTATAAAATAAAAATTTGCTAAATAAAATGAAAGCTTTTTACTCTATGCTCATTATGAAAAAAAAAAGAATTTTGCGTAAAAAAGCATATTCACAGATAAATCGAATTAAATTAAAGTAATCAGAGAGCTTGAACAACAGCATGAAGAGTAGATAAAAAAATTGTTAGAAACAAGTTTTGAATTAAAGCGCTATTGGATTATTTTATAAAAATTTTAAATAAATAAGACTTACAAAACTAACCGCTACAAAATATTTAATGCGAATGCATTAAATTATCTCTTGGTAGAGGTGATTAAAAAAAATTATTGAAATAACTCGACTCCAGCCAGGACAGGGATGCGAAAAATCAGATTTACAACAAAAAAATAGTACTTTTTATACCCTTCCCCAAAAATGGTAAGGGTATTTATAGGTTTATCATTACGTGTGTAATTTCCAAAATATTTACATGAGGTCCATGTATGTGTATATATTCTGAATCCTTCTAGATAGGGAAGTTGAATGAGCCATGTCCGTCTGTCCGTCTGTCCCTATGTCCGTCTATCCGTCTGTCCGACTGTCCGTATGTCCGTCTATCCATCTGTACGTTTGTCTGTACGTGAAATCGATTTTCCGAACACACTAGAAGAGCTAGAATCTTGGGTCTTGGACTCAAATGTAAAGATTTTTCTTAAGATCATTCGTATTGAAAATCAGCCTGAGAAAAATTCAAAATTCAACTTTTCTCTTGTACAAACCTCGTATGTATAAAATTTCATTTCAAAAAAAAAAAAAAAACACATAATAATTAAAAAAAAAAAAATACATTTTCTGCCTGGCCCACGATATTGAACGAATTTTTCTTTCGTACAAATTACATTTGAAAAAAACAAAAAATTTTTAAAATTGTTTTTGTTTTAAATGTAATTTGAACGAAACAAAAATTCGTTCGACATCGTGAGCCAGGCAGTTAATTTGATTTAAAAAAAGGAGAAAGACGTTATCAGAATGTCTTGTGTATTTGATTATTGTGTGTTGTCCTTACAACTCTGACAATTGTAAAAAGATTTTGAATAATTTTTCTTATCATTATCTAAAGGAATGCAATAGCTTTATTGCAAAATATATAGTGCCACACCCACATTAAAAAAACGTATAAATCTATAATATTTTAGACAATTTTGAAAATTGTTCTTTTTTTCTTATTTAACGGTGTTGATTATAAAAACACAGGTTTTCGTTTAATCGGTCGTAGTTTTCGCTATCCGGAAATATTGTCTATTTTATATATCCAGGATTTTAAGACGTATTATAAAAAAATGTTTGCAACTTGTTTTTATATAAATTCAAGTGGAGACTAAATGGAAGAAATGGTCGTCACGACTTTGGCGAACTATGTTTTCTCTTTTGTTAATTGTTCAACACAATTTTTTTTTTGTTTGTTCGTGCAACATAAGGCGCCTACTATGCAGAAATGTTATAAATATCCTTCTTAAGCTAATTTTAGTTAAGAAATTGTTTAAAACTCCAAACATATTAAGTCACTGTTGTAATAGATAATAATAGAAGAGGTAAATGCCATGCCCATTCAATATTAATATTCCATTGCAAACACTTCTAGAAACCGATTTTGGTAAAGTCTTTTACACATACTTTTATTTTTTATTTTTGTTGGTTTTTAAAACGTTCTGCTTCTGGTGATGACAGATTTAGTTTAGAAACTGTCGCCATTTAATTTTAAATGAAATAAAATGTGTTGCAATAATAAAAATTTAATTGACAAGAAAAATACTAAAAAAAAACTATTAAAAATTGAAAAACAAAGTGTGGTGAAAAAACTTTTATGTGATGTTTTCACATGACAAACGAATGATTTGAGTGCAAAATTTGTAGGACAATCGCTTTTAATACAACTTTTACACCCAACTGAATCGTCCGTCATATGGCAGCAGCACCTTATTAATTAAATAAAACTAAATTTGTTCAGATTTATTATTTTAATAACATGCCAACATTTGCTGCTGTTTATTTTGGATTGAAATTCAATTCAATTATTTTTATAAAAACAATTCTTGAAAAAAAATTTGTAGGGCAAATACACAAAAGCAAAAATATAAATTTTTAATTGAAAATGTTAAAGAACACAGCAAATGAAAATCTCTATAAATCCTTGTTGAGGAAGAACAACAAAATACATAAAATTTTATGTTACAAAAACGAAAAAAGAAAAACAAAAAAAACAATTTATTAAATTCTAAACCTAAATTTTGGTAATAAAATTTAATTAAAAACAACCTAGAAAAACGGATATATAAATATAAAAAATACAAAAAAAAAACGCAGAAAATTTAATACAAATTTAATGAAAACAAAGTTTATTAATAGAAAAATAAAGTAAAAAAAAAATAGAAAATCCTTTAATAAAGAGAGTAACTACTAACTCAACGGAAACTGGAGCAGAAGAAGTAAAAATAAAACATAAATTGTGAATACACAATTCTAACAGCACAAACAAAATCTTTTTTTTTATAAAATTTAATAAGCAAAAGCATACGAAGAAGTAATTTTCACAAAGCTCAAGCATGTTTGGATGTGTGAAGCAAAAGTAATGCAGTGAAAGAAAAGCAAATTAACAGCAGTTTTTTTTCTTTAATTAGGATTAAAGTTAGTCTAGAAGTTAGATGCCAAAAAATGATATAAAGGGCTGCTACGACAATCTGGAATATCAATAACGAATATGAAAACGGCTGATTGCATTACTCAAAATTAAAAAAAAAAAATATTTTGTTTGAATCAGCAGAAAGTGAGTTCAAACCTTGAATATTAATTTTTGAACTTTAGTTCGAATTTTCGAAATTAATTTTTTTATTTCGAAATTATTTTGAATTTTTAAAATTAATTTTGAAACTTCGAAATTAATCTAAATCTTTTGTTTGTATATTAAAAGTTATCCTTTTCGTTTGTACTAACTTTTTGTTGATAAATTTTGTGCTGATCCAAAGAGAGAGAAGTTTCGCTTCAACATATTTAAGTGGATTTTAAGGGACTGTATTAACGATAAAAAATACTTTGTTTAGGTATTAAAAATCAATTTTGAAAAAATAAATTTTTAAACAAATATGCTGCTAATGCCACATTTTCAAAGAAAGATGAAAAGCTCCGATATTTCGTGTGAACTAAGCTTTTGTACAGGGAGATCGATTGACAACACAAGAGATTTGCAGAAATAATTATTTGCCTTTTTCTAAATAATTCGGAAGATGCAAAAACAAAATAAAAAAGTTTAGTTCACACCAAATATTAGAGCTGGTGCAGAGGCCTCATATCTAAAATCTTCAAAATAAAGTTTCAAATTGCAAAATTTAGTTTGAATTTTCGAAATTAAGTATGTTCAAATTTTCGTTAAGCTATAAACACATAGACCACAGCGAGCAGCAGGCAGCAATGTGTCAAAAATAAAATACACGAGCCTATATGAAGTTGATTATTTTGACGACAGCAATGCAGGTTGTTGCTGCCAAATTAGACTAATTTCTATTTTCATAAGCAGCAATAAGCTGATACAAAGCTTCCAATATAATATAAATGTTACGGCAATGAGAACTTAAAATATTTTGTGTTATTTAAACGAAAATAACATAAGAAAACTAAAATAAATATATAAATTGATGTGCTTTTATATTTTTATTCGATATTATAACGTTTTTAGCTGGTAATTTCATTTTTATTCTTGTGAAATATTTATGTGGTAGCTCTGTAGTAAAACAAATATTGAAAAATAATAAAATTTCAAATTCATTTGTCAGCTGCTGTCGTTCTCAAAATAATTCAGTAGCCAACTACATGGCAGCAATTGAAGCCAACTGCATTTTAATTCTGCTGTTGTAAAGTCTGCTGTGGTCTATGTGTTTATAGCTTTATAAGGTTCTGGTCAAAATTTAAAAAAAATAATTTTGAATTTAAAAAATTAACTTGAAGAAATTTGTATGGAAAACAAATATTTTCAGTATCAAAATTTTTTTTTTCTTAAAAATTTACTTTTCTTGATTCCGGGTTGAAAAAAAAAGCATAAATTTGTTAAATATACTTAATTCATTTTCAAGTATTCAAATTAATAAACAATCAGCCGTTTCACAGTGTTCAATTCCGACCGAAACTACTTATAAAATTCGTTATAGAATTGGCAAAGAATTTTTCTACTACATTCTTTTCTAGTACACAGTAAAAACATGCATACTTTTAGGAGCGTCAGTTAAAGAAGATTTTCATGTCAATTAAAGAGGTTAATGTGAGATTTGCTAGTAAAAATAGTTTTCACAAACGACGGAAGAAAAATTATAATAAAAGGAATTTTAACCATTTCCGAACGGAATCTGTGACTTGCCCAAAATGTCTCATAAAAAACAAATATAAGACACATTTTGAGAAAGAATTCTTCTTTGCTTTAAATAGAATTGAAAAAAAAAAATTAAGTTTTTTATAATAAAAAAGTTCTTTTAAGCAAATATATATTGTGCATACTTTTAGGGGTTGAGAAATAAATTGTTTTCGTTTTTAAATTTAGATTGACCACAATCTTAGTTTGTTAATTGCAACACAATCTGCTTAAATTTTTGTTATCAAAGCATATAGAAAGATCAAGGACGAAACTTTACGAACTGATATATATAAAAATTTTACTTTTCGAATATAATTAGCTTGGAGTCGGTTTATATTCGTTAAAGGCGTTTAAAACTAATATTTGTTTAATATTTTTATTTGCGTTGCTCCTTTAAGAGCTTAAACTTCCTTAGCTTACTCTTTTTATTACGAAATATAATGCTGGCTTTTAGATAATAAAGAAATTTGAAAGGAAGCCCGAGGAGATTTTAATTTCTCATTGACTATCAGGAATGCTAACATCGCATCCACAGATTTGTTAATAGTGCTCAAGAAGAATTATTATATTTATTGGGCTGCAGTTGAACGGAGAAAAAGATATGAAATCGCAGCTTCTTCTTTTAAGTTCTTTGTTTTAGAAAGAAGAAACTTTTATTTCTTACATTAAAGCCTTTTCGGCATCCCACTTCTGTGTGAACTACAACATATTATATTTACACTTAAATGTTTTTTTCATAAATTTGCTTTCACTGCACTTTTATTACTCCATCTATTTTACTAATTCTTTCAAATATTTCTGAGTGTATTTAAGGAATTAACTCTGCAGAATTAAAAAAAGAAAAATCTGGTATAATCAGCGTAAATATTGGAACATAATATTTCTTGTATACAGAAATTGTGTATAATCTTGATGGATGGAAGAGAACAGAAATAATAGCAGTAAGAATGCAAACCATATTTTGCATACTTTTTCCATTGCTTGCATGAAAAAACAGTAAATTTCAACTAAATTATGTTGCAAATGAAGACTACAAAACTGCTGAAGGTGTTTATGATGAGTTATAACTCTGTAGTACAGTGACGTTGCTCATCTTAGTATTTGTTTATATTCATCATAATCGTTTCAACTTTTTAAAAGAAAAAGTTCCTTGCAAAAAGAACTGAAAAACAACAAGCAGCACAAAACAAAAACTTGACCCATATATATAGTTTACACTCTCATTAGAAAAAGAAAAACATGCAGTGTGTTGTATACATCATAAAGGAGATGAAAAACACAAGAACATGAATATAAATACGCATATAAAAAGATGCAATGTCTATAGTAGCAGCCATTGAAATAGCAACAGTTCTTTATTACTCCCCTAGTAAGGAAAACTAGCAGCAAAAGCATCATCCAGCGATAGGAAAAAAAAAAAAAAAAACTCAGTGACAAATTAAGTGAAAATTAACACCAAAGCTAAAATGAACACAACAACGATGCTGCATTAATGAAAACACGCACAAGATATCCAATGCTCTCCCATACTATTCCTCGTTACAAGCTTTACTTATATACATTTTGAAAAAAAAGATACGCACACACACTCAGAAAAAAGCTCTTTAGAATACCAAAAAAGAAAGTAACAGCCAAATACAGAAAGTATGAACTCAGTAAATCATATGCACTCATAAAAAACAACAACATCATCATTCATCTGTTAAATTCTGACCCACACAAACACAAACGCATACATACGAGAATTGTGTATACACATTTATAACGTATTTTTGTCATTTACTTGTATAATGAAAATATGTGGGCGTACATTAATGTTTTTATAAAAATTTTTATGCGTGGGAAACATACTGTTGAAGTAGGGTGTTTTTATAGAGTGTCACAATATTGAGTTGGCATCATTGCTATATTTGAGCACCCAGTTAACAGCTGATAGTTGCTTTTTATTTAGTTTGCTTCGAAATTTCATTATGAATCGAATTACACCAACAACAACAACATTCGTTCCAGATTGCGTGTTCTACGTGTCAGTCATGGCAGAAATCATATTAAACATTAATTTTATAAAATTTTCTTTCCAATAAAGCCCGTTTCATTGATATTAAAAATATATTTCCTTGTTTTATTATGATTTAAACTTGTGTCACTCTATAAAAATCACCCTTTATAATTAAAGAAATGTGCAACGTTTTTAGCCTACTTTATGGCTTATGTTGGTATAAAGATTTTAATTTAAGCTTAATATGAAACAAAAAAAAAACGGGCTTCATGAAAAATGGCCCCAATAAAAAATGGCTCTAAACCAAAACATTAACAATTGCCCCAAATTTAGAAATAATTAATGAAAAATAGTCCCAAACTTTTTTATTGAAAACAAACCAAACAATATTTTTTCAGTTAAAATTTTTTATTTCGGAGTAATTATTTATTTTCCAATCGGATAATTTTTAATGTTATGAAATGCCAAACTTACAAGAAAAAATCGAAAATCGAAAAAGAAAATTGGTTCCAAATTGAACTATTAAAAATGGTCCTAAAGTCAAAATTATTAGTGACAATGTTAACTAAAATACTCATGCACAACCGGCATACGGTCGGGCTTAAAGATTTTCTCCACCATGACATTTCCCGACACGGCGATGGTTACCAAAGATTTTCTGCCTTCCATTAAGTATAATTCAGCTCCGTTTTTGCAAATTCGTCAATAATTGATTTTTATTAAAAAATATTTTCCGCGTAGAAGTCCTTCGGCCGAGCTTAAGGATTTTCTCCACCATGACCATTCCTAACATGCTCGTGCTAACCAAATAGTCTCAGCCTTGGGCCCAAAATCGATTATCATATAAAAGTTAAGGAATTAATTTCATATTTTTGTTTGTTTGGGACTTAGTTTATCTGGGCAATTGCTCGGTGCAAGCATTTTCTCCCTCATGGTACTTCTAACAGCGGCAGTCGCTTACTACCGTTTTTTTTTTCATAGCCATCCTTCGACGGTGCTTTAAGGTTTCTTTCCTCAATGGAATTTCGAGTAACGTTGAAGTTTACTAATATTTTTTAGAAAAGGTACTTTTTGAAGAAAAGAGTTTATGGGGATATATTTTATTTTATTATTTTGCAAGCATTTTTTTTCCTATATGGTCCCAAAACAGGAAAGATGGCCCCAAAATTATTTTTTTTGAGCAGTTTTCTGTTTTTCAGTTTGGGGCCTTTTTAATTTTGAGGAAATTTTTTTTTATATTATGAGTTTGCACCATTTTTAATAAAAAAAAACGTGCTTATTAGTTATACAGAAATAAAATGATAAATTGTTCGATTCCCATTTTGGAAAATTATATTAAAAACCAAATTCTGCAAACTTTGCATATTAATCAAGCTTTATTAATACATTGCAGAGTTCATCAAGTTTATTCATATTTTTATATCAATACTAAAGAAACACTTTAAATCGTTGAAAGTATTTTTAAACTTTACACTTTCTGTTCAAAAATAACACCCATAAATTTATAATAAACACACAGGATTTATTATTTCGATAGCTTTAGTCTACTCTTGCAAAACCCGTAGCAAATAATTATAGAATAAAGTCTGTCAAATTATAGCAAAAATCTAAAAATATATACAAAAAAAATAAAAAAATAGGCACATCATATTAAATAGCTTGTAAATTTCATTTCATGCCAAAGCTACGATACTTTTCTACACAAAAAGGGGTTGAATATTTTTTGTATGCACAACTTATCAGACTAGATGATATCAAAAGAATGAAGAGAAGGCAGAAAAGCTAAATTAAAATCACAATATAATTTTAGATGTCCCTACTAGCACACATACAGGAAGGAATATATTAAATATTTGTCCACACGAGACGCTAAAAAACGGTAGCAAAACTGTATAAAATTTCACACAATTGACTGGTTCTATTTTTAAAAGAAAATTGCTAAAATAGCAAAAAGAAAAATTGATGTATAAACGCACGTAATATTCTATACACATCTATTTTTTTTTTTTTTTTTAAATAGACACTAAAAAAACGAAGACTCAGCTAAGGATAAACATTTAAATATAATTTTACTAAAAACACAGGCTGCTGTACTCTATGGGAAAACAAAGAAATATAAACCTTTTTTTCATATGCCCGCCTTTAAGCGAGTGTTGGGTGTGAGGCGTTTCCAAACGGTGGAAATGACCAAAGCTTTGCAAGCAACATAAAAGAAAGAAGTATTAAAAAAAAAGTTATAAAAATGATTACAAGAAAAATGTCCCAATTTTATATTTATTCTCTTCTTTTTGTTGTAATGAAAATGCCAGCAGAAGTAATAAAAATAGTAAATTTTCAAAGCAACAATTATTGTTAAATCGACTATACTATAGTAAAAAATTTATATATTGTAAAAATTTAGATAAAATAGAAATCAAAAAAAAAAAAAAAAAAAAAAACTTAGTGCACATAAGATGTAAAGAAAAATAATATTTTTAGGCTGGACATCTTTCGTTTATTTCTTTTGAAAGTTTTCGTTGTTTTTTCTAACGACTCGTTAAAATGTTTTTTTTTTTTTTCATAAAAAGTAATAAGTCCACTTTACTCTTAAGCTACCAAAATTAATCAACAGCTGGAGAATTTCCAAATCAAAATTATAATATATTTTACATGTTTTTCAAACTTTAAAATTTTTTATTAACTACAAATTTTAAAAATATTTAAATCTTCTTGGTTGGTTAATCGATTAATAACTGCTGATCTTAATCGCAAAAAGGTGAAATTATTCCATTTCTTGCCGATAGTTGCTTTGGGTTTTTCAAATTACAAATTTTGATTCATTTAACATCATGGAAATATTACCTTTTTATATGTTGTAAGTTTTTGAAGTAACTAACAGCAAAATTATACAAAAAATATGAAATTTCTTTTTGCAAGAGATCTTATCTAAATGAATTATCAACGATCATACAGTAAAATGAGTCAATACTTGGGGAAAAGTTAAGCCTGTCACATGACAAGTCCTGTTACTGTTTCTCAAGGTAAATAGCAAACAATTCGACAACTAGAAGTTTTTTTTGTAAATTTTTATTAAACTGATACAGAATGGCTTTTAAATTACACGCCTTAGAATTAAAATAATTTTAATTTAAAAGGGCTTAAACCAAACAAAATAAAATAAAATTATTTATTATAATTAAGTGAGGCCATAAACATCGCGACCCGAAGGATAATATATTCATATTAAAGTATATTTTGCCACAATTATTGGGGATGTGGCCAACCCATTACCCTGGGACGGTAGTGGTCCCTCTGTGGATTTCAGAAGTTTATGTTGGTATACGGATGTATCCAAAACTTTAGATGGAGTAGGCGCTGGATTCTATAGACCCAACATGAAAATCTCAGTGCCCATGGGTAAATGGTCCACGGTATTTCAGGTAGAAATACAGGCAATCAGGCGCGCATATAGCTATCTTTTCCGATGATCAGGCAGCCCTTAAGTCCCTAGTTTCATGGGAAATTCGTTCTGAGTTTGTTTTAGAGTGCTTTGACTCACTTCAGAAGCTATTGATACGGAACAAGGTTTCCATTTACTGTATACCTGGCCATAGCGGTCACCTGGGTAACGATGTAGCGGATGAATTTACCAGGAGGACCTCAGCCGCTCCTCTCATAGGCCCAGTGCCCTTTTGTGGCGTAAATTGGTCGAATGTAACTACTCTAATCAGAGAGAACGACATGTCGACCGCTAAGAAAGTTTGGGTGGCTTCTCCCGGTCTTAGGCAGGCCAACTCATTGTACAGCCATTCTCATACAGTGGCATCCTGAATTTCAACAGGAACGACTTACGGCTTGTTACTGGTTTCCTCTCCGGCCATTATGGACTGAACTACAATCTTTGGAAAAGTAACCTAATTCGCTCACCCTTGTGCCATTTATGGCTGGAAGAAGATGTGACAACGGCACACATTCTCTGTGAATGTATAGTCTTATGCAATAATAAAAGGCGTGTTTTGCTTTCTGAATTTGTGAGTTCGGATGATATTAGGCAGGCTTCTCCAAGCTCTGTGCTGACTTTCATAATGAGAGTCATTCAGAGCTTGGTTTAATTTAGAGATCCATGGCACAAAAGATCCATCAGGTGTCGCAGTGCCGGTCCTTGGACCAGATCTATTCATTTTTTATTCTAAGGATCATATATGGATGCCAAATTTTCTCCGAAATAAATTAAGACTGCGATTAGGGACAACTATTTTACTATTCATTCCAGTAACGAGCAATTTCCATATGAGCCTATGAAGTATCTACTTTTTAATATATCCCCCTGATATACCCAAAAAAGGCTGGGCGTATCTGCTGGTTAAATATTAGGCCTAATATTTTATAAACTCTAATTTAATTTATTTATAAATTCTAATAAGACAGCTGCTACTATGGTTAAAAAGGAAACTTGCTGTAACAATTGAAAAATATGCATTATATCGCTGTTCTTAATTTATCAGATACAGAATGGCTTAGATTTATACAATCACAAAAACTGTGCTTCCACTGCTTCAAGACGGACCATTCTTCAAAAGATTGTTCATCAAATTCGTTTAGAAAATGCCGCAAGAAACTCAATATATTCCTACTGATTTAATCAAAATTTAACCCACAAGTCAAGCAGAGTACTATTTTTATTCCGAACATGGAACTAAAACTAATTAATGCATTTCCAGCATGATATTGGGGCCAGGCACCCAGCATAACGGTAGTTTATTTTGGCACCAAGTTCATTTAGAGATGTAACACTGTCCAAGACAACATCCAATCTTATTTTGTAAGAGATTAAGGCCATGAGCGTTGATGGGCTATCTGACATAAAGTAGATACGAATTCCCTACCAGAGTGATATGATTTCTTAAAAAAACTCCAACTTATTGTTAAGGAAATTGAAAAGTTTTTTATTTTGAGTGAAGTACAATCGATACAATAAAGTTCTAAATAAAACGTCATTCAAATGGCCTCCACGACTTCTTCTGCAGGGACGAATTCGATGAACTTAATTTTCGAGCACTAAATCAAGTCGTATGTCATGAATGGCACGTTCACTATTGACTTGTAAAGCCTGAAGAGAGTCTGGTTTATTTCGATAGACCAATGAATTCAAATAACCCCACAAGAAATAGTCTAATGGTGTTAAATCACAACTTCTTGGAGGCCATTCAATATCACAATTTCTTGAAAAAATCGAATCTCCAAACTTTTCTCGCAATAATTCAATTGTTGGATTTGCTGTGAGGCAAAATCAGTAAATTAAGTTCTTTCTCAAAATCCGCCAGGTTTTCGTCCCAATTGTTTAGAACGTCTTGGAATCTACAAATTGCGGTCTTCAGCAACGCTTGCCTGAACGCAGCAATATTTGCATTACTTCGAGCGGTTCTTTGTCTTATTGGCACTTAAACATTATGTAAAGAAAATATAAGCTCAACATTTTCAACAATTTGATGAATAGCGAGCACACTTGGACGATTGTTACAGACAGGAAGATAGTAAAGTTACAACCCATTAAAATGATAAGACAGTAGAGTAAAAACTTCCATATGGCTCAGCAGATTCAACTTATTATAGAGGACATTTAACTAAAGGGTGTTTTTTATAGAGTGACACAAGTTTAAATCATAATAAAACAAGGAAATATATTTTTAATATCAATGAAACGGGCTTTATTGGAAAGAAAATCAAATAAATAAAGAAAATCAACACCTTTGGTTGATCGCACCTGCTGTTGGATGGCAATGAGGTCTGAGCGGTAATTAACCTTGATAACGTGTGCAGTCTAATTTTTCTTAGTGTGTTCAATTATTACGAGCTTTAAGATTTTCCTTTCTAATAAAAATAATAATTTATTTTGAAAAATTAAATTTAAGACAACAAAATTAAGCCTGACTTTTAAATTTTACTTAAAATGCAAAGAAAATCAATTGAAATAATTTTTGATTATGTTAAAATATTAATTAAACGTTGATTTATATTTTTCTAAGTAAACAGTTGGTGCAGGACAACTAAATTGCTTTTTGTATGAAGAAATCTGGTCCTTACTACTAATTGGAAAGAATACCAACTATTTAACCAAGTATTTAACAGAAATAGAATACGAGAATTTCTACATTATTACAGTTCAAATAATAATTACGTTTATTCGTAATAATAATAATATAAAATATTTAATTTAATTGTATAAAAATATTAAAAAAAACAGAAACCATTTTATTGCATACTGTTAGGAGTTTATTGTAGTATACATTGTATTTTAATTTGCATATATGTATGTATGTATTAAGTTTGCCAATTCTTATACTATACTACACTTGCCAAAAAGTGTCTGTGTGTGTGTGTGTGTGTGTGTAAATGTATGTATAATCCAACTGATACAAATATGATGCTGGCTGCTGTCTCCATTCAACTGTTAAACAATCAAATGTATTGTTTGTTCCGTTTTTTGGTTTGTTTATTCACACAAAACTGTAAGAGTAACTTCATGTGAGTGTATGCATCAGAGAGCCAGCATGTATTAATAAGTATTTTGCATATGGTTTACACACACCAACACACACACACACACATACACACAAGTGTACATCCTCATTTGAATTATACCCATAGAAAAAGTTAAATATTGACTCATACAATACAGCCCCATAATTTTACCAAAGACAAGACAACAATGAGCCTGTTATGTGTTAAATAAATATTATATTGTATTCAATATATTGTTTGTTATTTTATAACAAAAGATGTGCCATTAATTACACCAGTATGGTACGTCTCAATAATTTGATTGCTGAGAGTATAACTATAAATTTAATGTGTAAGCTATAATGATTTGCTACATTTTAAATGAATATTGGAATGAGATTTAAAGCTTATTAAATTTGTGGATGCACTATATTTTACAAATAATTCGCTAGTTCAAATCAAAGTATTTTATCAGTTCACATTGCGGGTTTAGAACTGGCGACTCTTTTAATTTTTGAGAGTTTATCAGATCCTCTGGTGTTGGGTAGTCACATTAAATTTTTTAAGCTTTGTGAAAAGGCATTTTATTAATTGTTTGACTTCGTAGATGATTCTACTAACAGTCGAAGGAGGACGCTGTAGTGTACATTTATTTATTTATTTATTATTCGCCAACAAACCAAAATATCCTTACAGGCTAATTAATAAGTTTTAATTTACCAATACATTTAATAACTCCTTATTGTCTAACAACATCCGAAAATTATTCTCAGACAAAGAAAAATCTATGTTAACAACATTGTTCAAATTATTTATAGTACTTAAAGGTCTCAGTATAGGCTCACGCATGGAGTAATTTGAAACATAGATAATCAAATTTAACAAGAACTCTCAATGAATGGAACCATTAATCAAATTATATATTATCATGACTGAATTAAAAGATCTTCTAAGATAAAGAGACTTTAATCCTAAAAGCAAGCAGATATGAGGTAGACGACAATATAAAACTATTATCACGAAAAGCAAATTTTACAAATTTTTTCTGAATTCTTTTAATTCTGTCAATATGGACACGGTAAATGGGGTTCCATACAAAGCAAAAATATTCTAATTTAGAACGCACAAAACTCGTATATGGTATTCGCCTTAGGAATTATGTAGTCCAGGTGGGCATTAAAATTAAGCTCTGTGTCCAGAACAAGGCCAAAATTCCAAAATTTCGCAAATTTTGTATTGGAAGTCCTTACGGCTTATGAAAAATAATTTGGTAACATTTATTTATATTTAAAGATATGTTATTAATAGCACACCAGAACGATATACCATTAATTCAATTCTGTAGAGCAACGGCATCATTGTCAGAACTTATTTCTTTAAAAACTTTAAAGTCGTCAGCATATAGTAAAAATCGAGAACCTGAAGAAGCCAGTCCAATATCATTTATAAAAATTAAGAACAGCAAAGGACCTAATATGCCATTTTAATACACATTAGAGCAATTCATGATATTGATGACCTGCCCTGACCTCAGATCAAACCAACACGCAAAGAAAAAAAATGATTCAGAAATGATCATGACGATCACTCTGTTTTCGTTTCTCCGTCATATGGTAGAGGTAGAACGAATTAAATTGTTGTCCTTTAAAATTCAATATGAACATTAAAAGTTTATTCTAAATATTATAACGTATGATTTTTATTATTATATGTTCGTAATTTTTTAAATGCTTTAAGAACATACATTTTTATTACAACATTTGTAAATATACAATTAGAATTTTTATTGGAAATCATTTCAGTTTTACTAAAGCGTTGAAAGAGTGAAAAACTAAAGCTTAAAATTAGATGATATACTAAAACCTTTTCATTGATTTTAAAGAAATCAATTTGTGAGTCATCTATTCTATCTATTATAATGAAATTCATAAATGGACGAATATTAAAAAGTTATCTTAAAAAAAAAAAAAAAAATTATACGAGACATTTGTGTAACTAAAGAAATTGTAAAATGTTTAAATTATATAATATTATGTATAAGGTTTTCCAATAGGGATGATATGATTTTGAAGTGACGTTTCGGACATTTGTAATCTGTCATGATCTGTCATTTGTTTTTCATTGTATTCAGTAGTGTTTAAAATTACATCATGGAGAGATATATGCAAGAAGAACGTTGCTGATTTTGCCTTGGAACAACTTGAAAATCATCTTCTCCGATGACGCATCTGAGTGGTGCGGTAAATAAACAAAACTGTCGATTCTGGTGCGAAGAAAATCCACAAATTATTCATGAAAAACCATTACATTCAGAAAAACTCACTTTTGGGCTGGTGGAATCATTGATCCGTACTTGTTTAAAAATGTTACAGAATGTCAGAATGTTACAGGCAATGGTGATCACTATAAATCCATGATTAATTTTTCGTTCATCAATTGAACAATTCGTGTCATAATTTATTTATTGAAGCAAATGTTTGGTAACCGCATAGTTTCACGTTTCGGACCCGTGAATTGGCCTCCAAGATCGTGCGATTGAACACCGCTAGACACTTTTCTGTGGGAGGATATGAGAAGTTGCTAATCTACGCCGATATGCCCGAAACGATTGACCATTTGGAGGACAACATTCGCCGCGTTATTGCCGATATACGGCCACAAATGTTGAAAAAAATTCATCAAAAACTGGATCTCCAGATAAGCCGTGACAGTTAAATGCCAGACGTCATATTTAAATTTTAATGCCAGAAGATTATCTAACGAATAAAGTTAATTTCATGTCAATTTAAAAAATATTTTTTTTTTAATATCACTTCGAAGTTTTATACCTCTACTATAAACACCGTTTATAATAACAGCGACTAAATTGAGAGTTGAAAAGGTGAAAAATTTTGCCTATTCTGCGCTATCAGTTACTCAGTCGTCTTGTCTAAAAAACAATACAATACAACAATTTAACTATTGAGGTAGTCCGTTTTTTAAGGTGGACACAAATTTCTTTAGATAAGAATCACAGTTTTTCGTAATTTTAAAATGAAAATTATTAATTACCAAGACAGGAACTGATTAAGATTATGGGCAGCTGTGCTACACTGAATTTGAAAAAAAAAATTAAAGACAAAAAAATATAAATTTAAACCCGATCCAAAAACTCAATATGTTTTTCTGTTTCCTTCATAGTCTTTTGTCTAAACGTCATATAATTATATTTTTGTTTTAATATTTGATGATGCCAGTGTGAAAGCCAACTTGCATATTTTCTATTTACTTCAATTATTAAGGCGAGTTGATTACATCCACCAGACATTTTTTTGTTTTTTCTTTTATTTCTTTCTTATCTGCTTCATGTTTTTTTTTCTTTTTTTTTTTGGTATGTTTTCTCTGTTTAGGCCAAGAGTTTTTCTATTGTCAATTTAACATTTAAAATTGTTGACTTTGACATAAATGTGAAAACTTTTGACTTCTTTTTGTGCAACATGGCGAAAATGATTGTTATGAATGGGAAATATCAATGCAGTAAGTGTTGTCATGAGAAAAACTTCAAACATAATTATGAGTACCAAAAGATGTCAGCAGAAATAGTTTAATGAAATAATTTTTAAAAAGTTAAATTAAAATGTTTATATAAAATATATTAGATTTGTTTTTGAATTCATATGAGATTTTATATAAGAGAACAACACAAACAACTTTTTTTATCTCTTTATATTATAAACATAAACATGCACACAGATACACCAAATTGAGAGATGTGTGAAAAATGAACGCACTAGACTTAAACGAAACGAATGCATTATAAATATCAAATGTTATTTTGTGCTCGACTGCAACTCTAATGATTTTTTTATTTTTTCGTTCATGTTATTTTTTTTTCAGAAACAAAACTTTGTGTGAACAAATGTCTGTTTCAATATTTTTGTTTTGTAGTTTTTGCAAAACTTGTGTTTAAACTTATGCTCTATACAGTTGCTGTAATTTGTTTGTGTTGTTTTTTCGCTACAAAATGTTGCAAATATAAATTATGGCTGTTACTGCACCAACAGATTTAATTGTAGTTGTTGTGGTTGTTTTTTGTTAGGTTTGCGTAAAATGACAGTGTAGACACTAATCTCTGACAGGTAACATGACACGAACATTATTTTGTATAGAAATTGTTTGAAATATGGCATAAAGTGATTTATTGCTGCTGGTAGAACTGTTTTCCGTTTACAAACTTGTTTTTGTTTTTTTTTTCTCTTGTAATAACGACAATTTAATGGGAAGTTTGGTTTAAACAAACACTGAGCAGTTTCGGTTTGGATATTTTTGTTTTCTTGTTTTAATAAAGTAATTATAATATTGCTTAATTCAATAATGGAAAATAATTTTGTTGTAAGAAGCGATAAATCAAAAAAAGAAAAAGGAAGTCCAGTAGAATACTTTGTCATCGGAAAGCTCCTGTTACAAAATCGATGAGAAATTTTGTTACGATTTTCCTAAAATTACAATTGTATTCATCATCTCTGCTACACTCAACCAAAAAAGCAATTAAATTCAAGGAAAAAATTCGTAGATTTAACGTATTTATTCCTTATTTTTCACCCAAGGAACAGGTTCTTCGAATACAACGTATGACAATCATTGGCTGGTTGAACTCAACGTCCCAGTTCGTTGAAGTTCAGAAACCATACGTTGAAACCGTACGTTGATTTTTAAGAATTTATTCCTTGATCCAACGTATTCATACAACAAAATCAAGAAATAGGTTCTTTGAATCAAAGTATTTGTTCATTGTGTTTAAATAAATAAACGAGTTTCTTAAATTCAACGTATTATACGTTAAATCACAACACGAGTTCATTATTTTATTCAACGAATAAAATCAAATAATGGATTCAACGTTGAGTTCATAAATACGTAAAATCTTACTTTTAATTTCAAGTACTGAAACAACGTATAATACGTTGAATTTCAAAGAATTTAATTCAAGGAACGGGAGTTCGTTGAATTTATGTAAAACTGATTTTTCAGTTTATCTCAAAAAATTTCTAACTTTCTTTTGTATGATGAAAAATAGCAGAGGTTCAATAGCTCTGGATAATACAGAAGACAATCGTTTAGTATCTCTCTGATTCGAGGATAGCAAGCAAAGCATATAAAGGACGAAGAGAAAAACTAGAATAAATACTAAAAATAATATTAGTTTACACAAGATGTATAAAAATGATTAGAAAAATTGTATACAAAAGTCTCTGTGCACTGTTTTCGTTATTTGTCCCTCCCACATTCGATTAAAGAACTCTCCAAAAAGCTACGAAATGAAAAAAAAAAATGCGCAGTAGATTCTGTAGGATTTCAAGTTCAAAAAGCTTTCTTGGAACAGCAACAATGCCGTAAACATAAACTCGAAATAATTTATGCAAACAAATTCTTTGTCCTTCTAATAGTGGAAACAAAACATTACAAATATTTTCATTAAATTCTAAAATAAATTTTTTAGAAACATTTTTAATTTGTTATTTTTATCATGTATAATGTACAAAATTGTTTCTTCCTAACGTTTATATGTGAAATAAAATTCCCTTAAAATATAAAACAGATTTTCTAAATAATTTATTTATCTTTAATTGACTTAAAAACCACAAATCTTTGAAAATAATTTGTTTACCTGCTACTTTGATTTCTTTAGATAGAAATTTTATATTTCTAATAAATGAAATACACAATATTTTCATTAAGGCAATAACATTTTGAAAATCATTTTATATTATTTTTCAATTTTTACTTTATTCCTCTAAAAGCATCAAAAACAGGCAGGCATGTAGACAGGCGGAAGTTGGCAGTTATATTAAACATGGATTATTTTGTTAAAAAGTACATGCATTAATATTTAAAACATTTATAAGAGCATGCAACAATTTCCAATTATTCCCAAAACACATTACGAACATCACATAAGTGTAGTTCAAAGCAAAAGTCTTCTCTTAAGTTTTCAAGAAGATGATGATGATGCAGTCAACAGCAACAAAAAAAAATATATATATAAAAAACTAAATTGAAATAATACATACTTGTGCACTTTTTTTCTTTATATATAGTTTCCTTTATGTTTATCAGCAAGTGTCTTTAAAAGGAAACTTTATGCTCTCTTATGTACTTAAAATAAAGGATAATAATAAGAGTTACAAGTGCGAAATAGTATATGTGCTTTATGTACTAGTGTCACTGTGTGTGTGTGTGTGTGTGTTTGGGGGGTGTGTATGTTTGTTTGTATGTTTGTGTACGCTGGGAGTACATAAGTAACAAGATTTTCTTATTAGTGCTGAGGGTTGCCTAAGTGCTTAAGAGCTTTATTGTTCGTCCTTTGCTGCTTTTAGATAGGAAAGTATGGGCTACATAAATTTATTTAAATTTATACGCCTGGATAGCAGCAAATAATTATTTAAATTTTGCCCATATGTACGTTAAGGGATTTCCATATTAATTTTAGGATAATTAAATCTTAAATAATGTATTGTGCATTAAGTCATTTATTTGTTGTATAATTTCTAAGACCAACATGAGTTCCAATAGACATAACACATTATGAAATTAATAATATTGACAATTTTATTTCCCATCCCAGGTTTATTCCAAATGTTTAAATAATTTCGATAAATTTATACGCAGAAGACTGTTGGTATTACTGCTGCACAAATTAAAAATGTTAAGGAATTTTTAAAAGACAAAACTGATTACTAAATCTGAAGGACAGGCTTATAATGCTCAGTTTCAAAACGATAAAAAAGTCTTTAAGCAATAAAATTAAATTTTATCCATTTATGCACATTTCGAATGTAAAAAGTGTTTTTTAAAGAGTGTCACAATTTTGCGTTGACATCACTGCTTTATTTGAGCACCCATTTAACAGCTGATAGCTGTTAATATTTCATTATTCATTGTTGAAATTTGTAATCAAAATAATTTTTCTATTCCGCAAAGTCATCGTGCAGTTGGCGATAGAATTGTTTTGCTGCAAGAAACTTTTGATGAAAAAATAAAATGGCCCAATTACTTGGCCAACAAGATCGTGTGATTTAACCTCATTAGATTATTTTCTTTGGGGTTATTTAAAGTCACTTGTCTACGTCAATAAACCACAAACAATTGAATACCTGAAAATCATTATTTGAAGAGTTATCGGCGAAATACGGCTGCAAATGCTGTGAAAAGTTGTTGAAAATTGGTGTTCCAGATTGCGCCTTTTACGCCCAGAAGTCTACATGGCAGAAATCAAATTTAAATAATTTCATGAAATATTCTTTCCAATAAAGCCCTTTTCATTGATATTAAAAATATATTTTTTTGTTTTATTATGATTTAAACTTGTGTCCCTCTATAAAAAAAAACCCCTTTAAATGGAATACAAGTCTTCTCATCACTAAATAGATGAAAGTGGTAACTTTTTTAATATTTTTGATTTTCTATTTTAAAAATAGAATTGACAATAAATATTTCTACTAACATTATTTGTAGTAAAAACTAAGGACATTATCACTAAAGGATTTATTCAAGTTATTGTGGCCTTAATGAACAAATTTTTTAAGAAAACATTGCACTTTAAGTCTATCAATCGTTTATGAATAGGGGGAGCATGAAAAGTGCGTAATTTTAGGATCAACAGTAAAACAGTTTTTCATAATCATTGCATGTAAATAAAAACAAGAGCTTAATGTGAGTTTTGCTGGTAAAAACAATTTAAACAAACGTCAATGGGTATAAAAATATGTGTCACTGTCAAAGCGTCATACAAAATAAACGGAGTCTGAAGACTGTAAATCAAAAATTATCGGAATACAAAACGGAATTGAAACCATTCGAAATGGGTTACTTGCCATTATATATTTTTAAAACAAAATTCGTCATTATCAGCATGCCAAGAAATAGTAGAAAAATCTGTTTTCATTTCAACATAAACAGCAAAGCAGAACAAGGTTATTTCCCGAACGGCACACAAAACGATCATCATTTTTTACATTCCTCATACTTATCATTACTTGTAAGTTAATTCTGTTGAACGTCATTTCAATTTTTATACAATTTGAATACGAGAATTATTTTAGTTCAAAATTAATATTGTGTGAAGACTTCCGAAAATCTCCTTGTTCTCTTTTGCTGCGTACATTGAAATTTTCAATTTATTAAATCTTATTTATTTTCAATGTAAAAAGTTTCTAATGACTGATACTTGTAAAGGAAAATTCCTATAATTTATACGCGTTTCGGAATTTCTAAATTTTACTCCAGTTAATAATTCCCTGTAGGAGAAATTAAAGCTTACTTTCGTTTAAATACATGATTTAATTTCGGCCGTAAAAAGTACTGAGATCAAAATAAGGACCAAGGACCATATTATAAAGGCAAACAAAATTTTTCCTAGCTTACAGGTTGCCTAGAAACGAGATGGAATTTTACCTATCAAGAACTTGGTCCTTAATTTGATCTCCGTACTTTTTACGGCCGAAACTTTTTGGATACGAACTTGGCCTTATTTTCACATTTATGTTTTTGTGTGGATCTCACTTCTTTTTTCTAAGTTGTTTTTGTATAAATATTTATATGTATTGGTTATCTTGGCCTACCTGTGTAGAAAATTTCAGCTTTCTAGCTATACTAGAAGTGCATCACACAAAGAAGGGGAACCCTAGTACCCCCTGGTGGAAAGTGCCCGTTTTCAGATTTTTCTGGTTATTTTCTAACCAAGACCAGAACCCAGAATATTTTTTGTTTTTAGAAATTGTTTGTTGGGTCGAACGGGAAGGGGGCGGTAGGACGTTGCAAATGGCCCGCCACAATAATTGATTATCAAATAATTTCGCCATATTTTGGACATTTTTTGACCTACGTCGATGATATTTGGTACATATGGTATTGGCATAATTTGGAATACGTACTAGGAGAAAAGTGGGTGGGACCACGCCCCTTTCTAGGTAAATTAAAAATCGTATAGTCTTAACTACTGGACCGATCGTCATTAAATTTTCACAATAGGATATATAAATACTTTTAATTTTATTTTATAACGAGGGGGTAGCGAAGCACACCGGGTTATGCTAGTACTTAATAAAAATATTAATCATACGTCATGGTGGCTCCATTTATATCTTCAGCAAAAAGCATACGGCAAACTTTATATATGAAATATTAATTCTACGTAATAATTAACAAAAACCCTTGAAGAAAATATTTATGTTTATAATTCTTGGCGAACTCTACTAATTAAAATTTAAAATTTTAATGACGCTTTTAAGCTCTACTTTAAATAGAGACAATATGGAGACCAACAAAGTATTTTCATTAATTAAGAAAAAAACAAAAGATATATTTTAGTCTATCAGTTCACAAAGTTTAAGTTATACAAATTAATAATTCATCTTTCTCTAACATGGATTTTACACTTCATTGCCAATATTTGCAAAGCAAATCTTTACAGTCTATATAAACTGCAAAATATAAATTTTGTACACAGTTTTCATGACAAACTGTGTTAATTGAGGGATGGGTTATGTGTAATATTGGATACAAGAGCTTTATAACATTTATAGGTAATAAAATAATTTACTGGACTATGTAGTCATGTTAAAGTCATGGTGCATTCATAGTGTAGTCTAGTTTAACTTACGTCCATTATACGCTCATATTCCAGTCATAATCGAGGCATACTGATGATATCGTTGTCTAGACATAATCTAGTCATAGCATATTTATATTTTAGTAACAGACTAGTCTTGCTGTACTCTAGCTATAATCCAGACATAATTCCAATTTAAATCATTGGTTTTTATTTTTTCTTAATTTGGAAAGGATATATGGAAAAAATATAGCCGTATGGTACACTTGGGAGTGCTTTTTTTCTAATGAAAATGTTACATGTAATGCAAAATATATATATATTGCCTTTGACTATTTTTAATGTGTGTTTTTATATTGAAAAATTGTGTATTACTTGTATATTTGTGTGTGTGTGAGAGAGAGTTCTAGGCATTCTTGTTTCTGTATTTATTGAAAAACTTACACCAACAAGCAGAGAAAACAAATGTATGTATGTTACATGATGTCATGAGGCTTAAATTAAAAAAAAGAGATGTTTATATAAAAATTTATACATATTTGTGTTTACGAGTGAGAAAATTTAAATAAGAAATTTTTACAAAAAGATTATTCGCAACAGCAAACATTTTTTATTATGATGTTTTTAATATAAAAAGTCACTTTGCAAAAATTTAATTTTCCAACTAAAAATTTTAGATTATTTATAAAAAGAATTTTAATCATTCCAATCGAAAATTTCATTTAGTTAATAATTCTGGAATATTTTATTAATTTATTTGAAAAATATTTGATTTTGTGTGTTGACGAAGTGAAACGACCTTTAATTATGCTTTTGAAAAATTAAGGCCTCTACTTAATACAAAAGGGGTTGCTTCTTTCTATTGAAAAATTGGTTAAATAATTGATATTCTTTCCCAATTAGTGTTCACCTTTACAAATAGTGAAAACTAACAAAAGAACACTGGTAAGAGCTGAAGCTCCCTTGAAATCGGTATACTAATGCGTTCTGTTAGTCTGCAAGGATACGCTACTGTTTTTAGAAATTCTGATTATTAGGAAATTTCATTAATTCAATAAAAACTGAATTTAATTAAGCTTAAACAATATTAATTGCTTAAATATACTTTAACAAACAATACGGCCATTAGCGTTCTTGGTTTTTACAATTCACTTATGAATTTTTATTTGAACTGAGTGATGTTTAATCAAAGAAATTATAATTTGTCAGGCTTCAGTTCGTTTTATCTAAATTTATTTTCTTTTTTTATAAATTAACTTACTATTTTTATTATGAAGAAAAATGTAGAAGCTCTTCTTGGTTTTTTTAAGAATACTTTAAGATCGGTGCACGTTCAAAAGAAAATGTTTGCATTCTTTTACATTTCTATTATCTATTTTTAATTGTTATTCCCACAATTTATTCTGCAGAGTTCATTGTGCTTTTGCATGTGAAATATTTAAACTAATATATCTTTTATTGTTCTGCGCCTTTAAGTTTTGCATTTCATTTACTAACTATATTTTACTCTACTGCAAAACACAAGAAGGATATAATGAGTACTTTTGAAAATAGTCTGAAGCAAATGGATTCTTCTGTAGCGTAATTTTGGCCTTCTACTTCTTAGTTTTTCTAGACTTTTTCAAAACTACAAAATTACAGAGAACAAATTGTACAAAAAAAAAAAAAAAAAAAAATTAACAACTATTTTTAAGACTTTTTATATAGTTTACAAAATATATCCCTACTGCAGTTTTAAACTTACAAACTCGGACTGCAAGTTTCTGGACAGCCAGTTAAACAATAAAGAACAACTTACAAAACACATAAAATAATAATTTAATAAAAGCGAACAATATTTTCTTTTTGGTTTAAAATTCAATTGAACAAAAGTTTTGTTACCAGCAAAAACAAAAGAAACAAATAAGAAAATAAAAGTTTATTTTTTTTTTGGAGAAATAAAACCAAAAATAACAAGTCAAGAAAGTAAAACAAGCATACATATTGCTCCTCAGGGATCGGAACGGAACATCAACAAATACTATCATTATGTATCATTTTGCTTATTGTTTTACTATACAGCAGCCGTTTTACCAGTTCTTAACATTTCCTGAATCATTAAACTCACCAGGGATTTAAACACAAACGTTTATAGAAACAAAAAAAAAATAAAAAAAAAATAAAACAAAAACATGTCTAATATTACATTAAACAAACGAAAAGGAAGCAGGCAAAATAATCTAGGAAATGCTTATAAATGGCAACCAAACGACTTAATGGTTGGCTGCTGACCATTTTTATATTAATGTTAAAGTTGCGGGTTTTATAAATTAATTTTTACACTTTTTTTGTTTCTTTACTATACCACGACGCAAAAAAAATAAGTAGTCTGAAAAACTGCGGAAATATTTCTTAACAAGAAAAGCAATTTGCGTCTGCAATGCAACAAAACGTGGTGAAAATAACAATTTTGTGCTCAGTTTTTTTTTCTTTTTGCTATTTTCAAATTAGTACATAGTATACTTTTAGGAGCTATTTGAATGCTGCCATATTATAGAAGGGAAGTGCATATTTCCGATAAATATTTTTATTTAATTTTTTGGTATTTCTGCTTACATTTTCTAGCAAAAAATATAAAAAATGGATGTTTTTAATTTTGGTTTAAAAACTTCATGTATATGAATAGAAATATGAGCAATTTAATGGCTGGTTTAAATTAAATATTCCTCTCAGCTTCTAAAAAGTATCATATTAATTAAAAACAATTTGCATTTCTACACTATGAAAATAAAACTAATATTGGACTTCTTTGTGCGAATTATCAAGTATAATACAGTAAGTGTTGTAAATTAGGTTAATAGTTTATGACACTCTGTGTTAGAAAAATTTTATAATTTCGTATTTATTCCTGTTTTGTGTTTTCCTGTGATATGGCCATGAATAAATGTGCTGATAAATGTAGATTTGAGGCAGCCAACTCAATTCCTTAAAAGCTCTGGTATTAAGCATTCCTTTAGTTTTTAAAAGAAGTGCAGCAGAGCTGCTTACACCACTGCTAAGACTTCATGACTTAAATAATAACACATTGACACAGTCATGAAAAACACTCCTTTGGCTCTACTGAACATGCATCAATCTCACCTTTTTAGTCATAATTATTTTAGTAGTCAACGCGCTGAAAACAAACTCAGTTCGATCTTGATACTTGAGATTATATGATAACAAGCTTTAACCTGTACGCTACATATTAATGAAGGATTCTACTGTCTGTATAGAAAATTTATGGAAGAAGCAACGAGGTACGAAAGTAATCAAATTTTACTCACTACCTCCTACTGTTGATAAATATAAAAAAAATTAGAGAAAAATAAACAAAAAGTACCAAAAGTAACAATTTGTCTCGTTTTTAGCCCTCTAAAGTATCCTATATTTGAAATTGGCTTACATTCTACACGTCTCCCAACCTTTTTTAAAAATCCATTAAGACAACATCTTCAGAAAAAAAGTACCAAATTTAAAAAGCACACATATTAAAAAAGTACCACAAGTAAAATTTTTCCACATTTCAGTCCCCAAAAAAGTAAGAAATGTACAAAAAATTTATGAAATATTAGTATAAAAAAATTAAGGGACTAAATAACCCAATTTTCCCTTTTTACGCCTTAAATATACCCAGACAGAAATTAAAACATTTCGAATGAATAACTAATTCCGACTCTACCCAAAATGTTTTACTACGACTGTACTGCAAAAACAAAACTATGAATTTTTTTCAATACCATTTTGCCAGTAATAATACACCGCTACAACAATTTGACGTTTGTTTTTTAATAAAACTTTTGCGACAATCAAACAACACCGTAAATACAAACAATACTTTATTTCACTTTACTTATTTTGAATTAAAACATTTATAATAATTTTACTACAAATAAGTGAAAACAGTTTCTTGATAATAAAAATATTATTTTTTACACAATAATATGTTGAAATAAGCTCGTGTTTTTATATATCCTGGCATAGAATATTAGCTAATATTATCTAAAACAGTCCAACATTTAATGTGTGGAAAGTTAAAAATAAAACAAATTTTTCGGTACAAGAGGACTAAACATTTTGACTTAATTGCCTAAAATTTTAATTTCATGGAATCATGTGAAACTCTCTAATTTAATATGTGCTCAATGAAACTTTCAAGCATTTATCTAATACGTCTCATGAGATAAAAACAGAACACTACAGACACCACGAAATGAGCGTAGACAAACAAATTACATTATGTCGTATAAGTAATAATAATACTAATAAAAATATCAATCATACGTCTTGTAGGTGGATTCTTATTAACTCCAAAATATATGCAATAATATTTTACCATATTAGTTGCATCCGGCGGTATACTTAATAAAAATATCAATCATACGTCATGGTGGCTCCATTTATATGTTCAGCAAAAAGCATACGGCAAACTTTATATATGAAATATTAATTCTACGTAATAATTAACAAAAACCCTTGAAGAAAATATTTATGTTGCTTTTCTTGGCGAACTCTACTAATTAAAATTTAAAATTTTAATGACGCTTTTAAACTCTACTTTAAATAGATACAATATGGAAACCAACAAAGTATTTTCATTAATTAAGAAAAAAACAAAATAAAGATATATTTTAGTCTATCAGTTCACAAAGTTTAAGTTATACAAATTAATAATTCATCTTTCTCTAACATGGATTTTACACTTCATTGCCAATCTTTGCAAAGCAAATCTTTTTAGTCTATATAAACTCATTAATTTTACAATAGTAGTTGCAGCTTAAATCAAGAACAAGAGCAATATTGCTAGCAGCAACATTAATGGTAAACAGACCAACTATTGAAAATAAAAAGAAATTCTTTTGATTGCATATAACACATTTACACACAACGGCAGACTGTAAACGAGCAAAAGAGTGTGTAAGAGGGACAGAGAGGGAGGGGGAGAAGGATAGATGACAAAATCATACACTTGCACACGCAAACACTTTAGCTGGAACATTAAATCTCAAAATTACACACCAACAAAAACACAAGACGAATCTACTCTAATTCATACTTAAACTAACACACTAACACAAAATAACTCTCTCACCCTTTTATAGTCATACTTATGATTGTAATGACCTTACGAGTAATCTAGAAGTTTTCATTAAAAATGCATCATCACTGATGCTACAAACAATATTGAACTTTTCAAACAGCAACAGTGTGGCTCCAGCTAAATGAAATTAATATTTTTTATTACTCTCTTGTTGTTTAGATATGCTCAAAAAACTTGACTGACTGCCTGACTTACTGACTGCCTGACAAGATGGCAACAAGCTCTTGTCTTCAAATCAAGATGTGTGAGGAAATTATGTTTAAAAATTTAAAAACAAGAAAAGAAAATAATGCCATTAAAATTCAAGACGTTGTTCATTTTCTTACGTACTGTTTCTTCATTGGCAACATTGTTGCTCATAATAAAAGTAAAGTTTTATGAGAAACAATTGAAGATGATATCCAAAATTACTTTATGATAATAATAGTAAAAAAAACATTAGAAAAGGCCAATAGAATGTTGAAAAAAAAATCCTTAGAAAATTTAAATAGCGAACATTATATGTATACAAGAGTAAAATTAAGGATTCGAGTGGAGGAACATAAACATACTGATGTGGATTTTATGTTAAACTTCATAATGCTGTACAAAATAATATGAAAAATAGTAAAAACATGACTCTATATGAGAATGATTTTGAAACCATTTAAATGAAAATGGTGCTATCTTTTAAAGTCATCATTAATAAAGGAGTTAATTATCTAAAGATAAAACCAAATCAGTAGATAACTCTTTAAGTAAAATTTGGATATCTTTTAAATTTTCCTTGGCTCAGAGCTTCCGGTTAGAATTTTCAACGAAATGCAAGACTGCTACATGAAAATACTTTGCGGCACAAAGAACGTTATATTTTTTCGGGAAATATTTTAAGCCTCCAGCTCATGTGAAAACTAATATATGTGGACTTTCGACAAAACAATTCAAGTACAATTTTTAAAATATTCAGTAGCACAAAAATACCATTAAAGACTGGGGCGAAACTTTTTTGTGTATATGGGTTTAAGGAAAATTAAACTTTTACTATAACTTACTAATCGCGATTAAGTTTCTACAGTGTTTTTTTTTTTTTTTTTAATTTCAATTATCTGTTGTTGATCAGTCGGACACATATGAAGACAATATTTAATACATTAATAGTGTTGATACAAATTATGGCGGAAATCTGCCGATTAGTTCAAAAGATGCGCCTTAAGATCCTGCATATAAAACTTTGGAAAATTTTTAAAACTATATTTAGTCGAAGTAAGTGAATGTAATTTTTTGTTGCACAAGTTATATGGAATAGATACCATTAAAACATAATTATCTCTTAAATCTGAACTGAAAAGACAAAAAATTATAATTAAGAATATTTTAAATTGTGACTATTAAAAAAATAAAATTAAAGTCGTGGGAGACAAGTAAATAACAACGGAGTTTTTCACTTAAAGCCGTAAAATTTTTTATAAGTTCAAGGATATTAGAGTTATTTTTTGTTTATTAGTTGCTAATGAAATTATTTTGGACTATAAATCACAAGATCATACATGGATAAACTATGTGGGTGGTGTTGGCTGAAGTGCTTAGAGCGTTACTAAGCAAACAATGGGTTCAATCGTTGGCCAGAGCAAGTCAATCAACATCATTAATTTCTCTAATGTACATTAGTGAGACAATGTATTAATTGTTGTCGGACTATATACACAACATCGCCCTCCTTCGTCGGTTAGCAGAAACATCGGCGAAGTAAAACAATTAATAAAATGCCTGCAAATTCAGGTTAACAAAGTTAATGCGTCTTCTTAACACTGGAGGCGCCTCAAAATTACTATACAAATTAACATAATGCGCAAAGCAGAATTGTAACAGAGTTAAGCCTTCTAAATTTTCAACATCTATCTTCTCTAACCTATCCCTCTCCCTGAGTTCCGGCATAATACACTTCATACGTAGGGGTCATCCCTTGAGTGCTAAACCAAATAAGAAAAAAAAAGAAAACTGATTATTTATGAGAAGTATTTTTTATTTAATGGAGATGAACTGATCTTAAATGCTTTTAAACCAACAACTTCAAATAATTTGGGAAACTTTTTCAAATTGAATGAATTTATATATTTAAATTATTACAAGAAATTTGCCCGATTCTTATTTTGGTAGTGTGGTTAGCTCTGCAATGAAGCTCAAGCAGATATACTTATGACAACAGTGGTACACTTCACCCTACCTATTGAAGAATATATACAAAAGTCCTGATAAACGCAACTTTTGTTTTCCACTGTAGTTTTCATAAAATAATTTTACAACAACAATTTCACGTATCTCAAGGCGAAAAACAAAAAAGTTTTCAAATGCATAATTAATTAACTAAATATTTATTACTTGCACCCAAAAGTATGCACGAAATATATTTTTTAACATTTAACATAGAATATATTTTCTATATGCTAATGCAGTAACTAAAAAATATTTAATAGAAATTTTCGTATGTTGTAAAATTGATTCCATGAGTTGTAAAAGTGCACGATTTGTTTTAATGCAAATTATTTATTCTCGAAAGTTGTAGCAACGAATATATAATTAAATAAATATGTATTATTTTCTCCTAAAAGTATGCACGAAATATTGTTGTAATATTTCAAATACTTAATTTTTAAACTAACACAAACATACATATTTATTTATTGATATGAAAAGTTATTAACAATTTAATTTAATTCATCGTTCCTAAAACTATGCACCATTACTTTGTTTTTCATATTTTCGTCTTTCAAAATTGTAGAATAATTAAAAGTAAATATTTAAATTCTAAAATAATTTTTAGAGCTTGTAAAAGCTTTATTGCTTATATTTTTCCACATTTAGGATTTATGTGCAGCAGCTGATTTTTGTAATCCAGATCAGCTGTTAATGGAAAAAGTTGTTGGTTATGAAAATCACTTAATTTTGATTATGAATTAGTTTTTTTCATTTATTAAGTAAAACATGTCATTCTTATGCCATTAAAAAAAAATAACTAGTTAGTAAGTCATTAAATATTTATGTGACCTTCTTGTGGCATATAAAATCATTTTTAACATTTGCATTTCTTATTCCTGTTTGCCACTAAATATTGCATTTCACGAAAATTTTACTGCCTTTGCATGGTTACGAGTATGTTACGTATGGTATTCGTTTTTGTATTGCCAAAAATTTACTGCCACACTTGTAATAACCTTCATCTAGTTTAATACTTTTGTAGTTTGTGCTAATGCCTACACTACAGGCAAATTGCAACTTGTGGCATTATAATATTTACATATGACACTTTTATAGTTTAAAGATCTCTGGTGGAAAATTTGCTTTGAATAATTTTGTTTATAGTCACAGAGAGAGAGAGAGAGAGAGAGAGAGACCGATAGACTCAAAAATGTCTTGTGTGCTGTTGCTATAAAGGCATCAACCGCAATGGCAAACCTACACACGTAGTTCCAGTAGCAAGTGTATGAGCTTTTTTTCTACATACTACCACATATGAACATGCACAATTTATAAGTGTCAAGCTGCTACTGTTTCTTTGAAAAGTGAATGTGAATGTATACTCGTATGTGCTGCACTTTACGTTATGGCACTTATTGAAATATTAAATTTAATGGCATTTGCAAATTTTTTTTTTTGTTTTTTTTTTCTGGTTTGTTCTCGCTACTTTTGTATGTGTCTTGTTAAAGCCAGCAAAACTAACAACATGACAAACTGACAAAGATTATCAGTGTCAATTTAATGCAAAATTTATGTTCAAAGACATTTTAAAAATAATACCAAAGTGAAACTTTTTAAAGTGGGATGTGTTGCAAAAAAAAAAAAAAAAAGTTGAAGTTTTATATAAAATTTATGTCCATTTTTTGTGTGTAATATTTTTAAATTGCTGAAAGACTAATGGAGTTGTGCAGGAATACTTTATTTAAATCATGCAAATATTTGCCATAATGGATAATCGTTTGTTAGCAGTTTTAGTAATTTTTCTTGGTATGATTTCTATTGAATGGTTTCTTAATGTGTTTTGCAAAAATAATAATAAGTTATAAATTTAATAGAAGAGCTTAGCCATAAAAGTCTATGTAAGAAAAAGAATTGTTATTTCAGATTATCTTCAAATGTACCTTCTTTTTATGAGTCGTGATAGGTATTCTCTTGGAGGAAAGGAGATGTGGATTTTGGAATTTCCTTTAAAATGACTTAATAAACTCTTTTCTACTACGCCATAGTGACGTTAAACGGCTCATGGGATTCACATGATATGTCACAGAAGGATTGCGGTGCGATTAATCTGAGTTTGCTTTCTCTATTAGTTAGACAGAATGTTTGGTCATTTCGATCGCATTCTTTATGACCAGGCGAATTTCGTTACAAAAAATTGGGGTTTGAGTCTTTCAGCATTTTCTGCTCAAACCAAATTTGGCAGAATTGCTTTAAATGTACACGGATATTTACACAAGCGAATGGCTCCTTAAAATTTACCCTAACCCAGATCGTTTATAATAATTTTTTATAACTAATAAGTAAAATTATTTCTAGCAAATTTAAATAGAATTTTTAATGGAAAGAGAACTTCAAAATCAATAGGACAAAAAATTATTTTAAATTATATTCTCGAAGTATATTGAAATCAACTAATGTAAAATGCTACAAATTTTGTTACGATCACTTTGGCAGAATTAATAAAACATATACATTCAAACACACCCATACGAGTACACAGATAAATCCAGGCTGACTTTCTGCAGAATAAAAAAACATGGAGGCCCGACAAAAACTTAAGTTATAAATTTTATTTGCAATATCCCAACTTTGTGATAAAGAACTGCGTTTCTTTGAAATTTTTCTACAGCCAAGTCTCATTTGTTTTAAAGTCTTGTTTAATTATATCGTCGTTAAACTTAATTTTTGCTTTACCAAATTGAGACAAAATTTAATTTTCTGATTTATTAAGAATACTTTATGTCTGTGTTTTTCTCTTTCCATTCTGTACAAAAATATTTGATTAAACGATTTTGGGTTTAAAAATTGAATGACTGATGATATCTGCTCTTCGTTTAAGCATTCAAATCAGCAAATATGAAGATTTAGCACCAATGTTTCTTTACAGGTTCTTAAAACGCATTCGTGTTGATTCCAAGCAACCGAAATTTTAAAAAGAAAAAACTTCACTTTAGCTTAGATTAAAATTGACTGAAAAAATTTATGAAATAACTTGTAGCCAATCTGTGTATTGAACTTACAAAATTTAAAAAAAAACCGTTCTAATTATGTTTAATAATTATTGGTCTTAATTAGAAACTATTTCTAAAATCATATTACCATAAAACCCATTATAAATACAAGCTAGAAACCTTTTTTTTTTAAACAATTTCATCACATTCACCCAAATTATTCATAATGCTCTTCCAAAATCAACAAAAATCTAACAATTTCCTTTTTGTTTTACAAAATATTTAATACTTTTAAAAGCAACATTGTTTAAGTATTTTTTAATTCACAAACAAAGAGTATCAAACAGAAACTCATTTGAGTTGCATACTTTAAGGATTAAACATAATCCTTTAATGCTGAAACTTCTAGTATGTTTCAATGTGTTCGTATGCATGTATTTGTAAGACAAACAAAATTGCAATCAAATATCATAAAGCCGGAAAATTATTATGTATTAGAAAAGTGTTTGAAATATTGCTTTTTTTGAATATTCAAATGAATGTGTATGTGTTTTTAAAAGTATTACAAAATATTAGCAATTAAGGGTGTTTTTTACACACCTGACTTGCAGCAGCAAGTACACCGTACTCTCATTTATAAACAATTATTTGTTGGAGAATTATTTAAATACCACACATTTTTTGCTACACCCTGTATGACATTTGTGTTGATTTTTTTATTGCTTATCACGATAAGTGATTTCAAATGTCACTGGCTTTGGCGAAATATAAAATGTAATTAAAAAAAAAAACAAAAAAAAAATAATACAAAACCAAGAAATAAAAATAAAAGACTTACCGGATATGTCAACATAACGGTCAACATCTTTAAGCCTGCATGTCATGCCACCACAATAGGGGAAACTAGAAAAAAGAAGAACAAAGTTCAGCTGACTGTGACAATATGTTTATTGGTTTGCAATGTGCTTGTTGCAACAAATATAATATAGAATTTTAACAATAAAAAACATGTTGCACCTTTTGCTTTGATAAGCCGGCTGCTACAGCAAAACAATGTTCTCTTATGTAGACAAGCATACGCTCAAATAAATGTATACAAACGCTCATCATTATTAGAAGGTGGTGACTAAACGTGTGTAAGTGTAATTTTTTTGTGTCATTGTGGTTATTATGTGTGTAATATTTACTTTTGTTAATGTCTACTTTACAAATATTTACTACAAGTACAATTGTGTTGCAATGTTCGTTACACTTGACTGCAACCATGGTTTGGTGTAGTTTCGCTTCCTTTTCATACAGTTTTATTTTTGGCTAGCTGCCAATCACACAAACGCACACATACACCCAGCGAGAAAAAAAAAAGTGAAGACAATGAAAAAATTTTATAAAAAAAGTAAGGAAAAATATGGTGAGAAAAATACAAGTTGAACAATAAATGCAGTTTATTTTGTTGCCAATTGTTTTGCCAGAGGAAATGTGTGGATATTTTAACAGTTCTTTTTTTCTTTTTGAACAATTTGAGCGAAAAAAATTAATTATTTTCATTATACATGTATTCCTTTATATCGCATTTTTTCTTTGTTATCAAAAATTGTTAAGGAAATTGCTTAATGAGAAATAAAGCAACAGTAGAGCATGATCTTGAAAGTGTTTCTTTAATAAAAATTTTTCTTTATGAATCAGGTATATTAATGTTGAATGGAAAACAAAATATTAAGAAAAAAAAATTCTCTATTATTAAAATTGAAATAAAGTCGAAATATTAAATATTAATCATACGGCACGAGGGTTAAATGGAATATATTTTGTATAAATATAAAGTGTTAAAACTATTATATGCATGTATAAGGTTTTCCAATAAGAGTGATATGAAAAAAAAACACACTTATTGTTAAGGAGATTCAAAAGTATTTTATTTAATGTGAAGAACAATCGATATAATTAAGTTCTAAATAAAACATCATTCAAATGGCCTCCACGACTTCTGTCCTCATTTATAGAAATATATTTACCCAAATAATGGTTTTGGAGGTTTATGTTAAAATAACAATAGTCCTGAGCACCAAATTTTCTCTTAAAAAACCGGAAGCTCGATTTTGATTTTAGAACCATGGTTTCTTTGGGAAAAGTTCTTAGAATTTCCCGTAGATTACGATTTTGCTATACGCTTAGTAGGCAATAAAATTGACCCACCCTAATGCACACGTTTTGAGAGATATTATTTGCAAAACTTAAAGTAATTATATGAGTTCAATTTAAGTGTAATTTTAACAAATTCGGAAAGAAAAGTGATATTCAATAAATAAATCGCAGTATTAATTATACGCCACCCTGCCTGCACTGATACTGAAGTTGTCTCATTAATTATTTCAGGCTTGAACCAAAATATCATTCTCAATATAAAATTAATTTACTTAAAATATTAAACTCTGCAGTATCTTAACCCTGACAAACAGATTTTTTTTTGCTAAAAAATAATATATGAAACTTGTTCACAAAATTAGTGCTGCACCTTTATTTTCTGAATATATAATTTTTATTCGTTACTCGTATTTTATGTTTGACAAGAGTTTTAAAGCATTGTGTTTAAATAATTTTTCTAAATATTTGATATATTTTAACAATATTTAATTCACACTTATTTGGATTTATTTTGCCAAAAAATATCAGGCTTTAATAGTCTTAATGACAATTTATTGTAACCTTAAAAATTTATAAATTGGCTACTAAATGAATAATGGTTATAAAATATTTATTATCATGAGAGCCCAGAAATTCAGAACAAAAGAGAAACAAAAAAGTCACTCATCAATTAATACATTGTGCATTTGTCTGCATTTTAATGAAAGAGAATTTAAGTGAGACTACTTTTAGGCATAATGGCAAATATATATAATTAATATATACACAAATTTTATATTAATTTTTAAATCAATTTTTCACTTCATTATACATGTGAAACAAAATTGTGATAAATTGGTGAGGTATAGAATTTTTTTTATCCCTTGCCATTTTGCATTAGAAATCTAACTAAATTAAGGACAATTAAACAGCAGGATATGAATTTCAGTGATAAAACAAAGTGAAAGCTCATGACTTCCAGAGTATCACTGCTTGCTAAAAAAAAAAATTGCTAGAGAAAATGTTAAAGACCTTCTTGTTGAAGCTTTTCGAAATTTTAGTCTACGACAAATTTTGTAATCTGCTTGCAAACAAATATGTATTAAAGTAAGACGTGAATTTGTTTTTGTTTTTTTGCCACTTCTTTCATTCCTTACTTGTTTTTATTCCAATGAATTTATTATCCTTTTAAAGTGCAAGTTTCCATTGGTTTTTTGTTTCGTTTTAAAACTTTTTAAGCTATTCCCACAATTCTTTATGCTGTTATTCCATTATTTATGATAAGGATAAATCATATCATTATCATTGTGTTGGTTAAATAATATCAGCATACGACTGATTTGAATTTTGCATAAGTTCCTTTCGTTTTAAAGTTACTAACGACCAGATTTATGTAAATATCATCCGCAAAAGTTTTTATTGTTTATGGTATAAGTAGAAAAATATATGATCTTTGTTAAAATTTGCATAATTATTGTTGATATTAGCCGTGGAATTAATGGGAAAAAGAAAATAGATGGTGTTAAAAGTTTAGGGTGGGTGTTTGATAATCTTTATTTGACAATTAATATATTATGACAGATACTTTGTAAAGCAGTAAACAAAAATTCCAAACAACAGGGTGAAAGCATTTATGGTAAGAATAACTTTGAAATCTTTCTACCACTACCACCCATTATGTTAAAATAATTTTCCAATAAGGGATGAGGCTGATTTGTCTGAAAGTTTGTTAAAAAAATTGTAAAAAAAAACAATTTTTTAATATACAAAAAATATTGATAATGCCTGTTACCTTAAACCAATTAAAAACAAACACAATAGAGTTGCAATATCCATTTTTCCAAGAGGAAAATTGCCTAAAATAAACACGACTCTTCATTTATTCCCCTTAACTCTCTTATTATGTTTAATTTTAAAAGTTTAATTTAATATTTTCTTTCTCTTTCTTGCAGTTTGTCTTAATATTAAATATATCACTGTATACGCCACTGCCATAAACATAAGAAGAAATATAAACTATGAAAGTTATTATAAAAGGAAATAATAGATTAACAGGAAATTAAAAATAAAAAATAAAATACTTTCATTAAAGACACCCCTCGACTACCAGCAACAGCATTTACAACACAAATCGAAAACAATATAAATGGAAAAAAGGACAAACAAAAGGACACCTGCTTCATAATAAAAAGAAATAAAAAAAGCAAAGAGTAAAGAAAAGCCATGCTTTTTTAACCAACACAAAAAAAATAATTACACAAAGCAAAATAATGCTCCTGGGTTGTTAAAGAACTGATAATAATATGAAACTTAATATAAAAAGAAAAAAAACAAAGTAAATTGAATTGAAATATTCTACAAAACCAATCAAATAAAACAAATACTCGCCATTATTTAAAAATATAATGTTTCATTAAGTAAAAACGAAATTTTGTATAATTTTCTAAGCGAACATTGTGAATTTCTTAGCGCACAAGAAAAATATCTTCTGGGCTAAATTTGAGTAAAGCTTTTAAAAAGCTTTTAGATCAAAAGCCAGCAACTCCTTAAACAACAACTTAATGGATTGATATTAAAATAAAAAGAAATATAACAAACTATTTTGGTTTATCAATATTAAAATAATTAAAAACCACCTATAATGCTGCAACACAACGATTTTTTAAATAAAAAGCTTTACATTAATCACAAGACGAGGCGAAAAATTAAGGAAAGCTTGAAAGCTTTCAAAGCTTTTAAACGTCATAAAATTTTCAAACATAAAAGCAAATTTTCCTTAGCCATTTATCAAAATAAGATCTACCCACAAAGCTTTTATCATAGCAAAAAAAGCTTTAAGCGAACATTATGTAAAAGTTTAAGCAATAGATTTAGCAATCACTTTCAGCGGCAGCTGCTGCAACAGGAAAATCCAACACATTTGGCAGCTTCATTCATTTGCAAAGAAGAAGAAGAAGAAGAAGAAGTAGAAGATGAAAAAAGGTTGTCTTTTGAAAATCAAGAATTTAGCAATAGAAACACTAAAAACCCAAACTACTATAAACATGAGCTCATATCTTATATGATCAACTTCGAGCTACATGGCGGTCACTTGGACGGAAATTTTAGCAAAACAAGCTTTAAAGCTTTTATACAATCTACACAAAATGATTTAAAACAAAGACTGGCTTTACGTAAACGTTACTTAAGGCGTAAAAGAAAAAGAAAATTTTACAATAAACATCAACTATATAATAATTATTACTACCAGCAACAACAACAACAACAACAACAGCAACTTAATAAAAACAACCATTGCAACAGCGTAAACACTAGTCATCATTATCATAAATATGAAGTAGTAAATTCAAAAGAAACCATTAACAAAATAACCAATCAACAATGTAATATTCATTATCAGCATTTAGAGAATTTAGAGCATCAACAAAAACAACACCAGCTGCAGTTAAAGCAACAATCTGTAACATCAACAAGAAGAACAACAAGCACAGCATTATCACTACCAAAAAAATATTATTCACTTTACCAACAAAGACTTAGTAACTGTATTATTATGTTACAATTATTCATAATTTCAATACTTCAATTAAGTTTAAATTCAATAAAATCTATATTGACAAAAACCGCACAATATATTGTTACAGCTGTTATTGCTGCCACAACACTGCCAATAAGGAAACAGCAACAACAACAGCAACAGCTGCAACAACATTGTGCATTTATGCAGCAAGATTTGCAAAGTGATAAATCGCCATGTGTTACCGGGCCAATAGACCAACAACAGCGACAACAGCAACAACAAACGCAAAAAACTCATAGTAGTCGTTTATCTTATCGACAACAGAAATATGTGCAGCAATACAGTCGTCGCCGTGAACAATTGCTGTTGACAACAAAAAGTCTTAATAAATACTCATGGATATTTTTATTAATTTATTTGAATTTATCTGCTAAAGGTAAGCGAGAAAGATTTTTCAGATTTCAAATTAGAAAATAGATGATTTAAAAAATAATTAAATATTAAAAAAGAAACAGAAAGTTCTTCATATCGAACTGGTGAGATTTTTATATATAACTGAGCATTGAAGTGTTTTCACACTGACATGTATTTAAAAAGTTTTAGAATTTAATGTTAAATAAAATTTTAAAACTCTACATTTATCATAAAAAATTGTTCTTTTAAATTCCATTTAAATACTTTTTTAAATTGGATTTAAGTTTGTTTTATTGAATGCAACCTTGTTTTCGCTGCAATAAATTCAGTGCTGCCAAGTTAAAATGGAGTCGGAATCAGCTGATAAAATTTATGCCAGTTAATAAAAATACATACATACATGCGTGCAGGCATTAAAGCATACAAACAAAAACTTATTATTTATTTATTTAAATAATATTAGCCTTATATAAATATAAAACTAATAAAGAAGTAAAGCACTAGCTACTTGGGCTATTGGCTCTGAAAAACTTCTGGTGCACAGTTTGTCCACTTAGTACAATAACGAATGCATTTATTTGTAGAGGAGATTTATTTTATTTTGCATAAATTTATTATAAAACCTGTATTTTAAATCCTGAATTTAATAAAATTGTAGTGTGAACATAAAATCAGCTGTTAATGGCTTTAATCCTAAATTCAGGATTTAACATTCAGTGTGAAAACACTATTATTGTGATCTATTTGACTTCCTTCAAGATATTATGAGGAATCTATGAACGATTTCTAAGCAGAGTTTAAGTTCGAGTTATCTACGAATATTTATTCCTTTAGGTTCTAAAGCATTTACAGGAATTTAAGCCAGGCTAGGTAAGGTTAGCTGCACAATTGGGTCCAAGTTAGGTCTCTTTTATGATACCTGCAGTTGAGAAGGAAGTAGAAAATAGAAAGAAATTAAGATGGTGAAGTAGAAGAATGGCTATTGTCACATACCGCAATTAGGGTTTGGTTAGTCATGAAACCATCCTGGTGAAGGAGTTAATTTTTGGCAATTTTGACGTCCGCCATCTCAGACAAGCTTATGAAGGACGATCGGCTCATAACTGCCATTCGTTTGTACTCCAGTGAGGGAGATTAACTTTGCCCATTAACTTTGCTTACTGCAACAATTTGTTGAAGGAGCGTCTTCGAGAATCTTAACAATATCTTTGTGTGCATTAGGTCAAGGCTATGGCTGATAAACCATGAAGTCCTACAAGTTGGCTACCTAAACTCTCTAGCAAGATCTCTTAAAATTAGGTCGTAAAGTGGAACCACACAGATTCCCACCATTCCATTTAGGGATGCCCGGCAATTCTTGACTAGGTTGGATGTTAAATAAATACATGAATTGATGAATTTGAAGCTCTTATATATTATGTACTGTGGTTCCTATTAGGAACAAATGGCCACAAAATATTTGCGGTTGTTGGATTCTGGTCTTCGAATAGCTGCAACCTTTAGCCGAACACTTTCAACTACCAAATGGTGATCTGAAAAGCAGTCAGCACCGTGCTTAGATCACACGTAAGAAAGACTTCTGCGCCATGATCAACTTACGGAAATATGATCGATTTGGTTCTCGGTCACTTTGTCTGGCGATAACCACGTAACTTTGTGGGGAAATATACTGCCTCCAATCACAAGGTTGTTTTGCTGCATATTTCAGTCTGGTGGTTTGCCGGAGTATAAGTGGGTGAGATTTTCGGAGGTCAATACCTCCTGCTTCTGGCCATCTAATTTCGCACAAATCGTTGGAATCCGTTGGTTTATGTTGTTTGTTGTAGTTTCAGCAATTGCTTGTGTTTAGGACGAGTGACTGATTGGGTCTCACGTCCGATCCTAGTGTTGGGGCTGCCAACAAAATCTAGGCAGGATAGCCAACTAATGGCAAATTAAATAACTGAGCTTCAGTGATTGTTTGTCACCTATGTACTTCCTAAGACGCATCGGTGTTAGCATGCCATTCAGGTTACTCAGATGTGCACCTTCTCATTCTAGCTGCCGACCAGGGGGTATGGATTATAAGACCGGAAGTGGTGAGCTGCTTGGGAATTTCAGACCACAGGAATCGCTTCTTGTCACCCCCAAGTGGGAAACAGGCAGATAGCTTTTAACCTCTGCGAAAAACCCCACCCCCAAAGCTCTTATAATTCATATAAATAAGTTATTTATTCTCAAAATTTTTAATTTCTGCATGATATTATAGAAGACGCAGTCCTCCGTATTCTAGATGAAAATAATTTTTTTTTCCAATTTCATTGAAAATATTTACAAACGTTAGAAAAAATGTTGTTGAATGAAAAATTACTTAACTACCATTTTCGCTTCTGAAGTTGTTAAAGCGTTAACTAAAAAGCAAAACTATGACTTAGGACCTGGGTCCAAACCCTGCTCAGAGCAAGTCAATCAATATTAGTAATTTCTAAAATGTGTGGTATTTCATTAATTGTTGTTGGTCTGTTTAAGTTATGAAATCATAGCAGTGGTCACAGAAAACCCGTTCCGCCGATGAAAGCTACAGATCCCATTTAATGTTCATAACAGCGCCCTCTTTCGTTGGTTTTCAGAAACTAATGTGTCTACTTAACACCAGAGGCGCTCGAAAACTGCTTCAAAAAATACCAGAGTTGCAAAAGATTTTAGCCTTCTTCACCATTTCCACTATCTAATCTCCATTTTGCTATAAATTTACTTAAATTTGAAAGGTTTTTTTTTTCAAAATCTTTTGTATAATGTTTGCAAAAGTCCATAAATTATTGAAATTTTTTAGGGTGTTTTCTCTTAACTCTCAAGTTATAGAATTTTTAGATAATATTTAAATATTTTAATAATTTAAATATTTATGCAGCAAATTCCAGATGTTTTCTTATGCACCTTTTGTAAATTTCATCACATAATCAAAAAATATTTTGACTATCTGATTTAAAAAAATTATTCTCGAAAAACTACTTTTGTTGGGGCAGAAAAATTATGCACATTTATACTTTCGACTCACTTGAAAACCAAAACCAATTTAAAGTAAAATGTTTTTCTTCAATTGTATTTGATTTCCATAATTTCTTAGATTAATTTCTCACTCTTTGTTGTGGATATAATTAAGTCATCTATAATACTTTAGTACATCAACTGCTTTCATGCACAATTAGTTTGTAACATTTCAGGATCTTCTTTTTTCTCTAGCCAAGGAATTTAATTAACCAAATGCATTTTTCAATTATTACGTCAATTTTGTATGACTATGTCAGCTCATCTTAAAATAAATTTTTCCAACAATATTTCATTCAACAATTCATCAATTGTTTACTTCGTAAAGTTTTCTTTGCCGTAAAATTTAATGCAATTTTCTACTACATTTTATCGTTATATATTTTGTATTATTAAATTTTCTAAGGAAATTTTTATGAAAGGAAGAAACCAAAAAGTTTAAGATGTTGCAGTTTTTTTTTCTGTAAATATTTTGGCAAAACTTTCATATCCAGAATAAGCAGAGAATATTGTAAATGGAATGTTGTTGCTTTTTTTCTTTTTTTCAAGTTAAATGTTAAATGAAGCATAATGACAAATGTGAACACTTAACCACATAATCAGCGATTTGTTAAGGATGCAGTTGAAGGAGTATGGAAAATGCGCAACAATAGGATAGAAAAATTACTATGAAACATGAAATTGGAAGAATATAAGAATATGAATATGCAAAATGTGGTAGAGATTTGTTTTCGTTGGCATAAATCAAGGGGTGAAGATAATGCATTAACAATCACATATAAGAAAATAAGGCTGATTGAATTGCTTAGAAAAAAAACAGATTTATATAGAAATCTTTAAAGCTTCGTGTGTTAATCCTTCATGCTAGCAAGGACTTCAATCAATTTCAAAATTGTTACTACATTATTTATACAATGGCTTTACTTATAATTTCTTTAAAGAAATACCTTTTATAACTATTTTTCCAACTGTTGAGTTGTCAAAAAACGTTATAAATTGTATACTCTTATTTTCTTAGCAACCAGCTAAATTATCAACACACAGCAAGCTGTTGTATAAAAAAAAAATTATAAAAAAAACCTTAACAAATAAAAATATATTGAAACATTTTCAACACAAAAACTTAAAACGTGTACTGAATGTATTTCAGCTGCAGGAGCACTAGAAAACTGCTAAAACGCATATTGTATATGATATTCTTTTTTTTTTTTTTTGATATATGAAAGAAAAAACTATATTTTAAAATTAACAACTCAACATTAACAAATGAAATACGTGTATATGAAAAAAAAACTCACGTTGCAATATAAAGTGCAAAACTATATAAAATACAGTTTATGTGTTTGTTTTTTTTTTCTTTCATATTTTCATTATATATTTTTGTTGAAAGAAATTTGAGTTGAAAGAAAGCATGTAATAGTATAATAATATTAAATAAGGAGATGAAAAATACTATGACACATTCATAACCAGGAAACTATATACACGTACAGACATGCATTCTAACAATAAAAAATACCCTGCGCGGAAATAGAAGAGCGGAGTGGAGAAAGGATACGTCTTCTGCAGCATTACTGCGTTACTAGAAGACATTTTTGTTGGTTTTAATATAAAATTTGCCCCTACCATAAGCATAAACTGCATCAGCGTCTGATACACATAATAAACACACATTTACACATAATTTATTTATGATCTTTTACGAGTTGTACGTGAAAACTTTTATGAATTATTACAATTTCCGGTTTATTGAATTAAAGTCAAGAATAATTATATTATAAATAAATACATATGTATGTTAAAAAAATATTTTCTGGGGCACTTATTGTAGTTCAGAGTTTTTATATACCTACGGACCTTCGTAACGCTTTTTGTTCAATTATCGCTGGCACCAACTATGTACCATTCTTCCAATGCGTAAAAAATCCTTAACCTCCACTCAAACAAAAAATAAACTTAGAGCTTGGAAATTTCACTTAATTTGAGTTCAGAATGGTTGTGGTATAAAGGCCCAGGCCATTTTTTATAAAAACTCAGTAAAATTTTCCTTGATGTTAGGATATACAAACTTTTACTAAAAACTACACTGAAAAATAGTTTTTCATAAATTAAACGAAATCCCGTTCTTTGAATAAAATTCTTTGAAATTCAACGTATTATACGTTGTTTCAGTAAAATATTCTTTGAAATTAAAAGCAAAATTTTATTTTATTTAATAACTCAACGTTAAAACCATTATTTGATTTTATTTGTTGAATTAAATAATGAACTCGTCTTGTGATTTAACTTATAATACGTTCAATTTAAGATACTCGTTCATTTAAACACAATGAACAAATAGTTTGATTCATAGAACCTGCTAATTGATTTTAAGTAATACACGTTGATTTAATTTACAAACATCACAACAATTTTCTTCATCTATTCATTTGTGATGTTTGTTAAGTTTTTTTAAAGCTATTTTGCTTGTGCTTTGTAATTCGCATATTGTATTTGCGAGTTTATGTATGAGTAAATGAGTTTTGCAACTTTTCAAACATATATGGTAAAAGATCTACTGATGAGTTGGTATTTAGCAACCAACGCAATGCATATGGATTTGCTAACCCACAACAAATAAATAAATGTTTTTAAAAATTAAAATTATTTCTTGAGTATGTTATTCTCGAATAAAAGTCATATTTTATATAATTAATGTATATATTTTTAAAAATAAAATTTATAGTTTAATTTGGGTTAAAATTCATACATAGTTAAAATTGGATTATGGAATAGGTTCCTTAAATTCAAAGAAATATTTCCTTAAATTCAAGGTATGAATGCGTTGGATCAAGGAATATTATTATTATTATTATTCAGCAAATTCCATCAGGAACATAAGGTATCTACGTAGAATCTCCAGTTGTGTCTATCTGTTGCAATATGTCAAAGTTCGTTGAACAATTTATTTGTTTTCTTATAAATTGTGCGCCTCCATATAATCTTTGGTCTTCGTCTTCTCCTCACTCCTTGGAGGTGCCATTCTAGGGTTTCATGGCAAATTTCGTTATATGGTTTTCTTAATGTGAGTTTTTCTTTATTTGAGTGTTGATGTTGTCTTCGTTCGCGATTTCAAGTAACTGTTCATTGCTGACTACTACAGGCCACCATATTTTCAATATATTCCGTAGACATCTGTTGGTAAACGTTTGAATTCTGTGTTTGATGACTTCGTTAACTGGCCAGGTTTCAGAACCATACAGCAAAATTCTTTTCACGCAGGCATTGTATATATGTATGCGTTTTTGTTTTGGGGGAGATTGCGTTTGAGTTCCATATATTTCGCAGGTTAAAGAAAGCTATTTTTCGAGAGTCTACGTCCTCTATAGCATCGCCATCAGGAGTTATAATGCTACCCAGGTACCAAAATTTATCAACATTCTCGATCGGTGTATTGTTTAGTAGGAATATTGGGTTTTGGGCAGATTTGACGGTCATGCATTTCGTTTTTTTGTGTGTTGATTCGAAGACCGTATTTTGCTGCCGTTGAGGCTAAGTTTGATATTTTCTTCTGCATATCATCCATGTTTGTCGCTAATAGGACCAGATCATCTGCGTAGTCAAGGTCCTCTCTAGCTGTTCGTTAATCCTCCATTGAAGCCCACTAATTCCGCCTGATCTTGATGACAGAATTTCATCGAGTGCGGTAATAAATAACATTGGGGACTGCAAACATAACTGTTTAACACCGCTGTTTGTATTAAAGGGTTCGCTTGTAATACACGCATTTTGATGAGTGTTATACTTTTTTGTGGAATACCCTTATTAGCGAGGGCTTTCCATATTTTGTTTCGATCGATAGCGTCGAATTCCTTTTCAAAGTCGATGAATGTAAGATAAAAAGCCTGGAGTTGCATTCATTGCACTGCTCAATTATTAGACGAATGCTGTTAATTTGGTCCAGGCATAACCGATTTGGGCGGAAGCCAGCTTGTTCTTTTCGTAGTTGTCTGTCTAGGCACTTTAGGATGCGGTTAATAATTACCTTATTAAAAATTTTACCGACGGAGGGGGTTAGGGCGATACCTCTTCAATTACTGCATATTTTTGGATCACCTTTTTTTGGGAATTTTGATTATAAGACTTTCCTTCCAGCCTTTTGGAATAGTTTCCGTTGTCCATATTTTCTCAAAAAGGGGTTGAAGTATTGCTGCGGTTGTTTGTGGATTGTATTTAAATAATTCGGCTGGCAAGTTGTCAATGCCTGGAGCCCTGTTGTTTTTCAGTTGACTTATTGCAGCTATAACCTCGGCGAGAGTAGGAGGTTCGATGCTAATTGGGGTCGCCTGATGTTCTGGGCTAGAGATTATCCTAGTCTGTTGCTGGTGGATTACGGGGCCATTGTGATTAAGAACTTCTTGGAACTTCTTCAAGGAATAAATTTTTAAAAATCAACGAATGGCTTCATTGGATCAAGGAATAGGTTCCCTAAAGTCAAAGAATTATTTTCTTAAATTCAAAGTCTAGATACGTTGGGTCAAGGAATAAGTACGTTGCATTAAACGTATAGTTTCAATAAATTTACGTACGGTTTCAACGTATGGTTTCTTAACTTCAACGAACTGGTACGTTGAATTCAACAATCCAATGATTGCCATACGTTAAATTCAAAGAACCTGTTCCTTGGGTGAAAAATAAGGAATAAATTCGTTAAATCAACGAATCTAATGAGTAACATAATTTAAAATTGATAATGATAAACAAAATTAAATGATCTTTGTCCGACTTCTTACAATATTATTCGGGCACAGTGTGGCCCTAAAATAATGACATCTACTAATAAATTTATTAATTAAAGTTGTCCATAATTTTTTTATATTTTTGTTGACTGTTAACAAATTATTTTATGATATTTTTTAACAGTTTAAAAATCTTATACATACGAGTATATGATTTCTTGTTATTCCACTTGTTATTCATCAATTACAGTACGAAATTTCTGCTTAAGGACCTTCTTGCCATTTCTTTGTAAAATTTCCTTCAGTTTTGTGCATTTGGTAAAATTTTCAACTATTCTGTCCATATGGTACTGAGTACTTAAGAAAGGCAAATTTAGTAGCCTCAAAGGAAAATTTAGTAGCCTCATTATTAAGTTCTTTACAATTTAGAACTTAATATATCTTTTTCACAATTGTGCCAACAACTTTATATATATAATTTTCACTGCAATTAAATGAAAATTATAAGACCTTCGTGTTTGTTAAATTAAAAACTGCATGCACATGAACAGGCTAAACAGCAGGCTAAACATTTATAAAAATGCCAGCTTTTTTTTTTTAAAAAAAAAAGAAGTGTTTAACGAACTTAATACTTAAGTCGGATACTTGTTGTAGCTGTTGCCTTTTATTTTATACTTTGACAGGAAAATTAAAAACTGAAATATGAACAAATAAAAAAAAAGCAACAACAACATTAACATGTTGTCTTGATGTTTTCTTTTATTTTACGAAATTCGAAACCTTAAATTAAGACATACAAAAATAAAACTATTCACAGTTAAATGCATATACAGTGGTGGCTAAAAGTTTTTAGCAGTCGAACTGTTTTTAACATTTCAATCATATATTTTTTTAATAATTTTGAACTATTGTTTAAAGGTTTAAAGGATTTTGCAATGAATTGCAATGTGATACAGGCAAGATTGAAAGCAATCTTTTTTTTAAATAATGCATTTTGGGCTTATTTACAGCTAAACATTTTTTGTTTGATGAAGTTTTATATTCGTTGGCCATGTTTTTGCCATTAATGTACAAAATACAGCTGCGATCACTCACATGCTAAGACTTGCGTGTTTGTATAATTTTTAAACTTCATACTATTTTTCTGTAAGTTTTCAGTATGTTGCCGCAACTTCTGCCAATTTTTAGTTTTGTTTCAGTAAAAAAAAAAAAAAAAAAAACAAACAAGCAAATGGGATTGTAACTAAACATGTCTGTTCATGTCTTGTAAAAATGTTTGTTTATAAACATACACACACATATATATAGATAAATATGTACCCAGCGGGAAAACTCAGAAGCCCTTCTAAATTCAGGCCTTATTAAAAGCCTTCTTGGGAATGTTTTTGAATTAATTTACTTTTTTTTCTAACACATTTCAAATTAGCTTCTCTGAGAAGGGGGAAGAGAGAAAGAGAGATTTAAATTTGTTTGTGTTATACATATTTCAAAGTAAACGAAAACCATTATTTATAAGGCCTTTCAGAATCACTCTCGAAATAAACGAATGCGAAAGGGCTTCCCCGCATTGACATCGTGTGTAAAAAAATATATGAGTATGGAATGGAGCGAGAAGGCCTTGCGCATCCAAAAGAAGGGGGCAAAAGCCAACTAGAAGGCCTTCGTGGTCCTTCTTTTTCCCGCTGGGTATATTTGTGTATATAAATACGTGTGTACTCTAGTGCATAATGGCTGTTGTTAGTTATTGCGTGCTACACTTACATGACTTTCTAGCATGTGTTGCACAAACTAACATCCTCCTTCATTTCATAGCTGATGTTGCTTTTAAAACTATTGATGTTTTCATTTTTTTTTTCTTTTTGCCTCGAAAACGTTTTGTGTATGTGTGTATATATATATAATATATATATTTTTTTTTTGTTGTAAAACTTAGAAACTATAAAATTTCGTTAATCAAGTTTAAACTTGACTCATGTCAGTTGTTGTGCCACCGAAGCAAAAAAAATGTTTTTTTTGGGAATTTAGGAGTAACAGAAATATGCTCGTAAAAAGCAATTGCTGCTAGTAACAACAAATCATGTATGTTTATTTTGAGCAAATAAAAAATATGTCGAAATAAAGTTTGGAATTTATATTTGAGAAAAAAAGCAAACAAACAAAAAAAAAACAAATAAACAATTAAAAAATGATGGCAGTTTATTTCAAGAACTTATTGAGCAAAAACATTTTTCCATTAACTATTTTTAATTTTTAGGTAGTTGACAGCTAAATTTAATATATGTAAAACTATTGTATATACTCGTAAATATTTAACATTTCTTCGAAAAAAACAAGAAAATGTATCATAATTTTCTCAAAAACTACATACTAAAAGTACCGTTTATTGTTTATTTGATCAAAAAGTACGCTATATTTTAATCTGGGTCATATGCTATCCCCCGCTACCAAATTTCATCCAAATTCATAGAGAATATTTCTTATGAGAGAAAGTACCAAAAGTAAAAAGTACCAAAAATAAAAAAAGTTACATATGTAAAATAGTACTAGGTTTTATTTTATATTATTATTACGAACAAATTTAAATATTATTTGAACTGTAATAACGTATAAATGAGAAATTATTATTATTATGTTTAAGTTCAGTTTTATTGAATTAATGAAAATTCGAATAACTATGAATTTTCTATTTTTGAAAAACATTATCATGTGCAATCGATTAGCAGAACGTATCAGTATTCCGATTTCAAGGCCGCTATACCTGCTAAAGTTCCAAGACTACCGATCGGTAGTACATTATCATTTGTACATTAATAATAATGCAAATAATAATTATGTTTATTCAAAATGAAATAAAAATATTAAAAAGGTTTAATTAATTCCTTTTAAAGTTAAAGTAACGATGTATAGTGTGCGTAGTATGTCTATAGATCTGCATTTCATTGGTGCACATACCAAATCGTCAGTTACTTGTGATAAACACCAATATCATGCAGGCATAGTTATATAGAACCTTAACACTTTGCACATATTATCTGCTCAGTGGAAATATTTAGATGTTTTCTACATTTTGTTGCATTATCCATTCATAACTTAATACAAATGAACACATTATTTTGCTTTGTTTTTAACTTGTATTTCACTCATAAATCAATAAAATTAACATTTGTAACATTTCATGTAAATAAAACATTATTCTTTGTGTAATTTCTTTTTTTTTCTGAAATTAACTTAATTGTTTAATGATGTCTACAATATAAATGTTTTTATTATAAAAAAAAAATGCCATAATTTTGTCCATGTTTTCACTTCAGCGTAATTTAATTTAACTATCACACCACTAAAGTTCATTGACTTAAATTAATATGAGCGATGATAATAAAGCATAGTTTTAGGTGGTTTATTTCAAAAAGATAATCATCTAAATGGCGGACTAATATAGTGTGTGTATATGAGTTATTAAAGTTTATGACTTTATAGACGTTAAGTGGATAGAAAGTAGTAAAACGGGAAGATTACAAATATGAAAATTTTATAATTACAATTTATCAAAGCTTTTGTAAGTTTATTAAAAAAAAAAAGTTTGTATGTATGGCTTGTAGTTCCACTATATCTCGAAAAATCACTTAATACGAATGGACAAAACGGTATAAGTTTACACTTTCAGTACTTGTTTTTTTTTTACTAATTTTTTATACATGGCCATACGTTGTAAATTCTTGAAGATAAGATTCCATTCACGCTGTTTTCGGATAGTTTATACTCCCCCTCCCCCTTTGCAACGCTTTTTGAACATTTTTTCGTAACAAATATTTAACCCCCTATAGCGTTACGTAATATGAGCACAGCCCCTAAAATGAGGGTTAAAAGCGGGACAAATTGGTACTCTGGTATTTGTATATATATTTTGGAAATGCTTTCTACAAGAAAATGCCGGTGATAAAATGATAAGTTCTTTTAGTACTTTTGGTACTTTTTACTCTTGGTACTTTTTTGTTTGCGATATATATTTGCTACAGCTAGCATACTGCCTAAAGTAATATGTAGCATGAACGAAGTTGTTTTTATATTTATTTTTTTTTTTGCTAAAAACAGTATTTTTTCCTGATTAACTATTGCTTGAAATCTAACTAAGATCTGCAGCTTAAGTACTTTTTCAGTTAGCAGCATTTATGTAAAAACTCTGTTGGCAAATTTAAACAATTTACTCCAATTTCCAAGATTCCATTATGTCTATTGACGGGGAGCTAGTTTTTTATTTTAGACCCATAGTTTCTTCGTCAAGTTTTCTAAGAATTTATTGTAGATTATGTGTTTGCTGTACACCTCTTTAGAAAAAATAACAATTTACCCATCCTAATGTGTGTAATCTTGTCGAAATCTATTTTTAAATTGTTTATTTGTTATATTAAATTTTTTTTTTTTTTTGTTGCTGCAATTCATTTTTATTAAATATTTTATTGGTCCCCTTCGACCGACCTACCGACCAATACAAGCAGTCATTTGCATTTTGCTATAAAAAAATAATATTGTGGCAGCATGTGATACGAAAATTTCGTTTTAAACTGATGCTGATGTTAGTGCCAGCTGTAACATTTTTGTGGTTACGTGGTTAAGCATTCCATTAGTCCGTTGTGCTTTAAACAAGTTTTTTTTTTTCTTTCTTTTTCTTTTTATTTTTATTGTGTTTATTTTATTTTCCTTATTTTAACTGTCCAACTTTTAAAGCAGTCTTTAGTTTGGCTTTTGTTTTTTATTATATTTAGTTAATAGCAAATATATGTTAAATGTTTTAAAATGTTTCTAAAATGGCGAAATTTCTATTGGTGTAGCAGTAGTTTTCTGGTTGAATGAATATATCTTTTTTTTTCGTTCGTAATTGAACTTTTAAAATTTTTTTTATTTAGTCTTAAATATTTTGCCAATAAAATATATAAAATTTTAAAAATCATGCTACACACTGATGATGGAGTTTATGGCTTCAATATGGTCACGAACTAATTTTAAGTAATTTTATAAAATAAATCGCAAAATCATAAAAGAGTTTCTGCATGAGTTTTACACAGTTTACAATACGAAAAAAATAAAAAGTGTCATGACCTGAATTCAAATAACAAGGTATTGTTTTTTTTTAACTAAGAGAAGTAATTTTAATGAAACTTGTTACAATATTTGTTAAACATGGGAGAAACGTCAACTAAAGTGATGCCGACTCATTTCCATTTCAGAGAATTTCTTGAATTTTTCTAGCATTTAAATAAAAATGGCCGAATTTGGGAAACATAACTTCCTTGTAAAGAAACAACCCGAGAGATTTTGCATAACTAATGATATTTTGATACTCAATTATACTCTACTCTATAATATTTTTTATCTCAAATATGAAAAAACAAAACCTTTAAAAAACATAATGCCATTATAATTGTTTTTTTTTTATAGTCTGGTGAATTGGCTGCATGTGTCAGTAACAGTTACAGCAGCACTGAGCCTCGCAACTTAAGGGAATAATGCAAGGATAATGTTTTTTTGGTTTGTTTTAATTTTAAGTTTTGTTTCATTTTGCTTCATATTTTTTTTTTTGGGACTCAGTCAATATTATGGTTATGAATCTCAGGAGTTTAGTAAAGCATTAAAGGCGCAGGAACAGGTCAAGCATAAAAATAGTTCCATAAAAAAATTAAAAACAAATAATAACGAAAAAACCAAAGGAAGAAAAGGCACAGTAATCTGCAGCCCTTTAAATAAACCTTTTCCGCAGCAAAAAAGAAATTGAATAAAAAACAATTTAATAACAATGAATACAATGGCCAGAGCTTACAAACATACAACAACAACAAAAGTAACTAAAAAAGTGGTTTCAGTTGGTAAAAACAAAATCCAACAAAAAAATAAAACAACAACTAAATAAATTTTAAAATGACAAAGTTTTAAGAATAAGAAATAATACTCGTACATTACAGAGAAGCGAAGCTCTAAAACTTGCAACAATAAACTGCCACAAGGCTGTGAGCAAAGTTTTTGCAACACGAGCGAATACTCGTTCTTTGTTTAATAATTCCTTAACTTTATAGAGTTGTTTTATTTTTTTTTTAATTATCTACAAGCAATTTTATAAATTTTTCATGTTCTGTTTATGGTTTAAGGGAACTAAGGGGGAAAAAAGCTTGGCATACTTTAAGGTTTTTAGGAATAGCAGCAATTGCATTTTGACAAAATAACACAAATAAATTCACATTTTCTTTTATTTTGCTTTTTTGTTGTTATTACGACGTTAAATTTGTAATAAATGATGGGGCTGTTAGTTTTCAGTTACATGTGTATATGCACACATCCTTTTGTGTGTGAGTTGATGCGTCTAAAGTCAATGTTTTGCCCTACAGCTAAAGCATACTTCTAGGCTTAAAAGAAATTTATAACATCTTATATGCACATTTGTTTCTTATTTTTCGAAATGCTGCACAGAAGTTTTAATTGTTTCCAAAAGTATGAAGTCGTGTAAACTATAAGATTTCATTTAACTTAAGGCGAGAAAAATATCTAGTTTATATTTTTAGTTTTTTTGCAATAAAATGGAACACAATTTCAGGAATAAACTAAAGACGAAGAAGTTTGTACACAAATGTTGAACTTAATTTATGAATTCATGTAAACTAGTATGTACAAACGGTCGACCTAATCGACCGTTTTCTAGTCATAGAAAGAAAGATCATAAAAAATCTCTTATAAAACAGTCATACAACAACCAAAACTACATGAAAAGCTACCGACTAATATTGGATGCATTCAAGATCATCATTTCAGTTTTCGAAGACAACATATCACTATCGAACAAGCCGACAAACAGGTGAATGTATTTTGAGAAACATTTACAGCACTCTAAAATTAAATATATGCATGTCCATCTTGATCGCCGTTATATGTTAATAAATTGCACATAGACGCAAGGCTGATTAAAATTAAATTGAAAGCAGCTCAAATGGATTGGCTAATTGGAAGGAACTCTACACTAAGCCTAGATTGTATTCATGCAATTTAACAGCTTACGTACTTAAAATAAACTTTTCTAAATCAAAAAATTATAACTGAATGTTACAAAATCCTGCCTAAATTTGGTCAAAGTCTCTCACTGATTTAATTTTGTAAAAAAAAGTTCACAAATTCAATAAAGAAATGAGATTTGACTCATCCAAAAGTATAGATTGAATTGATTGACAAAATAATATGTGCCTAAATATGAATTTTTGATTGTGTTCAAATCAAGGGGTTTTCAGTTCGTTTGCTATCAATAGCATAACTGTAGCATAACTGCTACAAATCGCACTTATTTATTCTTTAATAAATAAATTTCAATACAATTCATTTCAGAACTTTTTGATAGGAAAAAGGGAAAACAAAAAAATTACTTTTATTTGATATGAACGGTATTTTTTCAAAAATTTTGAACCAAATAATTCTTGCAAATAATGGATTTTCTTCAAGATGCCAAATAAAAAGTGTATAAAATGGAATTTTCTTAAACAATTTATTTTGTTTTTTTTTTTAAAGAAATATGTTTTTATTTTTTCCAAAAATATTAATTCTGAAAATAAAAACATTTTTCTACAGTTTCTGAGTTTAGACATTTTTCATTGAATGTTTCTTAATTCTATGGTTTTGATAGCAACTAATTGCCCCCACTTATTTTTATTAAAGTAAAAAAACTATACAAAATTTTTTTCTACTGAAATCATTTTATGCAATTTTTATGGTTCTTTTTTGCGTTTAACCAATTTAATTAGTCAAAGTTTTGTGTAAAGTAAATAAAATACAATTAAAACAACCTTTTAACCACACTCTCTTGCTATTGTTTGATAATTTAATTTGTACATTTTTGTTGTGTTTTCTTTATGGTTTGGTACTACCACTTGTTGTATTTTGTTGTGTTGTTCGTAAGAACAATAAAATCTAATAAGATCGCAAAAGTTTTCTGAAAATCAAAACTAGCGAATATTAAAAAAAAGTTTAGAATAACAATTTTTTAGAAACATACTAATTCATAGACTTAAGAAAATAAAAGATTTTTTTTATGTGTGAGCTACTACGCCATTTATGAAACGAAATACGTATTTCTATCATTATTTTAAATATTGTCGTTTAAAAAGTCTGATTTATATTTAACCAATTCTTGCAAAACTTAGCACAATTTAAGGTAAAGTTCAAGCATTAAAAATTAATTTCAAAAATCAAAAAAAAAATTTTTTCTTGTTTTTTTTAAATCTTCTTGAATTATTAAGCGATGCTGCGCTCACAAAGTGACAAAGTTGTATGTCATTTTTTAAAACTGCCCCAGGTTATTCCTCAGGTTTTGCAAAAATTTTGTACATCAGAAAAATGTTTTATTCAATATTTTTAAATAGATTTCGAATAAACGAACTAAATTTTATAAATTCAAACTAGATTTTGAAAATCTTATCGGCAATTGGAAGTATGGAAATTTAATTCAAAGATGCCAAAAAGAGAAGGGATTAAAAAGTCTTCACACTCGCAGTGACAGTCATTAGCTGAGTTCAGTGGTGAGTCTACTAAAACAATATCTCGTCTTTCTCTAGAGAGAATCCCTTCGTGGGTCCGCTATATTCATTAATTCGGAAAGTCTTAGAAATAGATTCCTAGATAATGATTGGTGCCTGTTTACGCACGTGTGGTTTCGTCCTGGGTTGCCGTCATTAATCCTATTGGGACGTATTAGTGATTGTATTTTATTTGGGGAATCTTTTGTAGGATTTCTCACAGAATATTAGTAGAATATTTCTGCATGTCACCCTACAAAGCTAATTAAAGTACGAAAATTTTCAATTTTAAATTAAATTTTCGATGTGAGAAACTCTTATATTAGTTACAGAAACTGTATCTGATTCGAATTTAAATGATAAATTTATTTCTAATTAAATTTCTTTTTTTATTAATTGGAGAACTATAAAGCTTTATTTTTATTTTTATTTTAAAAAATTCACACTACTTTCATGCACAAAGGAAACAGAGTTTATAAGTAAGATTGTTGTGATGGTCAGGGAACACTCTTATCCTTTAGTCATCAGTCGTTGGTGAATCGTTTTGTTGTGATGTTGTAAACTCGCCAGTTTGAACGCCTCCCGCTTCTATCGGCGATGGTACGAACATTTCGTGCGATAGCTCTGAACAAAGACAAAGTGTTTTTATATTTGCTGTTAACTAATCTATTCTATAAAGAGATCGATGGCGATGCAAGCGATTTAATAAATTGAAAAAAAAAAACAATTTTGGCTTGTTTGTGTCATTTTTAATGTTTCCCTAAAAAAAATTTACTTCATAACAAATATCAAAGCAATCGTCAGAAAACAATTCTATTCATTATTTTTTAGCAATTTAATTAATTTTTTTTTATATCAGAATATAATTTAGAAAGAGAAGAAATTTACTTGCAAAGTCTGTGATCAGGTCTTTAACTGTAAGCAAAATTAAAAAAAAAAAAAATATTGAAATCAAGTTGGTGGGTGTTCAATATCGAAATGTGTGAGTATGTTTGCAATTAGCACATATAAGTGCGTATGAGCAATATTTTCTGTGTTTTATATAGAAAAAAATCACTAATACGTATTAAAAAATCTAATGAACAAGGATATAAGTACATACTAGTGATGTTACGAATATCATTTAATATTCACTCCTTATATTTTATCAATTTACAATTTCAACATTCTATCAAGCATAATTTATTATATAAATTTGAAAAAAAAAAATAAAAATAAAATTGCAAGCTAAAAATTAATTTTTATTTCATTTCCTGTGAACAAGAAGCTTGTTTGCACTTTGCATCTATAGATTTAGTTATTTATTCTCTGCCAATACTTACTAACGTTTAATGGGCATAACCTGCAACACATTTCCTTCAACGCCAATTAACATATTTTACACTTGAAATTTATCTTTACAACAACTTCTCATGCACTTATTTAAATAAACAACAATAAAATATAACAAAAGATAAAGTGTATAAAAACAATAAAAACATTTATGCACTTTATCAAAGAGTGTCTATCTATGGTTTGTGTATGAGCGTAATCTACACAGAGAGGAGTGAAAGAGAGCTTAACTATAAAATAATAAAGCTGAACAAACATTTTAACCACTTATTGTCATTTTTACCACTAACATACTCATCATCGTCTAGGATGCCAACACACTCAAGCTTTAAGGAGGGCTGAGATGTAAAAAACAAAGCTAAAAGATAAATAAGTAAAAACAATAAGAACAGCATAAAGCAGAAGTAGACGTAGTTCTGTTTTGTGAGAAAAAAAAGTTCATTGTAAAAGATAAATACTTTGAAGAAAGAAGACAAAGGATATATATACCAAATAAAAATTTTACTTTAAGAATTTAAATAAAATTTTTAATATTTATATGCGCTTAAGATTTCTTTATATATCTTTAACAACAATCAGTTTTTATAGCAATTATAGATCGACCAGACTGTAACATTTGAGCAGTGATAGAATTTAAACTTTCAGTTAATTTAAATTGAAGGTCATATTTTTGCCAAGACTTTTGTGTGCAAAGTAGAAAACCTCTCAGAAGACTTAAAAGTATGCGAATAGTAAGAGTACTTAACAGTAGTGGAATTTCACATAGGTTTGTGAATACACTAAAGGCGGCAAGAATAAGAACAAACATTTAAAAATTATTTGGTTTATTTTTTTTCAATTCGAAATTCTTTAATCTGTAGTATCACGTTTTTGTAACTTGTTGCTCTCACAATGAAACCAAATATGAAGTTATACTTGTCACCCGATATTTTGTTGGATCACTCACAAAATATTAGTAGGATCCTGCAAACCTAATAAAAGTATGAAAATTTTAAATTTCTTTTTCACTTATCCTGTTTATCGCAGAATGATAATCAACTTTTTAATGTAAGAAATTTTCACAATTTACAGAAACGAGGTACTCTTTCGAATTCGAATGAAAAAAAAAATTTATATCTAATTTATCTTTTTTTAATTCAATTAAAGCTATAAAACTTTAACTTCATTATTTTCTTAATTGAAAAAATTCACACTACAGTGCACTCGCGAAAATTTGAACACCCCAAAATATGAACACTTTTTTTCTTCCATTGGCTACACTAAAATATGAACTTAGTGCGAAAGGCTTTAAAATGTGAACAACTTATTTTTCCATTTTTTAACGGATTATTATCGAAACAGGGATGAAATATTTGTAAACAACAATAAAAAATTTAACATAATAAACTTTGGTTTTTATGGGAAAAATCGTTTCTAATGGGAAATTAGATGCCATTCGCATATATGAACAATCTTGCAAAAGTGAGCCGGCTTATTTTTAATTGGTTCATATTATCGCAAGCGCACTGTATTCACGTATAAAAGGTTTTCCAAAAACAGGGATATGATTTCTTTAAAAAAAAGCACTTATTGTTAAGGAAATTCAAAAGTTTTTTATTTAATGTGAAGTACAATCGATACAATTAAGTTCTAAATAAAACGTCATTCAAATGGCCTTCACGACTTCTTCTGTAGGAACGAAAACGATGAACCCAATTTTCGAGCACTTTTTTAACTAAATCAAGTCGTGTGTCATGAAAGGCATGTTCAATATTGACTTGAAAAACTTGAAGAGAGTCTGGTTTATTTCGAAAGACCAATAACTTCAAATAACCCCACAAGATATGGTCTAATGGTGTTAAATCACAACTTCTTGGAGGCCATTCAATATCACAATTTCTTTAAATAATCGAATCTCCAAACTTTTCTCGCAATAATTCAATTGTTGCATTTGCTTTGCGGGTAAATCAGCAAATTCGCGACGTTTACGGTGGTTCAATGGCTTCAGTTCTAGAGTGAGAAAAATTTTATACGGATGCAAACCCAAATCATTTCTCAAAATACGCCAGGTTATGGTTTGAGACAGTCCCAATTGTTGAGAACGTCTTGGAATCGACCAATTGCTGTCTTTAGCAACACTTGCCTAAACGGCAGCAATATTTCCATTACTTCGAGCGGTTCTTTGTCTTATTGGCAATTGTATGTAAAGAAAATGTAAGCTCAAAATTTTACACAATTCGACGAATAGCGAGCACACTAGGACGATTACTACGACCATAAAATGGCAAAAGCGCACGAAGAGTTGCAATTGGAGATCGATTATTTTGATAATAAAACTGAATAATTTGTAAACGTTGTTCTTGCGTATGTCTCTCCATGATGAAATTGTAAACACTACTGAATACAATGAAAAACAAATGACAGATCATGACATATAACAAATGGCGGAGACGTCACTTCAAAATCATATCATCCCTATTGCAAAATCGATTACAAAGGAAACAGAGCGTATAATTAATTTTATTGTAGTGGTCTAATCTAATCAACAGTTTATTTAATTTCTAAGGTTCCTGTTAATAAAAAAAATTTAATGTTTCAATTTAATTATTTAACAAAAACGAGTAACAATACGATTAAAAGATATATTTTCCGTATTAAGTTTAATTTATCTTAAACCTTATTGCAGTTACCATGAGTGTGAGCAATATCTCATTTATGATATAAACTTGAATTTTCCTAAGGTTATTAAGCGTCTTAATTTTATTCCACTTCTGTTTGAAACACACACACACAAAGTTTTGTGTGTTTGCAAAAAGATTTAAACAAAATTTTAAATAAAAACATAGCAAAATTTGCGGTAATTTTCCTTAGTGGCGAAGTAAATACAAACACAACAAAATAACTCGTACCAAATAAATACCAAGAAAACAAAAAAAAAAAAATTATATACACATATTCTAAAAGTTGCTTTATAAATTTAATGGGTGTTGTTGTTTATTATAATTTTGTGGTGCAACATTCTAAAAACTTTAAGGCAACAAAATACTTTGTTTGCATACATCTAGGAATAGTTTGTACATAGAAATTTGTAGCATACTTAAGGGAGCTTAATATGATTACAGTCAGACAGAGAAAAAGAGTTATACAAAAAAAAAAAACTTTTTCTTTTGCATTTTTTTTTGTTTGCATTAAAATAACATAATTATTTGTTAAAAAAGTTTTGTAAAGTTTTGAAAATGTAAAGAGCGCATGTACGGATATGGGATTAACAGGAAAATTAAAAAAAAATATATATAATTTTTATATAAATAAAATGCACAAAGAAAAAAATCATTTCAAATAGTTTATAGTTTTATAGAATTTAAAATTTAAGCAATGTAAAATTAAATTTTTGCTTTACACACTCAATGGCTTAGTTATTATCAGAGGCTTATAAAATACTTATGAAATAAAAATTGGATAATTTATTTTAAATAAATATCATAATTTATGCTGTGTTCTTTTCACTAAACAACTTATATATATATATATATATTCTAAGATATTTAAGGATAACAGAAATCCTCTTTAAATCATACAGAATAAATTTAAATCGTTTAATAATTTTTCTTATCGCCCATTCACAATTTAACAATTATAAAGACAAGTAATATTATGAAGAATTTAATGTCTTCATAAAAAATGGCTTCAATGAAAAATTGCCCTAAGCCACAAAAATGCAAAGATGCCACAAATTTTTGTATCGAAAACAACAGAACCAGCTTCGAGGCTTATATGTTTTTTAAATAAAAAATGGCCCAAAACAGAAAAATTAAAAATTTCTCCAGTATTAAGGAAAAATGCCCTAAGCTTGAAAATTAAAATTGGCCGCGAATAAAAAAATTGCCCTAAAGTTCGTTTTGTTGTTTTCAATGTTAAATTTAAAGAAATTTTTCAGTTTGGCGATATTTTTAATTTATTAGTTGGCAGTAATTTTTCATTAGGGCCTCTATTGACTGTACCCTTATTAACATTTAAATGAATAGCAGCCATGACACATAACATCATTCCAACTGGAAGTGGTTTCAGTTTCATATTTTCCTTCTTCAACAGAACGTATCAGTACACCGATTTGGAATAAAAAGGAATTATAACAATTCTCGTATTCTATTTCATTTGAAAAACTTGGTTAAATAGTTGATATTCTTCCCAATTAGTATCCACTTTACATCAATTGTAAATATGAACAAACGATCGCGGCCTTGAAATCGGTATACTGATACGTTATGCTAATCTGATGGCACACGCTAATGTTTTTCACAAATAGAAAACTCATAGTAATTTGAATTTTCATTTATTCAATAAAACTGAACTTAAGCCTAATAATAATAATTTCTCATTTATATACATTACTAGCATATCCCGGTGTGCTACGCTACCCCCCTCGTTATAAAGTAAAATTAAAACTATTGATATATCCTATTGTGAAAATTAATGACGATCGGTCCAGTAGTTAAGACTATATTACGATTTTTAATTTTCCTAAAAAAAGGGGCGTGGTCCCACCCACTTTTTTTCTGGTACGTACTACAAATTATGCCAATACCATATGTACCAAATATCATCGACGTAGGTAAAAAATGCCCAAAATATGGCGATTTAAATTTTTGGGTTATATGAGCGGTGACACGCCTCTTTGTCCAATTAAAACTTGATATAGCCTATTATTCTTTTCAGGGTCACAGTAACATGCTGTGAAAATTTCAGGAGGATCGGTATAAGGGTTTACCCTCCTATAAGGGACAAACAAACAATTAAACAAACACACATTCGGTTTTATATATATAAACTAGCTGAGCGCTGCGGCTTCGCACGGAAGCTATTTACTTTTTTAAATTTCGATTTTCCTAATCCGGGGCGCTCAGCTAGTTTTCTATATATATATATATATATATATATATATATATATAGATTAAAAAAACTTGTCATATTAATAAAAATTTTCGCTACTTATAAAATTCTAACAATATTAATATTTGCTCGAACATTATTTGTTGAATTATATTTTATTTGAATTTATTTGAGTGCAATTAAATCTGATTACAATTAAACAGAAGCAGCAGATTCGTTATGTAAGAATTGCAGTTTGTAGCTGTTGCATATAAAATCACACAAAAATATACATTATGTGTGTATTATTTATTATTAAACATTATCGTGGCCATTTGCAATAAAATACGCCAGTATTAATGTGTGCTTGTGTGTGTGCCTCTTTACTAATGTAGTCTTTGGCTCGTTAGCTGTGTTAATAGTTTCAGAGTGTGTGTGTGTGTGTGTATATATTTAATGATAACATGTTGTAAATTGTTGATTAAATTATATTGATTTGTAACAAAACAAATGAGTTAAAGAGAATTTCTGTTCTTTATTTAACATCCACTGTCTGGGATGTTCTGATAGTTTTGAAATTTATAATGCAAAATTGCATATGAAAGCATGCAAATAATAGTTATAACAATAACAATAATAATATTTCAATTGCAATCATTTCATTATGAATAATTTATAAACTTTAGCCCCAGAAAATATGCTATACATTTAAAATAAAATGGAAAAGAAATATATGAAATGAATTATGAGTAAAGAATAAAGAGAAGCTTAGTAGTAATTGCCTAGAGAAGCCATTAATTAGTTCAAGTCTTAAGTTGTGTTAACTATTTTGATTAAACTATTCTTATAAATTTAAGCATTCCCTAAATACATTATTTATTTTATTTAAATTGCAATTAATACTTTTATTACCTACATGATTACATTCAAACACTAATATTTTTCATTTTTTCCCTTTTAATCTCTTTACAGTTTGTTTAGCAGGTTACAATGAAAAGAGACTGTTACATGATCTATTAGATACATACAATACACTAGAGCGTCCGGTTTTAAATGAATCGGATCCATTGCAATTAAGTTTTGGTTTAACTTTAATGCAAATAATTGATGTGGTAAGTACATTTAATAATAATAATAATAATAATAAAACCGATTAATTTGTTATAAAAAAAAAGTATTTGCAAAACATCCAACATTTAATCCCATTTTAAAAGTGTCATGTGTGTGAGTGTTCATGTTATTTACGTAAGATATCACTAGCTGATAAAAGTTAAATATGATTTGTATTACAAATGTAAATAATAGAAAAAAAAACAAATAATATGTAAAAACTGCACTCTTTTTGTAAATTACAATAAAATATAAAGTAGATAATCTCATTCAAATATACAGCTTTTGATTTTACATATTTCTTTTTCTGTGTTTTTCGATTTTGAAATCGTATACAAAAAAAAAAATTATTTGCAAACTATGGCAACTTGTCAACTGTTGCATTTTGTATCAAATAAAAGTAATTTGTTAAATACAATATGCTGTGAAAATTAAATTATTCTTTTGAAAGCTTTAATGTATACTATAAAAAGCAGAATTTTTCATAATGCCCATAAGTATGCTCTAATAAAATTTACTATATTTTTCACTGCGATTATTTAATAATTTATGGGCATTCAAAGAGAGCATTCAATGAAACAGATTACATTTTCCTTTTAAATGGAATTTTGTGAAACACATTGTAAACTACCATAAGTTTAACGTGATAAATATTACAAAACATAGGAGGTCTAAAAACTAAGCAAACCGGATTTATATTTGTTAGCTTATTCATGTGTGTAAAGATAAATTTAAATTTAACTAGCAACGATTTAAACCAAACAAGCCAATTTTGCAGTTAACAGAGTACTGTTAAAAACTTAACAGTTGCAGTAAAAGTTGATGAAACTCATTTCGGAGGAAACTTTGTGATTTTTATGGAAAAATGGTGATGTATATGAATACCTCACTATATACAAATGACAGTCCAGGGGGTCAACTATCATGCAGTAAAGGTGGGACAAGTTTTCTGAGCTGTTTGGTACATTCCTTCAGCCTTAACTTTAACTGAGGGGATCTGTAGCGTTGCCATTATCGTCGAGCTCTCCGTTTATTAGTCAATAGCCTTTCTCTATCTACACAAAAAATATTGTTGAATTTTACTTATGAAAAGTAATATTATCGGGCTCAAGTTCAGTTTTATTGAATTAATGAAAATTCAAAATTACTAAGAGTTTTTTTGTGTTGGAAAATATTATTATTTATATCCAATCAGTTTTTAGCAGAACGTATCAGTACTGATTTGTTGAATTTCACTTTTTGATTTATTTTATTTGAAGTTACATTGAAGGCAGCTTGTTTAATGTGTGCTTCAAACAACTTGAGAGAATCGTCTATGTCAGAAGGTGTTCTCAGCGGCATTCTTTCCGAGCAATGATTACTCAAATATTTTTTTGTATTTCAACCATTTAAAACTTGCAGATGTCATCGGTAAATCTTAAGTAGCTGTTGCAGGTTTGTGTGAGCAAACAATGACAATTGTAGGTGAGTGGTCTGAAGATAAATCCAAAGACGCTACAACTTCAATCATTTCGTTGTGCAAACCTTTCGCTTTTCCAAAGTCAATAACATCAGAAATTTTTTGTCGATCTGTTGGCCACTTGATACTACGTTCAAGCGCATTTTAGAAACAGCATTCAACAAAACTCGATCCTTAGGAGATTAATTTAATCGAATTAGAAATTTTGAAATCTAGTTTAAATTTGCGGAATTAAGATCGAATATCTGTAAAATATATTTTAAAATTATGTGCTAAAAATATATTTTGACAGCGTTAAAAAATTCAATTAACTTTGATAACAGAAGCACATCGATTAATATTACTGGAGATCTTAAAAATTAAGAAAACAAATTTAAACAATAAAAAATTTCCAATAAAAATTAAAAAAAAAATTTTTTTGATCGATGTTCTCATAGAGAAGCTTAATTCACAATAAATATCAGAGCCCATCGAGAGCCCTTAGCGTTGGAGCTCATCGAGTAAAGTTTTAAAGTTTCAAAATCCATATCCGAAAACATTTCGATATTAAGGAACATTTTTCAATATCCAGTTTTAATTTACGAAATAAAGTACGAATTTCTAAAAATCTCCCAAATATAAAAAAATTTCTAAGTAAAATTATTTTAAAAATTTATATATCAAAGAAAATACGAAATATTATTAAAACCTCTTTCTTGTGTGTAAAAAAAGGTTGTAAAGTAATTTTGGAAAATTTTCTTTTTAAATTCAAAATTCTATTTAGATTTTTAAATCTTAAAACATGTTATTAAATCGGAGAAAAAAAACAAACAAGAAAATAAACAATTAAATATATATGGTTTTTTTTCCTGTGCAAATAAAATAAAATTATATTTAAACACGTTTTTGTTGATTTTTTTTCTACTTTGGCCTCATAATGAAAAGCTTTCACTTTCTCTGTATGCAGACCCATTTTTCGTGAATGACAAGAAGACACAATAAGCAGCATACACATACATGATAAATAAAGAAAGACAAGACAAACAAAATAGAAATAGATAAAAAATTCTAAGGAATAGTAATATAAACTCAAACCTTTCAAGTCAGTCTCTTTAGAATTAAAGCAACAACAACAACAGCATCAACATCAACATCAACTCAGCAGAAAAATAAAGCATTTTATGCATGAAAACCAGTATTATAGTGTCAACATGTGCCATATCCATCATATGTATATACACTTTCATACACATACAAACACACGCAGTGTGATTTTTGTACGGGATGGAAAAAAAAAACTTGTTAACAACCAGGTCCTGTATTCTTTATTTTCTTGTTTTTATTTCTATTTTTTTTTCAACTTGTTTTACAGCAAAAGGGATGAGAAATGATAGTCCTTTTTTTTGAGTTTCTTACAGCATACAAGTTTTACATGTTTTATATGATTTTATATCATTTTTATTTAGTACATGTTTTTTATGACTTTATACTGGAGTTTTTGTTTCAATTGTATGGGTATGTGCAGTCCATAATAACCTCAATTCATAATAAATTAAATAACCTAAAAAATATGATAGGAAGAATGTGAACAAATTCTGTAAACAAAAACGCTAAGAAACTTTCAATTCTGGTTCCGGGAATTGACCAGTGAGGATAATAAAACAACATAAAAATTAAAAAAAAATATAAAAAAACTCCATGTCAACGTAGTAGTTACGTTTATTTTTTGCTGAAGTGCAGTTTATTTTTTTTAAATTTATGCTTTAAACGAAAGTCAAAATTCGTCATCTTCTCTTGGACTTGAAGGATAGCAATTTTGCAAATTTTTCTTAAAATTTATCTATTCTTGCCGTTCCATAAGATTCACTAAGTTTTTTCTTTAAGAAATTGTTTTAGCAACAGATTCTCTGAAATGAAAATTCTGAAAGAAAATATTCTTTCGAACAAACAATTCAAGCGTCCTCAACCCGCACGCATAAAATATATCACTCTGAAACACTTTCATTTTATTCCATTTTATATATTTGTATTGCTTTTTATAGCTGCTGAATGAACAAGTGCGTTCTTGTTGGTGTCGGTGGACCACTCTTTGTATCGCTTTGCTCCTTGTTTATGTTGCTTTCGATATGGGTTAAATCAACAACAATTATATGGGATGCAATAAATGTTTAAATTACAAATGTGTATATAAATGTGTATGTCTGTTTGCTTATGTGTTGGTTTCATCTAGATGACATGTACACACCATGCAAACATATGCACTAAGGCAAATAAATATACATTTATACGGAGCAACCAAGCTTGCATTAACACATGTTCGTATTGTGTGAAATGGTGTTGTTAAAAGCCTAAAAGTATGCTGTATGTTTCTTTATTTGTTTTTTTTTTATATCTTTTGCTGTTTCTATATATTTTTATACAATGCATCATCGTTTGCACTACAGATGTTTCGTTTTTAATATGTTGGTTTTATATGTGTTTGTGAGTATGATGGGTATGTATGCGTTTGATTGTTATGTATGACCAAAGTTTAAGTTTTTAATGAAACAAAAATTCTTATTTTTAATCAACTGAAATTTTTTTTTATAAAGTTTTGAATAAATATTTTAAAACCAACAGGAACTAAACAATTTTAACACACACATTCAAAGCAAATATCAATCGTATGAATTTTAATACAAATAGAATTTTATTTGTGGCAGGTACTTTTAGAATTATGCCGGAAACAGGAGTTGAACAGAAATTAGCATAATTTGTCTGCAAATGTTAAACTTTAATTTCCAAAAAAACACCAAATCTTCTTTTTCTCGAACAAAATTTCGAGAAAAAAAAACTGCTTAAACTTTTAAAAGTACAGCTTAACCCAAATCCCTTATCCTGTGCACGAGTATGTTCACATAATATTTTATTCACTTATTGGATGTCTCGCCATTTTTACACATCATCGATGTAAATTAAAATGAAAGTGTTAAATTAAAATTAATTGACTTGACTGATAGTTTCTTTTTGAAAAGATAAAATTTATGTTCTTAAGAACTCTAAGGAGGACTGACAGACTAAATATAAAGATGAACTGAAGATAAGAAGAAAGTTTCAGTTGCATCAAATTATGTTAAAGCTGGCAATATAATAATGGTTAGTTGTTGACAACGATTAAGTTTAAACATGGTGAAAATGATGTGGGTTCGTGTGTGCGTGCCTGTATGTGTGGTTAGAGCTCTTGATGAATGTTGACGATAATGAATTGGTATTTGTCATGTTGATGAAAAGTGTTTGTTAAAGTTTGTCTGAAGTTAATTCAAAATTTATATAGATATTAAAAATTTAAATTGATACAGTATGAGAAAAAAAAAATACTTTTATATATCTATAACAGCCCATAGTGCAAAGCTTTATACGCGTACTATAAATTCAGAATTGAATGTGTTCTTTTTTTTCACACTATTGTGACTTGTGTGATTTCCAGCACATCCTTCTAGTTGGTACTTTTTATTCCGTTTTTTTTTTTTTTTTTTTGTTGAACTAATTGATTTTAGTGTTTTGTTTTAGATTAAAGCAACAACAAAGGCTTACAACCATGTATTTTATCAGCGTGCTGTAATTTTTGAAATTTTAAAATCCGATAAATGCCAAAATAGAATTTGAATTGAATAGAAAATCGCTTTTTGTTTTTTTAATTCAAAGAAATTCGTTAAAAGCAAATCGCTGTTTTGTTTTACAAAATTCATTTTATAGCATTTAGAGAATTAACATGTAAAAAAATGTTTTTGATAAAAGGTACGAACTTAAATAAGCAGAATTAATAAGAGCAAAATTGTTCATTAATTTCGCTAAATATAGTTTGACGAGAGCAGTTTTTAAATAAGTAAAGCATACTTTGTAGCGTTTTATATTGTAGCATACTTATGAGCTTAGTAAAAGCGAATTTAAATTGTTTGAAAAATTCTACATAGTATGTATAACTAGAACGTAACTTTCAATTATTTTATAATTTTACAAATTAAATCGTAATTTATTTTTTTTTTCTAATTTCATAATATATTTCAAACATTCCACAAAAGAAGTTATTTCTAAACATGTTTAAGCATGTTTATTTCCCAAAACAAGAAAAAAAAAACAGAAAATTTTTGCTTGGAAACAATTGCTTGAAGCAAAAAACTTACATAAAATTTCAAAATGTTTCAGTCGCTCTCAGATATAAATTTCTAAAAAAAAAAAAAAATAAAAGAATACCAAAATTCAAATATTGACAATTTATACAGTATTAAAATAAAGTGAATTTTATTTTCCAATATCATCTATAAAAACCCATCACCATCAAGTGTTCAAATATAAGACGATGCTTTTTCGATGTATGTGTGCGTGTGTGTGTGTGCAATTTTATTAGTAAATTCTGCAGTGACAGCTGCCACGTTTGTTTAAGCACACACAAAAAGACTAGCTTAGCTAATGAAATGACATTTTTGTAAACTAAAATATTTCGATTATAAAACTTTTAAAGTTTTTACGAAAAAAAAAAAAACACAAAAATGAATTGCGTACATAACATTAATTTATTCATAAGTACTTTATTTAGATTAAACAAATTACACTGCATGCGCGTCCTAGATTCTGCAATAAATTTGTTTTATAAATCTAAGAAAGAGAAGTTAATGATTCATTAGATATTAAGAAACTAGGGAAATTGTTTTTATATCTATTTATATTTGATTGATAATCTTGAGATCAATTTTTTTATAAAAAACTTTATACAAATTTTTATTTATTGATATTTTGCAACACCTTTGTGTAGCTTCAGCAGGATTAGATTTACAAATAACAAACAACTGGATAACAACAATATTTTTAAACAAATAAACGAACTAAACAATATTCGCTTTAAATTGATTTTTGGTTTTCCGGTTTTTGAAATAAATTAAAAAATTGTTTTTTATATTTCAAATGGTTTTTGAATTTAAATCATTAAACTGATAAAAATTTCATCAGTTGTTTATCATTTTCATTCTACGTAATGTATTGATCGTTACATATAATTTTATCAATTTATTGAAAGTCACTTTCATGGTTCAGTGTATTTTTTATTAGTCGAGCGGAGATCCTTTAAAGATTAAAAAAAGATGAATGTTCACTGCCATGAGGGTGGTGTTGGCTGAAGTGGTTAGCGCGTTGACTACTAAGCAAACAATGACTTGGGGCCTGGGTTCAAACCCTGGCCAGAGCAAGTCAATCAACATCATTAATTTCTCTAATGTACATTAGTGAGACATTGTATTAATTGTTGTCGGACTATTTAAGTGATGAAGGCATAGCACTGGTCACTAAAAAACTGTTCCGACAGCGATTGATGCTGTTCCAAGGTAATGTACACAACATCGCCCTCCTTCGTCGGATAGAAGAGATATCGGCGAAGTAAAACAATTAATAAAATGCCTGCTAATAAAGCTTAACAAAGTTAATGCGTCTACCTAACACCGGAGGCGCTTCAACACTGCTATAAAAAAAAATAAACATAACGCGCAAAGCAGAGTTGTAAAAGAGTTAAGCCTTCTACATTTTCAACATCTATCTTCTTTACTCTATCCCTCTCTCTGAGTTCCGGCACAATGCACTGCATACGTAGGGGTCATCTCTGAGTGCTGGTCCTAATTAAAAAAAAAAGAAAAAAAAATACTAGCGTTGTTTATCCTACTTGCTTTTCTATCTTAGATGCACATCCCTTTGCTCTGTTTTTTCAACGATTGTAAGTGATATGATATGGGTAATTGGTAGCAACTGGAAAAAAAAAATCAATTACCAAAAACCCTTTTTTTTCCAGAAATCACAGATCCATGGTGTCTGTTATCATCTACAGACATGGTGCATAACGATGCTCTCCAGGGGTAGTCCTTCTGCTACAGTACACAAATATTATCCTGTTTGTTAATATTTTTACAGGCTAAAGTCGTAAATTTAATATTCAGAGAAATATTATAAAGACATTGTTAACATAAATATTACAAGCAACATAGGAAAAATTTAATATCTAAACATCCCTTTAGATTTCAATTAGGAGGCTGAATAGAACAAACGATGTTTTCGGTAGAAGCCACTAAACCTCTTCAGTATTCATGTGTAAATGCTTTCACTACTTGTAAGGTAGCTCTGTTAAACGTGAAATAGAATACGTTTAAGGTGAAAGAGAATACGAGACTTCTCACTTCTAAATTGATGTTAGCTGGTGACTTTTTATTTTTCACTATATATACTGTTTAAGTTTTATCAGCTTGATTTTTTTACATGGGTTCCCCTTGTAAACGATTAACCAGTGGCAGGAGAATTCTTGATTAATGTTAAGTGACAAAAGTCTAGGCCATAATAATTCATTAAGTGTCAGTTTTGATTTTTAACTTTATGTTAAAGTGATTCCAAGACAATCGTGCATAACTTGCATTATTTTAGAGCCGCAGACGCAGGACTTGCCAATTATGTCTCGGCAGCCAAAGGATATTTGAGAATCCCAGAAAGGATTTACTTTCCTACATATTCGTGGTACTTTTACTAGTTATTGAGTAGCTTTCAAAATTCATACAACTTATACAAATTTGCGAAAACTACTATTTCTGTTTGTGTAGAATAAGAATTATAATTATCACGGGTAAAAGTGACTGCGATCACGCTGCATATTAATGAAGCCATATATTTTCTGTATAACAAATTTATTGGAAAAACCAAGAGATACAAAAAGTACAAACTTTGCCACAATATACCCCTAACAAAGTGCTCTGTATAAAACTATAAATCGTACAAAACACAAAAAGTAAAAAAAAATTAGCTTTCGCAAATTTACCCACCAGAAACTATGAAATGTAAAAAAATTTTGTATAAAACGAAAAGTACCAATTTGTCCTGGTTTTAACCCATATATCTTTATTTGGGTAACATGCTATTCATCTACCAAATTTTATAAGAATCCATTTCTCAAGGGGAAAAGTACCATAAGTAAAAAAATACCAAAATTAACAATATAACATGTTTAAAAAAAGTACCAAACAGAGCAGTATTATCTCATTTTATCTTTCAGAAATTATAATAATTAAAAAAAAATAATTGTAAAATATTGACACAAAAATATAAAGTATTTACCGAAACTAAGTATTTTTCCTATTTTAACCCCTTTATATTTTAATCTGATTCACTTGATATCCATTTCCAAAAACAAAAATTTTTATCAAAAAAAAGTTACCAAAAGCAAAAAACACCAAAAAAAAATAAAAAAAAAAAAAAAAACAAACATACCAATTTAATCTCATGCTCAGACAGTATGTCAATTTATAAATAAAAATTAAAATTTTAGTACAAAAATAAAAAGTATGTATACCACATTTTAGTCTGAATCACATGCTATACGTCTGCCAAGTTTCATTAAAATATAAAGAGAATTTCTCAGAAAAAAAGTATCAAAATTACAACATTACATACACATATAAAAAAAGTACCAAAGCTATTAATTTTTCTATTTATTTACCCCTTAAATGTATCCTATATTTTAAACTGAGTTGGATGTAATCCGTCTAATAAAGTGCATACAAATATATTAAGAGAATTTCTCAAAATAAAAAGTACCAAAAACATAACACCAATAGCATAAAAAATATAGTACCAAAAGAAACAAGTTTATTCATATTTCAACCTTCAGAAAGTATGTTAATTTTTTAAAATTTTATAAAATATTAGTACCAAATTAAAAAGTACTGAAACTAGCTAATTGTCCCATTTTTTATCCCTTTAAACCTAATACATAGATATATTTCATTCAGTGATATTCGTCTACCAAATTTCCTTTAAATTCATTAAGTGAAAAAGTACAAAATAAAAAACACCAAAAGTAATAACGTACTATAAGTAAAACACTACCAAATGTACCAGTTTATTCCCATTTCAGCTACCAGAAAGTATGTTAATTAAATTAAATATTACAAAATGTTTGTTTAAAATCAAATATTAAAAATTTTACCAACCTAGACCCTTTTTACCCTCTTTAACGTACCCTACATTTTTATTTATTTAGATCACAAAACGGAAAAAAAGCTCCAGAAGTACTATATGAAAAAAGGAACCAAACGTATCAGTTTTATCTCACTTCAGCCCGCAGAAAGTGTGTTGATTTATAAAAACTTTAAAAAATATTATTACAAAAATAAAAAGTACCGAAACAACCAAAATTATTATTACAAAAGGGACACTTTAACGTTGTTTTGAGATTTTTTAATTTCTTCTTTAATTGTATAGAAATTAAAGAATTTCTTGAAGTTAATTTGCTAAATGGTCAAATTTTGCTTTTATGTAAAAAGTTGTTTTTTTTTTGTGTGGCGTGCATGTTTTTGCATTAATTTTTTTTTTCTAATGCTTCAATTTAAACGAACATTGCACTCTGTTTCAGTTCAGTAAAATTTTATTATACACCTTTTATCAAATACGAAAATGAAAAAAAAAAAAACTTAAAAAACAACTACAACAGCAACAAATTTAAATGCAGCCAAGCAAAAACTCTGAATCCAAAATGTAATTAATTCATACATGCCACAGCAATAAATTATTGCATTGCAATTCAAGTAACAGTTGCAACATTTCCTGTTTACCTTCTGTTTTAGGTCCATTTCAGGTTGGAGCTAGCAAAAACACACATCCACACTCACTTACACACACACACACACACACACACACATACACACTCATTTAGTTACAGCAAACATTCATTATAACAAACACTTGGTGGTCAGAAGGGGTCATATAATATTAACACTTTATTCATGTTTGTTTAATAAATGTTAAAAGAGGCATAAATATAAATTTTCCATAGTAACTAGAAAGTAATATTTGGTTTTGTATAAAACAGCTAAAACCAAGAACATCAACAAAACGACAACTAACTGCTCAGTCATGTTCACTCTTAGTTGGGGAGAAAATTCAACTTGCACAGCCTAAATGTAGGCAAAGGTAAAACGTGTGTTATACAAACCAAACATAGAAATTCTAACCAACTCACATACCCAAACACACACACACGCACACACAAATACATTAAATGCAGGAGAAGGAAGAAAAAAAGTGTCACCATACAACAAAAACGTGATAAATAAAACATAAATATTTTTGCACACCAAAAAGTATTTTTCGCTCGGACCCTGCCATCAGGCATGCAAAAGCTTTTTAGAGTTTTTGCTACAATTGCCAAAAGCCAGTCCAACACTTACTGACCAAGTCGTGCAAACAATATGGGTCGTGTTGAGTTGGTTTTTAATATTCAAATTATTAATTAATGTCCGTGTACTGTGTGGTGGTTTTTTTCTATTTTCTTTTTTCTAAAAATAAATGTTTTTCTTTTGCAATTAAAACGAAATTTTTGTAAGCAAACTTTAAAATGCTAATTGCAGTGTTTAGGATTAAGCGCAAAGAAGTAAACAATATTTTATTCATTACATGTTGTTGTTGGTTGGCTTGAATTAAAAGGTTGGCTAAGAAAGGAAATAAGGGAGTTTAACAAAATTATTTAAAAAATGTCAACACTTTGAATGTAGCGGAAATACAAAACAATGAAAAATTACTTCTCTAGAGAGAAGCTTTAATAGTTTTTACTTCATTTTAGCAAAATCTTATACAGAAAAAAACTAGGAATTCTTCTTCATTATTTTTCATCTCATTTCTCTGCAGCTATTTGCTTTTTTTCTTTAAGTACTTTAAAGACACCTTTTTGCGACCTCTTTCATTAACTATTCTGTTTTTATGACTTATTTCCTTTTTGCTTAATTGCACATTATCTTAAGCCATTGTTATTAAATTGTGGTTAAGCAGCAAATAATAATTGGCAATTATAGTCTAGTTTATTGCAAATTAATTGAAAGGAGAAAATGATATACGACTAATACGCTTAAGATAAAGATAAAAGCCAAGAAAGTTTCAAGTACTTGAGAACATTTATAATGCAATAAAATCGAGATAATTTTCATTTTGCAGCAGGCTTCTTACTCGTAAAGTAAAGGATCAAAATAAACATTTATTAAAAGTAAAATTAAATCTTCTTAAATTAAATACAAAAGTAGAAAAGAACAAAAAACTAAAACTATGTATACTAATAACAAAACAGATATATTAGATTAGCGCTTCACTAAGGACTAGACTATATGAATATACTATGACTCAGTCATGACTAGACTATTTAAGCCTCTTTGCACATGTAATTTAAAGAAGCTTTAAATTCAGAATATGTTTTCCAAAAATTCTTTCTTTAGTTTGGCAAAAGAAAAAAAATATAGCTCGATTAAAGAAAAAAGATTTAATAACTCATCAAGCCAATACAACTCTTCGACACAACTAAACTATTTAAGTTAGCAGTTCTTTCTAGAACAGACTTCTTTCTTATAACAACAACTACAACAAACGATAAAATCTGAGTTCTAAAATTTATTAATTGTATAAAGGCTTCTTGAAATCCTTTTAAAGAGTATATTTCCATTTAGTGTATACACATACACATGCACAGATACACACACACAAAATATACAACCTACTGCTATTGTTACCATTGATTATTATTATTAACAACATCGATAAAATATTGTTTCTCTTATTGCTGCATGAAATCGGTAGTAATAATACCATTATTTTATTATTATACTCTCGCCCCAAACCAGTATTTAACCAATATGAAACCCCAAAAGTATGGTACATATATATTTCGTTCAACCACAAAAGCATGCAAGTGCAAATACATGCATAAATGTGTGTTAGGGTTTTTTGACAGTATGTCATTACCACGTGTTTTTTTTCTCCGAACGACATGAGTTTAAAGAAAGTAAAGTAACAAAAAAAAAAAAAAAAAAATTGAAAGCAATAACGGAAATAATACAATTTTCGTTACAGTGTTATGTTTTTTTTTACTCTCTTGTTAAGTTTGCTGTTGTTGAGCAAGTACTGAGCAGCACAAGAAGTATAAATGAATTGAGGGAAAATAAAACTTTATTAAATAAAAGTGATATCCTTTGTTTATAAAATAAACCACAAGATTTGATTAATTTTTTTTTACAGATTATTTCTTCCAAATTTCTTTTTCAGTTAAAAAAACAGTTGTGACACACAAAAAAAAAAAAAAAAGAAACAAAGATCAAACAATGAAAGAAATTGAATTGACTATTTTAGAAATGTCGAAATGTGGTTTTAAATGCAACCGTTGTGTTTCTTGACACAATGCATGGAAAAAAAAGAATTACAAGAAATCGTTCAACAATGAAAAAGTTGTCAACAGCAGAGATAAACTGAAAAACTAAACCATCATCATCATCACTATTATTAATAGTTTGTTTGAATAAATATTTCTTTGTTGAAATATATCTACGAAACTTTGAAGTTTTTCTCTCATGCCCCATACAGCTTTTGAATAAAATAACCTGAATCTATTTATGTATTAAAGAAGTTGATATTAAAATAATCTCACTAAAAATAAGCAATTGATAAGACATGTCGCAGCATTCAATTCCAATCGAAAGTGGATTCAAGTCCGAATGTTGAGTCTATAGAAAAGGAAAAACGAAAATCTAGTTTCTAGTCAAACTTTTTTTTGAAATACAAAATCGAATTGATAATAAATTTTTCTTCTACCCAAACAATAACAGCATGCATGCTTTTAGGAGCGTAAAAAAGATTTGCATGTCATTAGAAAAACTTAATGTGAGCTTTGCAAGTAAAAACAATTTAAGTCTATGGGTATAAAAAACTTTAATAGTGTAAAATCTCTACACAAAACATAAACGTAATCGCAAGACTAAAAATATAAATACGAACGGAATATCACTGCGGAATTGAAACCATTCGCATCGGAATATGTGACATGCCAGAATGTGAAAAATATATATGGATACATTTTGAGTCATAGTCTTGCCTTAGCCACGTCATAGTTGATTTCTAAACTAGACCTTCCAACATATTTGCGCCACTTTAAAGACAGTTTTTAGTTTGTTTTTTTTTTAATTTTTTTATTAAAGTTAAGTCATAGTCTACTCATATAGTCTTGTCATATCCTAGAGTCTAGTCATAGTCTAGTCACAGTCGAGTCATTGTCTAGACACAGTCATTGGTTTACGTGGTTGCCCGTTACGCACAAACATGCAAGTAGAATCAATAGGATTCCGTCTATTCATAGTCTAGTCACAGTCAAGTCAAAGTCAAGTCTACTCATAGTCTAGTCATAGTCTAGTCATACTCTACTCATGTATAGTCTAGTCTACTCTGGTGAAACTCAAGTTATAGTCTACCAGCATACATGGTCTACTCATAGACTATGCATACTCTAGTCATAGTCTTGTCAATGTTTGTTCATAGTTTAGTAATATTGTAGTCAAAGACTATTGAGAGTCAAGTCATAGCACATAGCCTAGTTATAGTCTAATCGCAGTCGTGGTCTATTTGTAGTCTAGTAATAGTCCAGTATAGTATAGTCGTAGGCTACTCATAGTCTCATAGTATAGCCGTCATAGTATAGTAATAGTCTAGTCATACTCTACTCGTAGACATGTTCTAATCGTCCATTAGCCATAGCCCATACTGCAGTCATACTCTAATCGTAGTTGTGGTCTATTAATAGTCTAGTAATATTCCAGTTTAGTATATTCGTAGTCTACTCATAGTCTGGTAATAGTCTAGAAATAGTATAGTGATAGTCTACTCATAGTCTGGTAATAGTCTAACCACATAAATGCATTATTTTATCAAAATACACTTTAAAGAAACTTTAACACTTATCACATCCTTTATATTTCTAACATTTTCTACAATACATCCCCTTATACTCAACCGTGATGCTATTGCAAATACGCATTAATGTTTTTAAAATTATATGTATTTAGATAAAAAAAGGAAGAAGAAATGGAAAAACATGTGTGCAAAAATGTATGCATATCATTTGAATGCATGACTTAAAAAATGTAGTTACGATTACGATTCATCTAAGGGGAGTTTCTATAAATAACGCCAACATTCAAGAATATTTTTCTTTTTCTTTTAAAATTGATTTAAATACTCGCATTTGTCAGTATGCAGAAAATAGAGGTGCTGATATACGAAAAAACAACGTACTAAGAATTGAAATATTTATGGCAGTCATATGCAAATCATATTCATAAACTAAAAGTTAACTTTAAATAAAAATACATGCTGACTAGTCAAGAATATTTTTTCAACAATATTTGGACAAAAATAAAACTTTTAAAGTGTTTGGAAAATTAACTTGTGAAAAGAAAGAAAAATTGCATAGAATTTACATGATAGTAACAAAAATGTTCTAGAGCATACATATTTGTGAACTTTATTATTTGTTCAACTTTAATTATTTGATTTGAAGTTTAAATTTCTTTGGCTGCAAAACTCAGCAGCATAGAAATAATTCTTTGTATAGCTTTTATGTACGGCTGCATATTTTCATATCCAATAAATATTACTTCGTTTTCATATTATATTAAACCCATGCTCGTCATCAGTACACAACCTTTCGAACTCACCTGCAACTTTATTTCTCTAAAAGAAGTGTTAACGAACATGACTGCATGCTGTTGCTGGTGCATGTGAATTATTGCAGAAATATCTTCAACGTCAAAGGCTACAACAGATTTATTTTGTTTTTTGTTTTTTTTTTTTCATAAATAAATAAAGAAGTATTTAGTGGCACACAGCTTGAGAAGACCTTTAAAAATTTATTTGCACTTGCTTACAAATAAATACTTAGGGAATTTGATGCATGAAACTATTTTAATAAATTTAAAGAAAAGAAAAAACATTTTTGAATCCGGCAGCTAAAGCATAGTTTAGTTTATTTGTAACAGAAGAACAAACAATATTTAATGCATACTTTTGGGAGAGCACACAAACACTTTGAGCAAACTTTTTGTAATTAAAATTCTTTGAAACATTTTAGCAAATGAGTTTTGCTGATGTCTTTTTAATACAAAAGTCATTATGCTGACATTGATGGTTTGCAACAAAACCAAAAAAAAAATTTTCATATATTAAAAATCTTTAAAGGATGCAAAATTTTGTAAATATTTTATGTGGCTAAAATTTTGTATTGCGCCCACTTTAAATTAAGTTGTATATATTTTGAGCTTAGCTTAAAGCTTAAGAAGCGGTTTTTAAAATTGAAACAAAACAGAATCTTGCACAAAAACTACTTATATGATGTACTCCAGTATTGAAGATCCTTTTGAAACGAATCCTCTTCATACATTTTTAAGAAATGTTAAATTTTTTGGATTTACTTTACTACTGCTTCTCGTTAATAATAATCTTCATAAAGCAATTTATTTCAAATGTGTTTCTAATTCCTTATTTATGGAAAATTTACAAAACTTGTTCTCCATTGAAGAGGAACAATCAAGATATATAGAATTTTAAATAAATAAATTACAACTTATTTAAAGTTTTTTTAACCAACCTCATATATAAGTTTTGATAAATTTTCTATACTAGAGTACCTACTTACTTACTATAGTATATACTCGTAAGTCTTTTCCTAAAAGTATGCTACAGTTGTTAGCACTATATGCTATTGCTCTGAACACACATAAAAACCATGTGAATGTATATTTTTAAGAATGAACATCTAAAAAAAATTTATATGAATGTATTTATGTGTCTCTTAGAAGCTGGACAAATAAACATTTGCATAAGAGCAATTTTTATTTTTTTTTTTTATTTTTTTCAAGCTAATCCTGCTTAATATCTGGGCAACTTGAAATGAAAATTAGGTCATAAGTTTTCAAATGAATGCCTTAGAATGAGTAGGAAAATATTTTGATATATTAAATTTAAATTCAAGAGGCAAAATGAGTAAAAATATACAAAAAAAAAGAAATGCAAAAGAAAAAATATCTGAAATAATATTTTTCTTTTTTTCAGGACGAGAAGAATCAATTGCTGGTAACGAATGTATGGCTGAAACTGGTAAGTTTTTCTAAGTTAATTAAACAAAGAAGTAAATGCTTAAATTGCAATGGGAATTAAATTAATAAAAGTTAATTCAGTTCTTTACAAAATCTACTAACGCTCTGATCCATTTGAAGATCAATTTAATTGAACTGTTTACTTATAGATAATATAACAAAGACTTTGTTCAATTTAAAATACTGTCACAGATTTGAACATTTCATACTTAAAATACAAAACAGCAAATTCTAAATTTTCTTATTTTCATAAAATTTTTGTTTCAACACAGCTGCAAAGGCATTTTTAATAAAAAAAAAAATAAGTTGTGAATTTTTTTATTCGAACTGAGTGATATTTAATCAAAGAAATTTTTAATTTTTCAGGCTTAAGTTCGTTTTCTCTAAATATAATTTTGTTATAAATTAAATTATTATTTAAATTAGAAAGAAAAATCTAGTGGCTCTTAATATTTGAACAGACAAAGAAAAATTTGACTGCGCGGAGGGTTGAACTGACATCGATGTTTCGAGACTAACCACAGTCTCATCATCAGAGTTGTCTACCGCTTAGACCTCACTGCCACCACGGCAGCTGCAATCACATTAGTTAAAGATCCTCTATCATTAATTGAATCTGCTGAATTACATGTAAGTTTTTACACTACAGCTTCAGTTCAACCCTCCGCGCAGTCTAATTGTTCACACTCAAGAACTGACAACATTTGATTCCAACAAGACTACGTTCCACACAGTAAATGCAGCAATTGAATTATTGCGAGAAAAATTTGGAGATTCGATTATTTCAAGAAATTGTGATATTAAATGGCCTCCAATAAATAAAATGGGTGTTTAGAAGGTCGTAAATCAGTTGCTTTTCGTCTACAATTTTAGCATTATCGATCGATCGACATCGTAAATAAAAAAACTTTTAAATTTTCTTAAAAATAAGTGTGTTTTTTAAAGAAATCATATCACTCTTATTGTTAAACCTTTTACAATCATATTACGGAAGTTTATTCCGTTCGGAAACGGAATTCAATCCGTATTTTGATTCTGAAAAAAACCGAAAAAGCAAATGATTTTTCCATATGAAACCATTTTTAAATTTACAAACCGAAAAATTTTATTTATCTGAAAGTGATTTTATTCCGAAAGCTGTTTTCGTTATTCGCTTTTCGAAAAAACAAAATACAAATTTAATTCCATTTCCGTATGGAATAGGTCTCTGTGAAATGGCTGATAAGAAAATATTTACTCCGTATGCGACAGCTTCTAATGATGTTGAACTACTCTAATATTTCGTATGCACTTAGCTTTTATATTAAGACATTTATTAACAATTAAATATAAAAGAAAAACTGTTTTAACAATTATTTTAAAAATTAATAATGACAAAAAGAAAACAGTATCATGTATTATTAACCAAACTTTCTTTACAAAAGCTTAGTTCATAACAAATATCAAAGCTTTTCTCCTTTTTTTAAGCTTTCAAAATTAAGTTTAAACTTTGAAATGAAAAACAGATTAATAATACTAAAATTTTTTAAATATTTTGTGATTTCCAACTTACGATTAGAGTTTTTCTGGAAGCGAGAGTCCTGCATCATCTGTACATCAGTATCACGTTCGTGTGCAATCGTGCTGCAAAATAAAATTAAATTTAAATTAAGAGGTATTTTCTCTTTTTAAATTTTATTGATTAAATTTACATTTGTCATCACAACCCAAAGAATTCATACATACTGAAATGTTTAAAGATTCTGCACACTGGGATAGAATGCAATAAATTTGGATATGAAAAATGTTACATAACTAAACAAGTTAGTGAATAAAGTACCACTTTTAAGGCCTGTTTCACCATGTCGAACGATATATAGCGTTCCTTGGAGTTCTAGATTGTTTTCTTACAAACTAGTGCTTCACTTATAGTCGGTTTTCTTTAAAATATTATTTGCTTACAGAAACAAAAGCCAAACATACAAATAAAATGTATTGGAAAGATGATCGCAAATCAGTTATTTTGCGTTTACAATTTCAACCTTTTTGACCATCATCGCCTATGAGGTACAGCAAGTTCTATCATTTTCACTGACCTTATTTGAATTTCTATATTTCTATATATTTTTTATTTTTTTTTAAATTGTAACAAAAAGAAATCGATTAAATAACTTCTAAAATGTAGCGAATTTTTTTCTTATTTTCCACCCCAATGTGCGTTGTGATAAATATTTGCTGCTCAATTGTTTTTTGTTTTATATATTTTTGCGGCAATTTAATATAAAAAAATATATTGAAAAAAACACCATTTAAGCTCATGCTGATATACGAAATTTTCTATAAACTTGTGAACAAGTAAATGCTTTCCCAGCAAGCATCGTGGTTTGATATTAAACTCGACAGCATATAAGACCATCCCAGCCTACTTCCTTTTTTTAACAATCATACTATTTTCATTGTTCATTACTTTTGTAAAACTTTGTTTTATAAAATAATTTTTATATATATATACTTCGTAATTAATATCCTGTGGCAGAAGACTTTTCGCTTCATCTGTATTTATTTAAAAAAAAAAGTTAAGCATTCATTTAACATTCATTGAGAAGGTCAACGAACTATTTTTACTACTTATGATAAACCAATAATATTTCAAACTTACGACATTGTGTTTGCTGGGTTTTTTTGAGCACTAACATATTGATGTGTAATTTTCTTTTTTCTTTGCATTTTCCTGTTACTGTGAATATAAATATTTACTTATTTACGAATGTACATACGATTCAACATGAAAACATCTACCTAAACTCGTATGTATGTATGTGTATGTATGCGTGTGTGTATGTACACTTTCATAATATTTGTATTTTTGCAAACTCATGCTGCAAAAATGTCAAAACTCAGGTTCAGCTTTAGTCGACGGAATTTATTGAATTTTAATGTTTTTTCCGTGTGCGGTAAATTGCAAACATTTATCACGCTTTAATTTTTAAATCATTTGTTGATTTCGTCCGTCGTGTTTGTATGCATACAGAATTATGTATTCCCATATAACAAGTGAAAATATATAATTATATAAAATACACAAAGAAATTTTCTTGTTGAATACTTTAAGGTTAATATTTCGATATTAAAGAAAATTTGTAAAAAATTGTCCAAAGTTTTCTTTTGCCAAATACTGTGAATAATTCAGTGATGAGGAATATCTCAAAAATGTTTTAATGAGTGCTTTAATGCCACTAAATATCGTAAATATCATGACAGTCTGCAGTAAAATATTCGTTTACTTTAATTTTACTTGCAATGCCCTCAAAAAGAAAAATCTTGATGAGATTTTTCTCTTGTTTGTTGCTTCTCTAAAACTGATTCTTTGTGTTGGGCTAAACGAAACATAAAAAATGCGAACTGCAGGTTTGACTGAATTTTCAATTTTTTAATTTAACCAACTTCTTCTATTTGTTTTTGTCATCCCACAGGAATGGAACGATATGAATTTGCGTTGGAATACTTCAGACTATGGTGGTTTAAAAGATTTACGTATACCACCACATCGGATATGGAAGCCGGATGTGCTGATGTACAATAGTGCTGATGAGGGTTTCGATGGTACATATCAGACAAATGTGGTGGTACGCAATAATGGCTCCTGCCTCTATGTACCACCGGGCATATTTAAGTCAACATGTAAAATTGACATAACATGGTTTCCGTTCGATGATCAACGTTGTGAAATGAAATTTGGCAGTTGGACATATGATGGATTTCAGGTTTGACAAAATATGAAAAAGCAAACAATGAATCACAGATACACTGACTGCTACTACTATATTGTGTAGTGGTATGAGAAGTGAAAGCAAAAAAGAAAAAGAAGAAGAACGAAAAGTGATTTTATGTTGGTGCTTTCTTTCAACCATTAATTAAGTGGCAAAGGGAGTACAGTGTAGAGAAACTTATAACTTATCTTTAATTTACGTTGATTACTTTATAACAAATTTTTTTAGTTTAGTTTTACTTATACTTTTAATTTTTTGTTATTATTTTATGCATAAGAATTATTTTTTTGTATTAAAATAAATCTCTCAACTCATCAACGTGTTTCGACAGCTGGATTTGCAATTACAAGATGAAACTGGCGGTGATATCAGCAGTTACGTGCTCAACGGCGAGTGGGAACTACTGGGTGAGTAGATGAATATCGCAAAAGTAAAACATCAGCAAACAAAAAAAAAAAAAAAAAAAACAAAAATACATTTTATTCATTCATCTATTAAAATAAAAACAAAAAACAACGTAAAACTTTCAAAAAATATTCTAACAAAAAAACTGAACATAAGTTGATAGAAGCAAAAAACAAAAACTAAAGGTACGGTCACATCTGGCAAACATTTGCCCAAAAAAGCGTAACCGCTAAATACGAATGAAAAACTTTTTTATTTATGCATTTATTTATTAAGTTAAACAGCATCTAATAAGATAAGATTCTATTACATATTCTATAAATTATGTAGGAAACTGTTTAACGTAATAAACAGGTATCTAAATCAAGAGTGTTTTCATTCGTATTTAGTGGTTACGCTTTTTTGGGCAAATGTTTGCCAGATGTGACCGTACCTTAAGGCACTCGTTTATATCGAATGTTTTTCAATCATGGCAATTTATGATTTTTATCTTTCTCAATCTGTCTCTCTCTGTCGTGCTTAGAGAACAAATTTCCACACTTCTACTTAAAAAAGTAAAAAATAAAACGAAAATCAAGTAGTTAGAACACATATTTAGTGTTTCGAAAAATTGATATTGTTCGCCATAAATGGTTGTTTTATGTTATTGTTGTACTCTATGTTGTAAATGTTGATTTTTACTGCTGTTATAAATGTTGATGTTGCTTTTAATATAAATGTTTTGTAAAGAAACAACACAAATAACTAACAGAAAAATAAAATACCGAACAAACTAACAACGAACGTAGATAAAGTTGCACAAACCACATAAAAAAATACTAATAATCAATATAAAAATCTAAACAACATTAAAATGATAGCGAAAGAATATTTATAAAAGTCTAAACAACACGACTAAAAATTGCCCTACACCTGTAGAAGTTGTTGTTATAAACTGATTCTTCTGCAAATACAATTTTTCAAATTTTCGATAATATTTATTAATTAAAAATTTTAAATTTTTAATATCTTCGATTTATTTAAATAATTCTTTTCTTATGCCGATTCAGGCATATCAATGTTAAGCTCCCCATAAAATAAAGAACTGGAGTAAACTTTCAAAATGGCGATAAACAAAAATTTTTGTTGTTCTCAATTACCATCATCAGCTGTTAGAATTTATTAGTAGCATTTACATGTGACCTCGTTCACACTTCATGTTAATGAAAAAATAAAAAGTACTAAAAGCAAAAACCACCAAACGTGCCTGCTTTTTCTCATATTACCCACCGGAAAGTTAATTGTATGTCAACGTAAAAAAATTATTAAGAAAAAGTACCAAAAGTACAGATTGCTGTTTTTACCTATTAAAAAGTACCTTATAATTTAATCCATAATAAAAAGTGAAAACGCACAAAAACTAAAAGTACCATAAAGAAAAGATACTAAAATTACCAACTTTTCCTCTTGTAAAAAAACAATCTAATAAAATAAAGAGTACCAATAGTACCAAAAATATTAGCTATTTCTTAATTTACACCCCCCAGGAAAGTACGTAAAGTACCAATTTGTCCCTTTGTATCTTTGTAAAGTACCCTAAATTTAAATCAGGATCACATTCTTTCTTTCTACTAAATTTCTTTAAAACTCCATTATGAGAATTCCCCAACAGAAAGAGTACCAAAATTAAAAAAACAGGAAAATTAAAAAAGTAGCATAAATACATTTTTTTTTCTCATTTCAGACCACATACATAGTTGTCAATTAATAAAAAATTATTAAAACTACTAGTACATAAAAAAGTACCAAAAACTAGCAATTTTTACTTATAAAGATCACATGCTATCCGTCTACCATGACGATAATTTAGCAAAAGAAAGAACCAAAATGAAAAAAGACTATAAATAAAAGAGTACCAAAAGTAGTGGTTTTACTAGAAAGTATGTAAATATAGATATAATGTATAAAATATTAGTACCAAAATTAAAAGTACCAAAAATACCAATGTGTCCCTTTTTGACCCCTTAAAAAGTATCCTATAGTTTAATCTGGATCACATGCTATCCGCCTACCATGACAAGAATTTCACAAAAAAAGTACAAAAAGCTCCGAATATAAAAAACAGTACAAGTATCAGTTTATTCTCATTTCAGGCCCAAGAAAGTATCTATGTTAATTTATAAAAAAAAATGTATAATACATCTAAGCAGCAGAATAAAAAATAGTAAAACTACCAATTAGTCCTGTTGTTTACCGCTTAAAATTACCTTATATTTGAATCCGAGTCACATGCTTTTCGTCTAAAAATTTTATCGAAATCCAATCAGAGAATTTATCAAGTAAACAAGTCCGAAAAGTAAAAAGGCACCAAAATGTAAAAAGTACCATAAACAAAAAAGGGTCCCAAAATTACAAGTTTTACCAGAAAGTGTGTTAATTAAAAAAAAAATATAATAGTACGAAAATAAAGTATTAGCATAAACTGTAAGTACCAAAATAAAAAGTACCAAAAGTACCAATTTGTCCCAATTGTACCTTAAAAAAATACTCCATATTTCAATTTGGATCACATGATATCCGTCTACCATGAAGAGAATTTTGAAAAAAAAGTACCTAACTGAAAAATTACATAAATAAAAAAGTACCAAAAGTACTAGTTATACCAAAATGTAGAAATAATATATATAATATATACCAAATATACCAAATAATATATACCAAAATAAAAAATACCAAAAAAAGGATCTCATTGTTTAATCTGGGTCATATGATATTCCTCTACCATAAATTTCATTCAAATCCATTAACCGGGTTTTGAACAAACATACAAACTTTCTCATGTCTAATTTTATTAGGATGAATATCTCGTTTGCCGTGTGAGTATTAAAAAAATGATTTTCATATTAATCATACGTATCACTAAGTACAATATTTCACTAAAAATAAACTATAACTCGTATTATCATCAATTCAGCTTTATAAATCTTTAAAAATTGATCTTATAATAAACTAAGATCTTAGATGTGGTATGGTCGATTAGGTCAATGCTGAGTTGGCCACTAATATTGCAGAAGTGAGTAGCATCACTTTAAAACGGGTGTTTCAAATATTTCAAAAATTATGTTAGTGCGACTCGAAAAGCAAATCTTTTGTTATTTAAGTTAAGGAAAGTTTCAAAAGAAAGTCATGAATATGGTTAGTCACGATATTAAAATTATCATTTTGATTTAGATGATCAAAATCTAAAATTATAAAAAAAATAAGTTTCAAAGTTTTGCAGATTTAGAGATTTTTCAAGTTTCAACAACAACACGCTACAGTGTAGGGTTTTTTATATATATATTTTTTTTTGTTTCTTAATACAAAATAACAAAAACTAAGATACCAAACTAATCTACTTAAAATTACTAATGCTCATAAATACTAAATGCGACTATGCAAAGCACAAAACCAAAATCTCTAATATTTCTTTCTAAATATTCTCTTTCTAACAATGAACTGACAAAAAAATTTTATGAAAGAATTTGAAACGATATGAACAAAATGTTATAGTTTTTTTTCTTTTCTTTTCCTATTTTACTTTATAACAAACATATTGAATTACCTTTGAGTAGCATAGAGCACTAAAACGGAAATAGTATTTCATATGCTATTAAATTATTTGTTATTCTCATTTCTTCCTGAAAAATTAGAGAAAAAACCCAGATCTGATATCGGCAAACTTAAACTTAAATCTTTGTGGTGGTGGTAATGGCCACACAAAATTGAGCTTAATATAAAAAAAGCTAATTGAAGTAAAAATTAAAAATTTATGGAAAATCTTTTGAATGCAATTTAAATAAAATCCTAAACGATGAAGGCCATAAATCTTCTAGATAAACGAGAAAACAGTGAACTTTGTTTTTAACAAAATTAGAAAAGAGAAAAAGTATTAGAAAATTTTTTATTTGTTTGCCTGATTGTGCACTCAGTTAGAAAACTATTTTTTATTTAAATCCTTCCATGTTATCATATTCCATATTTATAAATTAAATACGCACACATGAGTTCATAAAGAGCCCCCTTTAGTTTAACAAGAAACTAAAAATAATTAAAAAAAAAACAATAATATGTTGCCAAATGTCCTAGAAACTGCAAATTACACTGTTTGACAAAATTAAATTGTTTTAAAAATGATAAGATCGTAACAGCTTTTACTAAAACCAAAACGGACGTTGTTGATTGTAAATAAAACAAAAACTTTTCCGAGAATTATCATGATATATTTTTATTTGGATCCTTCATTATGAAAAATATGTGTGAAAAAAATATCGTCTCAATACTTGCCATGGCTTCGGTGTCATACCACTATCCAATGGTCCATATTTTCAATGACTCTGAAACATAATTGAGGTTCACTGCCTGTTCGCCGATATCGAAGAAGTTCTTTCTTCCGAACAATTACATTTGAAACAAAAAAATATTTTTGAATTTGTTTTTGTTTCAAATGTAATTGCTCGAAAGAAAGAACTTCTTCGATATCAACGAACAGGCACTCAGTGTCGTTAATGTGCTGAAGTATCCAAACCTTTAGCTCTTGAATTGTTGTTGGCTTATTTTCTTTTAAATATCCCCAAAGAAAGAAGTCCAACGGTGTTATATTACATGTTTGTAACGGCCAATAAAGGGGAGAATTAAAGTTCCTCTTCTATTTTTAAATTTTTATAGAAATCCTTTAAACCTTTGAAAGTTAAATTCATATTTAAGGTGTCTACTTCCTAAAAGAAATATTTTACTACATCATCTTGCCTTCTTTATAGGACCATATTAGAATTTTTATTTAAAAACATATGTACAAAAGATGTCCTTTCAACGGCGATGTAGTAGTAGGTTGAAATATGTTACAAAAAATGTTTTTTCTTCCAATTCTTCTAAAGGTTTTCGAAAAAAAAGTATATGAGCCCCGTCTTGTTGGAACCAAATGTTTTCAAGATCAACTTCTTCCAATTTCGGCCATAAAGCGTTGGTCATCATCGATCTATACTGCTCTCCATTGACAGTGACAGTGGTACCAGCTTCATTTCAAAAGAAGTACAGACCGATGATTCCACCAGACCAAACACCACACCAAACTGTCAATTTAAGTGAATTTAATGGTTTTTCATGAATAATTTGTGGATTTTCTTTGCACCAGATTCGACAGTTTTGTTTATTTACCGCACCACTCAGATGAAAGTGTGCCTCATCGGAGAAGACGATTATTTTGATAATAAAATTGAATTATTTGTTAAAGTTTTTCTTGCGTATATCTCTCCATGATTAAATTGTAAACACTACTGAATACAATGAAAAACAAATGACAAATCATGACATATTACAAATGGCCGAAACGACACTTCAAAATCATATCATCCCTATTGGAAAACCTTTTACAATTATTGTACTGCGGCCTTATGAAATGTGATGCTTTGTTCAAACACAAAGCAATTGATGTTTTGGAATTTATTTTCCTTACTTTTTCTTGAATTATTTCCTTTCAATTTCACTTGATAAACAAATAAAAACCTATTGGCCACTTTAGTCTGTAAAATGTAACATATTTTTTATTAACTTGCAAAACACCTCAAATACTTCAGCTACAACTTAAGTAACTTAAGTGTTTTTCCTTTAACCATTTAGCTGAACATCGGGTAGACCGCAATGATTTATGATAGCCAACATTCAATTTAGTTGAGTTCAGTTTAGTTTTATTTTTCTTTTTATATCTCATTTTATTTCTCACTAAAAGTTGAGTAAAATTTCAAACTTGACCGCAAACCATTTATTTAAAGCATTCAAAATTATTAAAGGATTGAAATGAGAAGCACAAATCTTTTTATTTCTTTTAAGAGTTTTGTAAAAATATTTAAAAAAAATGCCAAAATTTTATTTTAATCACAATTGATTTCTAGTAGAGCATAAATTTCAATATAACAGACATTTCAGTTCATATTGTTTCTATCGGATTTCTTTTAATCTTAATTTGACCGAATCATCGATTATGTGAAAATAAGCGAAAATGGTTTTAAAAAAATACTTATCAAAAGTTTTTCAATGAGCAAATCGAGCAATTAATCAACTATCTATTGTTCTATACGATTCCTGCGTTACTTACTTTTCCAAAAATTTCTATTTACAAAGACATGTTTTCTTAACATCAAATGAAAGTAAAGCAAACATTTACTTAAGCTTTGCCCTCAACTCTGACACAATAATAGATTTAAATAAATTGTAGTCGTAATTTAGCCAAACAATACCAACAACTACTTAAACAAAAATCTTTGCAATAACGTTAAAAAAAATACAATACAACAACTAACAAATTTTATCTATACTACACTTTGCTTATCCAGTGTTCTCACCCTCCTACACCAAATATTTAAACCAATTTAAATAAAAAAATAAATAACACTTAATAAAATTATAAGTAATTAAATGCAAAACTCACTGCATAACACTGGGCGCTTTAACTTTTAAAGACCGAAATATCCGCCTTAAATGTTTCACTATGTAAACAAAAACACAACAACAACAACTTTTTCCAAACGATTATGAGAAAAATTTTATTTTTTTACCTTTTGAGGAAAAAAATTTAATTTTCCTCTATTTAAGAAAATTTATTTGAAAACTAAAAAAGTTTTTCAAAAATCAAGGTAAGATTTTTTTCCAATATAAATTATGTTAAAATTTCCACAAGTAGACAGACCAATTGGAAAACATTTTTTTAAGCGGAAAAGCAAAATACACCACAAAACCAAAATCAATATACATTTAAACAAAATGAATTAAAAAAATCAACTAATAGTTTTAAGTGAATGTAAAAAATGAAAGCAGTTTTATCAGAGAAAGAAAATTCTTAAGTTTGCAACATAATTAATATCAGAAATAATTTTCTACAAGAGAAATTGTGTTATCGATAACTTTTCGATAGGAAGAAAGGTTTTAGTATACAAAAATTTTACAATCTACCAACTTTTTATTAAAAAATTTCCACTGCTACTTACGTTACGTTCTATACAAAAATTTTAATTTAAAAAACATTTTAAATAAAAATATTTTATTATTGTTTGCTTTTCCAGTGCATAGCAGAAAAGTAATGATATCATAAAAATACTAATGCTATTTCTGACTCTCTCGTTTTCTTATCGATAACTTTTCTGTAGAAAAGCTTGCTATCAATTAGTTTTGATGGAAGACTTGCGTTATTAAAAATTTCCTTAAGAAGAAATGACCATATCTAACATTTTTATTGATCAGTTTTAGCAGAGACTTGAAAAATTAGTAGAAATCCAAAAATTTTTAAACAAAATAAAGGTTTTAACACAAAATTTTTCTAAGTAAAATTTACTTTTAGTATAAATAATAAAAATTTTCTGGAGGATAGTATAAAAAAAAATTGCTACTGCTATCTTTTTATACAGAAAATTATTGCTATTAATAATTTTTCGATAATTCGAATTTTATGAAATATTATTTTATAGAAAGTACATATGAAAAGTAATATTATCAGGCTCAAGTTCAGTTTTATTGAATTAATGAAAATTCAAAATTACTAAGAGTTTTTTTATGTTGAAAAATATCAGTACTGATTTCAAGACCGCTACACCTCTCATCAGCGTTCAATTGTTCATCTTAACAATTTTCGAAAAGTGGATACTAATTGAGAAGAATATCAACTGTTTAACCAGTTTTCAACAGAAATAGAATACGAGAAGTAATTTTGAATTTTCATTAATTCAATAAAACTGAACTTGAGCCTGATAATATTACTTTTCATATGTACAACAATATAAATTCGAATAATAATTACGTTTATTCGTAATAATAATAATATTAAAATATTTTATAGAAAGTTTTAAGAATCAATTATCCTTCTAAGCAAAAATTTCGTTAATCAAAAAACTAATTCAAGGAAAAATTTTTATGTTTGCTATTGAAAATTTTTCATATATTCAAACAACTTTGAAATGCATTATTGTTTTAGAGAATAAATATGTTGACGTTTTCGTAGCTACATATTCGTTGCAAGCAATCAAGCAAAACCTTGTTTTAACCAGTAGTAGCCAGAAATATTAGCATATATCTTCTTTAGAAAATTTTCCACTGAAAAGCTCAATAGCAAAAGATATATTGGCAAATTTTATATATAAAAAAAAACTTACTATACATAAATACTACTAATAGCAATAATTAAAAACTTATTCAACAAAAATAAACCAGTTTTTTTACTGCTACTTTGCGTTAGAAATATTTATTATTTATTATTTATTTTATGAAATTTTTTTACAAAACTATTAGCGACAGAAAAGTAACTTTGCTGAATTTAATGTATATTAAAAAATATTGCAGTAGCATAATTGTAGCATTACTATATGCTATACAAAAAGAAAAAAAAAAAAAAAAAAAACCAATAGCAACACGGCAACATATTACATAGCATTGAAAATTTTTTGTCAAAAGTATTAACGATCACAAAAGTTATATTGGCAAACTTTTATATAAGTATATACAAAAAAATTTTAGTAGCATAACTATAGCATTAGTATCTTATATACAAAGATATGAGATACAGCCAAATTGGCGAACTTTGCTATAACTTGTGTTGGAATTTTTTTGCAAAAATTTTAACAATAATAAAAGTTATGTTGACACTTTTATATATACTTAAAAAGGAGTAGCATAACTATTTTATATACACAGAAGTCACCAATCGCAAAACTGGACAATTTTGCTATAACTCTGCTTTGGAAAGTTCCTGTAAAAATTTTAACAATAATAAAATTTATGTAAGAAACTTTACATATATTAAAATATTTCAGTAGCATACTTCTAGCATTACTATTTTATATACAACGAAATAACCAATAGCAAACATTTTGATATTTGCTATAACTCTGCTTTGAAACGTTCTTGTTAAAATGTTAACAATAATAAAATTTATGTTGGCATTGCTATTCTATATATAAAATAATTACCAATATCAAAACTGGCGAACTTTGCTATAACTTGTGTTGGAATTTTTTTGCAAAAATTTTAACAATAATAAAAGTTGTGTTGACAATTTTATATGTACTTAAAAAGGAGTAGCATTAGTATTTTATATACACAGAAATAACCAATAGCAAACATTTTGAAATTTGCTATAACTCTGCTTTGAAAAGTTCTTGTTAAAATGTTAACAATAATAAAATTCATGTTGGCAATTTTATGGTAGAAGCAAAACTATTGCATTGCTATTCTATATATAAAAGAATTACCAATAGCAATATTTGCGGACTTTGCTATAACTATGTGTTGGAAATGTTTTGTAAACATATTAACGATAACAAAAGTTAGGTATACTAAAAAACAGTAGCAATATAAAAAAATTACAAATATCAAACTAAAACAACAAAATTTTCCAAGAAAAAAATTAAAGAAAGCAGCAGTTTACGTTTACTATGCGTCGAAAATATTTATCAAACATTATCTATAGCATATATTTTAAAACTGTATTAACCATAACAAAAATATAAATAACGCAAAATTTGTAGTAGCATAAGTATAGCATTACTAATACAATTAAAATATATCAGTAGCAAAACTGGCAAACTTTTCACAAACTTTAAAAATGAAGGATAGCAGTTGTTTACTATTACTATCCGTTGGATATATTTATTAAATATTTTTCAAAGCAAAATTTTTAATCAAAATATTAACGATAACCAAGCTTATGTTGCCAAATTGTATATATATTAACAAAAGTTGTAGTAGCATAATTGTTCTCCGTTATTGACAACTAAGTTTTATGGATTTCATAACGAAAACTTTCTGAAAGTTTTTCTGTAGAAAATTATTTCGTTTTCATTCTTAAACTTGAGTTTAAGTCTGTGAACATGAATCATTTGCAATTTGAAAATTTTTGTTTGGGGATTTTGTAGAAACTCTATCTGTCTGTGGAGAGTTTCTATAAAATCTATTTTAAATCTCTGACATTACTGAAAAAACTGACCTTAATTAACAATGTGTACATGAAATGCATGTAAATTTTATTTAGAAATATTTTCTATTCTTACCATTATTTTATTTTGCATGCTAATTAACTTACTTAAATTTTATTAAACTTTTAATTTTATTTCTTTCTTAATTAATTCCTGAACTAGGCAAACAGAGACTCTTGACACACATCCTAAACATATTTAATATTTGTGTACATTGAGTTTGAATACTTAAACTTCTATTTATTTTATAAAAGTTAATATATCTTAGTTTAATTTTGCATAAAAATTCCGTATACAAACTTTGCTATAAATTGTAGCAAAATAGTTTTATATGTAAGTTAAAAATTTTATAAAAAATATTTAAAACTATTAAATGCACAACATTCGTTTTACTAACAAAAAAAAAAAAAAAAAGAGCAAACGAAAATTTAAGCACTAAAAGCAAAAAGAAATTCATTTGCAAACATGCTTCATAGTCAATTAACAAATTAAAGAAACAAAAACGCCCGAGATATATTAAATATACAAAATTTATTTACAAAAAAAAAAAAAAAAAAAAAAACTGCCCAAATGTTGCATATATCCAACGCCCAAACTAAAAAATGCTACAAAAAAATGTTGCTGCTGCATAAAGACAAAATGGCAAATTGTATTTAATTTGAGAGTAAAATGGGGGGAAAAAGGGTTTGTGAAAATATTGGACCAAATAAAATCCATTTTCCAACTACTACAAATGTATGGAAAACTATGCAATACAATTATTTTATGTATTCAGCCCTTAAGTATGCTTTACTTTATTTTAGCAAAATAAAAAATATAACAACAGAAAAACAAACAAATAAAAAACTCTCAAGCTTTATTAAGAGTCAAAGCAAATACCAACTCTGTATACAAATTTCCAAATATCCAATTCCAAAGAACTTTGTATGTATAGGGGTGTGTGTATGTTTGTAAGTTTTTTAATTCTTTTTTTTTGCCCAGAAATAGTTTTCCTTTTTTTATGCGTTTAAAGTAAAATACAAGAATTCCGCTCTTTTTACATTTTATTTTATAGCTCTTTTTTTATAAACTTTTGTCTCTAATTGCTTAAATGTTGTTCTTTTTGGCTTATTTACTTTATTTTTTTAATTGATAACTTTTTATATAAAAATCTAAATAAAAAATAGGATTAAAAGAAGGCAATCTAAAGAATCGTACTAGAATTGTTAATGGCGGTAGCATTTTTCGCCGCGTATCGCGTATAAACTACATTATAATAAAGATCCCGACTTTGATACTATAAATGTGCATTAGTGTGCGTGGTACATATTTGAAGCCTACATTTTTAATTAAAAAAAGTAACAATTAAAGTCTAAAATTTAATGTGTTAACTGCTTGAAGAAAGCGATAGGACACAAAAGACAGGCGATAAAAAATCCGGAAACAAGCTAAATTCTTTTAAAACTCTGCTAGTGGTTGTTTTGTTAATTTTACAGCAGTGTTGCAGTGCCTCAAGTGTTCAGTAGACGTAGTAACAGCTTAAAGCACAACCTTTATGTTACTGGAATATACTTGCAATTTAGTTGCAAATATATTGATTATTTTCATTTCTATTATTCAAATTTACATAAGAAATGTTTTTAAAACATTTAAAAATATAAACCATTTTAAACGAATACCGCCTTAACTACACATGTTCAATATATATTTTAATTTATTTAATTGAAATTGAACTTTCTAAATAGAAATAATAATAAAAACGAAAAAAACTGTAAATAAAACACAATTTTCATGCATTTCTTTTGTTCCACGTTAAACAGTAAAGAGAAATAATACATGAAAATCTATTTTCTAGTACAAAACAAATCAGTTAAATTTAGTGCATGCTTTTAGGCAGGACAATTATAAATAAATAGTACTATTAAAAATATATTTTCTAGTACATACTAGACAGGGGACAGGCTTGTCAAATTTACTGCATGCTTTTAGGCATGACAATAATAAAAACAAAACCGTATTGCATTTAGAATTGTTTCTGCATGATTTTCTTTAACGACAAAAAAAAACAAGTTTTAAATTCAAAATATCTTTTACTTTAGTATGACTGATAAAATTTTGAAACAAAACAGCCAAAAAAAAAAATCTGCTTAAAATTTATTTTGAAACTTAAATCAAATAAAATACTCTGTAAACTACTACTATTCATATAAATTTTTTTTTCTCTCTCTCAACTCATCACGATTTATAAAAAAGTTTTAATTCTAACTTGTTTGTTTAATTTGTTCAAACTCAATTTTTAAACATAAATTTGTTTTCTACTTTTCACCCAATTAGGTGTGCCGGGCAAACGTAATGAAATCTATTATAATTGCTGTCCAGAACCGTATATTGATATAACATTTGCAATAATAATACGAAGAAGAACCTTATATTATTTTTTTAATTTAATTATACCCTGTGTACTGATTGCATCAATGGCTTTATTAGGTTTTACACTGCCACCAGATTCCGGTGAAAAGTTATCATTGGGTAAGTTAAGCAAACAAGCTGCTTTCAATAACTAAATATTAATTTGAACGAAAATTTAGAAAAAAATCCACAAAAAAAAAATTTTTAGTAACAAACACACCTTCTTTCTTCACTTGTTAAATCTCTATCTCTGCTTTCAAGCGTATTAATTGCTTTCTTTGCTTTATTTCGGCAAAAAACTGGGAACTAAAAGCTTTTAGAAAGCTTATGTCTAGAATTCAGATTTCGTCTAATGTTTTCGGTAAAATATTCTGTAGCAATAAATTCAAATGTCTCTTGTCTCTGCTTAATTTAAGTTAAATATTTTGTTTTATTTTACTTTCACACCAACAGATTATCTCATTGTAGTTGTGTGTTAAAAAAACTAATATTTGTGAAGTGCATCATCTCAGTTCACATATATTTAGTTTTTATTTTTTTCCATTTCTTTCCTATTAAGTATGTTTTTATGTTGAATGTTACTTAAAAGCTTACAAAATCCCCAAGAAAATATAGGAAAAATATTTAAAAAAATAAAAAAAAAATATATGAAGAGTATTTGCTCTGTATTTTAAAGTGGATTTAAATAAATTTATTCTTAAGTTGGTATTGACTCAACAACACAAACAGAAAAATAATTTTAAAAGCTTGAAGATATTCCAGAGTAATCGACAAAAAAAATAGAATATAAGAAATTGAATTTGAAGTGTATTTCAAGTACGAAAATGATATTTGATTTTGTGCAAAACTCTAAAGGGCATAAATACCATTACGAGTACATACAAACACGGGTACAGCAAGAGAATACAGATGATATCAATGATTTTGGTAAGTTTTAAGTTATACGTAACTATACATTTCATAGATATTAATGAAAAAAAAAATAATAAATAAATAAAGAGTTGTGTACGATTGTACATGACTTAGTAGAGAGAATTGGACATGATCAGATGTGTTCAAGATTAACGTTATTATCTGTATTTTGGTCTAAGCTCTTCAGGCCGTATGAAGTTGGGTGCTTGGTCTCAGGAACTACAAATTCATTATTGAGAACTCCAATACCGATCTAAGCAGATACCGGAGCACATTCTCTGGGACTGCATGGTGGCAAGAGAGCGGTGGATAAGGTTTCTTGGAGGTATCTTCATGACTCTAAATAAGATATACAAATTCTCACCATGTAGAGTAGTTACCATTATTTCTAGTTTACTTCGGTAAACGATTCGGCTGCATTAATGATCCTAGGGGTCCAGTGCCTATGACCTCACTTAACAATTCAGCACCATTCCTGACTTTTACAAGGTACACAACTGCTGGAATCATCTTATGCATGATCCGTCAACGATACACGGAGAAAACTGATTATTTGTAACAACCGAATTTGTTGCCAACCAAATTGTAGCGGTTGCACCAACTCTTACATAATTCGGTTGCTACCAAATACAATTTTCCTGTTCTACCAGTGAATTTTCGGTGGCGACATCCGATAAAATTGATTAATATCATGGTATCTTAAATGGAAGCTTAGCAGGATTTATTACGCTAATTTTTTCTCCTGCAATACAATTGAATTTAATATATGATTTTGTGCATTATTGGTATTGAACATAGAACTCACATGTTAAAAAAACTACGCCTGCGACAACTTAGCCACAGCCAATATTTTAAAATTGACAAATATTGACTACTTTTTTGCATAAATTGGTTATGCCAACCGAATAATCGGCTAGGAGTATCAACCAAACCATATTCATTACGAATTATTCAGTTGTTCTCGCCATTTGGAAATTTAGTAGCAGCAAACGAATGCATTTGGTTGATCCAATCAATTTATTAATTGTCACAACCATATGTTGGTTATAATTTTTTTTTTTTTTTTTGTATTTAGGACCAGCACTCAGGATATGACCCCTACGTATGAAGTGCACTATGCCGGAACTCAGGGAGAGGGATAGGGTAGAGAAGAGAGATGTTGAAAATCTGCTTTGCGCGTTACGTTAATTTTTAAGGCAGTGTTGTGGCCATGATCATGGAATATTGGTTGGATCCATACAATATTGGTAGCGGTAATCGATACATAGTCTATGCATCTGATATTCTATTGAAACCATGGGGTTTATAACCAATTTATTTTTCCGGGTATATCCGAATTTCCACACAGAGAAAACATTTGTTGCCAACCAAATTGTGGCGGTTGCACAAACTATCAATTCGGTTGACCCAACCAATTTAAGAATTGTCACAGCCGTATATTGGTTACAATTTAGGTATTATGGTTATTATAATGGAATGTTTGTCGGAGATACATAAAATATTGATAGCCATAACCGATATTAGATAAACACAACCGATTTGCAACCAATATTTTTTCTGGGTGCATGTTTAAGGGAGCAGAAGACATTATTATTTTGCACTTCCAGAGATTAGGAAGTAACACATACGTTTTATGTGGAATTGGCCAGAGTTAACGTCTGAAAAAAGCCAAATATACTCTTTCACAAAAAGCACAGCGCCAGGGTGTGATAAGTTACCAATATCCATGACAGATGGGTTAGGCGGAGGGTTAGGTTAGGTTAGGTTAGGAAGGGTAGTGTGAAATACACATCCACTCGGAGACCCAATTGGATCCATTGTGATTCCCTTCATTTATAATTTATTGACTAATTAGTCTCCTTAATGTCCAAGGAGAAACAAAGAGCCGTTATCATCCATCATTTAGCCACTTAATTCCCATGATAAAGCCCCTGATATCCTCAAGCTTGCACTTCACGATATCACTAATGCCCTCATGGAAACGTCTGCTCAGCCATCTTTGCCTATGGCGTTGCAGCCTTGGCCAATGACAGATGATATGCTCTATACTTTCTGGCTCCTCTTCATCCCCACACATCCTACAGAAATCCGGAGTGCCATTATTCCATATGCTGGTCCTCGCTCTAACCGAGCAATGGCCAGTCAAGGCGCCTACTAAGACTCTCAAAACCTTTCTATTCATACCCAGCAGTAGATCAGATTTACCTGAGTCTATTTCTGTCCATATGGACCTCGAGACTCTACAATCTTCTCTATTCCTCCAGGAATGGTTAGTTGTGCCAATTACCCAATTACTGAGTTCCCTATAGTTTTGACCGATTGGAGGTTTAACCGACCTGTCACTAACTGCCACGTCTAATGCTGACCCTATTCTTGCTAGCTCATCAGCGATTTCGTTATCCTCAATATTGCAATGTCCTGGTACCCAACATAGCCTAACGCTAAATTTGTCCATAAGCAAGTTGAGAGATAGTCTACACTTGCTGACCAGCTTCGTTTAGACACTATGCCCCTTCAAAGCTTTCAGCGCTGCCTGACTGTCAACGTAGAATGTTACCTCCACGCCTTCAGTTACGTGTTCTGTCACTAGTTCCGTGGCCCTGAGGATCGCTAGGATCTCTGCCTGAAATACACTACATTCGTTCGGTAGCCTAAAAAACGGAGGGTTAAATATGGTTGATATTCCAAAGAAAAGGAATGAAATTATTGTAAATAAATATTTCAACATACACAGCAGAACACAACAATCTGAATTTTTGAAAAATAAGTAACAAAATTGATTCTGACTTAAATATTTATATAGAAAAAGCTTAATTAATATAAAAAGAATATCTCTACGCTAGTCTTCCTGGAGAGTTTTTTAGATCATTACACTATTCAATTAGTGTCCGAATTTCATAGCTGCTGCAACTCTCATCAGCATTTGTTTGTTCGTTTTCTACCAATTGGAAAAGAATATCAACTATTTATCAATTTTTCAATTGAAATAGAATTCGAGAATTTTCGCTGTTTCTTTTTCTATATAATTTTTACCTGTAGAAACTGCTTTTCTATTAGTCTGAAATTTTCTCATTTCTGATTCTGTAATTATAATTTTTCTCCATGGTGGGGTGATCCACAACAATTTAATTAACCTTCAGTACAAGCAATTTCCTTGCAACATCTTTCAGGATATCCGATTATAGAAAAATAAAAATTTAAAGATAAATTTACTTAAAACTGGTACGTTTTTCATATTTGATGGCGTTCTAAGTGATATTGACACATACATAAAATTCTCAAACAACCTTTAAAATCCAGAACGGAAGTTTTCGATCTGCCTAAATGTATCGGCTTTAACATTTGCTCCTTGGACAGGGTGTGGATGGTCAGTAGCCCTTTGGAAATTAAAAACCTACTTTATGTTTTTCAACTAAAAATTCTCTTATAACATGGAATAAATAATTTACAATCAGGAGTGGGTCCAGCCAAGGAATATTCGAAAATTTTGTCTCCTGTCCCCTCCTCAAACGAATAAAAATTTACAATATTTGTTTCCGATACGTGAATTTTTTTCCAATTAGAGTATTCCGGTAAAAGGGGAATACAAGAAAATTATTGATGTATCGGCTTTTTTTATAGGATGCACCTAGAGAATCTTTTTTGAGGATCTTTTAAGGCTTCATAACCAGCGTCTTTTGGAATTTGTTGGCCCCCTTCTTCCCCAAAAAAATCTTCCAAGCGAATAGCAGCGCAATTACGCCGGAATTTTTTATAGTGTTAGGTTAGGTTAGCAGGCTGGTAAAAGGAAGATTAGATTCCAGCCCACTTGGGTCCTGATGTGGTCCCATTGGGTGAGTCGATGAAAGTGGTGAGACTCGCAGTGGTAACGGGTAGAATGCCAAGCCCGCTATTGTTCAGAGGGGAACAATCTACTGCTCCTGATAAAGTAGGTAAGGCTACCGAGTTCCGCTACTGAGAGCTCAGAGAGGGTACTGACGGATCTTCTACATAGAAAGCGAAAATGGTGATCCTCCATAGCTTGGCAGAGACATAGAAGGTGCGCGATGCTTTCTTCTTTTTTCACGTCATTGCAGCTGGAGCAGTATTGTCTAGTCTTAGATAAGCCGTAAAATATGCAACAAAAAATTGTATAATGCACAAAATTACAGCAGGACTTTTTTACTGCAAATTTCAACACATTATTGGGAGAGAATTTATAAAACTTCCCAAAAAACAACGGAAATGAATTCTCGTCTTGCTTAAGACTTTCCTTAGTTCTTGTTAACGTGAGTAAGCATTAAGTGACATAAAGTTGTTCAAATTGCCAGAGGCTTTAATTTACCCAAAATATTATAAAGCCAATAAAGCAGCTTTAGAAAACATTTGTTTAAAGTCTTATATACTGCTGCCTTTACTCAGTGTTGCAACAAACAAATTACATTTAATATTCGAATAGGATTTCGTAGGCCCAATAAGCCACCAAATCAATTGCAAGAAATTAACCGCAACTAAGATAGTAAGCGAGTGTAGGGGGCATGGTATGAACGAAATTACATACATGAAAGAATTTTCCAACACACGCACACACCCATGTATATTTTGGTGTTTTTATTTGTTTAACTTAACAAAACAGAATTTAATTAAATTTTGTGTTTAATTAGAGAGCCCAGCAATTGATTTAGAAATTCAATGGAATTTGCCAGTATTTCCCACGACCACAAATATGATAAATATTTTTCCAAGGCCAGTAAATAGAATGTGAATTGAAATTATATTATTTCTAGTTTCATATTTAGCAGCCTTATATTTTTGAATAATTTGTATGTGCAAAGAATATTTAAATATAAAACTTTTCTTCTTCAACATTTCTTAGCCAGCATAATTTCTTTTAAGTTTCCTTCAGTATTTGCTTACAGGCCAATTGGGTTTTGATACACTTGAGCAAATTCGTAATTCAACAAGATCTTTTTAGTCTCTTATCCATCATTCAAACTTATTTGTCCAAGTTTAGTGCAAAAGTAGTTTTTTCTTTCCTTTTCTTTTTGTTCTAAAAAGTTTCCTAAAACAATTCTTATTTCGGTTTGTTTGTAGTTTTTTTTTTCGGTTTGTACTTGCAAAAGTTTTTTTTTACTTTCGCTTTGTACAAGTTACATGCGGGTCACTTTCATGGTTTCTTTGCATTTTAAGTGTAATTTTAGCTTGCGGTTTTGCTCTGTGTATGTCAGAGTGCAGCTCATAAATTGTTTAAAGATTCCATTTTAACATCAAATATTTATCAACACTGAGCCAATTTTACAAAGAAATATAATTTTTTATAGAAAAGAAAAACAACAACGTAGAGAGGAAAAATCAAAGAAAGTTTTCTTTAAAAAAAAAGACAAAAAAAAATAATTCTAACAATAGAAACCTTGACATAATTGAGCAAAATCGGTGACAAACAAAAGGAATATTAAATGGTATAGTTGAACAAAAAAATAAAAAAAAAAGATATTCGCTGCACGTAACTTAACAGATAATGTCAGATATTAGCCAAGTAGCTGTCATTCAAAACAAAGAAAAGGAAACTAACACAGAAAATATATTAAATTAAAAATTAAAATATAAAATTAAAAAAAGGTTGTACAATCTATAACAACGTGCTGGAATAATCGTAATTGAAAGAACACATCTCAAAACATTTAAGGATAACATTTTAAAATAATTTTTTGAATATTACTTCTGTCAAAAGAAGGTTAAACTGAATTAAAGCCTGCCTCTTTAGCAGGTAACAAAGAGAAATAAAACTTAAACTTGTAGAAGTTAAATGCAGGCATACAAAATTATAATTTTATGTAAAAATATTTAAAGCCAACGGACCGGACCAGCTTACCAAATTGACACAACCATGCAACAGCTTCAAATCCGATATAATTTATTTCTAGTTTCCCTACTACGAAAGATAAAACAAATTATCAAACATGCCCTCAATTACATTTCTGTGGAAGCAATAAATCGGAAGGTCACCTTGGCTCTCCGACTAAAGTGGTAAAAACTTAATCAAATAAAACTTTTATACGATAATAAATTTTTTTAGGGAACTTAATAAAATAACATGCCCATATTTTGAAGAAAAAATAATGCTATCAATCTACAAGCTAGCTATGAATTATAAAAATCCTTCTACAGGGTGTCCGCCGGGAAGGTATACTACTTTGTTTGTTTATAATTTTTGATTAAATGAAAGAGAATGGATCTTATATTGATAAATGTTTTATTTAATGTCGGCAATTATGTATGGAATCCAATATTAGATAAATGCCCGCCTGCCACTGTTAGCCTCACAAATGCGAGCCCTTTTGAGCACATTTTTCATTACATTCTCACAAATTTCACGCGGTATTTCATTAATTTCATCACGAATATTTCGTTTGAGTTGCTTAAGCGTTTCTGGTTTGTTTGCATAAACCTTGCTTTTCATATATTCCCACAAAAAGAAGTCCAGAGCAGTCAAATCAGGCGACCGTGGAGGCCAATCAACATAACCAGTTATTGAAAAAACTTGTTGTGGAAAGAGGTCTCGCAGTAATTCCATTGAAATCCTGGGTGTATGCGATGTGGCACCGTCTTGTTGATACACAATGTTAATCAAGCCCAAAGCATGCAGTTGTGGCGTTAAAAAGTTTCCAATCATATCTCGATATCACTCCCCATTCACAGTTACCATTACGCCGTTTTCATTTTCAAAGAAGTAAGGTCCAGTGATTCCTTCTGAGCAAATTACACACCAGACTGTCATTTTTGAGGGTTTTCCATTGCCCAGAACCAACTATTCATTCTATTTATTCATTATGATTTTTTCATGCAAATCGGGGTTGTCATGGGCGAGCTGAGCTGTAAAATCCTATTGGCCGGCGTAAATGGTCTTGTGGAAGAAGCTCTTGTGTCAACTGAATCTTAAATGGAAAAAAATGCAAATCCTTGCGCAAAATTGTGGCCAAAGTTGTTCTTTGAAGACCAACCTCCTGAGCACGGCGTCGAATTGAGGTTGATGGATTGTTTTGAACACTTTCTTTAGCAGCAGTAATGTTTTCAGCCGATCTTGCAGTACGTTGTGGTCCATGCTTGGGCCTTTCACCTACAGACTAACTTTTTTCGAAATCATTCACTACACGATAAATAGTGCGTTTTGTTGGCACGTTGTTTCTCCCAAAAATTTCATGTAACTTTCTCATCGTCACAGTAATCGGTGATTGATTTTGATAAAATGTTTTAACGATTAAAACACGTTGGTTTGTCGAATATTTTTCCATAATAAATTTGCCACGTGTATATTCAAGACTGCCAAATATGGACTGTCAAGATTAATGTTTACCAAAATGGCGGCAAACACCCGGTGAACACCCTGTATAAATGCAGCAGTTTAAAAAAAAAACAATGACTAAGTGGAACAATTATGCCCTTCTATAAAAATTTAGAGACCAAACTTTTTAGAAATCTAATCAAACAAAACAACGAATTTTGTAGAACGGTTAGCAAATAGCAGAGTTATGGGATATACAAATTTTATGGAGGGTGTGGTGGAGGTATTTAGGATAACTTGTTCTGATTTTCAAAAAAAAAAGTGTGCAAACAAATCCTTTCGAAGAAAAAAAATAATACATGATACGGTTATGGAAAAATCAATCAATGTTGGGGAAGTGGGGACAATTTACCCCGTTTTTATTTTAAAAAAATATAAGTCAAACCGCTAGCAAATCTGGTTAAATCGAAAATCGGTCAGTAAATAGTAAATCTATGCAATAAAAAATATTTTATTGCGCGGCGGACCACTTTGCCCGATTTTTCACAGTTGTGGAACCAAACTACATGAGAACACGTACAGACATAAAAGGAACTATGAAAATCGTTAAATAACTGGTAGTGTCATTTGATAATCAATAGTTAAGAGGAACAATTACCAACAGAATTTTCCAAAAAGTAAATAAAATTCAGTTCATAAATATTCATAAATCGGAGGTTCAATCATTAAAACCATTCGGTTAAAAAGGGTATAGCTCATTTCTAGCTAAGTTCTTATTCAGTTCCAGCTCTGTATTTCCTTTATTCTCTTAATTCTCAATTCAATTTTTTAAATTTTTTCAGATGTGTGTATAGTATATATACGTGGTTCTAGTTCAGTTCTACTTCAGTTTTGATTCACTTCTATTTCATTTCTAGTTCAGTCTCAGTTCAGTTGCAGTTCAGTTCAGTTCTAGTTCCGATCTAGTTCATTTCTATTTAAGATCTAGTTCGTTTCCAGTTCAGTTTTAGTTCAGTTCTAGTTCAGATCTAGCGCAGTTCCAGTCCAGTTCCAGTTCAGATCTTGTTCATATATAGTTGTCTTATTTCGGTTCTTTTTTTAGCTTCAACTCTGCATTTAATTTATTCTCTTAACTCTCAATTTAATTTTTTAAATTTTTTCAGAGTTGTGAATAATATATGTGGTTCTAGTTCAGTTCTACTTCAGTTTTAATTCACTTCTAGTTCATTCCTAGTTCAGTTTCAGTTCAGTTGCAGTTTACTTCAGTTCTAGTTAAGATCTAGGTCATTTCTATTTAAGATCTAGTTCGTTTCCAGTTCAGTTTTAGTTCAGTTCTAGTTCACATCTAGCTCAGTTCCAGTCGTTCCAGTTCAGATCTAGTTCATATCTATTTCAGTCCTCGTTCAGTTCTTGTTTAGTTCCAGCTCTGCATATCTTTTATTCTTTTAACTCTCAATTAAATTTTTTCAGAGGTATGAATAATATATGTGGTTCTAGTTCAGTTCTACTTCAGTTTTAATTCACTTCTAGTTCATTCCTAGTTCAGTTTCAGTTCAGTTGCAGTTCACTTCAGTTCTAGTTCAGATCTAATTTGGTTTTAGTTCCCTTCTAATTCAGATCTAGTTCATTTTTATTTAATTTGTTGTTCAGTTCTATTGCAGTTTAAATTGAATTGTACTTATGTCTAGCATCAATAAGGGACACTAACGAGAATAAGCCCATTTCAATTTATTTTTAGTCCAGCTCTAGTTCAGTTCTACTTCTGAAATAGCAGCATCTCCAGCTCTGCGTGCCCTTTATTCTCCTAATTTTCAATTCAATTCTTTCAATTATTTTCAGAGGTGTGAATAAAATATGTGGTTATTTAATAACTTTTAATCAAACCATCAATTTGTTTTGCTTGCTTTTAGGCGTTACTATTTTATTGTCTTTAACGGTCTTCCTTAATATGGTAGCGGAAACGATGCCAGCAACTTCGGATGCCGTGCCACTTTTAGGTAAGTTCGTTTGATTAACTTTCTTGACTTGTATTTATGAGTGTTTGTGTTTATTAAATGTGTGTGCGTGTGTGTTATAAAGTATTTTAGTTACATATATATAAATGTAATTGTGTGTATGTATGTTGCTATTAATCATATTTTTTGTACTGTTTTTGTTTTTGTTTAGGTTTTTATTTGCTTTTCTTTACTATTATTTCTTTTACTTTTTTGAATATAATCTTCGTTTTTTTTTTTTCTATACGAGAAATAAACTTTAACAAATTTCTCTAGAAATAATCAAACATCTAACAAATCAAATTGAAATACTAACAAAAATCTAAAAGAAATCATTATAAATTTCTCATTAAGTTCAACTCATTTTCATTAAACTAACAAGTATGCTAAATTTGAAAATGCATAAAAAACAAAATTAAAAAAAGCTTCATATCATTCGAACAAAAAAAAAAAAAAAATAAAGCGATCCTTAAAACAAGTTGATGATTTTATGATATTAAAACTTTGACACTCAATAAACGAAATGAATAAATAGAAGAAAATAAAATTCCATTAAAACTACAAACTAGTCAGTTATTTTACAAACATTTTGAATAATTAATGACTAGGACTTTTGCAAATTTTTTTTGGCTTAAGTTTTTCTGCGTGCTGTGCAGTGCTGTGCTGGTATCAAACTCACAATGAAAAGTTTTTAGCCGGAAATTTGCTTAAGCAAAAATAACTGATAGAGAAAAAATCTGCCGTAAAAAAATTTATTAAAATTAAACAAAAAATATATAATTATGAAAACAAATTAAATTCACGAGCTTCATATTGCAAATATGCACCAGAGTAATAGAACTAGCAAAATGAGAAAAAAAATGCATTAAAGTTTCATTTCAATTATCCAGCGTTTTTCTAAATTATCTTAAGTTTTGCTGGGTATTAAATAACATTTTTTGCATTAACTAAAATCCTTTATTAAAAGTATATTAGAATTATATTAAATTAGTTTAGCAAAAAAACCCTTTACAACAATAAATTTTTATAATTTAATTCAATTAAATTCAATATTAAATTAAATTCAATTTTCATTAATAGTTTTTGCTAAATTGTAAAACCACTTGGAAAAAACTATTGGCTAAATCTTATTTAATTTTCTTTTAAATAGAATTTAGTTATTTTTGGTTTTAAATTATTTACAATTTCTTTTTTTTTTTCAATTCTATTAGTGTTACTTCTGCACTAGTTAACCCTCGTATATAAACCGTTGAATTTTCATAATTAAGTACGAAATAGTTTACTTTACTCCTCGTAATTTCGAATTAAAAAAAAAAAAAAAGAAACTACTCACAATTCCAACTTAAATAAACTTTTAAACATGCACGCATTTTAATCCTTTTAAATATTTACTTTTTTTATTACAAAAAAAATTTATATAACAAAAGTTATTGTCGACACTTTTCTATTTTATTATTTTTATTATTAATGTTAAATGAAAAATATGTCATAAATATACATAAATACAAAATAAATTAAAATTAATATTTTCAATATACTAAATTGGTGAAATTTAAATAACAATTTAGATACAAAAACTTGTTGACAACAGTTTTTATTTTCTCGAATAACAATGAATAGAGCTGGGTCATACCTACTTTATAATGGCCAGTAGCCATAACATGACCCTGACATCGGAAACCCCCTTAATATCACTCACCATTCGTTTTACAATATATGCTGAAGCATCCACTAAAGATATAAAACACGTAAATAAATATTTACCATTGGACCTGCAAATTATATAAAACTTTTGGGTAAAACCGATCATTGTGATCCAAAAGTTTTGTTTTTTTTTTGTTCAACAAGAAACAATAATTCATTTACAAACACTTAGTTTTAAACACTTGTACTGCACAATTAGTGCTGGCAGCCGTTTCTGCTACTTTTAATAAGATCGACCGTTTAATTTTTAGTGGATTTAGTTATAAAAAATACAACTCTGAAAATATTGAGTATTCGAAAAAAATGGCAAATACTCAGTACCACGTAACCAATAATCAATACTTTCCCAGCACTATGTGGCAATGAAAACGACTATTAGTAATTGGTTCAATGATTGTTACCTGTGAACTGCAATAAGTATGATCGAGTCTACTTAATCCCTAACGTTGAATTTTAAAAACAACACAAACAAGTATTATTCGAATTTTATACTCGTTCGCTTTTTATGCACAAGCAGAAAATTCATCAACGAGTTTAAATCAGACTTCAGCAGCAAGTATGATCGAGCTTGCTTTTGTTGGTAGAAAATTTGGAATTCGGAATTCAAAAGTATAAACATATATGTGTGCATGTTTAAAACTGTGACAAATATATAAATAAAAATTATTTATTCAAATACGAGTACAAAATTACTTTAACAACTGAATAAAACACTTGTTCCGCTAACAACACGTTGGCTTCGATTCACAATGAGTTTCATACTCTTAACGACACAGTCAGTCAGAACATTCATGTTAGGGTGGGTTCACACGTGAAAGTTTTCTTTCATGAAAGTGTTAGTTTGTTGGTGAGAGGGGAGAGAAGAATTGTACCCGACACCATTCTTCTCTCCCCTCTCACCAACAAACTACCCACTTTCATGAAAGAAAACTTTCACGTGTGAAGCCAGACTTAGTACAAAACAACAATTGATTAAAATTAAATGTTTGAAACGAACGGTTGCGTATGCAATTGTTTTAATTTGTTGTATATTGCACATGCAATAAAATGTGTGTGCTAATAAAGTTGTTGCTTACAACAAAATACATACACACATCTACATATGTATGTGTTAACTACGATCAGCAAAATCTTTGGATGTATTTTAAAAACACATGTGCGGAAGTGTGTTATATTCGGAAAGAAGTTTGATTGTTTTAGTTTCGATCACAATCAAATCATGCGTAAAAACAACAGAAATAAAAGTGAACGATTGTTTGTAAACCAGATCCATAAGCCTTCTAGAAGGCTTCTGCCCCCTTCTTTTGGATGCACAAGGCATTCTCGCTTCATTCCATACTCATATATTCTTTACACACAATGTCATTGTGGGGAATCCCTTCCGCATTCGTTTACTTCGAGAGTGAATCTGAAAGGCGTTATATTTAATGGCTTTCTTGTACTTTGGAATATGTATAACACAAAAAAAATTAAATATCTCTTTCTCTCTTCTCTCTTCTCTAATTTGAAATGTGTTAGAAAAATAAGGAAACTGATTTAAAAACATTCCTAAGAAGGTGTTTAATAAGGCCTGAAGCTAGAAGGGCTTTTGAGTTTTCCCGCTGGGTTTATTAGGCGAAACCCACATTAACGAAGCGAAAACAATTTTTCAGTTCTAATGCGATAACCCACATCGAACAAAACAACAAAGCCAAAACTGTTTGATTGACTTACATGTGGTTTGATACAACATACCCATACAGTGTAAGAGAAAACAGACTGTACCGAATCTCGTTGCATTCAATTAGGACAAGTAAAAACAAAGTCAAAAAATACAAAAAATTTTGTCGCATTGTTGTTTAATTACCGGTGGTCTTTTAAGACAAAAACTACATGTCTGATAAGACATTTTTTCTTTTCTTTGTTAGGTTAGCTTCAAACAAAAGTCGTTTTGTTTTGTGTGGGTTCAGCCTTAATTATTATTCGAACTTATATTGATGTATCTATGAAAAGTAATATTATTTAGGCTCAAGTTCAGTTTTTATTGAATTAAAAAAAAAATTTTATTGATAATTTAAATTTTACTTTATTCATACATGAGATCTCTCAGTGATTTTGGCCAATATGGTAAAATGAAGCATGCCAACGCTATGCCACCTCATGGAAAATATTTATGAGACGATTATAAACTACGCAAAACATTTTTAGGCCCTGAATTGATTTTGTGACAATATGGGTAAATGATGCGTTGATAATATTTTTTAACTTGTTTTGGTATTTAAATTGTTTAACAAAATTTGGAAACCCTTTAAAAACCTCCCCTAAAAAAAAAAACTACACAAAGAAGCAAATAAAATTTATATGTGTTTTTTTTTCGTAAAATATCTATAATATAAAATAAAGTTAATATATATATATATATATTTATAAAAAAATACTTTTTTGCGATATACTTAAATATCTTGACTTTTTCTAAATGTGTATCCTTATTAACGTGCTTTAAAGCTTTTATCTACATAAATATTATTGACATAATTATTGTAAAATATATAAAAAAATATATACAAATAAACATTTCCATATATAAAATCTATATATTTAAAAAAAATTTTTGTGATAAAACAAAATGTATATAATTTTTCCCCATTTTTTTATATATTTCTTTTCTTGTTTTTTCTCTAAACTTTTTCCCACAACACGAAACCAACATGTTGATGCTAAACAAAACAATTAAAAACTCCATGCTCTCTCTCTATCTCTATCTCTGCTATTCGCTGCATTCAATATTTTTCACCACAAATAACATTCCAAACTAAAATATTTTAACCTGCATTTTGCATAAACAAAAAAAAAAAAAAAACACACACACACATTAAATCTAAATTTGATTTACTAAAAATTCGTGTAATTTTTATTCAATTTCTATTCTACTCTTTTTTTTCTTAAATAAAATTAAAATACAAAAATTTAATTGTAAAAATTAAACAAATTTTGAAATTTTATGTTAAACCAAAAAAATTCAAAATTTCCCATCATCATATTTTTCAAATTAAAATATTTGAAAAAAAAAACCAAAACTGATCATAAAATACTTAAAAAAATTATATATATATATATTATGACACGCCCAACCAACCAACAGGTACATATTTCAATTGCATAATGTTTATGGTAGCTTCATCCGTTGTGTCAACGATTTTAATATTAAATTATCATCATAGAAATGCTGATACACACGAAATGTCCGAATGGGTAAGTTTGATTTTGTGTTACGTTAGACATTTCTACTCCTCACTATCTCGATCGCTCTCGTTATCGCTCTTGCTCTCTCTCTATATATATTTTTCCCCACTTAAAAACCACACACAATTAACAAACAAAATAAATCATCTGAATGAAAAATATAAAGTTCCAAAATTCAATACGACCAAATTTCATGACCGTTTAACAGTGCGGGTTATATGCTAAAGAGCACTTAGGGATTTGAAATTGTAGTAAAAAATGATATATGTAGTAGATATCTAATATTGAAACTCCATTATTTTAATTGATAAATATGGCGAAGAAGCTTATCGATCACAAAAGGGTTGCAAATTCGATTGACTCACTGGATCATTGTCGTAATGTGGAATCTATTTCAGTGTTCTAACGTTACTAAAACGGAATGTCTTATGCTGACATCAAGGAACTTGTTCCCGACACCCGACATTGCTGCTCTTCATAAAGTGCACACCCGATATGCCAGTGAATCGTACTCTTCATTACAGAGGAAATTTGTACTAAAGGTTCAATAAATCGTGACTTAACCATAGTGCCACAGCCAAACAGCTGTTTACGGTTATGGCGAATATGGTTCTGTGGAATTACGGTTAAGACACGACTAATTGAACCTTTAAGCCGAACCGTTCGTATGTGGAATAAAGTGACCGCAGAAGTGTTTCCAGTCGCCTCCTGAATATTGAAGTTCGAATGTCCGAAAACACTACTCCCTCTATTTTCTTCTTCCCTAGACAAATTTTCCTAGTTCCACCACAATGCACAGCACAAATAGAGGTCTTCCCTTGAGTGCTGGTCCTAAATTAAAAAAACAAATTGGAATTGTTGAGATGATAAAAATTCATCTTTGTGAGGTTCATGCTGAAAGCATTTTCTCCGCTCAATCCAATTGAGGGTTCTACCAGTGATGTCATCTATATAGTAAAAAAATTGAAACCTCTTGAGCACTATATTAAGGATCGATGAATTACTGAAAGCGCAAAGAGAGGCTCCTCACGAATCAACTGATAACTTGTAATTCGACAAACAACACAACATTTTCATTTTCAGCGGAAGATTGATAAATAGTATTCACTTTCTTGTGATACTTTAAAATTATCTTGTACTAATTTAAGAAGTTGTTGTAATCATATTATGAATACGATCGTTAAGGATTGCAGGGATGATAAAAGCATTGTCAATCAAGCACTAGCAATATGTAAAAAAATGCTTAAATCTCTGAAATCCTTCACCTGTCGGCTCTATAAGTGTTTCTTTGTTTTTGTAGCAATTTACTTTAGAACGGTTCGATAATATATTGAAGAAGATCGTGTAGAGTGCGATACTTTTAATATACTGACTTTTTGCACGACTTCTTTGGAAGTTACGGGAGTCTCCTGAAGGGGTTTCTTTGTAACAGAATCCCATTCTGTATTCTTGCTACATCTTTATCCATAGTTTCCATTGCTTATCGACCAAAAATATTCATTAGCTGTGGTAGCAGAGTGAAATGAATAAAGGGATGTTTTATACCGGTTTGCCCTCCAACAGTCACTTTTGGCTGGTGTATTTTTGAATGTGATCTTCTCGAATATTAATGTTAAAAAGAAAATTCTATTACTCTCTAACACGTAGAATTTCCTGTGCAGCTTTTAAGTTCATGGCATCTCCTTGAGGAGAGAAATAATATCAATAATCTTCAAAATCATCTCTTAAATAAATTGTATAAATCTGAAAACACATCCCTTCAATCCATTCGTCTGGCTTTGCGACTTCTTAGCTGTCTTGAAATTCAGATTAAAACATTTTGTCCCGTTCTTAATGATCCAGTTATCAAGGAGCTCTCTATTATAGATGAATATTTCATGAATAGATTGGTTTCTTCTTTGCAACATCTATTCGTTATCCTGCTCGCATGATCGTTGGCTCTTTTAGCAGTTTTGATAGGATATAAAATTGCTTTTTTCCTTTTTGTTGGATCTTATTGCACGGCAAATCGTTGTAATTTCTATACATCCTTCATGTCCTCTATACCCTTTAGGTGGAATTACGAAGAAATGTATGGAGATACCTAGCCTAATCCAAGGATCTTAGTCGTACTAACACGCACCATGCGTGCTACCATTACATAAATTCTAGATTACTTGTTGATCTCCAAGATCCCTAGAAATTATTGATGGTATTTTTCGTTAATATTTCCTAAATACCTGTTTGCGTTTTCTTCAAAACTCTCAAACATTTGGTGCCGAAAACCGAGACCTTTAGAAAGACAGTAGCTGCACAATACCAGTCTGTCTTCAATTTTAAACTCTTCTTTTCCCCACATAAGACATCTTTGGTGCCTACAATAAACAGAGGCCACGGATAGGTAGCAATGCAAGACTAGTAGTCCGGATGTTGTCGGTTTGATTCCGGCCAGAGATCCTGGGTGTTTTCTGAAGACAAGCTAAAAGCTTTTCGGGGTTGTGTTTGCTAAAAAAAAAACTATATTCCAATATCCCCTATTTACAAAATAGCCAGTATATTTCTACCTGGCACAAAGCTTGTTTCAAAAATGCCATTCAAACAATTACAACGATCTGTCTCATTTTATGTTATCCGGCATTTATTCAAATGAAAAGTTAAAAAGCGCTTAATAAAATAATTAAAAGAAATTAATAAATATTACAAAAAAGAGCTGGTTTTATTGTTGAATTTATATAATGTGTGAACACAATTTGTAGCTGTACTCTTAGTTTCTTAGACCCCAAAGTCTATTTATGTGAAAACATAAATCTTGGGTGAAAATAAGTTCTTCTCATTTCATCATGTCATCGAAATCGATCTTGACATGATAGTGGTCCTTTTCAACTCTTAAAAAAAGGTTAACGGCTTACCCCACGATATCGACCAATCGACAGTGCTGAAATTGTTAACGAAAATGAACTGATTTGTGACCTTCCAATTAATCCATTTTATTTATTTGTTTTGTTAAAAATCAAATAATAAGCTAAATAGATTTTTTACGTCTAGAAATCTACGGCAATGATATCGATCGACATCCTGCTTGATTTGATAAAAACCTGACCCAAAAATATCGATATATATATATATATATATATATGTTCCCGTCGATCCTATAAGAAGCATAGGGCCTTAAATTTTATAAAGGTTTCGGTAATCATTTGGTTTTAAGATGGCCAGCTGATTAGGCTAACGCATCCGATCCTGGTACTGGGGCTGCCAGCATGCCTCCAGGCCGACACAGAAAGGTTATACCGCCTTTGGCCGGTCGACAGTGCCTCGTTAGTACCTAACAGGGAACACCAAGTCCGGGTGGACAGAGGGTGAGGTTGTCATTTGAAAAGGATTGGCTGTGTGTACGAATGGAAAACCATTCGTATTCGCTTCACTTTCCCATTAGTTCCCCAAAAAAAAAAATATCGATCGATTTAATTAATTATTTCGAAAAATTAAATATGTGTTTTTTATCATATAACCTTCACTGTATCACTCACCAACCAACCATAATGCCAAAACTAACCAAAATGTCAAAACTAACAAAACAATAGAGTATAAAATACAAGCAAACAAATTGTTGTCGTTGTCGTTATCGTTATCGTTGTTGTTATTCTGTTGCAACTGTTTACGTGTGTATGTGTGTGTCTAAGCTTAATAAATAGTTAAAATACAAAATAAACCAAAATAACTATAAATATAATTGTATAGATGTGTTAGTTGAATGTTTGTTGTTTTATTCTCACACCCACCCAAAAAAAAAAAAAATAAAATAAAAGTTTAAAAAATCCAAAACATAAACTGAAAAATTCAAATATGTTAAATGTTTTTATTTACACAAACCTTTTTTTAAATTTTTATTTTATTTCTGTTGTAGTGTTCTTGTTTTGTTCAGAAAAATAAGCAAAAGTGGAAAAATATATCAGAAAACAACATTAATATGATATCTATATGTAAAATTATATGATTAAGTCATAATCATGCATCATCATTAAATCAAAAAAAAAAAATAGTGTTTGTATGAACACTTTTCATGTCGTACCCAAAGCCAAAAAAAAAAAAACAACCCAACAAAGTAGACTATTTTTAGGCTTTGCGAAAAAAAATTAAAATTGAAAAAACACGACTAACCAACCTAAAATTATGCTTTAGCTTTTTAAACTGCTAAATATTTGTATTGTTTTGCTTTTAAGGACTTTTATTTATTTTGGTTTTTGCAATTTTGTTTTCCTTTTTTTTCTCGCTTTTGTTTTTAATATTTGAAAACTTTCTGTTAACTGGGCTTAAATGTTGTCAACGTCTACCATTTAAAATATGTAATGAAAAATATCGTAATGTTGATGTTGGGTCATATAGAAGAGTATTTTATAGAATTATTTATATTCAATGTTTGAACGAAAAAAAAAAAAAAAACAGATTTATTAAATGATATAAAAACTAAAGCAGAAATATATATATAGCGATACATGTTTGTATGTATGTGTGCGTTTGCAAATATGTTTCCTTTATTTGGTATAAAATTTTTTTTTATAAACAGTTAAAATGAATTTAATTTAATCTCTTTTCTTTTTTTAATTTTTTTTGTTTCACCACAGCGATGTAAAGGCGTTCGGATTTTAACTGGTCACAATATTCAATAGTAAATATTTTAACTATTTTCTCTCTCTGTAGTTTCATATTAAAAATATTTAATTTTGTAATTTAAAAGTAAATAGAGCTATAAGTCCAACAACAGATTTATTTACCAGGCTTAAGTGTTTCTTCACTTCACTTCAATTTAAATTTAATTGTTTTTCTATGTATAACAATGCCAAAAATTTAATTAATTTTTCTCTCAGATATGTGCAGCTTCAAAAAGCACTTCAGAAAAACTATGTAAACTTTTTGGAAAAGCATTATTTTTAAAATGACACTATTGACCTAAAGAGAGAAAAGTTATGTCGAATGCAACAAAAACAATAGGCCTTATCGCGAGTGTCGTAGTCGTACTCGAACTTTAACGACTCCTATGTAAAATATATAGCGAACGTTACCACATTTTACAGATTTCGTCACGACTTCGACACTCGTGATAAGGCCTAATATCTTTGGATTCAAAAATTGAGATTAAATGTTTTTAAAGGAAGTTGTAAGAGGTACAGAATATTTCTTTGCAAATTAGCCTGGGAAAATTTGTTATAAATAATACAAGGTTTTCCAATAAGGGTGATATGATTTCCTTAAAAAAAAGAACACACATATTGTTAAGGAAATTAAAAAATTTTTTTTTTATTTAATGTGGAGTACAATCGATACAATTAAGCACTAAATAAAACGTCATTCAAATTGCCTTCACGACTTCTTCTGCAGCAACGAATTCGATGAACCCAAATTTCAAGCACTTTTTCCACTAAATCAATTCGTATGCCATGAATGGCACGTTCAATATTGACTTGTAAATCTTGAAGAGAGTCTGGCTTATTTCGAAAGACCAATGACTTCAAATAACCCCACAAGAAATAGTCTAACGGTGTTAAATCACAACTTTTTGGAGGCCATTTAATATCAGAATTTCTTGAAATAATCGAATCTCCAAATTTTTCTCGCAATAGTTCAATTGTTGCATTTGCTGTGTGGAACGTAGCCATCTAATTCACGACGTTTACGGTATTCCAATGGCTTCAGTTATTGAGTGAGAACAATTTTATACGGATGCAAACCCAAATCCTTTCTCAAAATCCGCCAGGTTAAGGTTTTAGACAGTCCGAATTGTTGAGAACGTCTTGGAATCGACCAATTGCTGTCTTCAGCAACACTTGCCTGAACGGCAGCAATATTTCCATTACTTCGAGCGGTTCTTTGTCTTATTGGCAATTGAACAGTATGTAAAGAAAATGTAAGATCAAAATTTTCACCAATTCGAAGAATAGCGATCACACTTGGACGATTATTACGATCATAAATTGACAAAAGCGCACGAAAAGTTGCAATTGGAAAACGATTATTTTGATAATAAAACTGAATAATTTGTAAACGTTGTTCTTGCGTATATCTCTCCATGATGAAATTGTAAACACTACTGAATACAATGAAAAACAAATGACAGATCATGAATTTACAAATGGCCGAAACGATACTTCAAAATCATATCATCCCTATTGGAAAACATTTTATAAACTCTTTCAGACTGTGTTAAGTAAAAATGGTTCTGCAAAAGGATACTACGTCATTTACAGTCCCTCTATCAGATGATTAGAGTCTTACAGCCTCTTCATTCTGTATTATTAGTGGGACCCAGCTAAAACTACTGCTTCGGCCGAAGCAGGTTTGTAAGAGAGAGATGCTTGCTGTTGTTGTGCCTCCTGCTGCGAAAAGCGCTTGGAACATGCATGATTTTTGTTCCCGATGTCGCACTTTGGAGCTCTTGTTTTTTACATAAAAGAGCGCTTTTTTCTAATCATCAAAAATGCGCTAAAATCATGTTTGAATTGTCCGACTTATGCCTTCGTTTTACTGCGTCATCTACTAACATACATAATGCATCTGTAATAGAGAGAGAGGCAAAGAGCGTCTAAATGAAATTTTATTTTCCATTCGCTATTTACTTTAGACACGAATAAATGTAAATAGCCGACCAACTTCAACGTGCTTAAAAATAAGTTGAGCGATCTCTCTGCCTTCTTTATGTGCTTCAAAATTGCGCATCTCGAAAGCATGAAATTTTGTTACTGCTTCCAGAAACATAATAATTTTTTGCTGGGGACGTACTTTAAAAGTTATTTTACCCAAAAAAAAAAAAAAAAAAAACAAAAATATAAATAAACATTTTTGTTTAAGTTTTGATATCTTGTGTGTTAAACATGTGTGCGAGTATATGCCTGTGTTTCATTCTTTAGCACTTACATATATATATCAAATCATCAGTAGACTTCAACTTGATTTTCAGTATTGCCTGGCTACAAGCTTGAGACCTGATTAGCTTTGCTTTAAAAATAGAACGCTTATTTTATTGATTGGCCAAACATAAAGCTTTCGGAATTCTTTTTTGGTAATTCTTTGCAAAGAGATAAACTAGATTTTCGTTTAACGCTATTCTCAAAAATTGATTGAGAGAATTCATTTTTTTTTGCAATTCTTTTAATAGCGTGGATATACTTTTATTCTAATTCATGAAGCATGAAGTGCTTATTCGTCGATGACAAAGGACTTCTTTCTTTCGAACAATTAAATATTAAATAATAATTAAATTTTAGAATTAATTTTTGTTTTAAATGTAATTTGAATTCTCGTTTTCTCTTTTTTTTTTCGCCAGCCTTAAAAATTGTTGTAGGCTCTTGTTGTTTTGGTCATTTTCGGCTTAACACAATCTATCCTTGTTATTCTTTGCTTTTTTTAGTTTTCTTTTTGTTTAACTTTCTAGCATTAATTTAAAATTTTTAAATTTCCTACTTCCGCTTCTATAAATACATATTTTTCTTTTATTCATTTCTTTTCATGTTTAAATAAATAATTGTGTAATAAAATTTTTTCTATACTTTATATTTCTCTACTTAAGATTTTTATCATGTTCTTGTATCAGGTTAGTTTTTTTTTTTTTTTTTTGCAACTTTTGCTGCAAGTACTTTAGGGTTTATAATTCTTCGTAATTAGAAATATTATGTTTGTGTTTTTTTTTCTTCGGAAATGGTTTAAGGGCTTTTCTCTGGACAAATGGGAAAGCAAAAATTTTTTAATAAAATATTAAATTCATTTAGTGGATTCAACAAGTCTTTAAGATTTTAAATGCAATAGAGCAGAGAGATAGTTTGTTAAAATCTGGAATTAGAGAGAAATTTTTCTTTGCCTTCAAAGTAGGAAAGAAAATTTGCATTAGACACTTTTTGACCGGATGTGTCGCTGGTTTTGATCTTAAAAACTGTGCTGAACACTTTAAATTTTTGTTTTAATCTAGAATTAATATTTTGTGAGCTTAATTTTTCAAACTGAATTAGTTATCAACGTTAATCTAGCTTAAGCAAAAGAAGTATAAGTATTGTTCAAATATATCTCTTTTAAATCAGTAAAACTTGAATAGAATCTTAAACAGAATTTTATTGACTTATTTAAAAATTTTCCCACACTACACATTTTGTTCGCTGCCTTTTTTGTTTCTTCTATCCGATATTTTATAGTTAAGAAATAATCTTTGGAGAAGAGATTAAAAATTTTCTTTTTAAATCTATGCAACTGTTGCATGCTGATTTTATTGGCATTTTGCTTAAATCATAAATAAATGATATTTCATATTTTCTTTAAAGCTATATTAAGTCTACACCAACATACTCTGCTTCAAAGAGCTTTTCCTTTCATATACACACACACACATACTCAAACTTTTTTATGTTGTTGTCCTTTCCAATAAAAAAACACGGTTTGTGAATTGAATGTATTTGTTCATGTGTGTTTGTTATTATTTCATATTTCTCCAGTCGAAAAGAAATTTTATATCTATGGTTTTTGTGTAAAACAGCTTATGTCTTTTAAGTTAATTTTTTTTTTGAAGCGGACCATTTTTTTTTCTTTTGATACCAAAGACTGTTTTAAAAGGGTTGGAAAACTTTTTTAATATTCTAATGAAATTTCAACAAATTAACAAATTGTATCACTTAGGAACGTTACGTTTGCATTCCTGTCGCCAACTTACATCAAATAGAAAAGGCGACAGTCATTTACTTTCGTCACTTATTATACTACAAGAAATAAAATTGCAAATTACCAAACCGAACATACGATGTTGTTTTAAAAAACCCCCAAAAAAAAATTATATAAAATACCATCATTCGTAGAAAAAACAGTAGCAATTGTAAAAATAAAAATTATAAATGTAAATCAGCAAAGCGCTGGTTACAAGCAAAAAAAAAATACACTTACAAAAATTCTTTTGAAAAGAAAAATACTCCTAACAAAAACACAGTTGCATTACAAGACGTTTAAAAAAAAGCAACAACAACAAAAATAAATTTATACAATAGAAAATCTTATTAGCAATAAATCTTTAACAAAAGAAAACAAAAAAAAAAAAAATTCCACAAACGATAAAAACATTTTACATCTTTTCGCTAAAAAAGTGGAAGAGAGAATGTTTGCCATAAAAAAAAAACAACACAAACTGGAAGAAGAAAACAAACCATGCGTTTGAGAGGGAAATAAAACTACTGGTAGTTACATAAATTTTCAACTTGTTGTACAACTACTTAACGTCTTAAGCTTTTTATAAAGTTTGCTTGGCATATTTTATTTTATTTTAAAAAATTTATTATTTCTTAACCTTGTTATCACTGTTGCTCTATGGTGGTTCTATTGCAATGAATTTTTACAAAATTACACTCTTAGAAGGACCGTTGTGGTGAAAGGATGGGGGGGGGGGAAGGAATTATATTATTTTATACAAAATGTTTAATAATCTAACAGTTTTTTTTGACAAAATGTTTGCATGGTTCATTACATGCTGCTCTAGAATTCGTTGAGGGGCTTTACAGGATCAATTGCCAGAGGTGGGGCAAATTCTTGTGGGCCTAAAAATGTAATTGAAAACGATATGTTGCATCTACAATAATTACAGAGAAAATTCATACTTAAGCCGAACCGAACCGTTCGTATGTGGAATAAACTCCCCGTCGAGGTCTTTCCAGTTGCCTTCACTTTGGTGAACACTACTCCCTCTAGCCTCGTTCCCACAACCAATTTTTCTAGTTCCGACACAGTGCACTGTATAAGTAGGGTCCATCCCTTAAGTGCTGGTACTTTCAAAAAAAAAACAATGTCTCGATCGTATTAAACGCGTAACGAAATTTCTTAGCTGAAGTCAAAGACACAGGCCTAATATTTTTCTAGCAACTTATTTTGTAAAAATACAAAATAAGGATTGTCAACGGACAAACACGAAATTTGATTAATTAGTAGCAATATTTCTTTAAACTCAAAAACAATTTTAAGGACCCAATTATTATCATGTGACTTTAATTTCTGTACAAGTTCTCTCCTGTTAGTGATTAAAGCAACATAATTTTTGTCTATTCACAAATCTTAAAACAATACCCATCAAAAAATTATTATGTTTCTGGAAGCAGTTGACAAAATTTCATGCTTTCGAAATGCGCAGTTTTGAAACGCTTCCGAGGCTGCACAAAAAGAAGACAGAGAGATCGCTCAACTTATTTTTAAGCACGTTGAAGTTGGTCGGCTGTTTATATTTAGATGACACGAACAAAGTAAACAGCAAATGGAAAATAAAATTTCATTTAGATGCTCTCTGCCTGTCTCTCTATTTTTTATTTAAAGATGTGTATTTGCCTACAGATGAATTATGTATGTTAGTAGATGACGCAGTAAAACGAAGGCATAATTTAAACATGATTTTATCGCATTTCGGATATTTAGAAAAAAGCGCTCTTTTATGTAAAAAACAAGAACTGCAAGGTGGGACATCGAGAACAAAAATAATACATGTTCGAAGCGCTTTTCGGAGCAGTAAGCACAACAACAACAAGCATCTCTCCCTTACAAACCTGCTTTGGCCGAAGCAGTAGTTTTTGCTGGGTAAGATATTGTACATCTGTATCTATATCTTGTATCTTGTATTTCAATCTTATATCTGTATCTTGTTGTATCTGTATCTTGTCTCTCTATCTTGTATCTGTACCTTTTATCTATATTTGTATCTGTATCTTATATCTCTATCTTGTATCTGTATCTTGTATCTCTATCTTGTATCTTTTTTTAGTATCTGCTATTTATATCTTGTATTTCTATCTTCTGTATATTGCATCTGTTTCTTATATATCTATCTTGTATCTTTTATTTGTGTCCGGTATCCGAATCTTGTATCTGTATGTTATATCTGTATCTTGTACTTCTATCTTTTGTCTATATCTTGTATGTGTATCTTGTATCTATATCTGTATATGTATCTTATTTCTGCTTTAAAACTGTCCCTCCCAATAAAAGTGATAAATGCTGAAGTCGTAGAAGCATAAAATTGAACAACTGAAAACCCTGTTGGATCACATAATTTAATTTATTTAAAAAATAAAACACAAAATATTAAATGGACAACAAACAGCTTAAATATGAACGCGTATGTTTGTTTTTGTTTGTGTATGTGTGACTGTCAGCTATTAGCTGACTGACTTATGAAAACTGTATGCTCTTAATGTTCGTTTCATTCATTCATGAGGTCACATGAATAAAACATTTAAAATTTTATGCAAATAATCATGAGCAAATGTGTGTGTTTGGGTGTAGTGTCTTTTCCAAACTGCCAGTCATGTTGTGTCAAAAATGTGTTTTGTTTATCATACATTAATGCAAAATTAATGCATTATTGTCACAAAACTATTGTTCTTTGTACACGCCAACAGATACACACGCGCACACTTACACACTACCAAAGAAAATGTGTAATTAAAGCTTTCAATAGTAGATTTGTGATGACATTTGGTGGGCACGTGTGTATGTGGGTACACACAATACAAAAATTTTACAATTTATCAAAAGGAATATAATTGAATTGAATTATTTAAAGCATGTATATTAATTAAAAAATAATATTACAGCATATTTTATATATTTATATATAAATAGTTTAATTAAGACTTAAGTGGGATCAAATTCAAAAAGAAATCCGAACGCCTGGGCTGTTGTGAGATCTTTCTCTTTTTTTTTTACTATTTTTTGTTGTTTTTTCTTCTTCTTAATTTAAAGATGATGTGTGTAAATATTTAAAGAAGAACTTTATTTGCATGTACATGTATTTGTTACTAACAAATAACAGAAAATTGAACTTGAAAAAACCAAAACTGACTTAATATTCTTTTGGAAGAAATCCCAACCCCCCAAGAACCCACAACAGAAAAGCCCAAAAAATCTCCAAAAAGATCGCGTAAAACAGAAACATCATCATGAAAATCTAAATCAAATTAAATCATTTAACAATTTGTCAACAAAAAAAAAAAAAAAAACTATTAAAGAAATTTCTTACTAATATTTTAAATATATTTTCTTAAATTATTGAAAACAAAAAACAAAACCAAACCCAAAAACTGGCGCAAAAAATACCCAATGACAAATGCTCAGATACGTGTGGTATTTCTATGCTGGTTGCCATGGATTTTACGCATGCAGCGTCCAGGCCGACCAATAATATTGGATTTTTCCCCAACACCCTGTTCGGATACATCATCGGAGAGGAAGCATCAAATTTTATCTGATGTGGAGTTAAAAGAGCGGTAAACTCTTATATAAAATACAAAACTCATTTATTTTTTTTTTTTCGATCTTTAACACATAAAGTCACTTTTACTAATAATTTCATTTCTTTTTCTTATTTTAATCTCAAGCTCTTCAAAATCATTATTGGCTAATGTTTTGGATATAGACGATGATTTTCGTAATGTACGTCCGATGACACCGGGTGGAACACTGCCTCATAATCCAGCATTTTATCGTACAGTTTATGGGTATTTAATTTATTTATTTAAAAAAAAATTGGGTTGCTGTTTGTGGTATTTTGTTTAAAAATTATATAATAATAAAACGTTTTGTTTTTCATGGCATGGCTGTTTAGACAAGGTGATGATGGTAGCATAGGTCCAATAGGTAGTACCAGAATGCCGGATGCTGTTACGCATCATACTTGTATAAAAACACAAACGGAATATGAATTAAGTTTAATATTAAAGGAAATACGTTTCATCACGGATCAGGTAAGATTGATCTAATTTTCTATTTCTTTTCATCTATTCCGGAATATATAAAATATTTAACAAATTTTATTGTGTCAATCTTCCCCCTCTTACTTTTTCACTTGAATTTTCTACTCTTAATTAATCTTAATTTCTTTGGCTATTGAACACAAAATGAATTATAATATATTTCTGTTCTGACCTTTGAACTTAACATAACTAACATTTCCAAAAAAAAAAAAAAAATTTTTTTGAATATTAATTTCTTTTAATTTTCCAACTTTCAATAAAACTAAACTAATTTTCTTATTATTTACAAAAAAAAAAAAAACATCTATATGTGCACATTTATATCATTGATTTGATTTGATGATCACAACAAATGTGTCATATAGCTTCGCAAAGAAGATGAAGAAAATGATATAGCCAATGATTGGAAATTTGCCGCTATGGTCGTTGACAGACTGTGCCTTATCATATTCACAATGTTCACAATATTAGCTACAATAGCTGTACTACTATCAGCACCACATATTATTGTCTCGTAGCTATATGAGAGAGGTGGTTATTGTTATTGGTTTTATCACAAAATCAATTTGTTAATTATTAAATTAATTACGAAAATTTTTAAATAATTAAAGCGCAAAAAATTAAAAAAAAAAAAAAAACACTTAAAAAACCCCGCTAAAACAATAATTAAATAATGAAAAAATTAATTATTAAACCAAGAAACAAAAAAAAAATCGTAAAAAAAAATTTGAAGCAAACAGAAAAAATCTATAAAAAATTTACCAAAAAAACGGCAAAATAAAAAAAATCTTGAAAAAAATCACATAAATTTTTCTTCCTAAAAATAAATTTAAACTAAATAAGAAAATAAAAAAAAATTAAATAAAAAACAACTTTCTAAACTTTAACTAAACTTTAAACCTTTAAAAAAAAACTTAAACATCATTAATTAAACTTTCCTTAAACTTCCCGTAAAACTTCCCTTAATCTTCAATTAAACTTCCCGCAAAATTTCTCTTAATCTTTAGTTAAACCTTTTTCCTCAAGCTCTAATTTACTACCAAACCTTTCCTGCATTTCCCCCACCACCAAATCTGTGCTTGTTTTGAACATCATTTCGTAAGAACATTTTCTAAAAAAAAAAGAGGAATCTCTTTTTTCTGTTTATTTTGAAACTTAATCTAAACTGGCATCTTTTAGAAAAATTTTAAAGAAAAAAACTATTAAATAAATTTTTGTAAATATTAGGAATTCAATAAAAAATATTCAGTTTTTTTTTCTTTTCAGTTACCAAAATTTTAAGTTTATAATTAAATTTTTAACATTTTATCTAAATTAATCAATGAAATTTTAATTTGTCAGGCTTTTTTATAATTAATTTTTATTGCAAATAAGTTATGAAAAAATATTTTCTAATTTTTTTATGCGAAGGAACCAGCCATGGAAAAATTTTTTTTTTTTTGTTAATCTGAAGCCTTTTTAAAGTTCTCTAATGATTTTTGTGCTTTCCTGTGCTGTTTGAAGTACAAAACCTTTCAATTCTTTAATAAGAAATAAACTTTTTTAATTTAGTACTTTTAAGAAAGGGGTCTCATTCTAAAAAAATCAATATTTTCTACAAATTAGGTTGTTCGCAAATGAAATTTTTGCCATAAAGCACTCGAGACTTCTCTATGAGTCCTCTCACCCCCGCTAGCAATGTGTATTTCTATTAAACGTTCGATTATCTTGTCCCAATCACAGCAATTTCAACGCAATTTCAAAGACTGCCTCGTCTGGCATTTTCCTCAAAATTTGAGCGCCATCGAAACAGATGTGGACCAATCTTAAGATTTTAGAAGAGAACATCCATAGTAATTTAAAAAATTTATTTTTAAAACTCATTAAAAAACCCATAAAAAACATAAAACATGATTTAATTTTCTATGCTAAAATTAGAATGCCAGACTTCCGAACTTGTTTGGCGCTACCATCTGTCAAATAAGTTGTCATTTATTCAATCTGTTCACACAGCAAATAATAAAATTGTTTTATCAAAATATCAGTTGGACCCTGATCGTAATTTTCATCGAAATATCATGTTCACCGATAAGGGCAAATTTTGCATGAATGGGTACGTCAACAAACAAAATTGTCGATTTTGGATCGATACCAAACCTCTTGAAATCCAAGACTGTCCAATGCATCCCGAAAAAGTCACTGTTTGGTATAAATTTTAAGCTGGCGGCGTAGCGTCATCGGTCCATATTTCTTTGAGAATGAAGTAAGCCAGGCTATTACTGTCAACGGCGACCTCTATAGGTCGATCAGTACCAACTTCTTTTGGCCAGAATTGAATGATCTGGACACCAACGACTTGTGGTTTCAACAGGACGGCGCTATGTTTCATACAGCTCATGTTGCTTTGAATGTTCTTATCGAACAATTTGAAGGCATGATCATCTCACGTTGATTTAAGATTTGAACAACTTATTGATGTTTCGATTTACAAAAAAAAAAAAATTTACATCTCACGTGGAGGTGATGAAAACTGACCAGCGAGATCGTGCGATTTGACCCCATTAGACTTTTTCTTGTAAACTGTTCTTAAATCGCAGGTGCATGCGAATAAGCTACAGCGCCAATCCCACGCCAATCGGTCAAATTCAGCCTGATTTATGTGCCAGAGTCACGGAAAAGTTGCCCCTCCATCCGAAAAAGCCGTGACGGATATTTTAACAATGTTATATTCCACACATAATGGCATCAATAGGTTTTTTTAAAGCATATGTTTGTTTTATTTAAATTTATATATAGAAAGGCCTTAATGATAGACCCTTTATAAGAATCGTATTTCAATTAAAATTTTTAAATGAATCCATTAATTTTTTTTTTTTTAGTAAATTAAAATTAATTTTTTAAGAGCTGTTTTTAAACATCCAAATATCTTTAATTTTCAATTAAAACTTTTATTAATCCTGAAATAACGTTTAATCAAGTTTTTAATTAACACTTTTATTAACTGTTGCAGTTTTAACAACTGCAAAGTCTCAGCAGTAGTATAAATACCATTTATTTAGCTCTCTCTGGCGTTTCTCTCAGTTTGAAAATATTTGTATAAATTAGGGTTGCCATATGTTTAAACTAAAGCTGGCTTAATGATTATTTTCAGTTTCAACAGTGTTAAGTTTTTTTTTTTTTTTTCTTAATTATAAAAATGGTTTCATCTTCGTTTGAATTGATTTACCAACTTATACCTTTTTCACTATTGTTTTTAGTTTATAAGCTTATTTTCCTTTATTTCAGATTTTTTTATTTCATTTTATTTCATTCCAAATTCACGGTTTCCCCCATACAAAAAGAAAAACAGAGAACAAAAACATTAAATAATATAAAATATAAAGATATTTTAATAACCCAGCAAAAAAAGAATATATATCATTTGATCCCAAAATTTAGGGTGTATGATCCAAATATTACTCATACATATTTCAAGTATGCATACATATATTCTCATATGCACTTATCCATGAACATATATAAAACATATATGAAATATATATGGAATCATATATCCTCAAATTTCGGATCCAATGATATACGCATATACTTTTTTAGCTGGGAAAATAAATTTAAAAACAAAAAATTTTATATAGAAACTATAAAAACTATAAAAAATGTAAATAAATAACTGCCATTAAATATCAATAAATTAAATTTTATATTATTTTTTTTTACATAAATACAATAAGTAAACTTCCAAAAGTATAAAAGAAACAAGAACTGAAGCATTCTTCCCTGAAATTCATATAAATTTATTCCTTGAAACTTCCAAAACCATAAACTCAACACCATTAAAACATTTAAATAAAAATTATTTTAAAACTGGGAAAACAGTAAGACCTTGAAATTTATTTATTTACAGACGATATTATCTCTTTTATGGCGAAAATAGTCGAAAATATTATTGTAAAAAACAAAGGAGATATATTATTTAAATCTCAGTAATACAGGTCTACAGTCGGCAGAGAGAAAAAACAGCTTTAGCAAATCTAAATAAATAGTTATTCGTTCAATATATTAAATTTTGGCTGGCATTGAAGCAACTTCGTTATGATTGGAAAATACTTTTTTTCTATTATAAAATTTTACTGAACTTCAAAATTTGGCCAACGCTTACTTAAACTAAGTTTTATTAAAGAAAAATTGCTGAGCCAAAAAGCTGAAGTGAAATGTTAATTGCATCGTATAATGTAAGATTGCTAAATCTGTCTGATTAATCTCAAAGTCATATAGAGGCATTGTATATAAAAATCAGATGTTCTCACTTATTTCCAACTTTGTTCACACTTTATGTAAATGAAATATAAAGCAAAAGAGTACTAAAAGCAATATAAAAAGCAACAAAAGTAACAAGCTTTTCTTACATTACCCCGAAGAACGTTCACTGTATGTAAAAAGTACCAAAGCAGCAATTGGAAAAATATAATAATAAAAAACAGAGTACCAAAAGTATCAATTTGTCTCCTTTTTACCCTTAAAAAATAATATAAAAAAGTACCAAAAGCAAAAATAGTACCTAAGTAAAATAGTACCACAAGTATAAAATTTTTCTAGTTTCAGCCCACAGAAAGTATGATAACTTATAACAATTTTTCAAGTATTAGTCCAAAATTAATAGTACCAAAATTACTGGAACTTCGTTTGCCCCTAAAAAAGTACCCTAGGTTCTAATCTAAGTCAGATGCTATCCGTTTACCAAATTTTGTCTAAATCCATTAAAACAATTACTCAAGAGCAAAGGTAAAATCAAAGGAAAAAAGCACCAAAAGTAGAAAAGAACCATAAGTAAAAGTTTACAATCAGTTAAAAGGTTCCATAAGTTTAAAAATACTAGATGTACCATTTTCAGCCTCCAACAGGTAATGTTAACTTGTAAAGAAAAATATCATCAGAGTAATTAAAAGTACCAAAACTACCAAATTACCCTTATATTACCTATTTACTTTACTAGTACTTTATATTCTAATCTGAGTCTTGCTATCTGTCTAGCGAATTGCATCCAAATTCATTAAAAGAATTACTCAAGCAAAAAAATAAAAAAAGGAAAAAATTACTAAAAGTAAAAAAGTAAAATAAGTACCAAATATACCGGTTTCAGAATTCAACAAGTATCTTAACTTAAAAAAAAAGATTTTATAATTTAGTACAAAAATTAAAAGTACTACCACTAACAATTAGACCCATATTTAACCTCTTCAAAAGTACTTTATATTCTAATCTGAGTCATGCTATCTGTCTAGCGAATTGCATCCAAATTCATTAAAAAAATTACTCAAGCGAAAATATAAAAAAAGGAAAAAAGTACTAAAAGTAAAGAAATAAAATAGTAAAAAAAGTACCAAATATACCGGTTTCATGATTCAACAAGTATCTTAACTTAAAAAAAAAATAGATTTTATATTTTAGTACAAATATTAAAAGTACTGCCACTAACAATTAGACCCATATTTAACCTCTTCAAAAGTACTTTATATTCTAATGTGGGTCACATGATGTCTATCAAAATCCACGAGAAGAATTAGTCAAGAGAAAACGGGGAAAAGTACCATAGGTAAAAAAGTACCGAATGTACTTCTTTTAGAATCCACAAAGTATGTTAACTTAAAAAAAAAATTGAAATGTTAGTAAAACAAATAAAAAGTACCAAAACTACTAAATTGTCCCTTACTTTTCCTCCTAAAAAGTACTTTATGTGTATTTTAATCTGGGTAACATGATGTAAAAATTTATTAAAAAAATTTCTCTAAAGAAAAACTAAAAAAGGACAAAAGTACCATAACTGAAAAACCACCAAATGTACCAGTATGCAAACTATTAATAAAACAAATAAAAAGTACCAAAAACTTTGAATTCTTTAAAAGCTATCCTAAATTTCATTCTTTGAGACAAACTTTCACTTTAGTAATATTAGTAGGACATGTGTAATTTTCCTGGCAGCACATTGAAATGCTTATAACTTTAAAAATACTGAAGCGACTTGAGCTAAATATAAATTATGCTCAACTGTAAATAAATACCTTTCAAATTATGCATTATTAACTAAATCGATTAGGTTATAAGCACGTAAAAGAGATTACAAAATATCGCCTTAAGCACTACTTATTACAGATTGCAAGGTCTTATTGTCCCAAAACCTTTAAAATTCCTCCACTTAAACCATAAATGCAACAAAACCAATAGAATAACCCATATAAAACAAGAAATGAAAGGCTTATAATGAAAGTCTTTATAACTATTGGTTAGATAAGTTAAAAAAGGTACTAAACCAAAACTCCATAAAACATACAAACAACTTAACTAACAATAAACAAACAAATCAGCCAGCCAACTTAAAACAACTCAAACCAAATCAAAACACTCACACCTCAAACTCATACAGAAGAAGGCAAATTATTTATAAACATTTCATAAAAAATCTTTCAAAACAATTTATGTTTTTCTTTTTTTGGAGGGTTTCATAATGACAAAAACCACAAATAAACATAAAGATTTTGAAATATAATAAATGTTTATAAAATAATTTGTTTTAGGTGTTTTTGCTTGGCCGCAAAGCAGCCAACAACAAAAATACAAGAAATTTTTATATCGAAAACACCACAAAGTAATTGAACCACATGAAATTAACAGAAAACCAAAATAATTCTGCAAAATTTTTTACAATAATTGATTTATAACACACAGAAATATAAACAACAACAAAAACAAACAAAAAAATGGTTTAAACGAACGAAATTTTTTTAAAAATAATAATAATAAAATATTTCACAATTAATGAAATAGAAGGTGGCTGCGAGCAATAATATCTGCGTGTTGATGAAAATGCATAATTATGCATCAAACTATTTAATAAATAATGCAAAACAATCGAACAATTTATTGTTGGAAATTTCGTGCTTAACAAATTCTAACAAAAAATTGTTGATTTTGTTTACTTTTTTTTTTTTATTTTTTTACTACAGATATAAAAATAAACAAATATGTATATACATACAAACAATTATATTTACATACATACATATGAATATATGTGTGTGGAAAGTAACACACCACAACCCAAACAACATGCCCGAACCTCATCAGGACACAATTAAACAAAAAATATATGTATATACATACATAAAAAAACCAACAACATTATTCTTCAAAAATTGACAAGCAACAAAAAAGCTGGAAAAAATATAATTTGCAGCATGATTTAAAAAAAAAAATTATGCTATAAAAAGTATGGCTTGTAGTTTTGCATCTACTGTTGGTGTTCAAGTTTGTTTTCGGTAATTTTTTTCCTAACGACTTTCAATTTGTAACAATTCAGCTCAAGGTCGTCGAATTTCTAAGCAGTAAAATAATTAGGAAAAAAAATATCACCGAAAATGGAAAAAGACTATCGGTAAATTTTCACCGTAAATAATTTCAATAAAATTTTTTAAGATCTTATCAGAGCAATAAACTTTTATTCCATTTCTTAAAAAAAACAGAGTCTCATCAATTCATATTTTAAAGATATTAAAAGTGATCTTGATCCCGGGTGTCCGCCGGGAAGGTATACTACTCGCAGTAATTCCATTGTAATCCTGTCTGTATGCGATGTGGCACCGTCTTGTTGATACCACATGTCAATCAAGCCCAAAGCATGCAGTTGTGGCGTTAAAAAGTTTTCAATCATATCACGATATCGCTCCCCATTAACAGTTTTCATTTTCAAAGAAGTTAGGTCCAATGATTCCTTCTGACCAAATTGCACACCAAACACTTTTAATGGATGCAAAGGTGACTGATGAATAATTTGAGGGTTTTCCTTTGCCCAGAATCGACTAATCGGTTTATTCACATACATATCCACATACATATTCAAATGAAAATGTGCCTCGTCACTCATTATGATATTTTTCATGAAAATCGGAGTTGCCACGTGTCTACTTCACGACTGCTAAATATGAACTGTCAAGACTGATGTTTACCAAGATGGTGGCAAAACAAAGTGGTATACCTTCCCGGCGGACACCCTGTATAAATTGTTTTTATTTCGCATTTTGAACAAAAACAGCTGTCGACATCAAAACTAAACACCTTGAAAATTTTTCAGCTTTTATATGTTGCCTGTCATCACTTTAAGCTTTGAAATGTAAAATTTATTAATTTTTTCTACACGAAAAAGTCTTTTAATACCTGTTTGACATAAACCAGTACAACACATACTCGTCATCAAATAAACAATATTTCAATAAATTTTAATTTTAAAGTTACAGCTATTCAGCTTCTTCATTGTAAATATTGTGTAATATAAACTTCCCCCCTGCGTCATAAAACACTCAGAATTTTTTTTATAGTCCGCATAAAAAATTTATTCAAATAAACATTGGTGAAAATAAAACGACAAACAAACAAAAAATTAAACTTTCTTTGAATATAAAACAAATTTAACACAATAGCAAGTAAATTAAAAAAGTAAATTTTATAAGAAAAAAATAAGTATTTTCAACACTTTAAAATTGAACTGAGATCAATCGAAATTTAAAATTTTGCTTTCATAGAAAATCTCAAACGGCAAAGTATAGATTGTTGTTGAAATTAATATGACATAAAAAAACAGATGTAATTATAATTAATTAAAAAAAAGGATTATAATAAAGCACTTAGGTTGTTTAAAATAAATTTAATATAAATTCCTGTAATAATTGTAAATATATATTTCGTATATAATAAAAATTTACTAGATAATAATCGATAATTGTTCTAGATTTAAGTTATTTTCTTCTTTTTGTTTTTAGGTTTTCTATAAAATATACTAAACAGCATTTTAGACTTAAGAACTGATCTAATGAGATCTTGAAAGATTTTCAATTTATATTTTAATTTCTTTTTTTAAGAAAAAAATTTCAGCTGAAGTCGGAATAATGTTTTTCAGTTTTTATTTTGTATAACAGAGAGAGAAAGAGAGAGAGAGTGAGAGCATTTCAAATTCGATTTCCGCAACTTGAATAGGAGAATTTTTTCTTTGTTTCGTGCTGGACTCTTTTCCTTAATCAACATTTTAATAAAATTCTACAAACTTTTAAATTCTTATTTTTAGAGCTAAAGATCAATGTATTTTATAAAAATTAACAATTGTTTTTTATTCCGATATTTCGCTACCAATTATGATAAATTAATCCCCTGAAGAGGCTACCCATTGTTGGTAGCGAAATATCGGAATAAAAAACAATTGTTAATTTTTATAAAATGCATTGATCTTTAGCTCTAAAAATAAGAATTTAAATCTTTAAAAAAGATCAAAGGAAAATAAGAAGAAAAAATAAATTCTAAAAACTTTCGATAAGATTAACTCAGAAGATTCATTACAGGTTAGACAAATAAATTTCAAATTTGTTGTGCAGTTTGCAATTTCTTTGTTCAGTTCTCTGCTATGACTTTTAAATCATTTACCTGTTGCAAGATCGATCTGAGTGTCAATAACGTAATTGCCTTGCGGTAGCATGGTATTCTTTAGAATTTGAAAATAATCGGTTGACTTCATAATGCCCTAAGTACGATATAAAGGATCCAGTCTATAAAATAAAAATGATCTCCACACGATAATAAATCCGCCTCCGTGCTTAACAGTCTTAAGACTGAACTTTGGCTGTTATGCTGCATTAAGTGTGATGAACACACACACCTTTGATATCGATAATTCTTTGTTGACTCCTTCTTCCAAAGAAAAAAAAAATGTTGCGTATGACTCCTTAATATATTGAACGATATTAAAAATTAGTTTTTTGTTGGAAGGGTTTCCTTTTAGTTTCGTCCCATATTTTTTTGATCGGAGAGGCAAGTTGTCCTTTTGAAATATTTATCCCATAGAAATGTAAGCGGCCGGTCCTCTCAAATATTTATGATTCTATATAAAATCTGTTTGTATTTAAGTCGGTTATTTTGCCAGAAATATTCTTTAGGTCAACTGATATAAGTTTCAGCACACTTCAAACTTAACTGCAAAAAATTTAAACCATTTCTAGCACTACAAGCTTTAAAGTTTTTACGAACAAAAATATATATATCAAAACATTTTCAATTTTAATTTTTTACCAAAAATTTATCGATCAAATTATCACATTTTTTTTTTGTCGGAAAAAGTATCATTCATATTGTTAAAGCTATTTTTAGTGAACAGTCTTCAGTTCTATTTAGTAGTGAAAAAAAAAATATTTGTAAATTTTCAACCCGTATTTTTGAGCGAAAATATTTCACAGTTTTTAAGAAAAATGTTTATTCGAATCGCTGCTACATAAACTTAAATATTTAAATCACTTTTAATTTGATTTAATATTGTAAAAGGATAATTTATAACACATCGAATAATATTACGTCTTGTTGCTGGTATAATTCTTAGTTTTCGACCACTGTTTTCTGTAGCAAGAACACATTTAGCAGCATTTTCTATCATTGACACCCAATAAATATGCAAATTTTCTGTCACAATTTTAATTTTATGCAAACATTTAATATTTTTTGGAGTTGCTAGATCGCAGTGCTCATATCAACAGCCCCTCAGTGACCGATAAAATGTAATTTTAGTTAAAATACTCATAGTTTGCAAAACTTTAGAAATAAGTTATAAATCGATCGACTAACTTGTCTTTATTAATTCGTACAGCAAAAAATTAATTGATATTTTTCTAATAAGATCATCGCACTAAATATACAGCCATAGCGGAGAACTCTTTTCAGATCGAAAGTCATTGCATACTTTTAGGTGCAATAGTAAAAAAAATTTTACCATAAGTTTTTCATGTTCACCCAAAACAAAGCAAGACGTGATCTTTGCTTTATTGATTGTTAAGAAAATGTAAACGAAAATTTTGTTTTTAATCAAAGCACTTTTAAAAATCATAATTTAAAATTCAAACAAAAGCCGATGGGTATAAAAATAGCGGAAATCACTCTTGGCTGAAAACTACTTTTGTATTCCTTACAGATCTTGCAAGTCTAGCTTATTTACATATATTGTTACTGCATTGCTGCAAACTGATGGAAATATGCAAGACTTGCAAGATCTGCAATGATTACAATACTAAGAGTGATTTTCCCTAATGTTTTTACTGAAAAATCGAAGCAGCAAATAAAGGAAACTATAGATCGTAAATTAAAAACGATCGCAATGCGATTACAAAATTCAAACCGTTCCGATCGGAATGTATAACTTTCCCAATTATTAGTAATAGAAAAGTTTACGAATCAGAAATTGCTTTTATAATTTGCAAGGATCTAATAAATTCTCTTAGTTAGCGACAATTCTCTCTGATTTTACAAATCTATATTCTAATTAAAAAAGGAAGTTCTGGCACAATTATTTGCTGCTTATCATTAATTCACATAAAATAACGGCTAAATTTAAATTATAATATATTACGAGTATATATCAAATTTAATATATAGGTTGTTTTTTATAGACTGTCACAAGTTTGAGTTGGCATCACTGTTTTCTTTGAGCATCCATTTAACAGCTGATAGTTGCTTTTTATTAAGTTTGCTTTGAAATTTCATTATGAATCGACTTACAACAGAGCAACGCGAGCAAATTGTTGAAATTTTTAATCAAAATAATTGTTCTATTCGTCAAACTCATCGTACGGCGGGCGCTACAATTGATTTACTCAAAGAAACTTTTGATGAAAAAATAATATCACGTAATGGCCCAATTAATGGGCCACCAAGATCGTGTGATTTAACCCCATTAGATTATTTTCGTTGGGGTTATGTTAAGTCACTTGTCTACATCGATAAACCATAAACAATTGAACACCTGAAAATCAACATTCGAAGAGTTACGGCCACAAATGCTGCGTAAAGTTAATTAATTTCATAAAATTTTCTTTCCAATAAAGCTCGTTTCATTGATATTAAAAATATATTTCCTTGTTTTATTACGATTTAAACTTGTGTCACTCTATAAAAAACACCCTTTATATTTTATAGTGGGCAGAATTATGTGTTTGTCCAAGAACCATAAAAACTGGTTCTCTACAAAATTGTCAAATCTGACTTAAGCACTTTTCCTTAATGCGACAGAAATATTGATGCTTCTCATTGCTGTCTTTACTATTAATCAAATAACTTTATGAAAGTAGTTTTTCTCCATTCTGACTTTTCGTCATATTCTTTAAACCAATAATAAGCTAAAGAAAAAATATTTACAAATTTAGGTCCTTAACTGACAAAAAGTCGTGATTGATAGTAGAGAGCCATTTGTTAAATCATTTCTTAGATCGTTAATTATTGATTTTTATAGCAAAAACAGAAAAATAAATAAAGTTACAAACGGCTAGATTCAATATGTACTCCTCGTTAGATGATATTGGGGTTGATCACCAAACAAAAAAAAAAAAAAAAAATTATTCAGGCTTCAGTTCAATACCCAGCTGAAATAGTTTTGTAAGGATCATATAGCCTCAATTTCGGGATCCAACGATATCTGATCCATACAAAAATGTTTAAGCCGGGTAATTCTCTTTTTTTAGCTCAAAGTTAATTTCTTTGAAATATTTTCACAAAAACTATCACAAAAGAAAAAAAAACGCACAAATTTGTAAATATTTAAATTAAGGCAAGTTAATAAAAAAAATCTCATATATAATCAATTAAATAAAATAAAGAAAACTTGTTTATTTTTTTGTTGTTTCGATAAACACAAATTTTTTTGGTTGGCATTTTGAAAAAGAAGCAATTGTTGCAAAGAAATTCGCATTTTTTTAAAGTTTCAATTCAAGGGATGGCAGTTGTTGCTTTGGGGAAATGTGAATTTTTTTGAAAAATAAATTTTTGAATAAACACAACAATGGGCTAAAAATAAACGTAAATAATATTCTAAATTATAAAATAAGTGACCAAGGGAGATGACCAAATTTATGAAAATTATGAGAAAGGCATTTTTTTGGTAAAGGACACACATGCACATAAGAAGAGAAAGGAATATTTAAATAATTTAATTATATATGATGTAAATATTTATAGATGAAAGAAAGCAGAAAATTAATGATAAGATGATTTTATAATTTCTTTTTTTTTTTAATTTTTAAATGGCTTTTCCACAACTGTACCAAACTTAGGGGGCGCACTGGCTCAATTATAAAAAAGAGATTGAATAGTCCTGGCATAAAGAGCTCACAGACGCCATGGCAGGATACAGTTTAAGAGTTGTGTTAAAGTTCTTTATGTAATTAATTATATTAGATAAAAAATTATGGATAGCAAATAATTAATATTAAAATAAATTTCAAGCAATTTTAATTAACAAACAATGACAGAATTGTTTTCAAAACAAATATTTGAAAAAAAAATGTTTATAGTGAGAACTTTTTATTTCATAAGAATAAAACAAAGCAATAAATAATAATTTGTATTTCTTTATAATTTTCTTTATCTTAATTCCCTGTATTGGTCATGTCTGTTGAAAGTAAATTAAGCCAAAATATAGAAGTTAAAATCAGTCAAAAAATTTCTGTAAAAATCATTTGTTATCGTTAAATTGTTTCTTCTACAATCATTTAGAAATTTAATTATATTTTCGTAAAAAAAAAATCTAATACTATTTATAAAACACAATTAATTAAATTCATTTTAAACAGTAAACAGAAATTTATTTATGCTTCTATCGGTAATCAGCGCAATTAAATGTAGTCCCTTTGCAGGGTAATATTTTCCACACATTCTTACAAACGACTCAAAAAACAACCCATAAAGCGATGTGTTCGAGAGTTAAAATGTTCTCCAAAAAAAATAGTTTTCATGATGCTCTGCATAAACTTGCATATAGCATCAAATGATGTCTAAAGTAAAGCTTACAAGTTTTCCTATACCAGCTCAATATACGAAAATAAGCAATAGAGGTGTCTTTTAGAGTAAATCCTAGATATGAACTTTTAAAAACTCCTCTACCAAGCATGAGCCATTAGTACCTTGTAAATTATTATATTGTTGTATACTCGTAGTAGTGTAATCGTTGAGTTCAGTTTTGTTGTTACAAAAATCACTATCCGCTTGATAAAAGTAAAACTGAAAATTTTTTTGTAACTTTTAACATTAACCAAACGAGAATTCTAGATGTTATAAAAATGTACTTTTTCGCTTTTAAATTAAGTAAAAATAAATTTTCACAAAGCGCACCAAGATAAAAATTATAAAAAAATATATGTAACAGCTGTCAAAATTCAGCGTTGCCACTTGCATAAAAAAAATTTCACTAAATTTTAAAAGTGAATTCTTACTGAGAACCCTTTTATAACATGTTTATAAAAGAGTTATTTTTCTTTTTGGTTTTTACAAAAATATTTACGAACTCTACGAACTCTGCTGGCCAATGTGAGCGGATATGAAAATTAAGAAAAACAGAACAAACAAAATTCAAAATGCTTGAAATAAAAACAATATGTGAAAAAAATTTATGTTTAACTAAAATTTTAAGCGCACATGGGCACATGCGAACAACTTAACATGTAAGTTTTTCTTTAAGAGCATAGATGGAACAGTTCTAAAGAGTGTTTTTTGTAAAGTGTCACAACTTTGAGTTGGCATCACTGCTTTATTTGAGCATCCATTTAACAGCTGATAGTTGCTTTTTACTTAGTTTGCTTTGAAATTTCATTATGATTCGACTTACACCAGAGCAACGCGTGCAAATTGTTAAAAATTTTAATCAAAATAATTGTTCTATTCGTCAAACTCATCGTGAAGCGGGCGCTACAATTGATTTACTCAAAGAAACTTTTGATGAAAAAATAATATCAATAATATCACGTAATGGCCTTAATAATTGGCCGCCAAGATCGTGAGATTTGACCCCATTAGATTATTTTCTTTGGGGCTATGTTAAGTTAATTGTCTACGTCGATAAACCACAAGCAATTAAACACCCGACAATCATTATTCGAAGAGATATCGGTGAAATCCGGCCACAAATGCTGCGAAAAGTTGTTGGAAATTAGTGTTCCAGATTGCGCCTTCTACGCGCCAGCCATGGCAGAACTCATATTTAAAAATTATTTTAACAAAATTTTCTAATAAAGACCGTTTCATTGATATTAAAAATATATTTCCTTGCTTTATTATGATTTAAACTAGTGTCACCCTATAAAAAACACCATTTACACCTTGGTGACTACTACATACGTATATCTTGCTGTAGTACTCTCTGTGGAAAATGGGTAATTCGGTTTTTCCCAAACTTGAACTTTTAAAAAAAAATGATAGGTTACTATTTAATCTCTGGAAAAAAAACAACACAAAGCAAGGGACTTAAATAAAAATTAAAAAAGGAAGTAGGTTTAGTCCTACTCAAGTCTGGTAGAAGGTTAGGCGATACCTAAGAATTTAGCCCATCAAAATCACGATAATCTGCCTTCATAAGGGGCTCATGAGATGATAGTTGCAGCAGCAGATTGTTCCATCCTCCCCTTCACGGAATGGAAATACTGTTAGATATCGTCTTCGTCTTGTTTTGAAGGTAAAATTTTGATTCTGTGAACGAGCGGTTGTTTAATGGGTACTCCTTGGGGTAGTAAAAGGATATCTGAAATTGAATCTTAAATTGCTGGGAAGGGTGTAGGTTTCAGAACTGATGAACTGTTGCTTAACACGTATTAGACTTCGTTTGGCCAAAAACTGTCTGTTCAACTACATCAAGTATTAATGTAGGGCCAATTGCTGGGAAAATCCAGTATAGTAGACGCTTTCCTATTTCCAAGGCTTCTTCCTTGCTGCTTACTTCTAGAAAAATCTTAGTAGCACACGGCGTAATTAGGATTAGATGTCCCGACAACTATTGCAAGGTATTTGTGCCTAGTTGCCGGTCAATGTAAAATAAATCGTATTCATCTGTATAATAACTGCAAATCACACAGTTGAATGCTTCATTTTATATGAATTTAAGAGTACAACCATGTTTGTTTGAAAGGAGCTACTTCTTCTTAAAACTACCACCCATTTGTAGGTAACAATTTCTATAGAAAAACTTTCAATTTCTTTTCAAAGACTTTCACTAGAATTCCAAGTGTTTTTTTATTTATTTTTTTTTTTTTTTTTGTAGTTAGAAAATTTTTCAACAGAAATTTTGTATAACTTTTAAGCATAAAATTTTAAAAAGCAGCAATCCAGGTGCTCTTGCAAATTGGCTGCATACTTTTTAGAGTGTATATTTTTTTTTCTTAAAAAATTTCGCTAGACTATATTTCCACTTTAACATGAATAAATTTTTGTTTATTTGTTTAAAAAATCAAAATTTTGTACAAAATTACTTTATTTTTATATTATAGAAAATATTAAAGTATGTATATGCTAATATAAGTATGTTATATTTAAGTGAGCAAAATATGACTATTTGTTCATAATTTGAAAAACAATAATATTCCACTGCTATTTATTGCAAACAAACTAGAGAGGCACATAGAATTTGCAATAATTACCAGGCGAAATTTTTAAAAACAAAAACCTTTAAATAATAAACCTAAATACACATATAGAAATAGTTTAAGAAACTTAGTTGTATTTATAAGAAATAAAAGCTAAAATTTAATAAAATATAAAACAGAAATGCTGATTTTTTTAATGTCGTTATAGTTTTAATAAAAAAAAAATCAATTTAAAAAGGTTTAAGTATAATTTCTAATCAAACATTATAAATAGACATAAAACTCATGAAACATATTAAAATTTAAAAAAAAATTTAAACTTAAAATACTTAAAAATTTAAAAGTAAAAACTGACAAAAAAGACTTAAACAAATTTAAGTCCTAAAACTAAACAAGTAAAATTAAAATAAAAACAATTTATAAAATTTTGAAATTTTGTAAATTTAACACACACACTCACACAAAAATAGCTTTTTTTAACAAGAAATTTTTTCTTCTTAACTCAATTTAATATTAAAACAAAAACAACAGTTTTAACTATAAAATAATATTTAATTAAAAAAATTTATAACAAAAGACTTTAACTTTTAAATAAAAACCCAGCAAAAAAACTAAAAACAAAAATTAAATTCAGAAAAAAAGTCTTAAAATCACATAGAAAATATATGTAGCATGAACCGTAAATAACACACAACACAAAATCAAATTTAAGTCTCATTAACTTACATTACAACCACAACAACAACAACAACAACAACAAAAAAGCAAAACTAATATAAAAAAGAACTTAATTAAAAAAACACAACAAAAGAAAAAAAAAGCAAAAACATATTTAGAATAAAAATTGCAATAACACAAATTTTCGAAATATTTTTAACGTCAAAACGTGAAAACCAAAAAGAAACCAAAAAAAAAAAATATTACTAAAATAATGAAAATCCTAAAGGTGTTTTACTGTAGTTTAAATATAAAATAAATTTAAAAAAAAAGAATAAACAAATTTTTGTTAAAACAAAATCCATTTTTTATAAATTATGTTTATAATATTAGTTTTAAAGAAAATTAACAAATAAAAGAAAGACAACAAAAACTAAAAGAAAAGAATGAGCAAAAAAAATAAAGAAAATGAAAACTCAAAATAAAAAATATTACAAAAAAAAAAAACTACTGCAAAACTTTTATTTCACAATTTAAAAGAAAATTAAAAAAAAATCAAAAAAAAACTTTTAATTGCTGCAGCAGACATAATTTCAACGAATGACGTCTTTTAACCCATGTAATGAAAAAAGTCATTAATTCATTAATTTAATTAAAAAGTTCATTAGTTTAATGAAAAAATCATTCATTTAATGAAAAAATTCATTAATTTTATAAAAAATGCATTAATGCTTACATTGTTGAAATGAATTTAATTATAAAAGTTCAATATATTCATTTTTGAGTACAATTAAAAACAATACATTAGGTCAAACTTAATGAACTGTTCATTGAAACAATGCACTTTTTCATTGAATTATTGATTCAGTCTATTTTGTGTGTATACAAACATTTATACTTAATTGTCAGATCCAGTGAAGTATGATCGCTACAAAATTTCATTAGCTCTAGCCTTACCAGAAGAAAGTTAAAAATGCATACTTTAAGGCTGACCCAAACTGTTGAAGTCATACAGAGAAAATGGAGAAAATCGAGAAAATGAAGTGAAACTATATGGGCGAAGACATTATAACTTTTTAGAGGCTTTAGCCATCGTATATCAGCCAAAGGATACAAAAAATTTTTGTAAAACAAAATCGAAAATACTTTATATCACTTGATTTCTTAAGTTTATATTTCTAAAATATAATTAAGTTTTATTTAACAGAAAACAGTCAACTTAATATGCTTCATATTATGGCTCACAAACCAACGAACTAGAGTTTGTCAACACTACACCTTATTTCTTTATTATGATTCACAACCAATTTCATAACACGAAACAGCTAAGTTAGCAACTGATTAAAAGTTCAATTGCATTGCAATCCATAATAAGATTTTGACGACTACAATTCAATCAATCAATATGGTTGTGAATCATAATTGAGGCAGTATTTAACATATAGTAAATTGAAGTTAGTGTTACGAGAGAAATATTAAATTTTCTAATGAGATGCTAATGAGAAGGATCTCTAAGATCGCTATACCATCTTATCGGTTTGCAACATATTCAAAGAATTTTTTTTTTTTTTTTTTTTGCAAAATCTCCCCTTAAATCCCAAATCTTTTAGAAAGAAGACCACTGGTTTTATTAAAAAAAAAAATAACCAACAAAAGTTGTTAAACATAATCACATACATTCACTTCGAAAGCAATCAGTCCTTTAACAACTCTTTGTTATGCGTCAATTCTTTTTAGAAGATTTAGCAAAAAAAGTTCTGTTTTAGCTAAAGGTAACGGTCTCGTCAATGATATTTTTTGAAATTTAACAAAAAAAAAACCAAAAAAAAAATACTCAATTAAACAAAGACAATTTTCAATTATTAGAAATCACGACTTCGGACTGAGTCAACTTTTATTTTTTTGGCTTGAATTTATTTTAATTTTTATAATATTATTTTATTTAGTCTCTTTTCTTGTTTGCTTTTGGTTTTGGTAGCTCTTAGCCCACTTAAACGGATAACTTTCTTCCTTAACCACAAAACGTTTTAAAATTAAGGTAATTTAGATTTAATTCTTTTATTTAAAATTTTTCAAAATTTATATAAAAAAAATTTACTTATAAAAATCTTTTTTATTACAGGAAATTTTCAAGGATCTCTTTCTCTTAAATCTTCTTTTCTACAAAAAAAAATGGTGCAAAAAATTGGTGTTCGTTTCTTAAAAATGTTTTTGTCTCTAAAAGGGCAGTGTGTTTGTTTCTAAAAGAATCGCGCTCACTAATGGTAGAAGGTATAGCACTTTATGCCCCGTAAAAATCGACAGTGTTGATAGTGCCCTGCAAAACTTAGCTGCCAGCTGTTAACAAAAGGGCATTCCACTTTTTCATAAGTTGTGTTTCGTTCTAGTAAAATAACAAGCTGCATTATTACAGGGTTGGCAAGACATTTTATACATGAACCTTTCAATAAGGTGCCATTTTGTGTGTAGAAAAAAAAACACCATTAATTAAATTTTGCACTTTGCATTTTTTCAAATTATTAAAAGGAAGTATTTATTTTAACAGCTGTACTTTTTTTTGACATAAAATGTCTGCATCGGATTTTTAACATTTTGTGTTTTAGAATAATTTCCAGGATATTTTGAAGAAATATCTAAATATTAATAAGGGAATTTTCGTGCCAGTTTATATTTCGTGCAAAATTATAAGCTTTTTATGTGATTACTATGAATTCGGAATTGATATTATAGGATTTTTTTATTGGCTGTGGTCAGCTTAAGGGCTTGATTCTCGGATCTCATTGCATGTTATTTCCATCTATCTGTTTCTTTTTTATAATCTTTATAGTCCTCAAAAAATAAAGAGAAAATGTTTTAGGACCGAAATTATTTAGCTAGATTTCACTCCTTTGAACTTCTTTTTTTAGTCTTTATAGTCCTCAAAAAATGGAGAAATGTTGTTTCAGGATCAATTTGCTTTAGCTAGATTTCACTCCTTTTACTTCCTTTTTTTTTTGTGCTTATAGTCCTGGAAAAATATCGAGATGTTGTTTCACGACCTAAATTATTTAGCTAGATTTCACTCCTTTTTACTTCCTTTTTTTGTGCTTATAGTCCTGGAAAAATATCGATATATTGCTTCACTCCTTTCGCCTTCCTTTTTTACTCTCTCTATTCATTTGTAAAAAATATAACAGTCTATCTCAAGCAATAGATAGACTGGCAAATTTTGGAAATCATTGCTTGTGTAAAGCTGCAGTAATCCCAAAATCTTTTTTTGACAAAGAGACATTTAAATAGTCTCATTTTTGCTTTTCCTGCCTGGTTGCTTTAGGGAAATTAAATGAACTGGTGCCAATAACTTCATTGCTGTTGTTCCTCTCTTACTTTATTTCTTTTATAAAAAAATTAATATTTTATTCAATTAGAAATTTAGCAAACTGATTCTAGACAAGATTTAGCCACCTGATATACAGCACAATCTAATGCAGGTAAGTTTTAAGGACATTTCACACCTTTTCATTTTGACTATGTTTTATTTAAAAATAAACAAACAATTCTTTTTTATTTTACACCATAAACGAAAATAAAATGAATAATAATATTTACTTTGCCATTTAACAGGTCATTAACAAAGACATCAACAACAAAAACAACAGCAGCAACAAGAAAAACAAGCAACAGATTCCAACCAATACCATTTTGAAAGTCACTCTACAGCCATTTTAAGTCAACAAGCATTAACTTGTCTAAGAGTACAAGGTTAATAAAATTAATTTTTCTATTATAATTTGTCAGAAAAAAACGCTCTCACTCACACACACGTCCACATACATATACCCTCGTTCATAAAAAACTGGTATAATAATTTTGCGACAACTATTTTTAGATGGTGACAAAAAAAAAAGCCACACACACACACCCCTAAAACGGAAGTTGCAGCAAAAGCAACTAAAAAGTAAAGGAAAACTAAATTTTATACAAAAAGAGAATAAAACAAAAAAAAAAAAAAAAGCCGAATTATATGTATGACAAAATTTATTTAAGGCTAAAATTTATACTTTGTGGAAAAAAATAGCTCAAGCGTAGGCCTTAGAAAAACATTGCATGCAGACAATGTAAAACAACGACTGACTGGTATGCTGCTATTTATAAGTTAAGGGTTATTATATGAGAAAAAAATAAAACAACAAAATTCTAGCCACAAACAATCACAATCGCAATCACAATACTAGTTATAAGTAATTTTTACACAAACATTATAAAAAAAAAATTATAAATTTTATAAAAGTAAATTGAAAATATAATTTTTTATTGTTTAAAGTTATTATGTGCTAATGAATTCATAAGCTAAATGGAATAAATTTTATAACACAATACACATAACGTATTTGTTACAATAACATCCTAAGTGAAAAAAAGCAAGTTTAAAAAAACCGACTTTAAAATTTTCAAATTATGCAAAACTCAAAATCAGGAGAATACATTAGACTTCTCTGGAAAATGTAATATTGGAAAGCATTCAACAAAAAACTAAAAAAAAAAAAAATTTGGAGTTATGACGTTTTTGCAGCAAAGCACCAATATGTGGAATTTACTTTAAAGAAATAATTTTTCATATAATAGATATGTATACATATGTAAAAATATTTTGATTTATTAGAATTAATATTAGTCATGCCATCTATTAACTATTGCACAGTGGGACAGTTATGATGAAATATCATTAAATATTATATATTCTGATATTTCTATGCGAAATATACGATTTAATTAACATTACATAGATATCAAATTTTTTTTCATATAAAAGTTAATTGTAATTTCGGTGTCCTTAAAGTAAAAGGACAGCACAAGACCTCTATGCTATCAATACTTGAATTTTCCTCGTTGGGAGATATGAAAAATATGTATCATCAATTTTCAAAATGTTCGAATTTGATAAAAAAAATATAAGAAATCATTGAATTTTATTTCTGGTTAAAAAAATCTCTATTTAACAGCACAGGAGATATTCAACTTTTAAAACTCAAACGAGTAAAAGAATTCTTTCCGATATGGATGATTTTATACATAAGCGCACTCGTAAATAATAAATCCAGCCCACCGAAGCCAGGGGCCAGACCCACAGTAATGGATGTCTTAAATAGAAAAATAGCGCCCATCTAAATTAAACTCAGTTTTGAATTTTCCAAGTCAACTTTAGTAAATTCTTTACAATTTTAATTCATCATTTTTGCAAAACAAAAAATGGAAATTTTAAACATTAAAATCTTTCTTTATTTTAATAAATTCAATTTGAAAAAGTGTGTAAAACTTTGCTGGTTAAATAAAGAAAGTTAAATTCCAGCCCCACTCAGGCACTGATGTGGTACCTGTGGAAAGAAGAGAAGGAACGGGATACTAGAAAAAGAAAGGTCAAGCATTAAATGCAGCGAAAAAGAGAAGAGATACAGGCCTACTGAGCCTGCTGTTAGTTAGTCAGTGAGAAAACCATCTGCTGCTCCTGATAAAGGAATTTAATTTCTTGAGTTCCATTGCTGAAAGTTCGGAGAAGCTACTAAAGGATCTTCCGCCTAGAAAGTTAAAAAATGATCGCCTACAGCTGGCCAGAGTGAGAGAAAATGCTTGATATTCTCGTCATCATCCCCGTCATTACAGCTGTAGCAGTAATCATTATATGGGAAACCCATGCGTCTGGAATGGGTACCGAGTGTAGTGTCCTTTGACTGCGACTATTTGGTTGCCCAAGTACATCTTAGGGAAATTTAGCAATTGCTAAGTTCTATTAGCATCAGGGTGAGGCCATAAGGTTTTCGCTGTAGAGAAGGTTGGGACAATTGTACCATTCAGTTTGAGCTACTCTGCATTAGAGCAACTTAAATACATTTCCAACAGGATGAGCGTGAAAGACAATCTGTGTGGCCAAACTTGGCCTGGTGCACTCCCGCGCGCCTAGGTTAAGGTAACATCTGAATGATTCGCCACCGTGTTTAGTGGTTTTCGGCATTCCTGGACCAGACACACACGAAGCTTTTAATTGCCGGATCGCATTGAAAGTTAAAAAAAATTACGGGTAGCACTCCGGGAGTGCCGACAGAAGTGAAAACGTTTTGTGATTACAACAATACACGTGCTATTGTCAAAAAAATTTTGCGTAGATATAAACAATTATTTAAATACATGCAACAAATTTAACCACTTATCAAGGCGTATGCAACAGGTGAGCTTACTAGCACAGCTGACCGAGCTCGCTTTATAGCAAATTTTCATACAAACTGATATAGTTTGAAGAGAGTACATAAAAAATGGTTACAGTTTGGTACTCGTACGTATTAAAATGCTTTAAATTTGTTTGTGTGTTTTGATATGAAGCGAGTGCTTTATACCAACATAATACATGTTGTTTTTGGATTGTTGTACTTGTTGTTGCATACCTGCTAGTTTTGCTATGCCACTTATTGTAAACGCAAATTCAATTGCGCCCGAGAAGTTAACAACCTAAATTTTTTTCGTTCTAAATGAAGAGAGCGCCATCTTTGTGTACTCTTCTTAATCAGTTTCGCTCAAAATGAAGAGTGCGCCCTCTTTGGTGCAGCAAAAAATGATTGTTTTTCTCATATATGCCAACATCACCCACAAGAGAGGGCGCTCTCTTCTTATTGAGCGAAAAAAATTTAGGTGTTATCTGTAGGTTGTTAACTTCACTCTGACTAGGCATTCGCACAAACAGTGATGCTACAAGTGTCAAAAAGCGCGACGGTGTCGCGAGTTCTGAGGTTTTGTCTCATCCAAAACCTTCGTACCGCGCCAATAGAAGTTTTCACTTCAAAAAATTTAATTGATATTTAATTTTTTCATTGCTCCTCCCCACTGTGCTCAGCAACTTAAACGTAGGCGTATGAGTTTTACCACGAATCCAATTATATATTGCGTATAACACCTTTGGTCTATAATTCGTGTTTTTATTTCCATTGAACATTTCTATTTGTTTTTCGTCGTCTTTTAGATTTACACGTAGAAAAAGGTATGATATGGATACAAATTATTTCATATTTTCTTGACTTCTGTCTTTTTTGTCGTGATAACACATACCAGACATTAATTTAAAAAAATTAATTTATAATAAATTCTATTCAAATAAGATCTTCTTGTTTTCAATTAAATGCACGTGTACTCTCGGGTATAAATATACTTGCAATTGTGCAACTATGTTGTATAATAGAATTCTTTTGTTTTTCATTTCCGTTTTTTTCATATGTTATTCGATGACAATGAAAATTGGGAACACACAAACTGTGAGAGAAATTTAGCTTTGTATAAATTTTTGTTACGTCAAGTGAAAAAGAGCCTAAGAAACAATTTTTGGGAATAGTAATAGTGAATCCTACCAGAAGAGATTATAAAAATGACTTCGCTACAGTTGTAATGGACGAAACGAAAAAACATGCCAAAATATTCCAATAAAGGTTCCTATTTTAGGACACATATTTTATGAAAATCAAAGCTATTTTTAGAGTTTAAAAAAAAATTCCACTTAGTCCCTTCTACTACATTGCATGGCCATAGTTTTTTCATTACGCTGTCAGGCGCTAGGCATTTTACTAACTTTGCCATGTCAAAGCTTGCCTGCATATCAAAGTAGAGAGAGGAAAGGGTAAAGAAATTGTATAAAAATGCTTGTAATTGTAGTTAGTTTTTGTTTTGTTGTTTCTTTTTTTTCGAGAAAAAAACAAATATTAAAACCTAAACATTAAAACAACTAAAAAGAAATCAAAAACAAATCGAAAAGCAACAAAACGTTAAATGTTCAGTTGGTGAAAGGAAGCAATAGTCATAAGAACAAAGTTGCAAGAGCAGCAAGCAATATTTAAAAATAGGAAAACATTTTACTAATTTGTTTGTATTTTTAAAAATATTAAAAAATAATATATATAAAAAGTTTTTACAAAAAATTAATTGTGTTAAGAAATTATTGAAAATTTCTTTTATTTACTTTTGGATTTACACACATACACAAATAAGGTAAGTAAAAAAATGTTTACAACAAATTAAACTAAAATATCCCTAAAGTATGCTATAATTGATGAACAAACTCAACAGTCAGTCATCAAACACCTCTTTACGTATAAGTAATATTTATTGATAAAGCTTACAGAGTTACACAAAACGTATACGTAATTTCTATTTGGTTGCTTTTATCTCTGCTAATCTCTTCGGTGATGACGAATACTTATTAAGTTTAAAACAAAATTACAAGTAAAAGCAGTTACTAAATGTTTTTTATACATTTGCAAAATATTCACTCATGAGCGTGCCATTTTGGAAGGTAAGAATATTTATTGGCAAAAATCTAAAATGATTTGATTGTTATTGCAAAACCCATACAAGTTTTTTTTACTTTATTATTAGAAAAAACATATGTGACACATAGAGATCGGTTTAGGAAAAGACTGCCACAATTTTATATTATATTATTATAGATTGCAATAAAATTTAAGTGATAGCACATTTCTGGAAAATCTATACAAAAAATGTCATAATCACGGAGGTCTAGCAGCTGATTCTTATACCAGAAATCAAAAACCTAAGACTCATTATTCAAAAATTTTAACAATATAAAAACTACAAGATTTTCAATCAGTTAATGGAAGTCCCACACATACGAATTAAGTTCATGAAATGTTATCAGCAAGTGGATCATTTTAAAAAGACAAGAAGCGAGTAGTAGATTAGGTTAGGTTTCGAGGGCCATCACATCTGAGACGTAACGCACTTGGGTCCGTTAATTCGGTCCCTTTGTGATACCCTACAGCAGACAGGGCATAGTCAATTGGATATTCAATTTCCTGTAATTGCCCTGTCGCCGAATCAAACCATCCTGATAGTTGCAAGAAGGAGGATAGGTTGATTAGCTCCATTTTCGCCAGACTGTCAAGGTCTGACAGAATGTTGAAGCCCATAGTACTAGCCCTTATGCTATTAAGCGCGGGGCATTGACATAGAAGATGAATAACTGTTTCTTCTGCCTGCTCATCGTTACAACTTCTGCAGTAGTCATAGTAACTTAGCCCATCCTTCTAGCATGAGTCCCGAAGCACCAGTAAGTGTCCTGGAATCCAGACTAGTGTTACTCTTGAATGTCTCGCTATCTCGTTTAAAGATTTCCGGCATTCGTTTACCACCGTCGATGTAGTGTATACACCATTGATAGCAGCAATGGCCGCTTTGCTGTCGGTAAAAATAAGGATGTCTTCCGATATCCTATATTACCTAAGCCATCTTGTCGCCCTTTTAATGGCCGAGGCTTCAGCTTGCAGCAGCTGAAGGCAGTGAGGTGTTGAGGGCAGTGTTGGCTGGACTGATTTGTGCGTTAATTTCAAAGCAAACTATGACTAAAGAACTGTTTACGAATCCAGAAAATCTTAAAAAATATCGATGAAAAAAAAAACTAAAAGAATGGAAAAATTTTTTTGCTACAATAAATTCGCAGAAATCGACAAAAACAAACATAAACAAGTAAGAGCGCTATATTCGGCTGTGCTGAATCTTATATACCCTTCCCCAATGCATAAATTTACTGAATAGCATACAGGCTTTACTTTTTCTTTTAAATTTAACATTTGAAACAATATTAAAAGTAAGTTTAAACTGCATACTTGAACACACTTTCATATTTTCTTCAGTGCTATATACATATGTACAAAAAAATCCAGACTGTTTAAAATATTTTACAATTTTCCATCCATCAGGAAACAAAAAGTACGAAAAAATACATAAAGTTATTAATAAGTTAATATATACATAACACTAGCAAACCTCAGTAGCACGTTGGTTCGTGCGTTGAATTATAATCGAAAGTTTCCATATTAAATACTGGTGCCCCTCATGTATTTATAAATTTATTTCTGAAAGTGTTATACGAGTATATATATATATATATATATTCATTTATTTATATATATAATCCAATATCAGAACCAATATTTTATGTTTGCTGATTTTCATTACGAATCATCTTAAGAAAAATCCTTACATTTAAGTCCAAGACACAAGTCTCTAGTATTTATAGTGTGTTCGGAAAATCGATTTCACATACAGACAGAGGGACAGACGGACAGACGGACATGGCTTATTCAACTTCCCTACTTATTCAGAATATATATACTATATGGACCTCATATAAATATTGTGGAAATTACACACTTAGTGACAAACCTATAAATACCCTTACCATTTTTGGTGAAGGGTATAATTGTGTATAAATGTATTTTCATAAAATAGATAAACCCTTAAAACATAGTTTTCGACGGAACCTTACATTTTGCAAAATAGTACTTTCCTGCATTCATTTCCGTAGTAAAACAATTAATACTCCCTCCTTTAAAGAGTCTTCTGAACTCTGTTTCAAGAACTTAACAAAAAACTAAAATTGTTTTCAGAAGAACTTAGCGATGGCATCGATGCATGTATAATCGTGCTGTAGTAGAACGAATTTTATTTAGCAGCTCAATTGCTGATAGCTACAACAAATTCGAAATTTTACGTAATCTTTTTTATAACAGGTTTAACAAAAAAACTGGCAGTAATTAATTTAATTGGATTTTATTAAGTGTATGGACAAGAAAACAGAGACAAGACCATATTTTTCAGGAGTAACGCCATCCATTATCTCTGCAATAAAAATCTTTAATATAAATTTTATGTAATTTTTATTAAAAGAATTTTTATTGTAAAATATCTTTTAACCGTGACTTAGTTTACGCTACATGTTAATGAATTCATAACCAGTCTATATACCGAATACAGTTTACCGAACAAAAAGTACCAAGTGCAATAAGTACCAGATTTTCTTCAATTTATCCCCCAAAAATATTACAATGTATGGTAATGTAAAAAAAGTAGAAAGTACCAAATGCACCAATTTAACCCGTTTATGCATTATGCAAGAAAAAAGTAGATCAGCTGTGTTTTCAGCTTCACCTGTTATGAATTCGCCTTGTAAATAGCCGACCAACTTCAACGTGCTTAAAATTAAGTTGAGCGATCTCTCTGCTTTCTTTTTGTGCACCCTCGGAAGCGCTTCAAAACTGCGCATCTCGAAGGCATGAAATTTTGTTACTGCATCCAGAAACATAATAATTTTTTGCTGGGTATATATACCAACAAACCTTCATATTTATAATATTAAAAGGATATTCTTCTGCAAAACAAAATAAATTCAAATATATTTGAGAAAAAAATATATACGACAGCGATAATCAATTTGATACAAAGGGCGAAAAAGTTCCCCTAATTCATATCCACTAATAGTTACAACATCGCTTTATTGCTCAATTTAAATTATACATATCGCACTTGATCAACAAGAGAGAGGGTTTTAAATCAAAATTTTTAAAATTTTATTCTTCTGCAAGATTTTTGCATCTACTGAAAATTTTAAAATTTTGAGTTAATACTTTCGTGTTTATCAGGTGCGATATGTATGGGTATATACTTATTAAACAGTTTTATACGTACACTGGACACTTTTTATAGAAAATTATCTGGCAAAACTTTTTCCTAAATTAAAATGTGGCAGCAATAAAAAATAAATAGAAATAAATAAGTCACGTGGAATGGTGTATTTACGCGTTAGCTCTAGTCTTTTTAAATTCATCATTTGTGCAATTATCCGGGGTCTTTGTAAATACGTTAATCCCTCTTAAATTCAAGGATTGGCCGAAATGATTTCCCTCTTAAATAAATGCTTAAAATATTTATAATTTAACTTGTGCATTTAAGCGGGGACTATTGTATTGATATTGATTTCATAGTATTGACAGCAAAACAATTTGTGTTAAACTCTTTTATAATAAGAAATAATTTTTCTTTTTTTAAAAAAATATTTCTTTTTTTTATTTTCTTCTTTTTGTTTTGATAGTTTTGTAAAACAATTGCTTGTAGTAGAGACCAAATGTGTTACACTATTTACAGTGTAAGTGTGTTTCTTCAAAATCCTTTGATGTCTATTAGTCATACACAATCACTCATACACATGTATATTCATTCAGTTGGTTTGTCAGTCTAGTTATCTATCTGTTTGTCTGTCGCTTTCTCTATCCTTCTATCTATTATTAACTGACCTTTTACAACAAAATCGTTCAATAAACTTACAACTTGTTTTGGCCAGTCACATCACGTTTTCAATGAACTTTTACAACTTGAACTTTGTTGACCTTTACTTGTATCCAGTTATAAAAAAAAATCAAACGAAATATATTCGTTTTTTCTTTTAATATTTAGAAAGGCTTTTACTTGGAAGCCCTTTGCAATTACCAAAATATGTAATAATGAAATCCATAGAAAGGGCAGTTAGGTTTTTTACAGAAAGAGAGCGATAGAGAGAGTTAAATACAATAAGATTGACATGTGGTTCGAGTGAAGGTCATACTTTATTTTATATGGAAGAAAGTTTAAATAATATCTAAACATTGCTTAAAATTTATATAAATAATTGCAGAATTTTTTAAACAACTTTTAAACATCAGATAAAAGAATCCAAATGTGTAAAGAAATCCTTAATTTAAAATGCAAACATTTCAAAAATGTAAAAAAAAAACTCTTAAAAAGTTTTAATTGAATATGAATTAGGATTTTTTCCCAGAATTAAAGTTTTTATTAAATCCCACTGTAAAACAAAATCGAACTTTTCCAAAAAAATGTTTGCGATTCATTCTCATAGAGAACAGAGTAGAGGGAAATAATTCAAAATAACTGCCATAAAGTTCACTATAAGCTTGCAGAGGTTTTTATGCATCCTACTTAAGAGTCTGAACACAATGTAACGATAATTTATTGCGGTGCGATTTTTCAGACGATTTTGAAGTAAAAAACCGCAGTGCTGAACGGCATAAAATTAAAATCTATTTTATTTTCATTGCGGACTTTCTTATTCTGTCAATTTTGGACACTCTTTCTCTTTCTGATGTTGCCATAGTTTTTGAATAACTGGCGCTGTTCACAACATTGAGCCTGAACACAATGTACCGATAATTTATAGCGGTGCGGTTTTGCAGACGATTTTGAAGTAAGCAAAAATAAATTAATAAAAATAAACACAAACAATTACAATATTGCCGTCGCCGTCTTCCGTTGTATTATGTTTATATTTCTCTCCTGCAACATGAAATCGCGTCGCACCGCAAACATTGTGTTCAGTCTATAATGTGAAACATACAATTCATTCAAAATTTAAAATTTGTGTCAGAGTTAATTTCGTACAATCTTGGTAATAGTAAAAAATATCCCATGAAAACAGATATAGCAGCACAAATTTCATGACAATATTTTTGTATATTTTGTACAAACTCTGACCTCCCCCCCCCCCTCCTCTTGCAAACATTCCGCCCAACCCTTTTCACTATCTAACAAATTTTACATAAACTTTGTTTTTGTGCCACAAAAAATCGTTTTGTGTTGCATAGTGCAATTAAAGTTTAAATACATAATTATTTTACAGTTGTCTCCACAGAAAAAGCTTTCATTTAACATGACACTGTTAATTTAACACCAACTAACAGTACATTTTGCTGACTGTTATTAAAAATATCTCAAATTAAAAAAAAAGCCTTAACAAAAAGCTTTCTTCTTTGTTTTGTCTCCACCTTTTAACACCTGTTTGCGCTAAACAGCTTAATTGAATAATAAAAAATCAGTTGTTGGTCGCTCGTTTATATGAAAAGTTGTCAAGGAAGAGTCAGTTTTAAAATGTTTTGAAAAGTGGCAAATCAAATTGAAAACCATAGAAATGAATGAAAAGTGAGAAAATAGAAATTAAAGAAAATGATGGCAATGCTTTTGCAAGAATGAAAATTTAAATTAAATTAAAATTTTTAACCGTTACAAATATGGTTGAACACGTGCGCGAATAAAAATTCCTTTCAACATTTCAAGGATATTTTTACCCAAAAAGAAATTAGAGAATATGCGAATCAAAACGAATGAATGAGTGTCTGCTTTGTGAACGACAAGACGACGAAGATTTATGGTGTCAAAGGAAGTTTTAAAGTTTATTCGATTTTTTTTTGTTTTGTTTTAATTAAAAAGAAGTGTAAGTGAGTAAGTGTTTGTGTGTGTGTTATGTTTTTTTTTTTTTAATTCGAAATGTTAAGAATAAGGTGCTTTAAATATCAATGATATACAAGAATGCCAACTAGTTCTTCTTGAACAGCGTTGAGTGGAAGATTTTGAAATAAAATTAAAACAAACAAAATTTATAAAATACATGAATTAATTTGAAAAATAAAATAACAAAAGCTAAATCGATTTACGAGTCTAATATAACAAAAATATACAAAATATAAAAGAAAACAAATAAATTTAACAGATCATTGCCTTTTTTGAAGTATTTGTTTCTACAATTTCGTTTTATTTATCTGAAATCTTATAAAAAGTGAAAAATTGATGTAATCAATAAACAAGAACTTAGTTATGAAACTCAATTTTTAAATGGATTTTTTTATTTAAAATTAATTAAATTAAAATGTTTTAAGCTAAATGGAGAATAAAATTTCTTAAAAGAATACTTTTAAACTGTTAAAACATAAGTACTTATACCGTTGAAAACCTTTAAAAAGTTTAAAGTAAGTTGACCTGCAACTTATGAAACGGATTTAAGTGAACCCATTTATGGATTTGTATTTGTTTAAGCATTATCAAATTTTGCATAAAGAATTACAGGAAAAGTTGGAATTTTTAGAGCTGGTGCATAAGGATTTCTATTTGGAATTTTCGAAATTAAGTTCGAAAATTAATTTGAATTTTCAAAATAGTTAAAATCTAATTTGTATTCTTGAAATCCTATCTACAGTTTCGAATGTTAAGGTGGAAATTTCGAAATTTCGAAATTAAAAATGAAATTTCGAAATTTGGTTTAAATTTATTTATATTGAATTCAATGAAATTATAATAATATGATTACCCAGAATATTTCATTCATATCAAGAAAATTAATTTTCCAGACAATTTTTAAAATTTTAATCGTATCTATGAAGGGATTATTAATAAACTCCAGAAAATTTTTTGTGGTGTCAAATATAACACATTTTTCCCAAAAATTTACTCCGCCGATAGTTGTAAACACCTTCAATATTTCGTGTGAACTAAATTTTTGTACATGGTTATCGATTAACACTGCTGAAGATTTAAAACAAAAACCAAAAAAAAACCAAAAATAAGCACGAACAAAATATTTTTTATAATATTGTAGGAAAGCTAAAACTACTCAGAATATCAGGGTTTTTTGGATTTTTGAGAATTGGTGCATTCGGAATAAGTTTCGAATATCCGAAATTGAATACCAAATTTCGAAACTAACCAAATAGAATACCAAATTTTTGAGCTTAGTAAAAGTTTACGAAAAAACATGAAGTTCGAATCTTCGAAATTAACGTAAAGATTTTAAAATCTCCTTTATATTTTAGATATTATTATCGAATTTCCGAAACTAAATATTAAATTTCGAAATTAAGTTGGAATATTCGAAAATAATGTTTAGTTTAAATTGTCGAAATTAAGTTCGTCGTATCAAAATTGAGATTAAGTTTTTTGATTTCGATCGATATTCGATATTAAAATTTTTGTAACAAAATTGATGTAAAGTTTTCGAAGTGTTTTTTTTCTATTTTCGAAATGTTTTTCGAACTTACGTTAATAAATACCAAATTTCGAAACAGTTAGAATTTTCAAGAATTCAAATAAGTTTAAATTTTCGAAATTAGTTTTCGTATAAAAAATTGAGGTAAAGGTTTTTGATTTGGTTTATTCGGAGTTAAGTTTCGAATATTCAAAAGTAAATGCTAAATTTCGAAACTTTAGTTTGAATATTCGAAATTAGATTCTTTAAAGTTGACGTATAGTTTTCGAATTTTTTTTCCAAATTATTTTCGACTATTCGAATTTTTAATTAAAATTTTATATTTTGGATAATAAATCCGTACTGCGCATTATATTATTGAAATATCATTTAATATTCTTTACAAAAGTTTTATAATTTTATATAGTTTTATGAGATTTTTTTTCAATTGATATCCATGACTATTTGTTTCTTATTGACTTTAAGCAACCAGCAAGTTTAATTGAACAACTGTGGATTTCCAAAATTAAAACATTTCTACATCTTCAGTTTCTGTTTACTATTGTTCTATTTTGATGTTCTTGTTTCTTAAATAAATTCGCTAAAGATGTAAAAATTCAAATATTACAAATATTAAATGTTGTCATAAAGTTTGTTTGTTTTATTTTATAGTTAATTAACTTATCTCGTTCTTTATTGTTGATATTGCTGTCATATCTACTGTTATAATAATTAATTAAATCAGTTTATCCGTGTGTTAAATTTTTTTTAATTATGCTCCCTCTCTGCAGCTGCATTGAGTTTTTAATTGTTATTGTTTTTAATTTCAAATTTAAAGCGAAACATTTTTGGTTTTTGCTGCTACTACTGCCGGTTCTGTTACGATCGTTTTGTTTGCTTAAAAATTTAATTGTTTATTATTAATATTTTTGTTGTACTATCTCGCTTTTAAGGCTGATTTGATAATAAAATCAACAGAAGATGAATTAAAAACTAATTAATTTGTATTAATAGTAATAATTTTTTAAAAATAAATTAAGCACAACATTTAAGTGTGTTTTTTTGTTTTACAACGATTTATATAGAACATTTAAAGGGCACACTATAAAAACAATAAAAACAATAAAAAGCGAGACAAAAAAATCTGGGAAAAAAGTTTACAACAAAACAGAAAATTTATTCTATCTGTATTTACAAAAGTGAACTAAAGCTTTAATAATAAAATATAAAAGTTCCGGTACTAGAACATTTTTTTTTATTGTCCAGTTGTTTCAAAATGTCTCATATAGAGATTTCCTGCTTTGTAATAAAACAATTTGAACAACGTAAAGATCTCCGAAGCAAATATTTTCATACTCGTATTAGGTCAAAGGTCATTTCTTAACTAAAACAAACATAAAAATTTAAGAGAATTATACGGTTACACACTTACAGACTAAAAGACTGTCAGACGGACAGACTAACATGGCTTATGCAAGTTTCCTATCTATTCAGATCCAGAATAATATTTACATTATGGATCTCATATGAATATTGTGGAAATTACACACGGAATGACAAACCTATACATATACACCTTTACCATTTTTGGTGAAGGGTATATAAAAGTTTTTCCAATAGGGATGAAATGATTTTGAAGTGACGTTTCGTTTTCGTTATCAAAATAATCGTTCTCCAATTGAAACTTTTCGTGCGCTTTCGCCATTTTATGGTCGTAATAATCGTCCAAGTGTGCTCGAATTGTTACAAATTTTAAGCTTACATTTTCTTTACATACTGTTCAAGTGCCAATAAGACAAAGAACCTCTCGAAGTAATGCAAATATTGCTGCCGTTCAGGCAAGTGTTGCTAAAGACCCTACTTTGTCGATTCCAAGAAGTTCTCAATAATTGGGACTATCTCAAACCACAACCTGGCGAATTTTGAGAAAAGATTTGGGTTAACATCGGTATAAAATTGTTCTCACTCAAGAACTAACAACATTTGGTTCCAACAAGACGGGACTACGTGGCACACAGCAAATGCAACAAATGAATTATTGCGAGAAAAGTTTGGAGATACGATTATTCCCGGAAATTGTTATATTGAATGGCCTTCATGAAGTTATGATTTAACAACATTCGACTATCTTAATGGGGTTATTTAAAGTCATTGGTCAATATTATTCATGACACACGTCTTGATTTTGTGGAAAAAGTGCTCGAAAATTGGTTTCATCGAATTCGTTTCTGCAGAAGAAGTCGTGGAGGCCATTTAAATGACGTTTTATTTGGAACTTATTTATATCGATTTTGCTTCACATTAAATAAAAATTTTTTGAATTTCCTTTACAATAAGTGTTTTTTTTAAGAAATCATATCACTCTTATTGGAAAACCTTATATAATTAAGCTTAATTTAAATAATGAACAACACTTTTAGAAATTATCTAGATAATTCTTCAGATAAATTTAATAATAAGTTTAACTCAAATAGTTTATAGCGAAATGTCTTTGGTTAAAGACAGTTATTTTAAAATGACAATGTAGAAACAAAAAAGAGCTTTAGAGCATGATTTTGAAATGAGGTCAAAAGTCAACTAAACTAAAATTTGACTTAAGTAATATATATAAAAGTTAAACTGTCTATTATATAGTGACGTAAATTTTATGAAAACAAAACAACAATCGAACCTTTTTATATAAATTTTTCGCAAAAGTTCCTCGACATCGAAAAATAGTTTAAAAATTAAATTCAATTTCTTTACGAAAAACTTATTGATAATTCAATTTAAATAATTAAAGATTCAATAAATAATAAAATTATCATAAAAAAAAAAAAAAAAAATTTCTTTACGAAAATCTTTTCTTGATACTTCATCTAAATAATCATTTTTACCAAAGTTCGTAAATGTTTATAATCAGAGAAATATTAGGTAGACATTGTTAACATATTTCGATCAACAAAGGAAAAATTTAATATTTATACATCCCTTTAGTAGATTTTTCAACAGCACTGGCTGAAAATAACAAACGTTGTTTTTCGGTAAAAGCCGCTGAACCTCGACAGTATTCATGTGAAAATGCTTTCACTACTTGTTAGGTAGCTTCGTTGAACGTGATTACATATTCTATTTATAAACAATTATAAATAGAAATAGAATACGCGACTTATCTCTACTAATGGATGCTAGCTGGGGAATTTTTGTTTTTATTTATTATAAAATTACAAACTTTAATAATAAACAGTTCGTAGTAATTTAAAAAATTACAATCAATATACATTTTTACCAAAGTTGAAGGCCTTTTGCCTTGGCCTTATCCTTGTCCTTGTCATTGTCCTTGTCCTTGTCCTTGTCCTTGTCCTTGTCCTTGTCCTTGTCCTTGTCCTCCAGAACAGAAAGGTTTTACATTTAAATGACATTTTAGCAACTCAAGTGCAAACTATTTGCAGTGAATCGTTTAATTTATAAATTTAAAGAAATTTCATTTACAATACTTTACTTATTATATTTATTACTTATATTTACTTATTATTATTGAGAATAGTATTAAATAGTCTACAACTCGTAGGAATTTTTCAGTTTTCAACAGAAATAGAATACTAGAATTAATTTTTAGTTCATTTTTTATTCTACATTGAAACAGTGCTGGTTAGTATGAAATTTCCTCATCACTGTTTGGAAATTACTAATAATCAACACAAATTCATAGTCCGTTATCATTAAAGTATTCTACTTTGTAATTTAACGTTTTTGTTGTTTTTACTCTATATTAGGGAAATTCACATATTACTGTGACCCCTGTTATTAGGGTATTTATATCTCGTGCCCAAGCGGAATTAATATTTTTATATTATTATTACGAATAAACGTAATTATTATTCGAACTTATATTGATGTATAAAATATATTATTATCAGGCTCAAGTTCAGTTTTATTTCATATGTACATCAATTTAAGTTCGAATAATAATTACGTTTATTCGTAATAATAATAATATAAAATGATTTTAGTTTGGATTTGTCAAAAATTTCAATTTTTGATATCTGTTAGATCAAAGGTCATTTTAAGTAAAACCATTTCGAGTTTTCTTTATTCTCTAATTCAAATGAATTGTAAATAAAAATATTTAAAGATCAAAAACTAATTAATTTTTTTTTTTTTTTTTTGTATGAGTTACTATTTTTATATTTGGGTCAAATGTCGAACTTCTAATTAATCTCAGCATTTATTTAAGTATAAAAAAACTAATATGTACCTGCGGGGTTACTCTGTATTGCGATGCGATAATAAAACGGTTCGCATTTGTATCTTATTTACATTTTTTTCGCATCGTTATACAGAGTAACCCCCTGGCTTTTAATTTCAATAAAAATTTTACTTCAAATTTTTGTGGTGTCAAAGGTCACCTTAATAAAATTAATAAGACTTTTTTCAAATTTAATTTTAGTTCAATTTAGAACATTAATTTCTGATGGAACACATAAAAAAGAAATTTTGTTGCAAACTAAGTTTTGAGTTAAATGTAACAGGAACTCTGTTTTAAAGATGCTCTTTGAAAGAAAGACAATTTTACGTTACATATTTTTGTACAACAATTTGGCACACTTTAATGACGTTAATAGCAAATGTACAAAATGACCCATAGTGAAAAGATTTGGAAGTGGTTAAAATGTTGCTCAAACAACTTCATTGGCACCTGAACATGATATTTCAGTATTATTAATTCAGTCTGGTATTATTTAAAAGCTTTTAACTTAATATTGAATAAACTATAGTAAATACTTTTTATATAAAGTTCTGCTTAAAACTGACTAAAAATTAATTTTTCATATTTTTGCAGTTTACATATAATTTTTACTGTAATTTATTAGTTGTAGTTATATTTTTTCATAATTTCAATACGTGTCTTTTCTAAAATGTCACTTAAAATATCCAGCACGTATAAATGGTCAATTAATTGGTTTTAGAGAATAAAAAAATCTATAAAATTTTAAATTTGTAAAAAACTAAAATAGAAAAATATTTCGTGGAAAACTAAAAAACTGTTGTCAGGATTTTAGAGATCAAAAAAAGTTTTCAAAAAACTTTAAATCTAATAAAAGCTGAAAGAACATTAAATGACGTCTCTATGAAAAGTAATCTGAAAATGTTCACGTTTTGCCAATAACAATTTGCTAGATTTAAAAAAACGTGCCAATGTGCGCAACATTTAGGGCAGAATGGGCGGGCATGCCAAAACTATGACACACAGCAAAAACAGAGAAACACAACTAATTAGTTATAAACCAATAACAAAAATCATAGTATTAAGAATTCAAGGAAAATTGTATATTGATTAAAAATTTAATTGATTTATATACAATTTATAGAAAATAGGATTTCAATTACGAACACTGCATATATAATAAATTTCACTAAAATTTAAAGTTTCTCTTACTTAAAATTTGTTGAAAATTTTAGAAAAAAATAATTTTTAATCACGAGATTAATAGATTCAATTACCAAGTTAATTGAAAATATCCAGTTTTAAATTTTGATTAACTGTAGTAATAGAAAAGATTTTCTTTAGAATTAGTAAGAAATATTTTGAATTTAGCTTAATAAAACAAGGCTAATATTAATTAAAAACTTAATTGATGTAATTTAAAAAAAAATCTGAAGAATTTGTGATTTGAAAAAATGCAAATTTATAAGAAATTGGCATATGGAAATTTTTTCAATTTGAAGCTGTTTGATTTCAATTCTTTTCATAAATTTTTTTTAAATAAAAATAAAATCAATTAAATTAGTTGTTAATTCAATTAAAATATTAATTGAAATAAAATTTAATTCTGATTAAACGGTTAATTGGGAAAAATTTAAATATGTTAAATATTCTTTTTTGTGCACAAATCTGTCTTCTTAAGGGGGAGGGTCCCCCTCTCTAAATTCTCAGATTTCGAAATCAATAACAATTAAAGCTCTCAAAATATTCAAGGGCGAAAATTGAAGCTCAGAGGCTTTGGCAAATACCATGTTTGTGGTTGAAAAACGTTTTTATCATTCTTCAACGTGATCCATTATTAAAGGTCTTTCCCGTATTTCATTAAAATATACTTTTTTTAAGTCAGCTCAACTTTACTTAAATTTTAAGCTTAAATTGAAATCAATCCATATAGCAGCTTACGAATTACTAGCATTAATTGTATTTTGTAAAACTTTTCTTTTTTAAGCAATTAAACTTATTAATTTTTAATAACTCATGTTCACAATTTTTATGTGTTTAGCATTTTAATTTTTGTGTTTTTTTTTTTTTTTTTTTTTTGTTCTTTTTAACAAAATCAACACTTTTGTTTTCAAAACAATTAAAGTAGACGAAATAAGTTATGATTCATTTGGTTGTGCTTGTCTGATACTTTTTCCACTCTGTGTATTAGTTGTTATGGACTTTAGATTTTTATGTATAAAATTTGCATTTAGAAAAATTGTTTATCATCTGTAACCATTTTTTTTATCAAAACGTAATTTATTAAACAGATACGAAGACAGATAAAAAAAATGATAATCAATATTTATTAAAAAAACATTTATTAGCCATATTGGAGACATATGTCATTTTTGAATATTTATAGGTTTGGTACGCTACAGTTGGAATAACACGTATTTCAAATAGTATGAGTGGTTCCCCAAAGAAAGTAACTGTTTATAAATTTTCATATTCCGGCGCCCTCGAACTCATAATATCTCATTAAGGTTGGTTATTAATGTTTTCAGTAAATTTTTTAATCCAAATACTAATTTTGGATGCCTTTTACGGCAGCTCAATGTCCAAGTAGAAGTCCTGCTGGAAAGATTCCATATTTTATGCCAAACTCCGATGTTAACTCGCCTTCCTTATTTTCACAATATCTTCAGTTTTAATCGAAAGTTTTCCCGTGTTGATGTTAATTTACTCTTTAGAATTTCATTTGGTATTTTTAAATAAAAGTTGATTAATGTTTTTTTTTTTTATTTTGTAACACAGTTAAAAGCTTTTGGAATTCTGACTACTATGTTTTTCGGTATTTCTTTTTATTCACATTCGGTAACATAGAAAAAAAATTCTTAACTATTCTAGCGACGATACAGTAATATTTCCCTTGATTAACTTTTTTTTAATTAGATTTTCATAGTTAAAAAAAGTCTTGCATTGGATTCGAAACAATCATAAAATATCTGTGGATTCAAGAACAATTTGTTAGAGCCATTAGTTTTATAATTATAAAAACAACTTTAAGATTTAAAACAGAATAAATACTAAAAGATGGTGCAGTGATCATCGTATTATTACATCCGTTGATCTAAATTCATTAGTTTTTTGATAAAATACATTAATTCATTGTATACATGCAATGTTTCAATGAATATTTTCATTAATGCTAAAATTCTTGTGTCAAGGCATTGTTGTAAAACTCCTCCGAAACGACTCAACCGATTTTTATGAAATTTTGACTGAATATCGTGTAGGTCTGGGAATCGGTCAAAATCTTTTTTTCATACTCCGAAATTTTATGGGTGGTCCACTCCCAAAATTTTCTTTTCTTATTTTTTTACCCTAAATTTCTTTCTATACGCGAAACAACTTGCCCAATTCTTCAGACATTTTGTGAAAATATCGGGTAGGTCTGACAATCGGTCAACATATATATTACATTCCCCTAAATTTTTTTCTATGCGCGCAACGACTCAAACTAATGCATATGGCAAAACTTCTTTTGCCGGGTCATCTAGTTTCTATATCAGTTTTTATGTAAATTTCTATGTAAATAATAAGAAGGTGATGGCTTTTTTCCCATAATAGTACATCCGATTTAAACCAATTATATATCAATTCAGAGGTATTTATTTCTAGACGAGAAACATTTTTGTTTCATTTAAATCGCTTTAGTATTTTGAAAGTTATAAGCATTTGAAAAAATTATCTCTACAAGCATTTAAAGATTTTTCGAAGCTTTAAATAAAATTCTTTATCTTTATTCAATGTAAATTGCTATGTACGTATTAAGAGGCGATTTTTTGTGATCGCTTTGTCTCTAACATAACACAGCGGAATTAAACCAATTATAAATCATTTTAAAGGTATTTATTTCTAGACGAGAAACATTTTTGTTTCATTTTAATTCACTTTAGTAATTTTCAAGTTATAAGCATTTGAAAAAATGATTTGTAATAACCTTAAAAATATTTGTTGGATGCAAAACTTCATGTAATGTGATTTTAACAGCAATACGTTTCAAATCTTGCCAGTCTTGAGTTACATTTTTACACATAACTCTTAGAAATTTTTCTAATATTTTGTGTAAACTATAAGTTTATATTCCATCTTGGGCTGTTAAGTTATTGTATTAGAAATAAAAGTTCAATAAAGACTAGTTTTTTTTTTCTAAAAAAAATTTTATTTTCATTTAGATGCCGTTGAAATTAAAAATTTTGGTTAGCATTGGCTAAACTTATATTTAATATTTTTTATATTTAAGATTTGAAAAACTTATTGATAATTTAATTTAAAATTGAAGATTCAATAAATAATAAAATTTATCAAAAAAAAAAAAAAATTAGATGCCAGCCAAAAGGTAGTTACTACAAAGTTTTGTGCTGTTTTATTTGTATCGGTTATTTTCGTATCTCTTATTGTGTTTTTTTTTTCGATTTTAATTATTTTTATCAAAGAGTTTGTATATTTTTTTGTTATATTTGGCTTTAATACTGTTTTCCCCCCGTGTTTTATCCTCTTATGGTCTTTAATAATTTTATCTACTTAAATTAGTCAAATAAAAGTTTTATTTATTCTCTTAGATCACAATATTCGATATGGTTCTTATTTTATATTCCCTGTCGTCAAATGTGTAGCTAGCTACAAGAAAAGCTAACTTTTAAATTGATTTTTCTAGACTAACTTAAAGCTAACTACAATACAATGCAGAATGTAATCAAAATCAATTAGTAGGTTGAGTATATATATATTATACTCTCATTTATAATTGAATATGGTGAGCGCCAACAAATTTACTCATTTAGGAACTCTTAAAATTATTTCAAGTATTTCATAACTTCTTGCCGTCAATATTTAAGTGGTAACTTAGCTGAGTGGTATGCGCGTTGACTGTTAATCCAATGACCTGTGGTTCGAGTCCCAGCACAGCATCGGTTGGAAAATTAAATTCGAAAACAAATTTATTATTGCAATGTTAATATAAAACTACTGAATATAGAATGGAGAAAATAAAATAAATATGAAAAATATTTTTTTTTATATATGTATACTAACTAACTACCGGTTGACTTATTCCAACTAACTTAAAGTTAGCTACAAGTAGTGCAGAGTCGGGCAATTGACTACTTCCTAGGACATCGCAATGTTAAAATAGTTAGTTAATTACATATAAAGTAATCCAAGTGTCAGTCGCCACTAGTTGCGAAATAGTTAGCTTAAAGTTAGTTTAAAGTTAACTTAGTTTCCGACAGGGTTATTATTAAAACTGATATTTAGAAATTCGCCAAATACAAATATGAGTCACATAATGTGTAGGAGAAACGTGAAGATTTTAGCGTAAAACCAACTATTGATCAAACAAAAAGTGTTAGTGTCACTAATAAGTTATTTACTGCCTGGCCTGGAATACGATCACGAACAATTTTTTTTTTTAATTTTTTATTTGTTTTTAACAAATTTGTTTACATATCAAAAATATATGCCTCTATTACGGTTTACAACTCAACCAAGTTGAGGATAATAACAGAAACGATTGAAGAAGTGCAAAACGTTCAGTTATCTCGTTGTAACTCAATTTTTCCTAAAATAACTTATCAATCGTTAATAAATTCATGCAAGGCATTTAAAAAAAAAAACTTGACTTACCCCCTCTCCATTGATTTTTTTAAACAACTGCTGAGCAGTTGTAATTTTTTGGCATTTTTGTCAACCTCACTAACACTGAGTTGTAATCGATAATACCACAAAAAAGTTGTACTACGAAATAATTTCAACTTTTACATTTTTGACAGGTTGAGTTGTAATCTATAATACCGATTTGAAAAATTTCAACTAAATTACAGTTGAGTTGTAAACCGTAATAGGGGCAATAATTTCTCCTCTTCTTGTTTAAGTTTAAATTAAGTTCATAGTCCTCTTGAAATCTTTTATTTGTCCCAGTCTTTAACTGAAATTGCTTTGAAATCAACAACATAACTAAATAAGCTTTAAACAAGAACTTTATAAATAGATACAACATAAAGTAAATCTACTTAAACTTTAAAATTCTTTTTACAATTTTTGTTCTACTTTTTTTGTCTTCTTATTTATAAACACTCGTATATATATGTATGTATATACATATGTATGTTTCCGTCGTTCCTATAAGGAGCATAGAGTCATCTCATTTAATCAAGTGTTTAATAATTGAAAAACGCAAAAAAAAAAATTGTACACTAGAAATTTTTCCATCAGCAAAGAGATCAGTGATAGCAGTCAGTTTTTTAATTCAAAAGATATTCAAATCTCTTCACTAAAAATGTACATGAAATTTAATTCAACTATTACGAGTGACAGCTTTATGTTATAATTTATTATTATATATTTTCTGTTTTTGGCCAGTCGACAGGGAATTTAATGCTTCAAATTGATAAATCTCAGAGAGAGAGAGAGAGAGAGAAAAAAAAAGAGATCACTTTATGAAATATCTATTTATCTAATAGAGTGAGAAAGGGAAAGAGGGAGTGTGCAACTCTAAGATAAAATTAAAGTGAAAAAAAAAGAACTAGAACTTAACAAAAAGACACAATTGTAAAGACCAAAAAAAAAAAAAAAAAAAAGAATCACTGTATTGTGATTGTCAACTTACTGCAAATAAATTTTTAAAAAATAGTTTTACATAAATTTTTTTGTGGACAACATTTAACTGCAACTGGCAACATTTTCATATTTTCTAAGGTCTAGAAAATAGTAATTGAAGTTGATAAAATTGTACAATTTCTTTTGACAACATTCACATAACAGCGACAAATAGTTACAGAATAAGAAGTATTGTCTCATAAGCACAATTTTTTTTTTATTCTTTTGAAGAGAACAAAACACCATATAAAAAGAATTACAATTTCCAATAGTGAATTAAAATCTATAACAAAAATAAAAAGAAGACATAAAAAAAGCTCCAACATTTCAAATGACAAAAAAAATTTCTAAGCAATTTAACACACAAAAAAAAAACTATTTACAAAAATTTAAATTTATAGTGTTTCAAAAAAGAGACCAGAAAATCCAAAAATAACAAATATTTTTTACAAAATAATTAAAAACTCGTATAAATTAGATAATTTGTGGTCATGCGTGATTTGAGCATAACAATTGTTGAGGAGCATACAAAACGTTTAAGTCGCAATTTTGCGTTGACCCAAACCAGACGGCGAACGATAACTTTCAAAGATCCCCAGGAAATAGAAATCGAAAATCCCAATTCGAATATAACGGTTATAAAAAATTCTAAGCAAAAATCAATTTGTACAACTACAACAACAGAGAAATCTTTGAAATCAGCCAAAGATCCGCAAACATCGAGGGTAACGACTACAACAGTGGCAGTGCCTTATAAAAATTTTAGAATTTGGACGGACTATGATCGTGAGCAGAACTTTCTTTTACACATAAAAGAAGAAAAGGCAACAAAAAACAACACACTACAAGGAAGTCATCTGAAAGGCATATGATATATAGAAGAAGTGGAACCGGAAACAAGAAGAAATAAAGGTTCTAAGCTAATCATTGATATAAATTGATAATAAGTTAAAAATAAAGAAGAAGTGGAGGAGTAATTAAGCAGCTTTTCAAATTAATATTTATGTAAGTACCTACTTTGCCATTTTTAATTCATGCATTTTACAAAAATACTTATTGAAAAAGAAAGGCTTTAAATAGAAAACTATAAAACACTATATAACTAATATATCGAGCTTGTTATAGCGTGGCACTAGTTAGTTGCCTAACCGCTATTATGTATTGACAGAGGAACACTCCTTCGTTACAAAAACGGTAAAGTGTATTTTGTATAAGTGTAGCAGTGCCCACTTTTCGTAATCATATTATTGTTCTATTGTGACAATTTCATATGTATTTAAGATTTATTTACAACTTGTTAACAAGGAGTGGTACTATCGAATATTTTTAGATAAATTTTGACAACAATATACGCATTTAAATTAAAATTTTTGTAATATTGAGAATCACATAAGAATCGCTTTATACTTTTTATAAGAACCGATTAAGTACAAAATAGTTGAATTTAGGTACATACTTATCTAGAATGGGCGTGACAATGCCCATATTTTCAATCATATTCCTTGTTAAATCACAAAATTTAAGTGCACAGGAAAGACTTCATAAGAATGCTGACAAATTATTCACACAATATGGGCGTGACACTGGTCATTTCTTTACTCTTAATACAGCACATATAAAAATTTTCCAGAGCATCTATGTAGTTAGATTATAACTAGATGTTACTTTAAAGAGGTTTAAAGAGGCGTGGCACTGTCCACGTTTCCAATCACTATGTTGTAATATAAGGGAAACTTAATATGTGTACATATACATATGTAAATGTATGTATGTTTGTTATGAGTGGACGTGGTATACTATTTTCTAACAAATTTTATAACGTAAAACATGGCTGTTTTAAAATTTTTTACGATCAATGTTTCATAAGAAACGACTAAGTAAATGCAAAAATAATACTTTACTTTATATGGAAGTGGCATAGCCTACTTTTTTTAGTTTGAAACTGTGTTGTCAGAAAAATCTAAGAATCCATTTAATATAAGCAGTCATAATATACTCGTATCATATGCTATGTAGGGGCGTGGCGCTGTACAGATTTTGTAACATTACATTTCATTGGCAACGTTAGCAAAGCATCAGAAAAACTATCGCAAAATTTGATGCTATGCCTACAGTCAAACGATAGTGAACCACAACCATTTTAAAAAATTCATTGTGATTTAAAAATGATTCAGTATCATATGAAATGATTCGGTTAGATTTGAAAATGATTCAGTCTCATAAGAAATAATTCAGTGTAATTTGAAATTATTCGGTGTTAAATGAAAATTGGATTAGATGTGATTTAAAATAATTGAGTGTGACTATGATTCAGGGTCTTATGAAATAATTAGTTGTGATTTGAATTGATTCGGTGAAATTTGAAAATTATTAAGTGGGATTTAACAATAATTCTATGTGATTTCAAAATAATTCAGTGGCGTTTGAAATAATTCAATATCATGTGAAATGATTCAGAGTCATTTGAAATGATTCAGTGTCATTTGAAATGATTCAGTGTCATTTGAAATGATTCAATGCCAGTTTGGGTACAAAATTTACATGAAAATCTATCCCTATGCAGATGCTCAAATCAGCCACCTGAATTTTGAAAAGTTTATTTAGCCTATTTTGAATTTAAACTTAAGAAAAAAAAAAACACATTTTTACATGTTTTAATTTTTATAGGAGAACAAGTTTTTCATATAAAAACTTTCATTATGAATTTGTGCTTTCAAGAAGAAATTTTAAGTCTACAGAAACATACATACAGAAAAACATATTCTGTATATGTGTTTCTGTATGTGATTAAAAGTTTTGCTGTTTTTTTTTCGCTGCAAGAGGAAACATTCCCATTTCTTTTATTTACTCTTGGCCTCATATAATATGTGGTCAAATGATTTGTTTGATGGGAAAAATACTCATTAGGGAGGCGCCCTAGTTCTTAACTTAAACATTAATTTATCGCGGTAGTCTGACATAAAACTCTTTTAGTACAATGATAAAAAAAACTGACATTAGAAAGACACGTATTAATTTTCGATTCCATGACACTTGTCATCATTGCAATATTATCCTTTACAGCGTTGGGTAATCTTGGCATTTAGGACATTGATGACACTTTTGTCATCAGTGAATTTCAACTTTTGTCCGAGTTCCTCAATTGAATAGCAGTTAGTACGCTAGTCTTTCAGTCTATCGATTCTTTTTTCACCACAGACTTTCATAAAAAAAACTTTTTTCAATCCAGCCGGCTGCTTAGAAATGTGGTTCTCTATTGGTTGGAAGCATCATTATAGATGTATCATAGCAGCGATTTTGATGATGGTTTAAAACAATAAACATGTTTGGTTTTATCACTGTTATTGCAAAATATAAAAAAAAAAACCAGCAGGATAATATTTGGTTACGCCTCTTACAGCCGCACTACACAATCGATTGTAGACAAAAATACGCCATATTAAAGGTATTTATTTACAGATGTGCACAATCAGTATATTATTTATATGAGTGCCATACTTCGTGAGATACCACAGTTTAAAGTTTCAAGTACTACATGCACACATGGTACCAGCCCAGCCTTATTAAACGCCTTCTTAGGAATGTTTTTGAATCAATTTAGTTTTTTTAACACATTTCAAATTAGCTTCTCTGAGAAGGGAGAAGAGATAAAGATAGAAAGAGGGATTAAAATTTTTTTGTGTTATAAATATGCCAAAGTAAAGGAAAGCCATCATTTATAAGGCCTTTCAGAATCACTCTCGAAATAAACGAATGCGGAAGGGCTTCTCCGCAATGACATCGTATGTAAAAGATAATGAGTATGGAATGGAGCGAGAAGGAAGCGTGAAGGCTTTGCGCATCCAAAAGAAGGGGAGCTGAGGCCTTCTAGAAGACCTTCGTAGTTCTTCTTTTTCCCGCTGTGAGTGCGCAAATGCACACATACGCTTGAATTAAAACTTTAACATATGAGTGTGTATTTATTGCTATTGCTTCTGGATAGAAAATAACACTACATCTAGTAAATCATATGTCTTTTATGTTTAAATATGAACCAGGGATGGTAGCTTGGTTTTTAATTTTCTGTTTTTTTAGTTTATTGCTCTATTTTAAAATTCATTAGTGATATTATATTAAGGCATTTTCTATAAACTTCAGTAAACTTCAAAAAGGGAAACATAAATAAGAAGTAAGTTATCTTGGAGACGCCAATTACTAAGCATCTACAAATTTAGCTGTATTCCATGTTTTTCAATATTATACCATGGCTACATTGGCTAATATAATGCTTTTTTTAAATGTTATTTAGTATAAATTATATTAAGCAAAAAAAAACATTTTTAAGTTCTGTTTTAAAAATTTTATAAATAATTTAAAATGCTACTGGAGCTTATTATATATTTTTTTAATGAATTACAAATCCTGTGACATTTTCAATATAAAGACATAAACTGCTTTGTGAACTTTTCCCTTTAAATCGCTATTGCCCTAATCCGATTTATATATCATCTATATATAAAACTGTAAAAACAAACTGTCGCCTAACAATATGCAAATGAATAGCAACTATTCTTAATGACCACTTTATAACATAAATTATTGCAGGCTGATTGTAATGCAAACAAAGTTCTTGCAAAAAGAAAGTGAAACCTTAAAGGACACTGATTTAATTTTATACATTATTTGCAGTAGAAGTGTGACAAAATATGTAGATTTCTAAAGGACATTTTTGCAACAATAAAGGAGTCAGGAAAAGCCTTTAAGAAGCAGTTATTTAAATTAATGTGTTTTCTTTATTTTTCATACATTTTTTTAGCGTGCTAAATGTGGTAAAATATTTCACTAAATTTATTTTAGGGAGAAAAATAAAACTCTAGACCACCAGCGAGCGAGTCAATGAAAAGAGACTTTAAAAAGTATTTTAAATTAAATATTTTGAAATGTTTAAATAAATATGCCATAATGAAATGAGTATTGAAATTTTCTTAATTGATATTAGATGCGTCAGGTCTGGTAAGACCCACGACGGTTAAGTATCTATCAGTAGGTAGAGAGTGTTGTTCCTATATTGGACTCACCATGCGGCTATTTAGGAGCTTCTGTGTGATGTTGCTTGCTTAAGCAAGGTGTTGATACATAAGAATTTGCCACTCGATGTGACACTTGAGATCACATGATCAAAGCGTAGCACTGATCACAAAAAAACTATTCCGACAACGATTGATACTGTTCCAATCTAATCTATACCACAGCGCCCTCTTTTGTCGTTTAGCAGAACAGTACGCGATGTAAAACAATCCATAAAATGCCTTCTGGTACGGCTTAAGAAAATTAATATATCTACTACACACCAGAGGGCGCTGCAACCCTGCTCAAAAATTAACAAACCGCCCATCAGCAGAGTTGTAAAGAATTAAGCCAGATTCTACATTTTTACCATCTATATTCTCTAACCTACCTAGTTCCGGCACAATGAGTAGGGTGGGGATGACCCTGGGTGTAAATTATTTGCTATTTTAAAATTTCCCTATATTTCAACAGAAAAAAAATAATTTCACAAAACAATTGTTAAGCAGTTGGCAGTGAAAATTAAACATGTCTTTTCTGATGACAATGACGTACAACATCTGTCATTTAAAAAGCTACACCCATATTTTGCTACCTTTCAGTCCATTAATTAATTACAAAATGCATTTGTTATTAAATCATTGATATTTTATATTCGCTACATATTTTATTGGAAATATGTACTTTTTTAAGAAATTTTTAAAGTCAAGGTCACCGCAAAAAAAACATTGCCGACCTACTATATTTATAAACATGTCTGTAGCACAGACTAACATTTAATACAACAACAAGAAAAAAAAAGCTTTATTATTTATATGTCGATTTGTTAATGGAAAAAGCACAATTTAAGCAATTTGTTAATTGAGGCACTCTTTGTTTATTTTTTATTTTTATCTTTATTTTTTACTTTGGCTGTGAATGAATAAATCCAAAAAAGAATACTAAATAATTGATTTTATGATGCCATTTTTATGCAGCTACTTGAGCATTTTTTTATATTTTTTCTTTAAATAAATTTCTTTATTGTGTTTATTAAATCACTTAACGTTTGTTTGAGAATTGAATTTAATATAACACACACTTTTATGACCGTAAAAGGTTTCTGCAGTAAATAGATTTAACGTGATTTTTCTTTATTTGTTTGGTTAGAGACAGTGTAGACAGTGTAGATGTGGCGGTGGCTTAAGAGCAACGAAATTTAGGTTAAAGACTGGCTTAAGCTACAATAAATAATTAGTTTTCAAATAATTTCATTACATAAAACTTTTTAAGGGAAAAGCAGAACGTAACTTCATACTTCATGTTTTTGGGGGACACAGCAAACGGTCATAAGTTGTGGCTCTTTTTTACATTATTATAAATTTATAACTTCTTCGAATCCAGAGGGCAAACTTCTCCATACGATATCGATCGTAATTTCCATTTAAATTATATTGAAAATTCGATTGGTATCGAGTGCGTTGATCAGGTGGAGCAAAATTCGACTGTATTGTGGTTAACTTTTTTCTGAGAAAAGGATTTTGAAAACAGTACGCTATAAAATTCTGCTTTACGTTTCAAATTATTTTTGTATTAACCCAGGTATATGAACACATGATCAAAAACTACGTAACCCAGCAAACAAAATATGAAGTTGTTTCAAAAGCATGTCATTTTCATTACATACCAAACTGTAAGAATACTGAATCCTTAACAACCACTTGGTGTTTCATCCGAAATAGAACTAAAAAGTATTCCAAAAAGAGTGATATGATTTCTTTAAAAAAACACACTTATTTTTAAGAAAATTCAAAAGTTTTTTCTTTACGCTGTCGATTTGTCGATAATGCTGAAATTGTAGACGAAAAGCAACTGATTTACGACCTTCTAAACACCCATTTTATTTATTTGTTTAGCTTATTTACCACTAAACAAATAATAAATTGAATAAAATCCGTTATTAGTGGAACGGGAGTTAGTTTTTTAGGTCTAGAAATCCAGCGATCGGCATTGTTCGATATCGTGGGCTAGGCCGTTAATGTGAAGTACAATCGATACAATTAAGTTCTAAATAAAACGTCATTCAAACGGCCTCCACGATTTTTTCTGCAGAAACGAAATCGATGAACCCAATTTTCGAGCACTTTTTCCACTAAATCAAGTCGTATGTCGTGAATGGCACGTTAAATATTGTATTGTAAAGCTTGAACAGAATCTGATTTATTCCGAAAGACCAATGACTTCAAATAACCCCACAAGAAATAGTCCAATGGTGTTAAATCACAACTTCTTGGAGGCCATTCAATATCACAATTTCTTGAAATAATCGAATCTCCAAACTTCTCCAAAAATCGTAATCGTTTTCAAGTTGTTCCAAGGAAAAATCAGCAAATTCACGACGTTTACGGTGCTCCAATGGCTCCTGTTCTTGAGTGAAAATAATTTTATACGGATGCAAACCCAAATCCTTTTTCAAAATCTGCCAGGTAGTGGTTTAAGACAGTCCCAATTGTTGAGAACGTCTTGGAATCGACAAATTGCAGTCTTCAGCAACACTTGCCTGAACGGCAGCTATATTTGCATTACTTGGAGCGGTTCTATGTCTTATTGGCACTTGAACAGTATGTAAAGAAAATGTAAGCTCAAAATTTTCAACAATTCGACGATTGGCAAGCACGCACTCTTGGAAGATTATTACGATCATAAAATGGCAAAAGCGCACGAAAAGTTGCAATTGGAGAACGATTATTTTGATAATGAAACTGAATAATTTGTAAACGTTGTTCTCTCCACGATGAAATTGTAAACACTACTGAATACAATGAAAAACAAATGACAGATCATGGCATATTACAAATGTTCGAAACGTCACTTCAAAATCATATCATCCCTATTGGAAAACCTTATACTTCAAGTTAAGTTTGTCAAGGATTTGCATGTTCTCTGGGAAATATTTAAAAACAATTGGGACATTTTCTAACAACCCTCGTTTACAGCAAAATTCATATTTAAAATTTTCAAATCATATTTATAAACTGTCTACAAAAATGTGCCAATTCATTGTTTTAAAATCTGTTTTTATTTATTTTTTTTTTCCTTCAATTAGAACACGATCTCAATTTGTTTTATTTATATAGATTTTTTTTTAAGAAAATTTATTATGGTACAACTTTTTCTTTACAAGTAAATATTTAATTATTTTATACATAAAAAAATTCATGTCTGTACTTTCTTTTTGCACAATATCTTATTAATAAAAAATCTAGATTACAAATAAAAAGAAAAGCAAAGCATTAATAAATAAAAGATTACAACAATTAGGAGCCCTACAAGGCGATACACTTGACGGCGTCCCGTATTCTAAAAAAAAGTACGGCACCGGAAAAATTCCAGTCATTAAAATTATTTCTATTTTTCCGTTATTGTTATTTAACAGATAACGAAAACTTATAAAATTTAAGAAAAATATACAAATTCCCAAAAAGTCGTCTTCAGATAAAAAAAAATATCGCTGGCTTAAAATGCAGTTTCTAACACCTGATTTATACGATGATTAAAAATTCATGAATTTTTTCATCTTATCTTTGAAAGTATCTCCGTAAAGCCTCTTGCATTTTTATTATTATTTTTAAACAAGACTTAGTTCTTTTGAAGTGTTGAGTTTTTAGAGTATAATTGGTCAATCTTCTTAGAACGTAGGAAAAGAATAAAACATAATAATAAAAATCAAAGCAAAAGTAAAGGGAAATATAAAAAAATGAATGGAAAACAGAAAATGTCATTATTTTTCTACCCCTCTTTCTTCTCTACACCGACTAGTCAGCATTTTTAGTCATCGTGTGAATCGCGTGTAGGTCTAGTTTTTTTAGAAATTGAGATTTTATTGCAGTAATGTTCAATAAGTAAAAATACATTAATTACACTTAAAAAAAATTACACTTGTTTTATGTTCTTGTTTTGTAGTGATGAGCAAAAGCGCTTACTCCAATTTATCACAAGAAAAAGCACTTTTATTTCGGCATATAATTATTTCTTTTCATTTTGCTTTTACGCACATAAAAAAAAACAAAGAAAAACACAAAAAAAAATTGCGTTTACAGATTTAAAAATGTTTTCGCGAAAAAAGTTTCGATTGTTTTTGTCACCCCTGTAAAATTTTAATATAACAACTTAGAGCATTTGCATGTTGAGCCAGCGACATTTTTAAAAAAATTCAAAACTAGCTTTTAACCATGACTTTGTTTATACTACATGTAGGAATTTATCTATCTGTATACCATATCTATCAAGGAGAGAAAAAGTACCAAAAGTTAATTAAAGTACCAAAAGTTAAAAACGTACCAAAAACAAATTTTTCTCATTTTATTGCCCAGAAAGTAAACTGCATGTTTACATATAAAAAGTTATTCAAGAAATTACAAAAGTACCAATAGAACCGATAGTACCAATAGCACCAATAACACTAACTTTCAGCGCTTTTACCCCTTTAAGAGATAATAGCCTATATTTCAATTTAAATCACATGCTATTTATCTACCAAATTTCATCCAATTCGATCAAGCGTTCTTAAGGTCTTAGCGTTGTAGTGAAAAAAACCTCCAAACTCAGAAATTTACAAAAATTCCCATTTCTAAGAAGAAGAGGAATTGTCAGAAAAAATTTCGCAAAAATTCACCAGAATATTTAAAATTCATCAAATAGAAAAATTTGTTAAGTTTTTCAAAAATAAATTTTGATGGAAAAAAATTTGGATCATCTAAAATTTAAGCATCATTTACATCTTGTCATAATGTTGATGACAGCTAACATTCTGTATTGTGACAGTATCTTTTTTAAATTAAGCGGTGCCAAATTGGCTATATGCTAATAAATTGATTATTCTGATATAAGAAACAAGTAAAAGTAAAGATTTCTTAACATCAGAGTACAAATTAATAGAGGATGACAGAATGTCATAACTTTAATTGATCTCAGCATGACCAACTGGTGCAGATATAAAGATATTCCCCACTAAACCTTATTTCTCAAGGTATTATGCCCAATTGCATTATCGCTATGTTTTTATTTAATATTTCCTTTCAGTGTAAACGTGATGGTATCACTAAAAAAACTTTTAATAAAAGTCTAATTTTCTTTGTTTTTTTTGAATTTCTTACAACAATATTTTATGCATTTATTATACACTCCAACCTTTATCATCGTCTTAAAGACTCTTACAACTAAATAACTAGCGAATATTGCACGTGTCTAGGTTTTCAATAAAAAAGTTGTTTGTTTAATTTTTTTTGCAAAATATTTTCAACGGAAAAACAAAAATAAAATTTTCCTAACTTGTATTGACATTTGATATCCGTTGTAAAAAGGAAAATTTTCTGACAAAAACTAGATTTGTAGTTCAATGTGCAAGGCCACCTCAACTTAAAATTTTAAATGAATACAATTTTTGAATGAATAAAAAAAAAGGAATTTAATTTGTATAAAACAAAACAAAAAGCTTTTTCTTCTATAACTTTTACAATATCATATAAAAAGCTAGAACATTATAAACGTTAAGAAAGTTTGGAGTAAAAAATAATATGATTGCAGGAAAAATGTTTAACAAAAACAATATTAACTTCTAAATTGTGTAAATCGCATCGCTAATGTTCTTTGCGAATGTACGACTTTGCACCTCTTGAGACACAAATTCTTGGGCAACAGCATACTAGACGATCTTTGGGAGGTATTAAGGATAGGTCTGGGTGACCTCATTAGATATCTCAATGCGACGGGTTGGATCTAGTATCCAAAATTCCAAATTCTAGGCCTGGGTTCGGACCTAAATTAGGTTGACACTGACGAGTGAAGTGGTCTGTCAAAAGGGAATTTTATTGATTCTACTTGAATGTTTGTGCGAATGGGCACCCACGTAAACCAACCAACCAACCAATGTTAAAGCTTTTAAAGTGTACTTTATTTGCCATTATGATTAAAATCAATACACTTCTTTAAGTAATTAAAGTTATCACCTAATCATATTTTAATTTTTCTTTAATTGCATTTTTTTTTTTTTCTTTAACTAATTTTTAATAATAATAATTGAAATTATTTAAAATTGTTGTGGTTACGAACACTTGGCAATTTAAAAAAAAAAAAAAAACATATGCTTTTTATTGCTACAACCGCTTATTGTATTCTAAAAGTTTTCACAACTTTATTTAAGTTACCTTCAACTCGAAAGTATTGAAAAAATATATTTGTTGTTCACTTGTTTTTACACTTAATTGTTAATTTATTGTACAAAAATTTTATAAATATTTTACAAATGAAATGAGATAAAAAAGCAAAAAAAAAATTAACTCATATTTGTTAACATAATTTGTAGAGTTAATGAATTAATGGTACAATAAACCGAGGGTTGTTTTGAAATTATTTTTTTTTTAATTGACTTCAAAAAAAGAATAAGTTTATTACTTCTATTGTATTTTTTTTATGTTAGAATATCCATACCGATTTTAATTTAAAAATCAGTGCAACTACATTTAACCAAATACTTGGGTGAATCAACGAATTTATTCCTTGTTTTTCACCCAAGTAACCGGTTCTTTGATTCAACGTATGGCAATTCATTGGCTTGTTGAGTTCAACGTACCAGTTCGTTGAAGTTAAGAAACCATACGTTGATTTTAAAGAATTTATTCCTCGATCCAACGTATACATACAACAAAATCAACGTATCCCAGCAAAAAGTAATGAAGTTTTTGGAAGCAGTAAATACTTTTTCTGCCTTAAGAACGTGCTTCATATTAAGCACATATGTATGTATTATCTTAACAAATGCAGAAATGTATGGCAGAAAATGTAAAATTTGTTGATAACTTTATTTAATCAATGTAGAAACAAAAACAAAAAACACACTACCCTTACACTAGTGCATACTAGAAAGCACTATTGTAAGGCAATGATTAAAGTTTTAAATTTTACGAAGTGTAACGAACATAATAAGACGACAGTACGAATTTTTGATATTGTTTTCGTTCCATGAATTTACTTCATACTCACTGCTCTGAAATAAGCACTTAAAACGAAATGCTCCAAAGTGGGACATCGCGAACAAATATCATGCCATACGTAAGCAGGTTTGTAAGCTAATATCACCTGATATTCCCTTACAACCGTGCTTACGGCGAAGCAGTAATTTTTGCTGGGATATTACTTAAAATCAAGAAACTCGTTCTTTGAATCAAACTATTTGTTCAGTTTGTGATTAAATAAATGAACTAGTTTCGTAAATTCAACGAATTATACGTTCAATCAAATCAAACAACTAGTTCATTGTTTAATTCAACGAATAAAATCAAATAATGCTTTCAACGTTGAGTTCATAAATACATAAAATTTTACCTTTGAATTTCAAGGAATATTTTACTGAAACAACGTATAATACGTTGAATTTCAAAGAATTTGGTTCGAGGAACGGGAGTTCGTTGAATTTATGTAAAACTGTTTTTTCAGTGTAGTTTTATAGCATTCATGAAATTGTTTCATCATTCGAATGAAATTAATTTACTATTTTTATGAAAAGTTTGTTATTTATCAAACCAAAATGTTTTGCTTAGCTGATAAAATTTTTTCATTAACGAAATTAATTTCAGTGAAATACAGGGTGTCCGCCGGAAAGGTATATTACTTTGTTTTGCTGCCATTTTGGTAAATATTAGTCATGACAGTTCATATTTGTCAGTAGTGAATTAGACACGTGGCAAATTTATTATGGAAAAATATTCGATAAACCAACGTGTTTTAATCGTTAAAATATTTTATCAAAATCAATCATCGATTACTGTGACGATGAGAAAATTACGTGAAATTTTTGGGGGAAACAACGTGCCAACAAAACGCACTATTTATCTTGTAGTGAATGATTTCGAAGAAAGAGGGTCTGTAGGTGATAGGCCCAAGCATGGACCACAACGTACTGCAAGATCGGCTGAAAACATTACTGCTGCTCAAGAAAGTGTTCAAAACAATCCATCAACCTCAACCTCAGGAGGTTGGTCTTCAAAGATGAACTTTTGCCACAATTTTGCACATGGATTTGCATTTGTTTCTATTTAATATTCAGTTGACACAAGAGCTTCTTCCACAAGACCATTGACGCCGCCGTACATATGCCAATAGGATGTTACAGCTCGCTCATGACAACCCCGATTTTCATGAAAAATCATAATGAATAAACAGAATAGTCGGTTCTGGGCAATTTGGTGAGAAGTAATCATTGGACCTTACTTCTTTGAAAATGAAAACTGTGAATGGGGAGCGATATCGTGATATGATTGGAAACTTTTTAACGCCACAACTACATGCTTTTGGCTTGATTAACATGTGGTATCAACAAGACGGTGCCACATCGCATACAGCCAGGATTACAATGGAATTACTGCGAGACCTGTTTCCACAATAAGATATTTCAAGAAATGGTGATGTTAATTGGCCTCCGCGGTCGCCTGATTTGATGAAATTAATGAAATATCGCGTGAAATGTGTGAGAACGTAATGAAGGCTAACAGAGGCGGACATTTATCCGATATTTTATTCCATACATAATTGCCGATATTAAATAAAACATTTATCAATATAAAATCCATTCTCTTTCATTTAATCAAAAATTATAAACAAACAAGGTAGTATACCTTCCCGGCGGACACCCTGTAGTTTCCTATTTGAATGAAAATTTCATCAACTTCATATCAAACAATACTTTTGCTAGAATGACATAAATATTTATCAAATATATCAAACAATGATCAAATTACTTCATCATTTTAACGAAATTATTTTATCATTTTAAAGAAATTATTTCACTATTTAAATTGAAAAGTTCACAAACTTCATATCACACAATATGTTTGCTGGACTGACAAAATAATTTCATCATTTTAACGAAACTATTTTATAATTTCAATGAAACTATTTAACCATTTTAATGAAAAGTTCACCACCTATATATCAAACATTACTTTTGCTAGACTGATGTAAAAATTTATCGCATATACGAGTATTAAACAATAATTTTTTGCTAAGCTGATAAAATTATTTCATCATTTCAACAAAATTATTTTATCATTTCCATGAAATTATTTCACTTTTTTAATGAAGACATCACCAACTTTATATCAAACAATAATTTAGCTAAATTGATAAAATTCTTTCATAACTTAATTCACTATTCATTGTATTTTCTTTTTACAAATTGTATAACAGAATTATATTTACTTCAATAACGTTATCCATAATTGTTATTTGCTTATAATTTTTTTATAAATTTGTTATCTCTAGGCTTCTGCTGCAGGCAATTAAATTGTTTATATATTCTGTAGGCAAATATTTGAATTACTTGTGTTGAATTTAAAAAAAAACATGCGGCTTTTATTTTATCTGATTAAACTGAAAGCTTGAAAGAAAAAACAATGTAATGAAATTCTTTAAACTTGTCTAAAAACAAAAATAATTATAGAAAACAAACATTTGCAATATCTGGGTTAAATAACTGCTGCAGTGCTTGTTGTTGTACATGCTGAGCCATGTTTCGACTTGTATATATTTGTATTATTTGTCTCTTAAAATTTTGTAGGAAATTTGCTTAAATTGTTCATTCATAAGCCTGCTAAAAATATGATACAACCTCTATTTTTATATGCATATTTAATCTTATCAGTTACTATAATTGCGTTATTTTTGGTTAAAAAAATTTTTAGTTTAATTTACAATACTATTGTTTGGATTAGAAAGATATGAGATTATTTATTTAATAATTTTTTTGGTATATTTTTTCTTTGCTTTTTTGTACGTAGTGGCTGTAAAAAACTACTATTTGCTAAACAAATATCACTGAAGGTTTTTAGGAAAATAAAGAGAATTTTAATATGTATTTATAGTATCTCCAAATGAACTCACTAAAAGAAAAATTAAAAAAAAATGCCTATGGTTAAACCCTTACCGACATAAGACTAAACATTTTTTCAGACTAATACAACAACAGAACATTAGTTCTTATGAGACAACCCACATCGAAACCAAATCTGTCTCTTCGGCTTAGACTGAACCCACAATTAAGAATGACTAAACGTTTTTGTATTTTAAGTCAAAGACACTTGTTTGAATTGTTTTAATAGAAAATACATGTGGTTTGATACAACATACCCGCACAGAGTAAAACAAATCATAACTGAAACGAACCTCGTTGCATGCTTTGTTATGATGTAACTCGTAGCAATTAAGACAAGTAAAAATAAAAACAAAAAATATATAAAAAGCATTAATGTTTGATTACCGGTTGTCTTTTAAGACAAAAACTTAATATATAATAAGACGCTTTTTTGGGTTGGGGTTGCCATCAAACAAGCGTCTTTGATTTAAAACACAAAACCGTTTTGCCTTTCGTTGGTGTGGGTTCAACCTTATTGTATTTACCAAAAATTTTTGGTAAATATGTCAATAAATTATACTGTACAACAAAAAAACACACAATTTTAACGACAGACTTTTAACCAAAAAAAAAAAAAAAAAAAACAATATATCAGCATATAATTTCCCCTTCTAGTTCATTTCCTTTTTTATTTTCAATCTAATCGTAACTTTTCAACATAGACCAACAAAATTTCTTTGTTATTAATAAAAATGGAATACTTGAAAAGTTTTAAATTACAATATTAGATATGACTTTAATAATTGATATGTATAAGAAGCGGATATATTAAGGAAAATGTTATTAACGAAAATGTTTGGGGAAATACCAATTTGTTCATTTAATTACGTTATAACACGTGTCTGCGTACTTAAATCAATGATAATTATAGTGGAGAGGATAGATTTAATTAAACAATTTAATCGAATTTTTATCACTTTATTGTGCACAAGAACTGATTAACAAATAATTGGGGTCTTTTGTGTATTCATAATCTAAATACTTATATGTATTTTTTTGTTAGTTTAGTTCATACTAGAGGATAGATTGAGAGAAAACTTCCATTTGCGATCGTATCACACATCAGGGCTGCCCCGTTGGTTCGATCACACCAAAATTGGTAGATATTTTTAGTATATGAAGCATTTCATAGTGGGTTGGTAAATTAATTTTATATATATTTTGTGAAATTTTTACATTTATTTGAGCATGTACTCAAGTATTTATGTTTTATATTTTATTTATTTGTTGCGGGTTAGCAATATCTAGATATATATTTCGTTGGTAGCTATACCAATTCATCAGTAGATGTTTTACCCTTTATGTTAAAAAAATTCCAAAGCTCATCTATTTATACAAAAACTCACAAATATATTTTTGTGAATTACAAAGCATAAAAATAGCCTTTAAAAAATTTCTCAAACACACACAACAACAATAATTTTCCATTATGAATGTGTTTACTTTTCTACACCTATACAATTAGACAACCGCTGGTTACCATTAAAAGTATTTTATAAGGCAAAAATGAAAAGCAAATCTCCCCGTTACAAAATTTTTACATTTATTTGTACTTCACAAAAATATATTTGTGAGTTTTTGTATAAATAGATGAGCTTTGGAATTTTTTTAACATAAAGGGTAAAACATCTACTGATGAATTGGTATAGCTACCAACGAAATATATATCTAGATATTGCTAACCCGCAACAAATAAATAAAATATTTTGTGAAATTTTAAGTAAAAAATTCATAAAAATAAGAAACATAATTTTGGTAGAATTTTATGAGAATTTTTATTTATCTAGTGGGAGCCCTGTCAGATATGTTTAGTCTCCCTATTTTTTCAAAATTGCTGTAATAGAAGAGCTTTAAAAGAGATAAACGAAGATATTGAAGCCAACAGTTATAACTTCCTTATTCACATTCCAAATTGCACTTCTTTACCATCTTTATTTTAGATGGCAAGAAAGAATATTAACAAATGAACATCTTATCAGTTGTGATAAAACTGGCTACAAAACTTATTTTTTAATAATCTCTATATCTAAAAATTATCAATGAAACGGAAAATAAACTTAAGATAAAGCATGAATAGAGATAAAAAAAAACAGTGAGTAAAACTGTATTAAAAATTAACGCAATAAATACGATTACAATTGAAACGATGATCAGCATGCGATAAAATTCTTTAACGAATAACAAAAACCCACCACTTTTTACAATTTGTTAGTTCTTGAGAAAAAAAAATCAAGTTTGATATAAAATTGAATGTTAAATAAATTTACACTCTACTGTGAATGCGCCTGGCAATGGCTGGCTGGCTGGCTGTTGTTTAAATCTCAACCTTTAACGTGTTTTTTTTTTTCTACAAAAATAAATAAACTAACAACGTTAAGGTCTCCTTAAATCCTTAAATAAACGCACATTTGCAACAATTACAATGAATTAAAAACATAATTAAAATAAAAACAATTAAAGTACACACAGATGTCTGTATTTGTTTAAAGATTTGCAGTTGCAATTTATTCAATAACACTTTGAGTTTTTAAAAAAATAATTTAAATAAATGTAAGCTGTTGACAAATTGACTAAAAAAAACATTAGAATTTTTTAAAAAAATTTTCAAAAATTGTCATAAATAAAAACGAAAGATGTAGTAGAAAGGAACAATCGAACTAATTACAAATTCTAAAGCAAGTTTAGTTAATTTTCAAACCCGATTTTGAACAACAACCAAAATGAAGGGTCACTCTACAAGCAAACATTTTTTACCAAAAAAAAAAATCACATGAAAGTTATGCGTCTACCAAAAATTTTTCAAGTTTAAAAAACAATCTTCATAAACACAATCAGCTCATTTTGCTAATTTATTTAAAAAACTAAAAATTTAGTGGCTTTTACCGAAAAACAACGTTTGTTTCTATTCAGCCAGTGCTGTTGAAAAATCTACAAAATATTAAATTTTTCCTCTGTTGCTCGAAATATGTTAACAATGTCTACCTAATATTTCTCTGATTATAAACATTTACGTACTTTAGCCTGTACAAATATTAACAAATAAAAATTGTTGGTCAAACTTATAAAATTTAATAATCAAATGACGGAATACGAGTATGTAAAACATCAGTCATTAATATCTCTACAACCAATTGCTTTAACATGACTCCAGCAATGAAAATTTACTAATTAAATTTTTCATATTTTAGTTTTATTCTTTCAAACATGTGTATTTTATACTCGCATTATGACAAATTATATGTGGCACGTGTTTGGAAATTAACAAATACATTAAGGTGTTAACTTATCGATCGATTATTTATTTAAATAAGGGGAAGAAGGAGGGGGTGATGTAAAGTAAATATTACGCCAACATTATTTTGATATTTTTTTAAAATACAAATCAAATTATAAACTCGGAGATAGAACTTGGTTGTAATAAACAAAAAAAAAATAAAAAACACAAAATAAACATTTGTATAAATTATGAATAATTTAAATAATAAGGCAGCCGTCAATAAATCAAAAAAAAATGTAATACAAAAATTGATTTCCTTCATTCTCTATACGATTTGCTTGAAGATTATTTGTTAGACAACCCAGCAAACAATTTGTATAAAACAAAATTTTTCAAACTATAGCAACACCACGTTCCCACGACAGTTACACCTTGACAACAGAATGACTTGAGTTCCAATCGGCCAAAAAGATTGTAAACGCAGCGACAGCCAGCCGTATCAAATGAAAGTTTTTTCCTTAGAAAAGAACTACAGATAACATACAACAACAACAACAACTAAACAACCTGTCCCAACAACAACAACAACAATTTAAAACTCCTTCATACTTGTCGTTATTGACTTGAATTTATTTGAAAACATTTAATATTAGGTTAAGCATTTCCTTCAAGTAAATTTTGAAAAGCTTCGAAGTCTACCACAGTTATTAATGTTTAATTCTAAAATCGTTTTTATTCAATTGGTGTATAAATTAAGACACTTTGAAACTTTTCAAAATTTACCAGAAGTCTACTGATACTTTGGCTTAAGCTCCAATGCAAAATCATCAGTAAGCTTTAACTTAATTCTGAAAAACTTCAAAGTCTACAACAGTTATTTATACATAATTTTCAAATTGTTTTTGTCCGGGTGATGTATAAATTAAGACACTCTGAAACTTTTCAAAGTTTGCCAGACGTCTACTGATGATTTGGCTTAAGCTCCAATGCAAAATCATAAGTAGACGTCAACTAAATTCTGAAAATCTTCAAAGTCTATTACAGCTATTTATTTTTAACTCTCAAATTGGTTTTGTCCGGTTGAAACTTTTCAAAATTTACCAAAATTTATCTTTTCAAAAGTTCCAATGAAATGCGTGTAGAAATGCTTCAAATACAACAAAGTTAAATTTGTTTTTAATTTTATAAAAATTATTTACATATTTTCTCGGTTCATTTTTAAGTGAATTTTAATTATTGGTCATATCAACTGTTTACTGTCAGTCCAATTGATTATCTATTATTATCTATTTGTTTTCAATTAATTATTCAAATGAACTTGTTATAAGTTTATTGACTTTTATTTGGTTAATAGATTTTTTTTTTTATATTAAGTATTTTCTCGTAATAATTCAGTTTCGAAAATATTTAATTACTGCCGATACTTTAAAGCAATTGAGTTTTTTTTTAGATTTTTATAATAGAAATTTTTCGAATTTTATATTTTTGTTCTATTTAAAATTGTTTCAATTATTTAATGGCACAAAAAGTAAAAGTTTCATTAGAGAACAAAACAAATGAAAAAAAATACACAACTTAAAGACAAACGAGTAAAAGTGAATATTTTAGGTCTCAACGAAACATTATCACCCTTCACGAACAAACAACTCAAAGATTCATTACCTTTTTCAGCGGTTTTTAGATTTTCTATTGAAATTTATATATTTTTAAAATCAAAATCATTTTAAAAATTTTAAAACTGAATTTCCATAATTTTTTATAATTAAAAAACGATCGATCGACATCATGAGGCGGGCCGTTGATTTTTTTTTTTAAATTCTGCATTTTAAAAGCTTAATAAAGTTACGATTTTCACTATCCAAAAATTTTATATTTTTTAACATTTAAAATTGCAATCCATCCCATTGTGGATTAGTAATATCTTCAATTGACGCACATCTGAAACAATAAATAGAAATTGTCTTTTGTTCTTTTTTTTTCTCATTATTTTTGCTGAAAAGGAAATTGATTAATACATATACATTTCGATCTGAAGACTTCACAATGTAGAGGCAACGACAAATTTAAAATATTTAAAGAAAAATTGTGGCACATGCATGTCTTATAAACAAAACTACATTTTTAGCTAACAACAATCAAATCAAATTTAAGCCAATTCAAAAACAATTTGTTTTAATTTCAATTAACGCACCAATCAATGAACGCAAAAATACGTACAGAAAATTTCGTATGATTTACTTAATCGTTTAACTGGGACATCAAATAGCTTGTGATTTTAGAATACAATAAAATAAAAGAACAAATGAATGAACTATGAAATATATAGACGGCAGTCAGATGAGTAGCTAAACCATTATGGGGATGTGATTGAAAACTCTACAATAAATGTTAAAAAACCCGGGAATTCTATAATTTCACAGTGGGGAAATCTTTCTTTTCCATTAAGAAAAAAAATTTCGAAAATGTGACCAACTACGCCAATGACAACAGCAAAACAATAACAATAATATTCTTGTGAAAGTAACATAAACAAACAACACAGAGAGAAGTATTGCAATACCAGGCCACCTAAAACATAAAGAAAAGTTTTAGCTCTACATAATTTCTTTATAATTAACTCACAGATCTTTCTGTTACATATTACAAAAAAAAAAAAATAAGAGCGTTCAAGTTTTGGTCCAAAATTGCAGAGACGTTCCAAAAGATATACATGTGTTTTGTTGATTATGAAAAACCGTTTGATAGAGTGCAGCACGAAAAACTAATCGATATCTTACAAAAACTAAATGTTGATGCCAATGACGTCACTTGCATAAAAATCCTGTATTGGAATAATATAGCAGAGGTCAGAGTGGGAGATGTTACGACGAACGCCAACCCTATTAACAGGGGAGTTCGACAAGGGTATATACTGTCCCCACTATTGTTCGGCATATATTCTGAACAAATCTTCTTAGAAGCTCTTGACTCAATAAACATCGGCATCAGAGTCAATGGTCAAATAATAAATAATATCAGATATGCTAACGACACCACACTAATAGCAGACAACCTGCAAGATCTTCAGGAAATAGTTAATGCCCTAAGCCATCACAGTAACCTATTTGGGATTAATATAAATGTTGAGAAAACCAAGATAATGATAATAAGTAGACAACCACACCTCAACTGCACGTTATCAATCAACAATATGATAATAGAACGAGTTTCAGATTTTAAATATTTGGGTTGCTGGATAAATAAAAATATTGAATGCGACAAGGAAATTAAATGTAGAATTGAAATAGCTAGAAAATCGTTTCTCAAATTTAAGAAAATATTTGTAAGTCGTGATATTGACATCAATCTAAAGCTAAGATTTTTGAAATGCTATGTTTGGTCAATTCTATTATACGGTTGAGAAGCTTGGACCTTAAAAATTTTAAGCATGAACTGTATTGAAGCATTTGAAATGTGGTGTTATAGGAGAATCATAAAAATTAGTTGGACCGATCGAGTCTCAAATCAAGAAGTATTGAATTTACTTAATAAAGAACGTGAACCTCTGTCAATAATCAAACGCCGAAAAACAGCTTATCTGGGGCATATAGTCAGAGGTGAAAAATATGAGCTGCTGCAACTAATTATTGAAGGAAGAATAGAAGGTAGAAGGGACCTTGGTAGAAAAAAGTTATAATGGCTAAGAAATATAAGACATTGGACTGGTTTGAGTTCCATTGGAGAGATAATTCATACTGCAAGATGTCGTGAAACATTTAGTAATATAGTTAATAGCATAATATAGTAACAAAAAAATAATATTGTAACAATAAAATTGTATGTAATCGCTTACATCCAGTAATGGATATGCAAATAAATGAGAAGAAAGATCTCAAAAATTTATCGAACTACTTAATTTGCCAAGATTTTCTCCCGGTGTCTATCTAGTCAATTGAAGATTATTATTGTATTGGCATAGTAATGCAGTCGATTATAGTAATGGGGCATAGAAAATATAAATATTTTTCCGAGAACAAAGTAATGTCAGTAAAAAGCAGATATAAAACAGTGCCAGCAGAGTGTGCAATTCTACAGAAAGACTCAATGATTTGTGTGTATAATTTTATTAATTTCAATAAATCTATACAAAGATTAAAATAGAAAAGTGTTATGAGTAGATAAATATGTAATTGAAAATGGCATGATACAAAAATTTCCAAAGAATATATAAATTTTAAAGATGGTTATCTTTAATTTTAAAGGAACATTAAGACAATTTCTAACGCCACCGGGAAGCATAATATGTTTTAACTATTTCCACAAATATATGCGGGGGAAAATAAATATTTTTCCAAAGAATTGTGTAGACAAATTTTTGAATTGTATTTCTGTTGAAAGAATTTCCTAATCCACATTCATAATATTGATAAAAGCGAAAAAACGAACGCCGCGGCGATAAGAAGTGTAGCGACCTTGAATCGTTATACCGTTCGTTCGAATCGTTCTAAAACGTTCTGCTAGTCTAATTGAATATTCCAATTTTACTAAAATTCTTAGTTATTAAAATTTTTTTATCTCAAATTACTTAAAAAACAACTGAAACAAGCCTAACAATATAAGTGTATAAATAAAAAAAAAAAAAAATATGTTCAATTGTCCATCTTTACAATTTTCGTAAAGTGAATACTAATTAGGGAGAATATCAACTATTTAACCAAGTTTTCAACAGAAATAGAATACGAGAATTAATTTAATTCATTTTTATTCTATTTTTACATATTGAAACAATTTTGGTTAGTACGAAATTCCCCATCAGTGGTTGGAAATTACTAATAATCAACACAAATTCATAGTCCGTTATCTTCAAAGTTATCTTAAGGTAGTTTAACGGCCTGTTTCACAATGACGACAAGTCGATGTCGTTCTCTTATTTATATTGAAAACAAAAACAAAATATTTAAATTTGTTTTTGTGAAACAGGCCGTAAAAAAAATGTTTGAATTCCCGCAATTCCCAGAAAGATGTTAAAAATCTCCAAAATGGGGATTTTCCTTATGGAAATCGCAATTAATAATAGGAGAAATGCATAAGAAAAAATTCTCCATAATTGGGCGAATCTGACGAAAAATAATGCGAAAATCTTAAAAAACACCCATTTTGGCGATTTTTCAAAATCATTTTGGGAATTGCGCGATTTTCAAAAAAAAATAAATTTTATTTTAAATAAATGCAAAATTCATTATTTCATCATTCATACATTTATTTCTTAGCTGCGTGAGAGTTTTTAGCCACTATGGGATGTTGCTTATTCTTTGTGATGTCATGCGAGTGTGCGCGAGTTAAATTCGTTTGGTTAGGACATGAGTAAAAAATATAAATCTTTTTTGTCGCACTCAAATGTACGCTACTTTATTTAATAATCTTAATACTGTAATCTGTTTCTTTATATACTAAAAATATCTTAAAGTGAACAAAGAACTTGCTACTTCCTATTTCTTATCAACTAATTAATAACAAAGAGAATATTCTGTAAGTAATATATTTAGGCACATCGTCCTTCTGTACTATTTCAAATGTATGTTTATCTTTTATCATTTAGCCGAACTATGAGTTATCTCCGTTCTAGACAAAATAATTAATTTATTATTTTTTGTTTACAAAGGATATTATACTTTCAAGGTTAAACAACTACTTTGCTTATCTACTATTTATGAGTTAGAACGTTTCTTAACTCGCGCGTGAAATTCAGTAATAAATTTTTAACGTCTTAACCGATCATTCTTGATGAAATGTTAGGAAATAAAATTTTTCATACCTATGAGAAGTAAAACTACTTAGGCTCAAGTTCAGCTTTATTGAACTAATGAAAATCAGTTTTTAGCAGAACGTAACAGTACCGATTTCAAGGCCGCTACACCTCTCATCAGCGTTCAATTGTCCATCTTTACAATTTTCGTAAAGTGGATACTAATTGGGAAGAATATTTACAACTATTTAACCAGTTTTCAACAGAAATACAAAACGAGAATTAATTTTTAATTCATTTTTTATTCTACATATTGAAACAATTCTGGTTAGTACGAAATTACGGAAATTTTTCAATTAAAATCTTTTTCAGGTAATTTTGCAACAAAATTTATCAATTAGTTTTGAAGACATGATAACAGAAATAAAACATCCCCATTTAGGCAAACAAAACAAATCAAAAATAGAAAAACTATACATACATGCAAAGTATATAAAAGGTTTTCCAATAATAGTGGTATGATTTCTTTAAAAAAAAAAAAAAAACATTTATTGTTAAGGAAATTCAAAAAAAAAGATTTTTATTTAATGTGAAATACAATCGATAAAATTAAGTTCTTAATAAAACTTCATTCAAATGGCCTCCACGACTTTTTCTGCAGGAACGAATTCGATGTACCCAATTTTCGAGTACTTTTTCCAATAAATCAAGTCGTATGTCATGAATGGCACGTTCAATATTGACTTGTAAAGCTTGAAGAGAGTCTGGTTTATTTCAAACAACCCCACAAGAAATAGTCTAATGGTGTTCAATCATTACTTCTTGGCGCCATTCAATATCACAATTTTTTTGAAATAATCAAATCTCCAAATTTTTTAAGTTGTTCCAAGGCAAAATCAGCTAATTCACTATGTTAACGTCGCTCCAATCGCTTCAGAGCTTCCTTTCTAAAAATCCACAATTTTGTGGTTTGAGACAGTCCCAATTATTGAGAACGTCTTGGAATCGACAAATTACGGTCTTCAGCAACACTTGCCTCAACGGCAGCAATATTTGCATTACTTCGAGCGGTTCTTTATCTTATTGGCAGTTGAACAGTATGTAAAGAAAATGTAAGCTCAAAATTTGTAACAATTCGAGCACACTTGGATGATTATTACGACCATAAAATGGCAAAAGCGCACGAAAAGTTGCAATTGGAGAACGATTATTTTGATAATAAAACTGAATAATTTGTAAACGTTGTTCTTGCCTCCATGATGAAATTGTAAACACTACTGAATACAATGAAAAACAAATAACAGTTCATGACATATTACAAATGGCCGAAACTTCTCTTCAAAATCATATCATCGCTTTTGGAAAACCTTATACATACATACATACATTCATACATAAATACATATGTATGTAGTAGTTATCTTTGTTATATTTCCTGTTACATAGTGTTATTACCTCAAAGAACTCAAATAAAAGCACAAAAAAAATTGTTTTAATTTAGCGGAAAACAAATAGAACGCTATTTGGAAACAAATTAGAACATTTATTTGATTATTATCAAAAAATAAACAATCAATAAACAATATCAAACATAAACTTGGCCTTGAAAATTAAAATAATACGTCGAAATTGCCTAAATTAAAAGAGATTAAGATTAAAAGAAACTATTAAAGGCTTTTATTTTTAAGTTGTACAAAAAAAAGATATATTAATAGTTACTTGTTAAATACATAAGATTATCCCTTATACTCTTTCTAAAGTCAAACATACAGCAGTCAGTCATTTATTTGACACAAATGGCAAATATTGAAAAAAGTAATATATAAAGAAAGACAAATATTTGCTAACGAATGCTAAAATATGCTTAAAAATAAATATGTATGTACATCAATAAAAAAAAGCACTTGAAGCAAGTTTGCGTGTCTAACAAGAGAATGCAATAACTCTTAAAGTACACTAAACCTGCCCCAACAGCAAAGAGGTTAAATAAACATTATAAAATTTTAGTATATTTATGACTATCAAGAGCTTAAGTGAGTGTCTATAGACTCTTGTCATTAATAAAATTAAACAGCTGCTGAAATTGTAATAAAAAAAACAGTTCAATTCAAATTGTAAATGTTGATGTTTAATTAATTGTTTTACTTTCGTTCGAGAGCAAACAACTGTCGATACAATTAAGGTCAAATATCGTTTAAAGAAAATTTTGCGTGTTTCTTTGTTAAATTGTTTCTTTATTTTATTTAAAGACTTTATATATTTTAGATAATTGTAGAAAGCTATTCTACCACTAAAGTTCTTCATAAATTTCTTATCTCATCTCCCTCGTTTAAAGAAAAATGAGCAATCCCATTAAAAAAAATCTCTCTAACAATCTGCAATGGTACAAAAGAAAACACTCAATAGAAGTGTCTACAATTCAAAGATCATAGCATACTTTAAGGAATGATAAAGAATTTACCCCATAAGGCAGGCAATACAGAGGAAATTAGCTTGTACATAAGAATTATTGGGTGAGAGAAAAAGTAACAACCGCTGTCTATTAAAATATTTAAAGTGTTTTCTTTGAAGATTTGGAAAAAATGTATTTACATCTTTTGGAATTTAGAAATTAATAAAAAAAGCTCATTAAATTTTATTAAAAATAATATTATATGATTTTCATATAGTTTTACAGCAACTATTTAAATTTTTATTGTGTATTTTTATAAATATAACAATATTTAAAAATTATGTAGACACACACACACTTATAGAAAATTTTAATCAAATTAAAAACTTAAACCTGACCATCGGCTTTGTCTAAAATTCATAAAATTAATTCTTTTCTTGATTTCAAAATGGAGTTTTTAGATTTTTCTGAATTTTTCTCTAGAGATTTTCATCATTTTAGAGGTTTCATGCTCAGAGTATCTTGCTACGAGGAAAAAAGATGTTTAAGTCTGAAATTTAATTTACTACGTATAACAAACCAATTTGGGTGGTGGTGGCTGAGGTGGTTAGCTCGTTGACTACTAAGCAAACAATGACTTGGGGCCTGGGTTCAAACCCTGGCCAGAGCAAGTCAATTAACATCATTAATTTTTCTAATTTACGTTAGTGATGTATTGTATTAATTGTTGTCGGACTATTTAAGTGATGAAGGCATAGCACTGGTCACTAAAAAATACTGTTCCGACAGCGATTGATGCTGCTCCAAGCTAATGTACACAACATCGCCCTCCTTCGTCGGTTAGCAGAAACATCGGCAAAGTAAAACAATTAATAAAATGTGTGCCAACACAGCTTAACAAAGTTAATGCGTCTACTTAACACCAGAGGCGCCTCAACACTGCTAAAAAAATCAACATTACGCGCAAAGCAAAGTTTTAAAAAAGTTAAGCCTTCTAAATTTTCAACCTCTATCTTCTCTACCCTATCCCTCTCTCTGAGTTCCGGCATAATGCATTGCATACGTAGGGGTCATCCCCTGGTTGCTGGTCCTAATTAAAAAAAAAGAAAAAAATTCGGTTCCACATGCTAAATGCAAATCATCGAGAACTTCTCAAGAAAATATGTACCAAAAGTAAAATATTTTTCACATATCAGGCCTAGAAAGTGTTTTTTTTTTTTTGTGAAGGCCCAGCACATTGGGGACAACCCCTACTTATGCCACACATTGTGCCAGAACTAGGGAGGAACTTTAGGTGGTGAAAAAAGAAATATATTCTTTGTTATGCTTTCATCAGTTAAACACTCCAACAATAACACTGGTCAACAGAACTTTTGTTTCCTTTACTTTTTTTTTTGTTATTGGGTATTTCTATGGCCCTGACTATGAAAAAAAAATACTGGGAGATTGCTAACAGCTTTACTTTTTGTAATATGCAGTTTTATTATTTTGACAAAAAAAAACAGAAAATTAATACAAAATTTCCATCAAACACTATTAAATGATCTTTTATAAGATATCCTTAAATGAACGACTTTAAGTAGACCTCGTTGCCAATTCCAGCAGTAGTCTGCCATCATATGTGAGACCCACTTACCCTGATAACGCTCTTCCATAGTACAAAGATTCTGATAAAATCTTCCACCCTGGTCTTCATTAAAATCTCCTAGATTTTATAAAAATAAATTTAAATGTGAGTGCAGGTAGTGTATTTTTATACTCATATTGCGTTCTAGCTCTTGTGAGTTCGATATCATGCACTTAACAAGCTCGACATGGTCGCCAGATTTCCTTTTGCACAGAAAACTACTCAGAATCAAAACAAATGAATTCCAAGCTTTGGATTCGACTTAATTAATTGATTTAAAAAAAGTATTATCTTTTACGAGTTGCTTTCACTTTTTCTGTACTTAATCCTAGAAACTTATGTGAAAGAATATTTAAACTTTTGATGATACACTGTTTTTACACAGTCAGATAAAGGTTTTCTAAATTTTACAAATATATATTCACAAGAAATATAGCAAAAACAATCTGGATAAAGCATACAACATCTTCTTGAAGAAACAATATCTAAAACATCAACAAAATATACTTTAGTGTTCAATATAAAATGAATATACGAGTATAAGTAAAAAGGGTAAAATTGAGAGAGAAACCAAAAAAAAAAAAAATTACCGGAAACAAGCAATTTTTTCCCTTTTGTTGACCAGTGTAGTTAATACAATTCCACACTTTTGTAGATTATAGAAATTTATGATGTTTATTAAATTGCTGTGACCAGGTTTTGAACCCAGGTCCTAAGTCATAGTTTTCTTTGTAGTCAAGGCGCTAACTGTTGCACCCAACTAGTACCAAACCTACCACTTTGTCCCTCTTTTGCGCCTTACAAAGTATTTACTCTATACCTTAATCTGCGTCACATGCTAACGGTCTACCCTTACGAGAATTTCACGGGAAAAGAAGTACCAAAAGTTAAAAAGCACCTAAAGTAAAGATGTACTATAAGTAAAAAAAACTCCAAAAGTACCAGTTTATTCTACTTTCAGCCCCCAAAAAGTATGTTAATTTATAAAAAATTTATAAAATATTGGTACCAAAATAAAAAGAACCAAACCTACCAATTTTTCCCTATTTTACGTCTTAAAAATAACTCTATACCTTAATCTGCGTCACATGCTATCCGTCTACCTTTACGAGAGTTTCACCAGAAAAGAAGTACCAACAGTTAAAAAGCACCTAATGTAAAGATGTACCATAAGTAAGAAAAATTCCAAAAGTACTAGTTTATTCTAATTTCAGCCCCAAAAAATTATGTTAATTTATAAAAAAATTATAAAACACTAGTACCAAAATAAAAAGTACCAAACCTACCAATTTGTCCCTCTTTTACGCCTTAAAAAGTACTCTATAACTTAATTTGCAACACATGCTATCCGTCTACCTTTACGAGAATTTCACAAGACAAACAAAGCATCAAAAGTAGGGATGTAACGATACGCCATTTCGCCGATCTGATACCGATACCGATACTCAAAAATAAATATCTCCGATACCGATTCCGATACCGATTCCGATACCGATACGCATATTGAAATTGAGCTCAAGTAAAAATTAACAAAACTCAAGTAGAGTAATTCTTCTATTATACAAAATAGCAGTGCTTATTAATGAGCCATTCAAATCATCAAAATTTTCAATACATTTCAGTTTCTAAAATTCAAATTTTCAAACTACAAAACGTCTGCAATATTTATGATTTTACAAAATAAACGTTGGCATTCAGTTTAGATTGGCTCAAGATTTAAAATTGATATTAATAAGACTAAAAAAAGAAAGAATTGAATTTGAGATCATGTTAAAATTAAATTAAAATTATAAAAAAAAATTGGATAAGATTAATATTTAAAGTTGATATTAATAAGATTTTTGTTTAAAAAACAAAGTGTTCTCAAATTTTGCGGAGATAGACGATTTCTCAAATCCGTTTGAAGCAGACCTGCAGTGGAAAATAGTCTCTCAGATGCGAGTTCTCATTTGAAAACTTAAGTATTTCGGCGCCATTTTCTTTGTAGGATATGTTTGGTTAGGATATGTCATTGCGCCAGTTAACAAGATGGTCAGCGTCTCTAGGAATATTAGGAGATCTAAGGTATCTCTCGACTTCTTCGTTAGCAGAACCACAGCTTAGGACGGATAGAGGCTCATCGTTCTCGGATTCTCTTATAATTTTTTCACATACGCTCCAAAGGCGAGTACTTCTTGTAGACTTATCAGAACTTTTGCGAGGTGTAGGGAGGACTGTGTCTTCAACACTTTCGGAATGTAGAGTCATATTAAGCAGCTCAATAAGACGTTTTTTCGATAGGATTGAAGTCGATTGTCTTTGAAATATTCAAGCTTTGTATCGAGGGTCGAGAATTGTAGATAAATAATAGGTTAGGACATAGGAGCTGAGATGTCAGTTGTTATTTTAAGTTGTAACTGTTGTAGAATTACCACCACTTGTATTAATGCGCCTTGAAAAAAATCTTAAAACATACAAACACATACAAAATTTAGCATTGAGAGAACATTTCATTACTATGGTGCAAAGCAAAATAGAAGCAACAATTTCATTATGTATTCTGTTTTGATTTTATGTTCTGCTTTTAATACGGTATTTCTCATAGTTGTCATGCAAAAAAAAAGAGTTGAAAATTGAATATTTTGTTCAAAAAACTCTATAGAAATATATAAGAAGTATCAGCGTATCGACAGTAAAATATCGCTGATATCGATATATCGGAAAACCAGAAATATCGCCGATATATCGGTATCGGTATCGGTTGCATCCCTAATCAAAAGTATCAGTTTAGTCTCATTTCAGCCCCTAGAAGCTATGTCAATTTATAAAAAATTTGTACCAAGAATACCATTTTTCCTTCTTTTACGCCTTAAAAGGTTCGTACGCTTACCAAATTTTATCTCATCTATTGAGCGATTTAAACATTTATAAAGAAATACAATATAAGTAGATTTTTTTTCATCTTAAGGTCTTGTTTATCAATTTAACACATTAATTTTCATTTATATATAACTTTATACAGATTTTATTATCCCAACATTACGATGCACATCGTAGATCACCTTATTTTTATATTAAAAATATTTGTGAAATTAAAAATTAAAACGATTTTAGGTTCAAACAGTGTTTTAGCAAACCGATACTACATATGTACATATGTCTGTCCTAGTGTAATTAAATTATCCCTAAACACATCCTTACGTATTACGGATCTATACAGTAAAAATTAATGATCAGATAAGATCACAAATTAAAATAAGCTCAATAAAAAGCTAGTAAATTTATTTGTCAAATAACTTAAGACTTAACACTATTACAAATTAGATGAACTTCAAATAATTCCTTGAACTGGAACTGCGAATAAAAATATGTAAATAAATAAAGTTTAGAAAAATCTAAAAAACGAAATTGACAAAGAAAAATCAAATAATCGCATACATAACGAAAATATGTTAATTAATTGATACAATATCAAAAAAAAAAAAAAAGAACAAGAACAAGAACAAGAAAATATACACAAACAAATTAAGATGAATATCGAAAAATAAAGAGCATCACATTTGGCTTGTAACGAATCTTAAACACCTTAAATCTATGCAAAGCTATAAAATATACTGTGCCGCGATCGATAAATTAACTTGCCTCGATTAACGACTATTTGCATACTTTATGGAGTCGAATATGATAATAAACAATTTATATTCTTTTGGTATACACTCCTTGCATATAGAGATCCGAGATTGCTATAGAGGACCAAGATGTTATATTTGCCATCTAAATGTTGAAATGCTAAAATTGTGTGTCTAGTCATTGCGATCAGGCCTGAATACTGTCAATGTTTCATATATTATTCAGAGACATACAATTACGAATATATTTATATTTTTTTCAACATTCATACATGTATAAAAAAACTGTTACATACATTCATACATACTGGTACATTAACATAAACAACCATTGACACGTTTGAACATGACAACAACAACACCGATCTTATAAGATTCCTTTCATTAACATACAATAATTGAAATAAACAAATATGAGAAACAAAATTCAATTTGATTTAAAAAAAAAGAGAAAAAACTAATGAAATATTTACGATATTTTTTGAATCAAAATTGATTTTATTTTCATTATGATGAATTAATTGAAATTTAATATTTTTAAATAGATATACAATTTTTTATAGATCATAAAATATATATATATATAATGGTTAAGGGTGTATTGTAAACCATAATTTTGGAGAAAAGGTCAGACGCTTCAAATATTTGATGAGATAATCGTGTGACTACTTGCTTACAAGCGTTTCTTTAGTATCATACTAATTGCCAAAATCTGTTCGCTCAAAATTGGTAAAACTAAATTTTTAATATCAATGATCAAGTGTCCACTGTAGAATATAAAACTTGTTAATATAAACACATATGTATGTATATTATATATGTACCAGAGTTGTCAACCGATTAAGAATAATTCGATTAATCGATCAAACAGAACGAAACTCTCATTCGAATAATTTTAAAATGCCGATTTTCGAAGAACGAATAAATCGATTAATTAATGCCAATTAATCGAACAAATTTTTTTCAGTTTGAAGTGCATATACGTAAAAATTTTTTAAATTTGTTATTTTGGATGTTTGCAGTATTTGTCGAACTGTACATACCTACATAGTAGTCGTGCTATGTTTTGAATGAGACGTTAAAAAATTTTCAAGAATGGGGTTGTTTCACTCTCAGGTGAATAAGTTAAAAATACACTAAAGCCAAAAAATTGAGCTCGTTTTGGCAGTATTTTACCAAGAACAAAAATAAAAAAAAAAAACAAAGTCGAATGTAACAAGTGTCCTAAAGTATACAAAATTGTTGGATCAACAACAAAAACAATTAATAATTCTTTTGCAACAGACTTACGAAAACGTATTAAAATAAGAATTAATGAGAGACGTATAAAATTTTTAAATACGTTAATAATATTTTTTAAATTCTGGAAATTTTCCGAGCAATGAAAGTTTTTTAAAATATTCTTCAAAAAGTGAAACTAAAGAATTCCAAATGAATTATACTCCAGATTATTTTATGTTGAAAGTAACCACAATAATTCAGTTGAAAGAAATGATATAGAAGATGTTACTAGTAATGAAAATAACAATCTTTTATGCGAATTCAATAATTATATTAAAAGTATAAAAAAATTTAAAATTCAAAATATAAAAAAGACTTCAGCGGTATATTAGACGATATGGTATATTTGGAAAAATCTAAAAACAGAACAGATAAATTAGATAAACTATTCTTCTCACAATGTCACCTACCTCGACAATTAGCGAAAGAGTTTTTTTTCAAAATCTAATTTAATAAAAACAAAAACCAAAAATCGTTTGAAAGCTAAAAAAAACTATTAACTATTTTATTTTTAAGTTTTTTGTATGAAATGTTTATAGTTTGTCATTAAATTGTTTAAATCATTTTTTATTCGTTGTTCTCATCGATTAATCGAATATTTTTTCAGCTTTAATCGTTTGATCGAACGAACAAAAACAATTATTTGAAATATTCGAACAAAGTTGAAAGGCGAATAATTGACAACTCTAATATGTACCGATTAAATTGAGTTTGAAAATGAAAAATGCAAATAACTTTAACTACGCATAGAACACATTTTTCTCTTATAATGTACAGATTATACGAAATTTTGAGAATCGCATAGTAGGCACTTAAGCAAATGTTGCAAAGTAAAACTTATTATATATCGTTGGAAAGGTAATTAAACCTAGTTTCTATATACATATAAGCAAATAAATAGAGTATTAATATAGTCTTAGTAAAATATTCGCTGATACAATAATTAAACTGATCTTTCGCGATTTTTTTTTTTAAATTGAGAATTGAACAAAGCATTTATTTTTATATAAATAAAGAAATAATCATTTACGCATCTACACCAAACATATTGAATTCAACCTTTTCTTTTTTATTCGCCGAATGCAAATTAATTCAAGTTTTGCTATAACTCGCGCATTTAAGCGGGCGCTGTATTTGGACAAATTTGAGAGCTTGAAAACCTGCATTAATCCATAAAGGAATTAAGTTTGGAACAAAAAGTGCTAGTAATTGCTCAAATAATCTAGAGATTTTCGAAAGCTTAAAATAAGTCTTAAAAGGTTATAAAATTTTCGTGTAATTTTAAGTTGCAAAAAATTAAAACAATTATTCAGACATACTTCTTCTTACAACTTATACTTTTTTTCCTCTTTTCTCATTTCAGATGTTGCCTTGCAGCTTTTAGCTTTTAGCTTTTAGTTTATTTTTTTTTTCTTTAAAGCAATGGCTACGAAATCAGTAATAACTGCCACCGAAACTTTAATAAGCACAGTAACCGGTTTAATGGAAGAGTCTCGTCATTTAAAAGAAGTCATCGAAAGTCATAGGCAAAGCCATGATCATGAAATTGCACACAAAAAATCCTCCAGTAAAAGTAGCCATGAGCTGCAAGTCCACAAAATATCAAAAACTAATAATGATTCAGTTAAGGACAGCAAACTTTTGCAAGAGACTTCAAGACAACAGCCAAAATTAAGCATATCGAAATCACAAGATGATGACGATTCAAAAGAAGAGCACTATGGCAGTGTATCGCCCATATCGTTTGGCAAACCAATGTATACAACAATAAGGCCGGCCATAAGTTCTTTAGGGGCTTCAAGAGCTATTAATTTTCGTATGAAATTTCGTAAGAGTCATACTTGTGGCAGTTTATTTGCAAAATGTAATTGTGGCACCACCACTACCTCCTCAAATGAATTAGATACAAGCTATTTAGTTAGCAGCTCACGTGCTGGATCAATTGGCAACACACCGCCAGTAAATATATCAAAATTGCCATCATCATCGAATTCAACAACAACCACTCAAGCTACGATACATAATCGAAATTCACAACACCAACAACAGCAAACACAGACACTTTATTATCACCAGCAGCAGCAGCAGCAGCAACAACAACAACAGCAGCATTTGAATCTGTCTATGTCACCCTCATCTAATACCGAACTATCGCTCGCTTCGTCAATGTCGGATGGTGTAAACAAGCTAACAGCTAGTTCTGGCTTTCATTCACTCTCCACACAAACATCTTCGGCCACTTCGGCTTATCTATCCAGAGATGAGAGTCTAACGGCCAGCTTTGATACTCATCTGCTCTCACCCACAGAGACACCACCGTTAACTGCCAGCGATTCGTCAAAACATTCAGCAACAAATACTACTGAGCAATTAGCAAAATCAGCCGTTAGTCAAGAAACGGAACTTGTGACGTTAACACGTTTAAAATCTCAAGCAAAATCGCAATCAGAAAGTGCAAACGGAAAATTGTTTATGAAAAATTCTCCTGCGCCAGCGACAAGACGGTCGGATGTTTTACACAAACCTACAGCGAAAAAACTATTTCAGTCGTATTCACATCCCGATACGGATTTTATATTTACAGATGAAAATAAACATCCATCGCGTGAATCACTGACTCTGCTGCAAGCGCCTCAAATACAAGCTCAAGAAACTGTTATAACCACCAAAAGTGGCAAAGTGGAAATTAAACAGCCGAAACGTTCTTCTTCGCCCAATATTGGTCACTTTCATGTCTTGGATGTAGCCGTACATCCTGATATTCTTGTGAAAATTTCGCCAAAACAATCGCCATTTTGTGAAAACCGCCGTGCTCCATTAACGGGACGTTCATCTACGGCTCAACGTAGACGGCTCTTGCAAAGATCTCATGAAATAGATTCTGGTGGCTCAACGTCGGAATCGGAAAAATCCTTAGATATAAAATCGCCTGGCGAAAGCACACAATCGCAGCACACTCCTTTATTAGCATCGAAATTAGTATCGCGTCGAAAGTCCAGCAATTTAAGTGATGATGTCAATTCCTATGTAGCTCAAAAATATTTTGCTGAAAGTGGTATTCTAGGACCAAATTATGTTCACAACAATTTTATACGTAAAACATCAAAGGCTCAGCAGGATGCAAATGTTATAGAACAGGTTAGTGAAAAATAATATATTAAATACACCAAAATTAGTTGTTCTCAGAGTTAGTTTTCTTTTTTATACACTAAATTTTTAAGGATTTTAGAGTTACTTATTGTAAAAGGTACTTTTTATTAAAAGATATTTATTTTAAAAGTTACTTTAATAAGAAGACACTTCTTTTAAAAGGTACTGAAATCAAAACACACTTTTCTTAAAAGGTTGTTTTTATTAAAAGGTACTTTTTTTAAATGTACTTGTTTACAGTGTAATATTTTAAATGTATTTTTTAAAGTTTACTTTTATCATAAGGTACTATTTGCAAGGGGTTATTTTTTAAAAATTTACTTTTTATAAAAAATTATTTTAAAAGGTACTTTTTTCAAAGATATTTGTTTTTAAAGATACTTTATTTTAAAGGTACTTTTTTTAAAGGTAAATACTTCTTGTAATAGGCATGTACTTTTAAAAAAAAATTTTTAAGGTATTATTTTAAAGGTCCTAATTTTAATAGACACTTTTATTAAATATAACTTTGTATAGAATGTAGTTTTTTTTAAATGGACTTTTTATAAAATGAACTTTTTAAAAAAGCTATTTTTTTTTTAAATGAACTTTTTTTTAAGAGGTAATCTTTTAAGGTTACTTTAATCAAAAGGTAATTTTTTCAAAACTTATTTTTTATATATGTAACCTTTATAAAAAATTATTTTTAAAGGTAGTTTTTCTAAAAGTACTTCATATAACATATAATTTTTGAATTTACTTTTTTAATAAGTAATTTCTTAAGGTAATTCCTTTAAGGTCCTATTATTAATAAATACTTTTATTAAATGGTACTTTTTATAAAAGATACTTTTGTTAAAAGGTACCTTGTTTAAAAGGACCTTTTTTAAAGTGTACTTTTTTAAAAAGTGTGCTTTTTTAAAATGTGCTTTTCTAAAAAGGTAGTTTTGTTAAAAGATACTTTTTTTAAAAGGTACTTTTTTAACTTGGTACTTTTTTTAAAGGTGTGGTTTTTAATGCTTTTTAATGTCTTTTTTATAGATTTTTAAACTGTACTATATTTTGAATGTACTTTTTTAAAAAGTTAATTTTATTTAAAAGATTCATTTTAAAATTTACTTTTTAAACACTTATTTCTTGAAAATGTACTCTTTTTAAGTTTATTTCAATAAAGTATCTTTTTTAAATTGTACTTTTTCAAAAAGTACTTTATTACAAAAGACTATATACAAGTAGTTTATTTTAAGAACAAATTTTTAAAAATTTATTTTTTTTAAGTATATTTTTTTAATATACACTTTTTTTGTTAAATGATATCAGTACAAAAATAACTTTTTTGAAAGCTACTTTTTCTCAAGATATTTTATGTGTCTTTTGGAAAAAAGTACTTTTGTTAAAAAATATATTTTCTTAAAATTTACGTCTTCAATTTGCTAAACTTATTTTAGTCATGTTTTTTTTTCAAAATTATATTTTTAAAAGATACTTTTAAATAGGTTAGTTTTAAAGGCTTTTTTTAAGAAAAATTTTGATGTGGACTGTTATTTTTTCTGCATCATGAAATACTTTTTTCTAGATTAAAATAAAAATAAGGTATCTTTAAAAATCCCCAAAAAAAGTACGTAACAGAAATTTCAATTTTTCCCTCACAGATCCGTAAGAGTTCAATGATTCTACGATCGAATACACTCAATAGTAGTAGTAATAGTAGTCAACCAACTAATGGTGCTTCTATGCGCCGAAAATCCTCAACTAGTCCCAATTTATCGGCAGGCCTGTCATCACCCACTAAGGGTGCTTCAGCACAAAATTCCTTAACGTTAAAGATACAAAACATGACACCAAGCACGCCAGCACAACAAATAAATCCAGTGTTATTATATTCACCACCCTCACCACTATCACCACACACAATGGCCACTAAATGTGGTTTTAGTCCGAATGTCACCACACAGAGTTATCTGGTCGTCGATGATAAGGATGCACAAATTAAATCTTTGCAAGGAGAAATTGTATCCCTCAAGGATGTTATTAAATCCAGAGATGCCGAGATTGTTAAACTACGCAGAGAAATTCATAAATTAAAGGTAAATATGTTGTTTATAATTTTTTAGGTTTTTGTTTTTTATTAAAATTTTTTAGAGTTTCTTATGATCTTAATTTAGTTCTGGTATGTCGTAACTTGTTTTTCTAAAGTTTCTTTTTTTGCTTGAAATTTTAAACTAATTCAAAAATAATTGTCTAAATATTTATTTAGTTTTTTAGCACATTTGTTTTTTTTTTTTTCATTGAGTATATCTGTCTTATTTTGTTATATTTTTTATTTGCTTTATTTTATGGTATCATACATACACACATACTCGCTATATATAGCTGAGAGATACATACTCATAACTTTTGTACTGTTAAGGTACTAATTTGTGTTGATAACATGTGAATATTTAAAAAAAACGGTTACAATTTTTATCAGGTTGTAAAAGATATATAACAACTAAAAAATCTTTGATTGTATTTTACCAAGTTTATGATCGTTGAATGACACACACACACACACACTAAAACATGAACTGTTTACACCGCTAATTGCGTATTATTTATATTAAAATTTCGTTTGCATACGTGTTAAGGTTTTAAAAATTAATGTTACAAATATACAAAAATATATTTATAAAACTCTATTGATTTTGCAATTGTTTAAAAATGGGTGCATTGTTTTTTTTAGGATGAGTAGTTTATGTATTTTATCAATTACTCACGATGTCGGTCAAATTAAAGGTTTTATATCAAACACTACTAATAGTCGGTTAACTTTTAAATTTTACATGCGAAACAGTAGTGGTCTGAATTATGGGTACTTTATGATTTTAATTTGCTTATGGGGTTTATATATTCTTATACATACATGCATACATACTGTACATATCGATGGCTTAATATAGAAAGGTCGTATCTCAACTTTTAGCTTCTTTATAGGAGAAGGAAAAAACTCAATAAAATCTAAAAAAATATAATAATTTTTTTTTTGTCTGAAGCAGAGTTTTATCAAAACAGCCAACAAATACAATTCTGTTTTATTTTTTATAAATATTTTTTTTTTTTTTTTTTAAATGAGTTAGGGCTTTTTTAAATTACTGTAAATCTGTTATTCGTCAACATAGGAAACTGAATTTTTTTTAGGGAGGTGTATTTTAGTATTGTCTACCAGAACATGTAAAAAAATCGATTTTGAAAAAAAACGAGATAAGACCTTTCTATATTAAGCCATTGATATGTTTTCTTCATCAAAGTTCCATTATATCGATAAACCTTTCAATTAATTGTAGTATTCTTCCAGCAGAAAAATGTCGATCATTACTGGGATACATATGTATGTACGTCCTTAAATATTGTTGCACAACTACATATCGATGGTCACAAGTAGAAAGGCCCTAACTCGTATTTTGCACGAAATTGAGTGTTTCAGTGATACATTTCACACATATATGTACACCTCGTCACAAACATTCATGCAATAGTGTAAAAAATAACGATTTTACAAGCAATTGTCGAATCATAGTTGCGTTGAGATCGTTACAGTTTCTTTTATGTTTTTACCTTCTCCTGTAAAGTTACAATTATTTGAGTTAGGGCCTTTCTACTTGTGACCATCGATATGTTTATATCGTTACCTTAATATAAAAAGGTCCTAACAAAAAGAATGGAGCTGTCACCCTTTGACATTTATTTAGTAAAAAGTTGTGAATTTTTAACTATGGAACACTATTAAACAAAGATTTTTAGTTGTGAAAATTTTATCGGTATCACTTCGTAAAATTTGAGCAGATTTTCCTCGTAATCAGAGCCCAATTCGTTACATTCGTGAACGTAGGACTCGTCACATAATAATTGTATAATTGGATGGGAAATTACGTGACAACGTACGTGATTACGTTCACGGATGTAACGATTTGGGCCCAGGCACCTTCTGAGATCGCCGTGCATAATTTAATAGCTAAATTGTCGCATATGGTGCTCACAAAATCCACAAACAGTCCTCGAAATATCCTAATAAAGTGACCCTGTGGTGCGGTTTGTGGTCGGGCAACATCATCGGTCCGTATTTTATCGAAAACTAGCAAGGATACACCGTGACTGTGAATTCTCTGCGCTACCAAATCATGACAGCCGCTTTTTTGTTGCCATAATTGTTGCTATCAGTGACTTTTGGTTTTAGCAAGACGGGGCCACCAGCAGTCCAAACAATTCAGTTATTGCATGAGAAATTTCCCAGTCGCGCAATTTCTAAATTTGGCGATGTCAATTGGCTGCCTCGTTCTTGTCATTCAACGCCGCTGGACTATTTCCTATGAGGTAATTTGAAAAACCGGGCTTACGTAAAGAAATCACAAACAACAAACGCTCTGAAATCTGAAATTCGGCGCTGCATAGACGAGAAAAACGAAGTTTTGTTGCAAAATGTTGTAAAAATTTTTGTGGAAAGAACGGACGTCTGCCGACGTGCTAGAGGTAGACAAGTAAATCAAGTTGTGTGTCATGAATAGCATGTTAAATATTGACTTGTAAAGCTTGAAGAGAGTCTGGTTTATTTCCAAAGACCATTGACTTCCAATAATCCCACAAGAAATAGTCTAATAATTTTAAATCACAACTTCTTGGAGGCCATTCAATATCACAATTTCTTGAAAAATTCGTATCTCCAAACTTTTCTCGCAATAATTCAATTGTTGCATTTGCTGTGTAGATGGAGCCCCGTCTTGTTGGAACCAAATGTTGTCAAGATCAACTTCTTCCAATTTCGGCCATAAAAAGTTGGTTATCATCGATCGATTGTGGTTTGAGACAGTCCCAACTGTTGAGAACGTCTTGGAATCGACAAATTGCGGTCTTCAGCAACAATTGCCTGAACGGCAGCAAAATCTAGGCGCACGATAGTGCTCCAGGCCAAGTTCGGCCACACAGTGTGTATCTTTACACGAAACCATTCGAGCTGGTTTTAAACCCCTCATAACTTTGCTCCTCTATTTTTTCCAAGAATTCTTTCCCATATTAGAAAGGCCAAAAAATTTTGCCAAGCTTATACATAGGTTGCCTAGAAATAAGATGAAATTGTACCTATCCGGAACTTGGTTCTTATTTTGATCTCAGTACTTTTTACGGCCGAAATTTTTTGGATAGGAACTTTCGAGCGGTTCTTTGTCTTATTGACACTTAAACATAATGTAAAGAAAATGTAAGCTCAGAATTTTTAACAATTCGACAGTTAGCGAGCACTCTTGGACGATTATTGCGACCATAAAATGGTAAAATCGCACGAAAACTTGCAATTGGAGAACGATTATTTTGACAATAAAACTGAATAATTTGTAAACGTTGTTCTTGTTTATATCTCTCCATGATGAAATTGTAAACACCCCTCAATACAATGAAAAACAAATGACTGATCATGACATATTACAAATGGACGAAACGTCACTTCAAAATCATATCATTCCTATTGGAAAACCTTATATGTATGTATGTATGTAATAGTACAAGATTTCTAAGTGCATGACTTCAAAACTATTTTTTTTTTTGTAAAATCTTTTCATTGTTATAATTTTATAAATAAACAAAACATTTTGTTTACCTGAAAACTTTTATCAAAGTATTGATCTGTTGTAGAAATCTTTTTTTCCGTTTAAACATAAATACTCTGTCGGGTCAAATTAGTTAACAAAAGTTTACACATACAAGCCCATACATACATACATATGTGCTTAAATATTTATGGATGTATGTACATACATAAGTATTTACATATGTACGCATGAGAGATGTTCGCAATAAAAATATTGTTTATTTTTATTGAAAAAAAAAATACATATTTAAATAAAATTGCTAAAATTAATTCCACTTTTCATTTCATTTATTTTGTGTTTACTTGACCTTTGGGTGACGCCACTCTTTCTTTGCATGAATTTGCTAATAATTGTATGTATGTACGTATGTATGAATGTAAAGATATGAGTATATAAAGAATATGAATCTTGCTCGTTTGTGTTTATGTTGCACCATTTGCACTCACGTCAGTTAAGTCTTTAGATAAAAAAAAACAACATATGCATTGTGTTTGTTTTTATGATCGACACATCATGTTTTTATTGATTTGATTTTTGTTGTTATTTATATTAACACTATTAAAGATGGCAATTTAATCAGAGTTGCCAGTTTCTTTTCAAAATCAATAAATTTCAAATTTACAATTTTTTTTTTGTACGCCAACGTATTCATAAAAAATTGGCAAACTTAAAGTATATCTGTGCTAATAAGGAAAAAGTCCTTAAGTTATATTTTATAGTTATCTAGAAAAGCAGTTTTAAATGTTTAAGTGGTTTGATAAAAATGTAATCGAGATGTACTAAAACTTAATCATTCGTTTTTCGATTCTTTTGATTTTTTAGCATATGGTTCTGCCCTCCATAGGAAAGTTATTCAATTTGAAATGCAATATTTTAAAAATCAAATTAAGCCGTTATTCCATATCAAAAAATTAGTTAGAAAAATAAAAGCAGCAAGTAATTTTTCCTGAACTTCGTCAAAAATCGTTTAATATGAACAAAACTTTGCCCAGAGATAGTTTTGAATATGGAGAATACCATGGTGCTATTAACTCAAAATGAGCTTATCTCGACTTAAGCGCTTTTTTCTTGTTGCCACAGATATGATGAAAACATTAAACCAATATCTAGTAATAATGAAAATTGGAAAATTTTCCACTGTTTGGAACAATATTAAAAGTTTTCTAATCAGTTTGATACACTTGAATTTATTGTTTCCTTTGGATTTTTCTGTCACTTACAGATGTTTTTAAGGGCATCTCCAATCTTTCACTAAGTATATTTCAACTGAACTCAACAACAGTATGTCCAATTGTGATTAACAAAAACATACATGTTCAAATAACCATTAAACTAGTTGAAAATATTGTTAAATAAATAACTCTAGGCTTTTGGAGTAATTCAAATATTAAAATTGAGAAAAAAATTAAAAATCGAATTAATATTTTTTTTTTTTTATACAAAATTTTAAAATGCTAAAAATTAAGATTTTTTTGTATACAATTCTGAAAGACGAATACCTTATGAACAGAATAAGCCATTTTTCAAGCAAATCGATATAAAATTATGTATTTTATTCACAATTAAGTGTGAGAACTGAATAAACAAAAATTGCTAATTTTTTTCACTACAATCATTTCAAATTATGATTTTTATCAAGTGCATGCTATAACTTTATATTGAATAAAATCAAAACTTGTTTATCGATTTTCATGAAAAATGGCTTATGTATATTGCTCATAAGAAGTTCGTCTTTGAGAATAATTTATAAAATTTGTAGTTTTAACAGTTCTGTTGGTGTCCTTACGATCGAAATTGTATACACTTAAAGCCGAATATCTTATGAACCAAAAAAGGCGTTCATCACAAAAATCGATGTCCAAATATTAATTTAATTCACAATTAAAAATGTTTCCATATTAAAAATTGATGGGAAATAGGCACGAGTTTTCACCAGTAGTCTTCAAAATTTACTCTCATATTATTTTGATATCAACTGCAAGGATGTGAAATGTTTTATATTTTTTTTTTTTTGTTTACAAATGTACTCTAAATTCCCTGATTTTTGGCCATTTTTGGTATAAGAAAGAAGCACTGTGCCCCAGTTTTTATTAGCGAAAACTGCCCTTGCATCTGTTGCAGATCTTGAAGGTCTAGCTTATTTACATAATTTGTTGTTGCATTGCTGCAAATTGATGAAAATAAGCTAGACGTGCAAGATCTGCAATGATTACAATACTAAGAGTGATTTCCCCTATTGTTTTTCTCTAGTAGCAGTTTTCAGTGTTTATTTGTGTACGTGCAGCTTGTCTTTTTGTCTTTTTGTCTATTGTTTTTATTTTTTAAATTGATTTTTTTTTTTTATTTTGCATAAACTTACCCGCACGTGAGCTTTTTACATGCATATTTACACACACACTGTAATGTATTTCTATATTTCATATAAATATTTTTGTTTAAATTTTTTGCTTCTGATTTGCTAATTATACACTAATTTTTATTTAGTATATGCCCACATATGTACATACATTCATACGTAGATACTATTAGCGCAAGTACCCCAGCGGCGGAAAGAAGCACTAAGCAGGCCTTCCAGAAGGCCAAATAAGGCGTGGCCTCTTGCCCCATTCCATACTCATACATTTTTTACACACGATGTCCTAGCCAGCCAAAGCCTTCTTCATACACAGGCCTGATAGAAGGCCTTATTCAGTCACAAATTTATTTTTAAATTACCTTTAGAAATGCAAAAACGAAGTAAAAACCAATGAAAATGCCAAAATATCAACTCTACAAAATAGTGATTATTTGTATTGTATTGAATTTTAGGGTTAACTATTTAATTATTTATTGATGTATACATACCCATATTAAACACTAAATTTTTAGAAGGGAGTTGGTAGGCCTTCCATAATGCCTTCGTGAGAAGGCAAGCGAGCATGAGTACAAGAATCTAAAAGAAGTTTTAGGAAGGCCCTGCAAAGGGCCTTATAAATGAAGGCCTCCAAAATTCTGCCGCTGGGACGTTATCATTTACGTATGTATGTACATATGTATGTATGTGTGTGTAATTATGTTTATAATAATGATATCTATTTGTTTTAAAAATCAAATTATAAAATTTTTTGTCGCTTTACCTTAATTGTATCACTGACTTGTTTCTTCTCTTTCCCCTTTCGAAAAAATTATTTATGAATTTTAAATTACTAAAGGAACAAACAGATTTTAAAAATATTAGTGGAGAATCGGAGGTAATCAATCTTAAAAATATCAAGATAAACATGTCTAAACAAATGATCAATTAATTTAAATTATCCACAAAATTTGTCTGTAGTACGAGTGTATCAATAAAATTAAAACATCATTAAATCATTCCCAAATATTAAGTGATGAATACAAAATGTGATAAAAATTGCGTCATGTAATAGATGAACAGCTTCTAAGATACGTTTCGATTGCAAAATTTATTGCAAATGTAAATTTTTGCATAAAACAGTATTGTTAACAAAAATACTTTCTGTAGAAAAAATATCTCTAATAAAAGCTTTCTGTGGTCGAATTTTCAATAACGTTATGTTATGTTACTCAGGTCGCCAGTTTAATAATATGGATCTGGTCCATTTCACTTCAAATGATCCCCTTGTGCTAGCTGAGGCAGAATATATAATGATAAGTATTTCATGTACACATCGCCATTCGGTTCAGTGTTAAAATAATCCCACGATCGGATAAACAAGTTTATAACGCAGTCCGATAGGGACGCTAGATCTTTCAGCAGTGGACTACCTAAACAAGCCGCACTTCCTACAGAGAGAGAGAGAGCAGATAGAGAGAGATAGCAATAGAATATCTGATCTGCGTGATGCCAAATAAATTTTGCTGGATCACTGCTTTTACAGCTTTTCCATTAGATCCATTTCTTGAATATAAATTCGTGTTCCCGATTTGGCAATTTCGTCCGCAACAACTTTAGCGGGAGGATCGCTGCGCCGTTGTACCCACAATAAATCCAGGTTTGACTGCCTCGCAACCTACTTTAGATTCATTTGACCTTCTTACAGAAATAGCAAGTTGCATAAACGCCTGATGAAGACTTGATCGCAGCTTTGCTGTCAGTAAGGATTCAAGTATCCTCATTGGATAACCTGTAGTACCTTACCCAGTATGCTGCTCTTTTTATGGCTGATATATATACCTCTACATATTTCGCTGCATTGCAATGCATTGATCGTGCAGCTTAAACAATATCCTCTGTTGGAAGCAAGGAATGTAGATGATATCACCCACTCCAATGACCGATTTAAGATGTTTATCCTTAAATACATATTTTAATTTATTTTATGTAGCAAAATTATCGATAATTTACAAAAGGACTATAAAATCTTCAAATGTAAAATGATTTTTCTGTATGAAATTCTTAATAACAAAAACTTTCTTTTGGAAAAATTATTGATGCTAAATTTTGCGTAGAAGAGCTAAGAGTTTCTCGATAACACAATTTATTCGAAAAAAAATGTATCGATTAAAACAATTTCCTTTATAATTCTTTTATAAATAGTTTCTTATACCAAAAAGTTTTCGATAACACAATTTTTAGGAATTAAATTTTAACTCTAAACTGATATTATATTTGCATTACAATTACGATCACAAAAGGAAAACCGCTCTGTCAAGAGCTTTTTAGTATTAATTATCGATAGCAAAAACAAATTTCTCAAAGAAAAAATTGTCTGACACCATTATTCTTCTTTACAAAGTCAAAGAATAGCTAAAAAAATAATTATGCGATTACATACATTTTTTATTGAAAGAACAAGTATCGATAACAAAAATTTGGTAAATTTTAACAAATAAATTTATCAGAAATTATCTACAAAAAAAGTTTTTATGAAAAAATTAGTCAATCGATTATTTAGGTTATCGATATCGATAACGAAATTTTTTTTATTGCTAAAAAAAGTTACATTAAAAGATTTGCTATAAAAAATATTTCTTCCACAAAGAGTTTGTATTGACAATAAATCGCTTTTTAAACAAACGATTAATATCGATAACACAATTTTCCAAAATATCCAAAAACATTGTATTATCAGTTTCTCGAAAAAAAGAAATTAAAAAAACCATTAATATATTATTAGATATTAATTTTCTTTTTAAATTGGCTTAGGCACATCAATTAAATAAAGTTTTTAATGAAATATAAATCGTATATATGAAAAGTAATATTATCAGGCTCAAGTTCAGTTTTATTGAATTAATGAAAATTCAAAATTACTAAGAGTTTTTTTATGTTGGAAAATATTACTTTTCATATATACATACATCAATATAAGTTCAAATAATAATTACGTTTATTCGTAATAATAATAATATAGAAATATAAATCGATAACAAATTTTCGTTAATGATAACAATAATAATATCAAATATTTTTAAAAGAGAATCTACACGTCCTTTAATTATTACTTTTCTCATTTCACTTTTTTTTCATTGTTTTTCATTTCTATCTAATTTAGAGTGTCCTACAACAAACGACCAATCACATACCTTTGGCACACGATGAACTCTTACAACCACCCTCGCCTACTCACAACGCTACCGCCAATCGCTTCCTCATACCATTGCAATGCAATATTGTGTCCAGTTCACAAGATAAATTTTGTGAGAACTGTAAAAAATTACTTGAAAATCGTATCGTTCCCATAGTGGAACAGCCCAGTGCTGAAGCACGAGCAACACCCGAAAGTAATGGCAGCTCTATAGACTCAAGCATATCCGAACATTATCAATCATGTCAATCACGTTCGACTTCCACTGGTAATACCTCTGAAACCTGGGCACCGGGTGAACGCGACGATGCCAATGAAACAAATGGCTCGGGTAAGGCGAAAGCCGTGCACACCATTAGCCCCCCAGTGCTCAAGAAACAAGGTGTATCCGGTGAAAGTTGTGAAATTTCTATGCATCAATCGATAAATATGCCCATACCTAAATATGAGAAGGACTATAGTAGTAAGCAACTGATAAAGGAAGCCATTATGGATAATGATTTCTTAAAGAATATTGATGCCTCTCAGGTAAGAGAACTGGTTGACTCTATGTACTCTTTGTGCATAGAGAGGGGAAAATATGTGATCAGAGAAGGTGAAGTGGGTGCGCATTTGTATGTCTCGGCTGAGGGCGAATTTGAGGTAAAGAAAAATGAAAAAGTCTTGGGTATAATGGGACCAGGAAAGGCCTTTGGTGAATTGGCCATATTATATAATTGCACTAGAACAGCTTCGGTGCGTGTGTTATCTGATGCACGCGTTTGGGTCTTAGACAGACGTATTTTTCAGCAAATTATGATGAGAACTGGCATGCAGCGCATTGAAAATAGTGTGAATTTTTTGAAATCAGTGCCGTTACTTAAGAATCTCAGCGAGGAAGTTTTGGCTAAAATCGCCGATGTTTTAGAAGTGGTATGTTATTAATTTTATTTTCTTACACGGAAATATAACCAACCGATCTAATTATCGAATTCTCATTTGCTAGGAATTTTATCCAGCTGGTACTTATATTATACGCCAAGGAGCCAGTGGTGATACATTCTTTTTAATCTCTCAGGGTTCGGTGAAAGTAACACAAAAACTAACATCCGTTTCGGAGGAAAAAGAAATACGTACCCTAGAAATGGGTGACTATTTCGGTGAACAAGCCCTGATCAATGAGGACAAACGTACTGCCAATATTATAGCCATGGCACCGGGTGTTGAATGTCTGACATTGAATCGTGACTCCTTTACACAACTTATAGGTGATCTGTGTGAGCTGAAGGAGAAAAATTATGGTGATGAGAGCCGTTTCATGGCTATTAAATATTCAGAGAAAAATAGAGAGATTTTTGGTGCTAATATTAAGCCAGGTGGGAATGCATCCGAGGACTTGCCAAGGAGCCTAAGATCTTTGACGAAAGCTAATTATTTGTTTCTTTTTATTTTTTAGATTTCCCTGATTTGCAATTAACAGATCTAGAAGTTGTGGCCACTTTGGGACTAGGCGGCTTCGGGCGCGTAGAACTTGTTAAGGCCTATCAGAAAAATAAAGTGGACATTTTTGCACTCAAGTGTCTTAAGAAGCGTCATATTGTCGATACCAAACAAGAAGAGCATGTTTTCAGTGAGAGAGCCATAATGCTGTCCTGTAATTCACCATTTATTTGTCGCCTCTATCGAACATTCCGTGATGAGAAATATGTGTATATGCTGCTGGAGGCGTGTATGGGTGGTGAAATATGGACCATGCTAAGAGATCGTGGTTCATTCGATGATAATGCAGCACAATTCATAATCGGTTGTGTTCTGCAAGCTTTTGAATATTTACATGCTCGCGGTATAATTTATAGAGACTTAAAACCGGAAAATTTAATGTTAGATGAGAGAGGTTATGTGAAGTTGGTAAGTGTTTGTGTGTGAGAGAGAGAGGGTCTCTTGAAGACTATAAAATTGTTTTGCTTTATTTTTATTTATAATTTAAAGGTGGATTTTGGTTTTGCTAAATATATTGGCAATAGTAGCAAGACTTGGACTTTTTGTGGTACTCCCGAGTATGTGGCTCCAGAGATTATCTTAAATAAGGGTCATGATCGTGCTGTGGACTATTGGGCTTTGGGTATTTTGATACATGAATTACTTAATGGAACGTAAGTGCATGAAAAAAAGTTATCAGGTATAAATATAATTTTAAGCAACATAAAATTTTATATTGTTTTTTAGGCCTCCTTTTACCGCAAATGATCCCATGAAGACGTACAATATTATATTAAAAGGAATCGATATGATAGACTTTCCTAAACACATGTCCAGATCTGCTGTGCAGTTAATTAAAAAATTATGCCGAGATGTGCCTGCTGAACGTTTGGGCTATCAAAAGGGCGGTATACAAGACATCAAAAAACACAAGTATATATATACTCTCTCTCTCACTCTCGCTTACTCTTTTTCACTCACGTTAGTGCTTTATTTTGTTCTATAAATTTTCTTTAGATGGTTCCTTGGTTTCGACTGGGATGGTTTGCAAAATCAACTTTTAATACCACCCTTTGTAAGGCCAATTGCTCATCCTCTCGATACTTGTTACTTTGATCGATTTCCCTGTGATCCTAATGAGCCGCCAGATGAATTATCCGGTTGGGATGATGGTTTTTAAATAAAACTTAGGGACGTTTTTTTTTCAGAAATTAATTTAAGTGCCTGACTTATCTATTCTTGTAGCTTTAGTTCTATACACTAATTAGTTTTAAGCATTTCTTTTTTCTCTCACACATTAGGAATACTATTTAAAGTATACTAAATCAAATTTAAGCTAAATATTGCTCATAATATATTAATAATGATAAAAGTGCCTTAAAAGAGTTAAGCTGTTGCTCAAAGTTGTGTCTGTAAAATTTTTATTACAGTAATTTAATTTTTCTAAGCGAATTGTAGGTATTGAAGATTTTTTTAATGGAACTAGTTTTTATTATTATTTTCTAAACATATTATATTTATGCATTCAATATAGCTTTTTGTAAAGGTTACCTTTTTTATATGATAGTTCAATATGTTTTTTTTTTTAATAAATATTAGTAATAATTGTGATCACTTTATTGTCAATGAGTTAAAAAATAAATTTAAATTGTAATTTTTGAAATATAAAAGCCTTACAGATAATAAAACGATTTAGATTGACGCAATAATTTAGATGTTGTTTTTGTTCATATTTACATAATTTAAAAAACAATCCGAAAAAGACTTAAAAAGTTGGGAATTCTTCCGCAAACTTTATAAAAACTATTTAATATTTACACAGAAACTTATCGATAAAATATTTCTTTCAACGTTTATTTCTCTGTACTTCTCGAAGTTTTTTTTTTTTTTGGAAAATTTATGGGTTTTGAATCTTTTCAAGGGTTCACGTCTACTGATGATTTCGTAAAAGTGCCAATTCTAGTCATGCAGAAGAATTTAAATTTTTTTTTTTTTAATTTCTTGTGTTTATGATTTTTTAATTCTCATTTCTGGTTCGAGAGCTTTTTTACAATAGTTATAATTTAAAAATGTTGCAAACATGGCTGTTAAAAGTCTACTGGTGGATTTAGCAGCAACGATAGAAGAATTTTCATATTAACAATGCTGCCTCATAAAATATTTTTCCAAAAAAGGTCATTCAAATTTAATTTAATGTTCATAAGAAACTTTTTATATATGCTTAAAATGTGATTAAGGCCTACTGATGATTTTAGCTTTAGCTCCAAAGATAGAATAGTTAAAATAGATATTTAATATGCTGCATTATAAAGTATTTCTCCCGAAAAGGCCGTTAAAAATTAATTTAATGTTCATAAAAAAGAAGTTTTATATCTTCTTAAAATGTGAGAAAAGTCTACTGATGATTTTAGCTTAAGTTGAAACGTTAGATTAGTTTGGATATTTCAAGTGCTGCAATGTAAAGTATTTTTCCAAAAAAGGCCATTAAAATTAAATTTAATGTTCATAAAAAACTTTTTATATTTGCTTAAAATTTGATTAAGGCCTACTGATGATTTTAGCTTTAGCTCCAAAGATAGAATAGTTAAAATAGATATTTAATATGCTGAATTATAAAGTATTTTTCCCGAAAAGGCCGTTAAGAATTAATTTAATGTTCATAATATATGTTTTATATATTCGGAAAATGTAATTAAAATCTACTGATGATTTTAACTTTGCACCCTACGTGGTGCAAAGTTTGGATTTTTAAAACATTTTAATATACAGTACCTTTCCAAAAAGGCCAATAAAATTTAATTTAATGTTTATCCGCACAAAAACACAAATGTGAAAACAAGGCCAAGTTCCTATCCAAAATATTTAGGCCGTAAAAAGTACTGAGATCAAAATAAGGACCAAGTTTTTGATAGGTACAATTCCATCTCATTTCTAGGCAACCTATAAGCTTGGCAAAATTTTTCCAAGAATTCTTTCCCATATTAGAAAGGCAAAAAAATTTGAGCTTTCTATATATACTGGAAGTGCCCCATACAAATAAGGGGACTAGCCCCGCAGGTAAAAAGTGCCCGTTTAAAAATTATTTTTGTTAATTTCCCATCAGGACCTACCTGTGTACCAAATTTAAGCTTTCTAGCTCTACTGGAAGTGCCCTATACAAAGAAGGGGCCCCCTAGACCCCCGGGTGGAAAGTTGCCATTTTCAGATTTTTCTGGTTAATTTCTCACCAAGACCTACCTGTGTACCAAAATTCAACTTTCTAGCTATACTGGAAGTGCCCAATAATATTGATGAGTCAGTGAGTGAGTCAGTAAGTGAATATGAACTAAAATATGGACTATTCACACCTTAATATCTCGGGAAGCTTTTACGGTAGAACTTTCAAATTTAACCTGTGAGGTCAACTCTGTGGGGAGACCTTATGTTTCAAGTTTCATTCTATTATGATCATGAGGAGCAAAGTTATGAGGGGGTAAAAGCAACTCGAATGATTTCATGTAAATATACACAGTGTGTGGCCGAACTTGGCCTGGCGCCTAGATAAAATCGTTTTATATCTTTTCAAAAAGTTCTTAAAGTCTACTGATGATTTTAGCTTTAGCTTCCAAAATCGAATAGTGGATTTTTAAAATATTTTGATATGCAGTATCTTTCCCAAAAAAGGTCATTAAAAATTAATTAAATATTCAAAAAACGAAGCTTTGTAACTTACCAATATATTCTTGAAGTCTACTGATGATTTTGTTCTTCTTAGTATTTAAAATGCAGCATTACAAAGTGTCTTTCCAAAAGAGGTCATTAAAATTTAATTTAATATTTAAATATTGAAGTCTACTGATGATTTGGCATAAGCACCAATGAAAAATGCATATAGACATGATTAACACACAGCAAATGATTCACTTTGTTTAAATAAAACAAATGAATAAATGATTAATAAATATGACGCAAAAGGAACGATTTCAAACGTTTTTGTATATTCGAATCTTTATTTAATAGTCTGCAGTTAAGTTCGGCTTTAGTCATTTTTTTTTTTTTTTTCTTTATAATTTTTTCTTTCAGTTCACTTTATTTGTATCTAATAGCAAAAGTACGGATCTGCATTGGTTCCAGTGTTATAGTGAATTTATTTATATTATCACTCTTCTTGGCATGCAGAGGATTATGTTTCGCAGTATAATATTCAACATTTTTGGGTATAGTGCCATCTGGTTGGAACTTAAATCGCTTCATATCTGATAATTTCATATTGGCACCCAAAGTTGTTTCACGAATTTCCTCGCCAGCCAAAGCGTCAAAAAGAAAACGTATATTAAAGGTGATATTGGAAGTTTCAGTTTTACCACAGAAATTTTCCAATCGCATTAAACGGGTAAACTTGCCATGTGGCTCTAAAGTTAAAGTTTCAACGCATTTTGGCAAGGCAGCGAAAACAGGAAGCTTGGGAACTTTTTTATTGGTAGCCTTTGTAGCATTACTAAAGAATTTAAAGTAAGGCAAGTGTAATTGTTTGGCTGCAAGTTGCTCTTGAAGCAGGGGGTTATTGGCAATACGACTAATAATGAGATGAAATTTGCCACGTGCTACCAAACCTTGTCCATTAGCGGTCTCATTGAGAGCTTCACCAACACCGAAAGCATCATCGTGTAATAAGCGACGATGCAACATTATTTCTAATGAACCATCCTTTAAGCTGGAACCACCTTGGGCACGATCAGTCAACAAAGCCATACGTCTGTTGTTATCTTGCAAAGCTATACAAGTTGTAACTGGATAATAATTACTAGAAACTGTTTCGTTTAAGTTGGGCTTGAAACCTTCTCTCTCGTTGCGTTTTCTCTTCATCATTTCACGACCATTTGAATCGGTATAGAAGACACCCTTCGAGGCAATTTTGCTGCTGAAACGTGTTATAATCTCTTTGCCTACATTATCTTTAATGTATATTGGTCCGATTAGCCATTCGAATTCAATCATATTTAGTCCAGCATACAATCTAATAACTTGGGAAACATTTGCGTTGAAATGTTGATGAACTTCTTTTACTAAAGGACCATCGAATATTTGCAAAGTGGCTGAGGGATTAATTAAAATCTCACTTCCATTAGTACGGAGGATGTAGGCTCCTGACGATCTATATTTAAATTGTGAATTGTTTCCCAAAGCAGCTCTATAATAGAAGAATTCCTGGTTGACATTTTCGGAACAACCATTCATTTGTACATTGTACAGCAGTCCTTTGCTATTGAATGTTAATGTCACCAGCTAAATTGGGATAAATGAAATTATTATTTTATTAATTTTAATGAAATCTCAAACTCACCGAATTTTGAACTACAATATCTCCCACGGCTTTTGGTTTTATTTCCGTCGTTATAGCATCATCGTTTTTAGGTTTTGGTCTACTCTTAATATAGAAATTTTCCAATTTTTCTACACTGACCTCAAATACCAATTCGTGTTGGGTCAAATTACTTCTCAAATTATTTAAAGACAAAAGTTCTCGGGGTAGCGGTACAATTTGATGTTTAACTTCTTTTCCAGCTGCATTAGTGACAATATAGGAACCATTTTTTACAGGCAATCTAATGTATTGGTTAGTTGGATGGCTAAGAGGATTGAAAAGTGTGACCACCAAATTATTGTCCCATTTTTGTGTGAATTCGCACAAACTGATGTTCAATTGCCAACATACAACAAATTCACCACTAGTCAAATTGGTAAGTTTTTGTAAAGCTAAACGGGTATTATTTGAAGCGGTGTCTAAAGCTTCCGATAACATTCGGTTATAGTCATCGGCAACATGTTGTTTCTCTGTACCGGTTATAGCATCATGATGCTGCATAACGCCCATAGCATGTTTTAATGGATCGAGATTTTGCTGAGCCGCAGATGTAGATAAATTGGCTAGAGTGGTTAGTTGCTTGCTAACCTGTAGAAAATGATTGCCATCTCTTTCGAATCTCTTTTGTGTGGGTCTTGAAGTAAAGTAACCCGACCAATAAGTGTAAGGATCTGTACTATAAGGGAAGAAATCTTCATATTTGGAGGGCCAAGTAAGTTTCGTACTCTCGTGGAGAGCGTTCAAATAACACGAAGGTGTAGAGTACAATACATTGATCTTACTGCCCATGTATTGGCGTTCATTAACGTACCTAGAAGAAGAGGAAATTGAGGATTAGTTTAGAAAATTTGGAAAATTAAAAATGTGAAAATATTTTAATTTATTTTAGAATATTAAATCTTGTCTTGTAATTTGCTGAATTGTATTTGAAATCAAAATGAAATTTTTGTAATATATATATTTCATACAAAAAATTCAATTCAGCTAAACAAAAATGTAATATAGCTGCAAAATGTTTAATTCAGCGGTATACATTTTTTTTAATATTGCCATTTTAGATGAATTAAAAATGCTTAATTTCTGTTCAGCTGAATTGCATTTTTTTTATGACTTAAGAGACATAATATTAATTTTTTTTTATTTTAAGCCTATATGCATTACAGCTGAATATAACTTTTTTAAACTTATAATAGCTGAATTTATATTTTTAAACAACCTACAGCCTAATTACTTTTATCTGATTAATTTGTAATAGACAAATTTTTGCTGAATTGAAAGTTTCTATCAAAATATAGTCTAATGCTATCAAATTTTATATTGAAAATCTAGCTGAATTGATTATCGCACTGATTTGAAATTTCAAACTTAGCTGAATTAAAGGTTTCGTACAAAATCTACAACCCATTTTTAATGAAAAAATTGGTTTTTACATTAAGACGTTAGCTGAAATGAAATTTTCCGTTACCATGCAGCTGAATTGAAATTTTTAGGTTGCCATTAAAACTATTATATTAAGAACTTGGCTGAATTGAAATTTTTAAACAGTATAAATACTTATCAGCAGGATATCAATTTATTTTTTCATAATGATATTGGCTGAATTGAAATAGTTTGATTTTAAAATTAAAAACTCAGCTGAATTGAAAATTTCGAACAATATACAACCTAATTCATATAATAAAACAAACTTTTACATTAGGAAATTAGCTGAAGTAAAACATTCGGTCAACGGGCAGCTGAACAGAAATCAGCTGCATTGAAATTTTTGGGTTACAGATAAAATTATTATATTAAAAACTTAGCTGAATTAAACTTTCGGACCAGTAGAACTTCTTATCAGTATGATATCCATATATTTTTAAATTATAAAATTAGCTGGATTATAATATTTTGTTTTTAAAATTAAAAACTCAGCAGAATTAAAATTTTCGAACAGTATAAATCTTTATCAGCATGATGCCATAAAATTTTTACATAATTAGCTAAATTGAAATATTGGGACATTCTAAATTACAAATCAAATTAAATAAATTTTTTCAGCAGCATAAACTTATTTCGTTGCAGCCAAATATATGTTTTGCTGAATTTAAAAAAAACACAGCTGAATGCAAAATTTTTCCAGCTGAATAGGGTTTTCATTTAGTCAAGTGTGGAATTAAGTGTGGTTGGTGCAGGCCACAAATTAAATAATTTTCAAATTTTGAGATTAGAGCAAAATTATAAAATTTATGCTGAAGTGAACTTTTTCGGAATTTGCGTTCACATTTTTCGAATATTTTTAGTTACAGATTGTGAATGAGTATACGTCAGCACCTACCATTACGGTTTATCTGACGGTGTACTTAAACACTTAGTGTAGATTAAGCGTTCACCATCGCCCCTGAGCCACCCCACTCAAGAAACCCGAAGGCATCCCCGAGGGGATGACAACAGGTAGCAACTTCTCAGACATGACCAAGGCCCGTCATGTCCAAACACCTTGCTAAAGTGAGCGAGCTACCTAAACTCTGGAATCCTGTTGTTTCACAACAGCACATAGAGGCTTCGCATCGGTAGACACGAAGTTCGCAAAGCGAACATCAGTCTTTAAACCGACACCTCTCCCAGCTTTTGGTAACAACCACAACCACTACGTGAACTCTCGAAAGAGACCTCAACCAACAACCGGCCCATGGGATCCTGTAACCGGTATAGTAGAGGAGGACTCTACTTCCCGGTACTAACATTCCCCCATGTGGGCTGCCGGCCCCGTAGTACCAGTTCAAACTACTGGTAAAGTTTCGAAAGGAAATCCCAAAAGGATTAACTTTCTATTGGTTTTGGTCATGGGCTAGACCTTAGGTACCCTTACACCTTCTATGTAGACTTACGTGGCAAGCCACTACGTTCATTATAAAATATATGCACATTCCATTTTTAGTTACAACTTATTTCTTCAGAGCACTACTCACTTGATTAATTTATCCATATTTTTATAATTCATAATCGCATTTTCATAATTGAAATCATCGCCCATGGGTACGAGCAAATGATTGGCACGATAATATTTTTTCATATTATCAATATAAGCAATAAAATCATCGACCTATTCAAAATAAAACTGATCAGAAATTATATGATAAAAGAATTGATGGTGCTTCACCTTACCTTCTTCTTAACATTATTATCACGACTTTTGCCATCAATAATTGGCTGATCTTGGCACAGAGCATCAAAGCAGAATCCTGGGGGGGCAGAATAATGATTGTAGAGTACACCCGTAAACAGTTCAGCCTTTTCGCCCAAACAATCTGAAGCCTTCCAAATCATTTCTCCAGTTAAATTTGTTAAACGTTCATTTTTCTCTACCCAATCCATGCGAGCAAAAAATTCGCCATCGTAACCCATTTGTGCGAATAATGAAGCCATTTCACGTGAATGACCAAACGAATCGATTTGCCAACCAACACGAGGTCGTCCACATTTGCCAAAATTATCGCTTATGAATCTTATGAAAGAATAAATTTGTTAGAAAATTTTTGTTTTGTTTACAAAAAGAAACCCTTAAGAACCTACTTCAAGCCCAGAGTAAATTGATCAATTACACTCTGATAATGTACGGCCGCCTCATCATTCATACTCCAGCCACCGCCAGTAAATTCCAAACGTCCTTCTTCTACTAATTTCCTAACAATATTTTGATTATCAGATGTTTGTTGGTAAAACCATTCGTGGGAAAATGCCGATTCCACTTGAATAAATCTACATTAAGAAGTTTAGAGATAAAATAACTTTTTTATGGCCATAAAAACGATTTGAAATACCTTCTCAATTTGTTCTTTGATAGTTCGACAATAACGCTATCAAGAATATACTGAACACCTGCATGTTGTATATTAGTACGAGCGCCATAATAATATTGATCGAATGTTTTCAACCAACCAGTGTCATCGTGTGAATGTGGCACCAAATGGACATTAATCATATTCGGTTTGGTGGGGTGACATGACTGTAAAAAATTTGATAGAATTGTTTTTTTTTTTTTTTCTATTAAAGAAAGTGTGCTTACTTGGATATTTTTACATTTTGCCATTATTGCGAAACGAATTTATCTGTTTAAAAGTAATTAATTTTTTTCAAAGAAAGAAATTTTCGAAATTGCTTTAAGAAATTTTTTTAATGAGAAAAAATTTCCACATAAATAACAACTTTTTAAAAAATAAGCTGTGAATAAAAATTAAAAACTACACCCCACATGATTTTTTTGTTAAAAAATAACACCCAAAGTCTTTTGCTGGATTTCAACCGGTTAAGAACGCTACCTATTTTTAAAAATGACACTCACAGCTTTCAACAGAATATGGATTGAGTCCAGAATCACGCTGGAATTAAAATCGATCCTAATGCAGAAAGTTATAATGTGTCTTTGCAATAATTAAACCCGGGCCCAAATCGTTACATCCGTGAACGTAATAACTGTATAATTGGATGGGAAATTACGTGACGAGTTGTACGTTCACGGATTAACGATTTGGGCTCTGATTCATTCTCGTGAGAATTTCAGCTATAAAAAAAACAAGCAAAGGAAAACGAATCTCTGCGTCTGCCTCCTACCTTAATTAAAAATTACGAAGATTTAATAAAAAAGTTAATTGATTTCTAACTGACCACGAAAATTGTTGTATTTACACATCACTTTTAATTGAAAATTTTTTTAATTAAATATATATTACATTAAGTGAAAATGTAATTTATGTTCTTTTTTAATACTCAATTAATAAATTAATTGAAATATGTATTTGTAAAAATTCAATTAAAACATTAATTGATAATGTTTTTAACATACAATTAAAAAATTAATTAATATGTTTAAAAAACAAATAAAAAAACTTTGTTAAAATATTATTTAAAATATTTTGATGGTCTCAATTAAAATATTAATTAAAAAGCTTCTAGCATGTAAAAAATTACCACGATAATCGTATTATTAATCACCAGAATTAATTGAAAATAATTTTAAATGTTTCATTAAAAAACATTGTATATGACTTAAAATGTAATTGAAAGGTTTTCCATACAGCAATTACTTTTCCTAGAAATATTATAATGTACGATTTCCATTACGAAAACTGCCGATTCAATTAATTTTGTTTTTAAACCTCAAGCTAAGATAAAAATTTTATATTTAATCACTGATATATATAAACTCTTATTATTAATGCAAGATACGTCGTAACATAGTAGATGTACTGGAAAGTGTGTCTAGAATACAATTTAAAGCTTATTAAGTAAAGTAATTTCCAAATACATAAAACTTTTTAAAATTTGTTGGGAAAACTAATTTTTATATACATGATGAATTGATTTAAATATGGAATTAATGGAACTAGTTTAAAAATTATATTATGTGTAGTAATTGGTTAATTTTTACCTGCCAAGTTGAAAATACATATATTGAATATCTTCGTATTAATTAAAAGTTTAATTGAAGTGTTTTAAAATATAGCATCAATTAATTTATTTAAACAATGTTGAATACTTAATGTTGCCTTAATTTAATTTTATTTTTAAGCAAGTGGCATTAACAAACTCTTAAAATTTTTTGTGTATTTATTTAATTTGTATTTATAAGTCCCGTTTTAAACGCTTCAACTTTTGATTCAGTGAATGAGAACATAATACAAATTTCTCTGTTACTCTCTCAGTTGATTCGTTTGAACCGGGATTTACATTTTTTAAACAAAAAATCATTCAAAATAATTGGTTATTCAATTAAAATATTAACTGAAAATAGTTTTAATTGCAAAACATTGTCCACTGTCGCTGTAAAACTTTATCAAGAAAACTTTATTTCTGTGAGTGGGGTCTTAAAGGTATTTTGGTAATAAAAAAAATTTCATTAAAAAAATTCAATTGGTAGCCATTTCAGGCAAACATCCTGACACTTATTCGAAAACAAAATCCAGTTAAAAATTAAAAACCATATGGTGTGACCCATATAGTATTTTTATGAAATAAAAAATTATGTTTTATATTTCACCTTGTAACCACAAGCAGCATCTCCATGTGCCATCCGTGTCAGCAATAAAATTGCCAATAATACTGTCAAACACTTCATTACAATTTTGCCTGCAGCAAAACACTTTTATATTTTCTATTTCACTAAAAATTTCAACTTAAAATACTATATTATTATTCTTGTGTGTGTGTGTGTGTTTTCAGGCTTGTTCTCGTTTCACCATAAACGTCTGGTGTTAGAACGCAACTGATTCGATTTCAGACAATTGCAAAGTTTTTATAACCAATTTTTGTGTAAAATAAAATGTTTGATAAGAAATTTATGAAATGAAACTTCTTAGAATTTCTCTTTAATTTTTATGATCATATTTTGTAGCTGATAAGCGTGTGAAAAATTACCGCATGTCAAAATGTCATTTTCAAAATTAAGAAAATTTGCTTCGTTTTTTATGAAAATGTCAACATAATGCACTAATTTATGATTGGGGTAGTATTGACTTACTTTCATTTTCAGTTTGTTATAGAGATATAAAATTTTCAATTTTAATCATTTCTAATGAATTTACCACCTTTTTAAGTAATAAATCATGTATAAATTTTATATCAGTAATTGTTAGCAACAACACTAAACTTTATTTTACTACTATTTAGGCACTTTGAACGCTGCCGGAAGATATGTGAAATTTGTCACAGTTAAAACTTATATGAAGGCGAATTGCATATTTAGTTCGTTTTATTATTTTAAAAGTTATACAGTGAAACTTCGTTATAACAAAGTCGATGACCCCAACTCATGCAATGCATTGTGCCACAATTTAGGGAAAGGGAGAGGATAGAGAAGATATATATTGAAAATATAGAAGATTAAATTCCTTTACAGCTCTGCCATTGTGCGTTTTGTTAACTTTTAGGACCGGGTTGCAGCGCACATAATTTTTCCGATATAGCGCTGCAGTGTACTTCTGCGTAAACAACTTTGCAATAACGAGGTTCGCTATACAGAGAGTCTTTGATATGTCGAAGTTTCCTATATCAAAGTTTCACTGTAATAAAAGTTATATAAAAGCGAGCGATAACGCATGCATACATTCATATATGTATGTATGTTTATATAGAACGCATTGCATACCCAGCAAACATATAAGTTTGATAACACAAAGAAAATTTTTTTTAAGTCGGAAATATATTTTTCATTTTACATTTTTTTATCCAAATTTTTAAAAAAAAAACCAATTTGTGCAAAAAACAAATGATTTCGGGTCAACCTGTGAAAATCTCATGCGAGAAGTTCAAATATAAAAACAAGCAAATCGTTAAATTATCCACTGCTCACACCTTTTTTTCCAAATAACCTTGAATATAACCAACCGAGTAATAAGCAGCCAAAAACACTCAAAACTCTTCTAATACAAATTCATGTTGTAGTTGTTGTTTATTGTTCACAAAAACAAGATTAAAAAGTATTTGATAGAATTGATAAAGAAAATTTAATATATCGGTAACGAAGCAAATTAAGTTCTAGTGCTACACTTAAAGTAGCACTCATAAATTACTGAGATAAATACTGTTATTTTCATAAAAGTAAATTTGTTAAAAAAAAAATTTTCCCTTCGTTCTCTTATCACTCAAATACAAGAAATAAGATAAAACAAAATAATACAATACATTTTCTAAAGTAGCACTTCAACTGTTACTTATCAACTTGTATTTTGGCTAAAGCAGCGATTATAAGAACATTGTTAAATTTGGGAATACGATCAGTTTGTGTTTCAACTGTAGGGATTATAGAATCATCGAAAGTAAATCCAAGAAGTTTTGTAATTTAAAGTTTAATGTTTTAAATTCAAAAAAAAAAAAATTATAAATAAATTATAGGATTTTTGCTGCAGGCAAAAATAAAATGAAGTGTTTAGCAGTGTTAACAGCAATTTTATTGCTAACATGGCTGGAATCTGGAGAAGCAACGTGTGGCTATGGGGTAAATTTTTTTCAAAAGTAACACTGAAGTTAGAAACTTCTTACCTGGGAACAAAATTTTCATTACATACACGTCTTATTTCCTTGATTAATTTTTAATTATTTTTCTCTCAAAAGCAACTTGACTAGTGTGAACCTTTTAAGAGTCTTATTTAGCTGGGTGACACACAGAGTGAAGAATATTTCCTTTTTCGGTCGTTCACTCAACTGTATTGAAATTTAATAAAAAAAAATGGTTGCCTATAGAAAAGGGGTCTGAGAAAAGAAAAAATTTTTTCATAATTTTGTTTTTAACAGAAAAGTCCCTAAAAACTTTATTTTGAAATCGAAAAAAAAGGAATTTAGTTCCTTAGATGCAAAAAAGTTAACACTGGCCAGCCCAGCATTGATTTTAAAGTTCTTTATTTATGGTAATTTTTTTTTAAATTGCATTAAATTTTATATGTATGAATGTTTATAATTTTAGACAAAATTGATTAAAAACTTATTTTTAATGTCTTTTATTTCTACTTTAGAATGAACCGTACATCTAAGTTGATATTTAAAAACAAAAGTATTTCTATTTAGTCCTGCAGTTTATAAATTTGTGCTATTTTACTCTACATTGCTGTACAGGGAAGAAGATTTGCATAATGGAACCTTATAAAATCTCAGAACTAAATAATTTTATATATAAAAAATTATTCTTATCCGAATTTTTTCCAATTAAATGTTTGCTAATTGAATCCACAAATATTTTAATTGATTTGGTTTTCTTTTACATCAATGTTACACAGGTCGGTTAAACCTCCAATCGCTTACTACTATAGGGAACTCAGTAATTGGGTAATTAGCAGAACTAAGCATTCCTGGAGAAATAGAGAAGATTGTAGAGTCTCGAGGTCCATATGGACAAAACTAGACTCAGGTAAATCTAATAAACGAGTACTGCTGGGTATGAATAGAAAGGTTTTGAGAGTCTTAGGAGTCTTGACTGACTGGCCATTGCTCGGTTAGAGCGAGGACCAGCATATGGGAAAATGGCACTCTGGATTTCTGTAGGATGTATGGGAATAAAGAAGAGCCAAAAACTATAGAGCATATCATCAGTCATTGCCCAAGGCTGAATCGCCATAGGCAAAGATGGTTGAGCAGACATTTCCATGAGGGCACAAGTGATATCGCGAAGTGCAAACTTGAGGATATCAGGGTCTTCACCATGGAAATTAAGTGGCTGAATGATGGATGATAAGGGCTCTGTGTTTCTCCTTGGGCAGTAAGGAGACTAATTAGTCAATAAATTAAAAATGAAGGGAATCACAATGGATCCAATTGGGTCTCCGAGTGGATGTGTATTTCACACTACCCTTCCTAACCTAACCTTACCTAATGTTACACTGAAAATATTATTGCCTAATGTTTTTGAGACTAATTGCAGATTCATGCAAAAAAATTTATATTCAGTTAAAATATTAATTGAATCTACAAATATTTTAATTGATTTTTTTTCAACTAACTGTAGACTAGGGTAAAAAAGGTATTTTCAGTTAAAATTTTAATTGAATCGACATATATATTTAAATTGACTTTTTTTTGTATATATCAATTTACACTGAAAAAACTATCCTGTCTAATTTTTTTTCCAATTAGCTGTTTACTAACGAAAAATTAATTCAATTAATTTTTTAATTGAACTAACAAATGATATATTTGGTTAATTCAATTTTACACAGAAAATAATATTGTCTATTGTTTTTGAGACTAAGTGCAAATGTATTTTCAGTTAATATATTAATTAAATCAACAAATATTTTAATTGAATTTACTTTACTTTTAAATCAATTTTACACAGATAACATTTACAGTTCGCTCGCGATAATATGAACTAATTAAAACCCAATCAGTTCACTTTTGCAAGGTTGTTATAGTTGCGAATGGCAAATTCAAAAACAAATAGGGAAATCCCAAAATTATTATGCAATTGAAGCAGAATTTATCTAAAATCCTGTTCAAACAGATTTTATCACTGTTTCGATAAAAATCCGTTCAAATATGCAAAAATAAGTTGTTCGCATTTTAAAGCTTTCGCACTAAGTTCATATTTTAGAGTAGCAAATGAAAGAAAGAAGTGTTCATATATTCGCGAGTGAACAAAGGAAAAAAATATAATTTTCAGTTAATATTTTAATTGAAACAACAATTATTTTAATTGATTTGATTTTCTTTCATATCAATTTTACACAGGAAAAAATGTTGTCTGATGTTTGTGAGACTAATTGTAGACTTAGGCAAAAAAATTCCTTTCCAATTAACATTTTAATTGAATCCTCAACTATTTTAAGTACTTATATTTCATATGAAGAAATTTTATCAATAGAATTAAGATCAATAGAATTCCAAGTGCTTATTTCTTATGAATAAAGTAAAACTAGTTTACGTTTGTGCAACTTGAATAGTTCTTTAGAGTATGCGACATTGTTTGAAAGAAATAATTGGTTTTTTTATTGAATATTTCACATAATTTTGTATTAATACAAGAGTTTTTATTTAAAAAAATATCAAAATATTTGAAATTATTTCTGTTAAGTTAATACAACGATTTTTTTTTTGGTACTTTTTTCGGCATACAACCTGCAAGAGCCCTTTAATTCACGCATAGTTAACTTTTTAAAAATTCTAATTCAGCTGCCAGAAAGAGAAAAATAGGGAGTATTTGCCCTTCTATATTTCTGCTTGCTGAAGTAAAACTTTTTACAGTAAACTTTCCTTGTATAAATGGGGTCTAACGATCTGCATTAGCCGGTCTTATAACCTTGTAATTTTTTTTTTATTTTTTTTTCACAATCAAATGAACACTTACATTGAGTGCTCAACAAAAATGGCACTTGGGCAAACAGATGACAAATTGAATACATTGATATATTCAAAATATGTACATGCTGATCGTTACTTTAATATAACAAGGCCTTAAATAATTTTTTTATAAATCAGAATTTTTGGCTTATATAATAATATATACGACTTGAAAAAAATAATCACCCTTATCGTGTTTGGCGTTTTCATTGCAAAAACTCAGCGTTTCTTAAAAATTGTATCGTGGTTAGCAAAAAAAAGACAGATACACGACACAGTATAAAAATCCATTACAAGAATGCCGTTACAACGGTATCGCATTAGGCTTTTTTGCCGGTCAAAATTGCTAAAAACAGGCGTTTATAATTTTTATCACGACACAAACGTTACTAAAGTGAAGTTTTAATTAAAATCGAGCGAAACAAAGTGTTAGTCTCCAAAAAAACAAAAAACATTTTAGAATAAAGGTCACAACTGCCACACGATTCTCAAAGCTGGTGGAATTAATGTAGGAAAAATCATATGGGTTTTACAAAGGCTGCAAAAAAACTAACATTAAAGAAGAGTGGAGTACCATATCCGAATTCCTAAATTGCATTGGTCTTCCCTTCCGCTCAGGTGAAGGTTGGATGAAGGTGAGGGCAGACTTTAAATTTAAAAAAAAAAATAAAAAAACTCACACACAACAAACCTGAAAAACATGCAACAGGTGGGAGCACTTTTGAGCAATTTATTTTATCACCAGTTGAGGAGGCAGCAGTTAATTTATTGGACATGCATTCGATTATAGAACATAAAAATGTTTTCGGAATAAAAAGACCACGGTTCGTATCGCCTGATCCAGTGCCAAATAAAACCTCAAATAAAAAAGGATGAAAAAACCCACACTGAACATTTAAGTTAATAAAAAATTAAATGATTAAAAATGCTATAGATTTTATTTGTTTATTTTGACAATTTTCATAACAGGTTGTATCATAATAATTTAAAAATGCTCAATCTTTTACATTTTGGTTCATTTACAAAAATATCTTGGGCGTAAATTTTACAAATATGACCGTAGTCGGAATACACCTACGCCAAACACGATAAGGGTGAATGAGTTCGGGCCTTTATATATTAACTTAACGATATCTATGTAGAAAAAAACAAGAGCCGGAAAGAAATATGTGCTTGACAAACAAAAAATGTACTTTATGATACTATATACATATATTTATTTATAATAATAGTGGAGAAGAGATCAGAGGGTAACTAAAATTAAGTAATTGACTCATTGTAAAAGAATTAGAACAATGAAGTATAAAAACATAGTTAACCAAGTAATTAACGATCAGTTGCAACGAATAACTCTGAAATAAAACTAATGTTTTTTAAATTTAAATTTTTAAAAACTAACTGGAACTTCGGTATAGATACGCACTTTTTAAATACAAGAATAGAGATTTTTTTTTAAATTTGAATGGGTTGAATTTTCTAAAAAAAAATAATTGCATTTTACTGTTCTTAACAGGCAATAAAATCAGGAGATGAATTCATAAAAAATAACCGATGCTAGACTTTTAGATGTTAAATGAAGTAGCAAAGAAATTTAAGTTCTTTTCTTAAAAGAAAAAGATGTTTTTTTTTCTAATTCCGATTAACAAAAAATGTCTTTATTTTTCCTGCTGTCTAAGTGTATTATAATTTTGCTCCACACTGTTTGATTTCTTTAAAGCAATAAATAAAAATTTCTTATCACTAAGAATGATTGAAGGCTCGTTGCATTGCATTGCCTGGCTTTTATAATAATACCCTACCAGAACGTGAAGGGTTATTGATAAGTAAATTTGCTGTCATTGATAACCCCTCAAGTGGTCACAACCTCAAGTCACATTCTTAAGAGCAATATGAAGAATTTGACTACTTATTTTGTGTACGTGTGATTTTGCATTTCTCTCGCACTTGTGAATTTTTCTCGAGTGAGTAACATATATCTGTACTGCTCACTCTAATACTTTTTGCTAGTCAACAAGCAGTCACAGATTACCAATCATTGACTAGGGATAAAGCAGTCACATTTTACCACTCATTGACTAGGGATAAAGCAGCCACAGTTTACCACTCATTGATAATGTATAAAACGGTCACAGATGACCGCTAGTTGATATTAAATAAAGGAACTTCTAATTATCTTGCAAATTTATAAATTATTTTATTTAATAATATATACATATGTATGTATATTATATGCATATGCGTATGAATTTGGGAATGTATAAAAAATACCCTTGACGATTGTGTACAATATAGGGCACATTTTTTAACAAAGCCTCTGTCGTTCTTTCAATATCCAAATCTAATATGGCAAATATTATATCCATCGTTTTCATCATATCCTTTTCGTAAATGAAATAATTTATTTGAGTAAATAATTTTCTTTTTTGCAAAAAAAGTTTTCTTATTTACCGTTTTATATTTACATTTAAGCATTTTTTCTACAAGATTCCTTTACTTGTACTGCTCTGACAGGCACACAACCATATTCAAGAACTATATTCCATACGTCTTTAAATTGCTCAATCAGTGGATTCCGTAATACTAAATTTTGTGTAAGTGTAAGGCCACGTGACTTTAGATTGCAAGTGGGATGGACATCGTATTGAATTTTACGTATTATTTGTAGTGATAACCCTAAACGCTCTTTGAGTTTTTTTGAGAAGATATCTCCTCAGTGCCGGGAGGTGATAGAAATTGCTAAAGCATATTTAATGGCTTTAAAAGTTCGTCCTAAGTTAGAGACAAAAATTTGCAAAAGCGCAATATTTTCAATAAGTAAAATTTACAAAACAAAATTATTTAAGGGAAAACTATTAAATCCTTCCTTACCTTTTTAACAGAATGCATATAAGCACACAAAAATGAAGCGCCACAGACCGAAAACGAAAACATGCGCCTTTTGGACAATAGTCCAATATATTTTTTACATCAGCTGAAGATCATTTTTCATTTTCCACATATTATAAATTTATGAAAGTTATTATCCGTCAATTTGCCAATCAATTTATAAGTAAAACGAGCAGTCAAATAACCAGTAGAATTACCATAAAATTACAATTCGAATGTCTAACATGACAATTGTCAAATAAATACAACTCTTCAACGTAAAATTATTGCAAAAGTGTTAGTAAAAATGTTTGAGTGTGTTAGTACAGGTCATATCCCTGTAGAATTCGGTATTAATTTTAAATTAACTTCAAACTAATCCAGTCGGTTTTGGATCAGTTTAATATTGGTCGGTTTACTTGAAAAAAAGTAATCCAGTTTACATGGCGAGATCCTACGACTGGGTCAAAAGCCCAATTCTATATAACAACAAATCAATTTAAAATTAATTTCTTCCAATTACAAAAAAATAATCCAATGTTACCAATTTAAAATTAATTTCTTCAGACAAGAAAAAAATAGTCCAATGCTACCAATTTCAAATTAATTTGTAAAGCTAACAAAAGAATAGTCCAATTTCAGTAGGTTTAAATTAATTTATTAAAAAAAGGAAAAATAGAAATTCAAATACAAAAAAAATTATATTATCAAAATGAGGAAAACTAAAAATTCAAATACAAAAAAAAAATTAATTATTTAATTCATTATTTTTGCGTTTATTAAATGACTTTAGTCTAATTTGTCCGTTTGCTCCGTTTAAATCAGGCATTGAGCTTCCTTCATTATGACTCGTTTCACTTTCACTTTCACCTAACCTTTGCACGAAGCGTTCTATTTCAATTTTTATTAATTTTCTTTTGTACCGTTTTGAACAATGCATTTTTTTAAAACTTTATAAATTATTCACTTTTTTAAAGCAGTACTTAACATACGCGTTATCACTTTTCATTTGACTAAAACGCCACATATTAAATGCATTGTACCCCGCAAACGACTAGCCAATCAACACTTCAAACAACACGAAACTGTACCAAATAAGGAAAAAAACTAATTCAAAATGTAATAGTCTACTTCTAAATAACATAGGATTAATTTTTTCCTAATCCAGTGTACAGAAACTGGACCAAATAAGCAAAAAACGAATTCAAAATGTAATAGTCCAGTTCAAAATAACATTGGATTAATTTTTTCCTAATCCAGTGTACAGAAACTGGACCAAATAAGCAAAAAAAACTAATTCAAAATGTAATAGTCCAGTTCTATATAACATTGGATTAGTTTTTTCCTAATCCAGCTTGAAAGTGGTCCAGCCAAATTCTACAGGGATATTTCTGGTAGGGATAATAATGAGAGTAAAAGAGAATAGAAATAAAATTGTTATATGGGACATAACATATGATGTTGACATATAAATTTAGGTTATGAAATTTATTTAAGTATACAAATGTATATAAATGCAGACAACACGACACATTTCTCCTTAACGTGAATAAAGTGTCTCACAGTAAGTAAATTTGTCCCCTTTCACTTAAATTTCGATCACCATCTTTGTACTATATTTTTCGTTCAATTTTCGTTTACATGATAAATACAGTCGAACTTCCATAACTCGAATCACCATTATCCCAAAAAAAACTTCGACTTACGGAGACTTCGAGTTACAGAACTTTTTGTCAAAATAGAATAAAAGGTTTTTGTAAAAGGTGTTGGTTTTAGAATCTAAAAGAACAAGCATATGTAATTAAAAAATTACAGTTAAGTAAAATATTCTGAAATAAGTTACTGACTGAAATAAGTTACTGGGTCCTTACTCTTTTACTACATAAACGAAATCCAGATTCAAACGAGTTGATATCGATTCCTTATTTTTGAAAATTGTTGAGACCGTGGTTACCGGGATACCATATTTATCAGCTGCTTCCTTTTTCTTTAATCCATCTTCGACGTCATTTATAAGTTTTATATTTTGCTTCAATTTATAAGCATTTTAAAACACGTTTAGTTGTCATAAAAATAAAAAAAATCGATTTCAACATTTATCAGCTAGCCCGAATTATGCATAGAACTGATACTTACGCAAACAAAAAGAAACAAAATTGTAATTCCCCGAAAAAAATAAACAAAAATAGCATGTAAAATATACAAACCAGCTCAAGCAACAAAAGAGAGTTAAACAAACAAGCCATAACTAAAAGAAAAACAAAAAAAAAACATTTAAACAAGAAGAATTCTTCGAGTTATAGAGAACATGTGTATGTTTTTTGTTTGAGTTATGGAGAACTTCGACTTATGGAAGTTCGAGTTACGGAAGGAAAATTGTATGTGATTTGTTCTTTTGATGCTACTGCCAACCAAATTAGTTCGAGTTAGAGAAAATTCGAGTTATAGAAGTTCGAGTTATGGAAGTTCGACTGTATTTTCGCCTTTCAATAAATATACAATTTTTTATATACATATGTACCAATATTTTTTTCAAAATAGAAAAAATTTTAATTTGTGTGTTGTCCCCCTTATGTGGAGTACCCCATATATGTATTTACAAAATTCAGCTTTATTATTTTTATTTCTGGAAAATTTTTCAGTATATTTTCTCTTCACGTTTGTTTAAATTTCTGGCATAGAATTTTGAAAAATATATTTATATTTTTGTAGTAATAGTGAGTGGTGTAAGTAAAATCACGATCACGAAAATCATGCTCATAAAGTTTTATTAATATACATATATTTTTATGACATACAATCAGTAATAACTACATCCATCGGTACGCATAGAAAATTATCGTAAGAACAATGGAATCTTAAAGGTTTCAAGCTCGACCGCGTATGTCAGTATGTAAATACAGTACAACCTCCCTAATCGGGACACTCACTAATTCAGACTATCCAGTAATCCGGACATTTAATTTTTTCGGACAGTTTATGGAATTTATAGAATTGTCTTATATTATATTTTTGAAAGTATTTAAAAAAAGACACAAATAAAATTTATTGATTAAGCAAAACAACAATTGAGTAATTTTGAAATTCACAGACAAATTTTTGGTAACGAATAAATTCTTATTTTTCAAAATTAATATTTTTTTGTCAATTTTAGTATATTTCTTTATGTTTTCTGAAAATTAATTTAAATGCAAATGAATTATTATGTGTACTTATATTTCTGTTCGCTAATAAAAATAAATTATATGCGTTGAAAAATTTATTTTAACCGGTCGATCCACTAATCCGGACAATAGCTGAAACTATATCTGTGCGGATTAGGGATGTTGTACTGTATATGTGAGAGAGAGAGAGCAAGAGACAGTGATAGTTATGTAAATAAACAGGTGATTAGCTCATCCAAAGGCTGCTCTAACCGTCCGTAAATGTAGAAATGTATATCCTCTATTAAATGGCCTGAAAAAATTATAATAAAATTTACTGTTTGGTGCAAATAAATAGTCAGTGATTTCTGAGGAACATTCGCACCAAACGCTCAACTCTGCTTATTATATCGTACAAATAAAATTCTCAGAAATCGTGTATTTTCCGTCTCTTACTACCAGATGATCGCTCATTGATACCAGTACAAATATGTATATGTATATATTTTTTTGTAGGACCAGCACTTAGAGAATGATCCCTACTTAGGCAATGCATTATGCCAGAACTTAGCAAAAGGGATGGGATAAAGAAGATAGATATTAAAAATGTAGAAGGTTAATTCTTTTACAACTACGCCATTGTTGTTGTCTATATTAGCTTGAATGAGTTTAGGTTTTCAGGTAGCTGGTGAAAAAAAAAAAATAATAATTCAGATTCCAGCCCAGTTGGTTCCAGAGATTGTACCTTTGTGATATCTGTACATAGAAAGAAAAATATAAAGGAATATAGAACAAGAATCAAAATTTTGATATGATGTAAATGAAGAATTAGAGAAAGAGAGACACAGGTGTAAAGAACCTTTAGAAGGAGCCGTTTGGAAGAACTAAACGCCGTTTGGGTAGAAAAACTACCCGCTGCGTCTAATAAAGAAACTTAAGTTCCTAAATTGCTTTGCTGAAGACTCGGTGAGACTGTTAAAGTATTTACCATCTAGAAAGTAAAGGCGGCAATTCCCTAGACCGGAGACAGAGGCACTGAGGATACATTAGTTTGGAACAGTATCAATCGTTGTCGGAACAGTTTTCATCACTTAAACAGTCCAACAACAATTAATACAATGCCACACTAATATACATTAGAGAAATTCATGATGTTGATTGAGTTGCCTCGACCAGGAATCGAACCCTGGTTCTATGTTATAGTTTGCTTTGTAGAGAACCAAGCAAACAATTAAGTGAAAATGAAAAAGAATAGCATTTTTAAGACTTTCCAACATTCCAGTATACGACCTCGTGAGTCTTAGATGATATTCGAAAGCTGTAACTAATCATGGCTTTATATATTTCTAAGCCCAAATAATTTGTCACTAGTGAACTGGTCCCAGTCCTTGTCCATGCCAAACAACTTTTGTGTTTCGAAATATTTAAATTTTTTTATTTGTTTTTGTTTTTTTTTTTTAATTAAGACCAGCACTGAGGGGATGACCTCTACGTATGCAGTGCATTGTACCGGAACTCAGGGAGAGGGATTGGGTAGAGAAGATAGATGTTGAAAATTTAGAAGGCTTAACTGTTTTACAACTCTGCTTTGCGCGTTATGTTAATTTTTATCGCAGTGCTGAGGCGCCTCCGGTGTTAAGTAGACGCATTAACTTTTTAAGCTGTATTAGCAGGCATTTTATTAAGTGTTTTACTTCGTCGATGTTTCTGCTAACCGACGAAGGAGGGCGATGTTGTGTACATTAGCTTGGAACAGCATTAATCGCTGTCGGAACAGTTTTTTAGTGACCAGTGCTATGCCTTTTCATCACTCAAATTGTCCGACAGCAATTAATAGAATGCCTCACTACTAATGTACATTAGAGAAGTTAATAATGTTGATTGACTTTCTCTGGCCAGGGTTTCAACACAGCCCACAATTCGTTGTTTTTTTAGTAGTACTTTTTACGGCGAATATTCTCACTTTTTCTTTTAATTTTTACATGAAACATTGTGGACTTTTCCATTCTACTATCCAGTGCGATCGACAACCTCAAAAGTTGTGCAACATAAGTTGACTTGTATAAACAGGGATTAAGTGCAAATGAACTAAAAATATATTAGGAAACTATCTTTCACAAACTGAATTTGTTACACAAAAGATAATCAAAAAAAAATTATATTGTTGTTGCATGTTCTGTGATTACAATTAAAATTTATGTACATACTTTGCATGTACTCTATTAAGTAAATTTAACTTCAGCTCTTACGCTCTGAATTCTGTAGATACTTTGAGTACGAGTATGTTTCCTTTGTTTCTGTGTATCCCATATATTTAAAATATTTAAAAACTTAAGTTAGAATTAATGTAGTTCTTTAACTGAGCTCAGTTGATTTAAGTTCTTTGAAGGCTGCAGTTGTGTTGGCGGGCGCTTTAGCGGCAAGAAAGTGGAATATAGATAATAAAAGTGAAAATAAAAATAAAAAAGAGATAATAATAATAAAAGAAGAAGTGATTACAATGACAACCGGCTTAATGGTCAAACTAATTGCAGTCTTCTGCATTATTTTAGCTCTTGCAAAACCAGCTGAAATGCGTGGCCAGAAGTCAATGCCCAATGTGGGTAAAAACTGCGGCTATGCGGTAGGTCAACAAAAGTTATCACCGATAATGTAAAAACAAATAAAAAAAAATAAGAACAACATAAAACAAAAAATAAAACGAAATGTACGAGTATGTATGCAAATTAAATAATTTCTTTATTTACACACAGAGTTGTCCGAAAACCGAGCCGCATATGCTTAATGTTCACTTGGTACCACACACCCATGATGATGTCGGTTGGCTCAAGACAGTCGATCAATATTATTATGGCAGCGAGACTTTAATACAAAAAGCTGGCGTTCAATACATTTTGGATTCGGTGATCCAGGAACTTTTAAGAGATCCCAAGAAACGTTTCATTTATGTAGAAACGGCATTCTTTTTCAAATGGTGGCGCGAACAGACAACCGAATTACAAGAACAGGTGCAAATGTTAGTGAGTGAAGGACGCTTGGAATTTATTGGCGGTGCTTGGAGTATGAACGATGAAGCCACTACACATTATCAAAGTGTAATTGATCAATTTGCCTGGGGTTTGAGGTGAGTAATTGCGAGAATGAATGTGTAAATTTAAAAAACAGAATTAATTCTTTGAAAATTGAGTGAATGTACTCACATTTTATTAGCGAAAGAATTTATTTTAATTTATTTTAAATCATATTAATTTTGTAGTGTAGTTATTTAAAGATCTTTTGAATAGAAGAAAATTAAGAGAATTTATAATTCAGAATACGGAGTATTTATGTATATGATCAACCATTTAAAATAAAAAAGTCTGCTCACTACAGTATACAGTGCGCTCGCGATAATATGAACTAATTAAAACCAAGCCAGTTCACTTTTGCAAGATTGTTCATATTTGCGAATGGCATCTAATTTCCCCTTAGAAACATTTTGTTCCCATAAAAACACAAGTTTATTATGTTAATTTTTTTATTGTTGTTTATTGTGTTCAAACAGAATTTATCTACAATCCTGTTTACAAAGATTTCATCACTGTTTCGAGAAAAATCCGTTAAAAAATGCAAAAATAAATTGGTCACATTTGAAAGATTTAGCACTAAGTTCATATATTAGTGTAGACAATGGAAGAAAAAAATTTTAAAAATAATTCATTTGTTAGTATTGTGGAAATATTGTTTCTTTCAAGAGTAGTATAAGTGCGGTTGCCACAAGACAAACAATTTGAGTTTGAGTTAAAATTTTGTATGAAAAGCACTCAGTTTTCTTTTTTAATGATTTCCATAAAAATTTATACTCAAATCAGTTGTTTGTTTGGTGGATATATTGTTTCACTCAAAACTAGTTAAATTGCGATTGCCACAAGACAAAAAATTTGAGTTTGAGTTAGAACTTTATATGGAAAGCACTAAATTATCTTATTTAGTAATTTCCATACAAAATTTATACTCAAATCAGTTGTTTGTTTGTCCACCAAACAGCACCTAAGTTTCAATTTTGAAAAACTGATTTCGAGTGATTTTTTAAATTATACACTCAAAAAAAATTAACTAAAATTTAAGAAATTTTACTTAATTTGAGTTCGAAGTGGTTGTCGGTCGTATAACGATAATGCTGTTATTAAACATTTTCCCTTTTACACAAAATTTTTTAACAAAAAAATATTTAATAAAAACCAGTTTGGAATTTACCCAAATATTTGATATTGGGATTGTCATCTGCACGTTCCTAGAAATAATTTATTTCACATAGCTGAGTAGATCCTTGCAATGTGGTTCGCGGCCTTGCTGAACACTTCTCATTGACGTGTTTTATTCTTAGAAGGCGATTTCTGAAAGGTCATATGATTGACGTTGATGTTTTCGATATAAGCAGAGCATTGGTATGTCCAAGGGCTGCTTCTTTAAGTAAAAAATATATTTGGTGGAATGAGGAAGGTTGGAAACCATTTAATAAAACTGGAAAAACTGTAGGATTCGAACCGCGGTACTTCAGCTTAGTTAATAGACACTCTAACTACCACATTGCTACAGCTTGGACACTACTACTTGCCACAAAAAAATTAATTCATTATAAGCTAAAGGAGAAAAAATTAACAACTTTCAGTGAACTTTTCTCTTTCTGTAAAGTCTTTGATGCGATATATTCGGTATAAGTTATTTAATTACTTCAATGTTGAATGCTTGCTTTATAAATTTGCTTCAAATATTGCATTTACAACAGAGGGAAGTCTAATAGATTTAAATTTATCAATTTTCAGAGATCCAACACTCCATAGTTTGTTCACACACCTAACCGCAAATGTATACAGCTTAGAGCAGTAAATTACTTAACAATTGTACGCATATGTTACAAGATTTTGTATTATTACACGGAAACTAGACTAAATTTTCTTTTAGGAAAGAAAATTCATGCTACATATACACGAAAACATTTGTACATTTTACGATAAATTTCCTAATTCTGCTTTATGAAAATCATTCACAAAATATACAAAATGAAGGACAGCAATTTGGCTGAACTCGCGAATTCGTACTATTCATATTTAATGGAAAAATCTCTACTAAAACGACTCTTTGCTTGTTTCTTAATTTTTTTTATCAAAACAGTCTTTCAAAAAAATTATACAAAATGTACAAAAAATAAAAAAAACAATAGAGAAATTTTTGGCAGAACCAGGTCATGAACTCACCACTTTTTTTATGTGTTAAAGTTTATTAAAAACAATTTAATTTTTTTCAATACACTAACTGTCCCATATATATAAAAAATATTATTGGTTTATAAAAGATTTATGAAACGGAATTTGGTATGAAAATTCAATTTATAAACCTTTAATAAATTAAAAATATTTTTCGAAGAATAATGTGCGGTTTCTATAATACAAACAATTGGTTTGAGTAGAAAATTTGTATGAAAACCACTTAGTTTTTTGAGTGATTCCCATACATACTCAAGCTATTTGTCTGTATTGTGGAAACAGCTCAAAAAGCTGTCAAAAGTTTTGTATGATATTGGAAAAAAATAGCTACGAAAGTTTTTTTTTCGTAAAATATTGCAAGGATTATTTAGTACATGGAAAAAAATGTTTCTAGGATTTTTTTTTTTTTTAATTTTATTCATTTCTTAATTTAATGGATAAAATTGCATTCGGTCTATTTTTAGACGCTTAAATGATACATTTGGTGAATGTGGTCGTCCACGTATTGGCTGGCAAATTGATCCTTTTGGTCACTCTCGAGAAATGGCTTCAATGTTTGCACAAATGGGCTACGATGGTCTGTTCTTCGGTCGTCTCGACTATCAGGACAAAGATGAAAGATTGATGACTAAAAAAGCTGAAATGATATGGCGCGCTTCAGCAAATTTAGATGAAGCAGCTCATTTGTTTACCGGAGCTCTGTACAATCAATATCAACCTCCGCCAGGCTTCTGTTTCGATATTTTATGTGCCGACGAGCCCATAATTGATGGCAAACACTCGCCCGACAATAATGTTAAAAGGAGGGTAAGTGTTGATTGTTCTTTTGTATCCTGTTTTTCTTTCCTCCCCCCCCCCCAATGCAAATTTAATTTTTGGTATTCCCCTAAAACTTCTCAGGTCGATGATTTTTTTAAGTTTATTGAAAAGCAAGCAAAATATTATCGTACTAACAATATAATTGTAACCATGGGTGGTGATTTTACTTATCAAGATGCTAACGTTTATTTTAAAAATTTGGACAAACTGATACGGTAATAAAATTAACAAAAATACAAAAATTGTATACTAAAAATTGCATGTTTCAAAAGAAAATTTTGGTTTAAAAACAAAATCTTTTTAAAATGGGACTGATTGTGGACATAAGGAAAAAATACATGATTCATAATTTTACACTATACAAGTTTTCTTGGCTCAACATTGATTTTCGTTACCTTAATATAGAAAGGCCCTATCTAAAATTATGTTCTTAATTCGCATATTTATCGTATTTCGATAGGATAACTTTTTAGTATAAGAAAAAACACGCGTTTGGAATATAATTAAGTTAAGGCTTTTCAATATTAAGGTAAAGTTAAATACCTACCAAAAGAAAGTGATAGAGAGGCAGAGGGAAAGAGAGAGCAAAAATAAATAATTTATTTGCTTATTTATTTCATTTATCCCCCAAAACATCTGACTTGTGGTTTGAAAACTTGCTATGGTGGTACTTTTTAGCAACCTTTGCATACCTTTAGGATTTCTATAAAATTAAAAATGTGTCATATTTTCATTAACTATTAAACAAATCTACACAGTAATGTTGCAGTAGCTAGAGTTACCTTTTTAAAACATTAAAAAAATTTCCTTAACTCTGAATTTTCAATATAAAAATCTCCTATAGATTGATGAATTTTTTGCTATAGCGAGAAATATGTCGAATGGTTATCGCAGCAATCATATTTTGGTAACCATGGGTGAAGATTTTCATTATCAAAATGCCAATATGTGGTATAAAAATTTGGATAAACTTATTAAGTAAGTTTTAACCAAAATTTTCTAAACATGTTGTCTTTGAGTTTAACTTGAATTTTTGCTTGATTTTTTTATAACGAAATACTAATTCGATATTGAATTCTAGGTACGCAAACGAACGCCAGGTGAATGGCTCTGACATAAATTTGTTATATTCCTCACCATCATGTTATCTTAAGTCTCTACACGATGCTGGTATAACATGGCCCACCAAAGATGATGATTTTTTCCCTTATGGCTCGGATCCTCATGCCTATTGGACCGGATATTTCACTTCACGTCCCACACTCAAACGCTACGAACGTGTAGGCAATCATTTTTTGCAAGTGTGCAAACAATTGACAGCCTTAACACCCCATTTACATCCCGAACTTTTGCCCCATTTGGGTTTCATGCGTGAAACTATGGGTATCATGCAACATCATGATGCTGTTACTGGCACCGAAAAAGAAAAAGTGGCCCACGATTATGCCAGACGTGTGAGTGTTGGTATGCGTGCTTGTTCGGCTAATACCCGAGCTGTTTTGAATCGTTTGACACAGGGTGATACACCGCGTCCCAGAAGACGTCCTCAACCAAGACCTTTCCAATTTGAGTTTAAAACTTGTTCTCTGCTCAACATTAGTACATGTGATGTATCGGAAAAAAGTGAACAGTTTATGTTGACTCTGTACAATCCTTTGGCGCATGAAACTAATGATTATGTTCGAATTCCAGTTAGAGATGTAAATTATATAGTGACCGATTACAAAGGTAAATTCTTTATAGCCTTCAACTCCTCACTGCCATTTTTTATTTGTAAATAAATAAATAAATAAATCTTGCAGATACTGTTTTGGAAATTCAATATGTCCCCATTCCCATTCAGCTGCAAAACTTGACCTTCCGCAAATCTCAAGCGCAGTATGAGTTGATATTCCAGGCCACTGAACTGCCAGCATTTGGCTACAAATCCTATTATATCAAAAAGACAAATGATCATCACATGAAACCACAACCGGAACCAGAAAATATGTCCAGTTTAATAAGTATTGGAAATAAGGTTTGTATGCCAACTCGTCTAAAAAATAATAAAAAAATTGTTTTGCTAAGAATCCATAAATTAATTTCAGAATATGCGTCTGACTTTTGATAGCAATGGTTTCGTGGCCTCAGTAGAGGCTGAAGATGGCTTGAGCCGTATCGTAAGCCAAGAGTTCCTTTACTATGAGGGTGCCATAGGCAATAATCGAGAATTCCGTAATCGTTCTTCGGGTGCCTACATATTCCGTCCCAAAACCGATAAAGTGCGATCTGTAACAATTGCTCCAGAGATCACTGTATATCGTGGCATTTTAGTCGATGAGGTTCATCAAAAATTCAACGAGTGGATTAGTCAAGTGGTGCGAGTTTATAAACAGTTGAAATATGCTGAATTTGAATGGTTAGTGGGACCCATACCCGTTGAAGACGGTGTAGGTAAAGAGATTATAACACGTTTCAATTCCGATATCAAATCGGAGGGTATATTCTATACCGATTCTAATGGCCGGGAAATGATTAAACGCCTTAGAAATCATCGTGATACCTGGAATGTTAAGTTGGCAGAGGAGACGGCCGGTAATTATTATCCCATTAACACCAAAATAGCCTTAGAAGATGAAGAAGTTCGCATGGCCATTCTTACCGATCGTGCCCAGGGTGGCAGCTCCTTAGCTGATGGTTCGTTAGAAATAATGGTTCATAGACGTTTATTGCAAGATGATGCTTTCGGTGTAGAGGAGGCTTTAAATGAGACTGCTTATGGTCAAGGTTTGGTAGCCAGAGGAAAACACTATTTGATATTGGGTTCATCACAATTGGATCAAAGTCCTACCGTACAGTCGTTGGAACGTTTAACACAAGTCGAAATTACCCTGCCGCCATGGAGATTCTTTAGTGACACTAAATTACCATACGATCAATGGAAACAGCAGTTTACCCATATTGTAAGTAAGAAAGGAAACAAATTTATTTTGTGTGAAAACGTTTTTAACGTGTGGAAAGGAGAACTAAATCCAAATTTATTTTGGACTTTGAGTGATTTCAGAAAAAGTTAGGATGTACTTTTGAATATATTTTAAATTTTTCGAACATTCCAAAAAAGTTCGATTATCTCGGTTCAGCTTTAACATCTTTGAGATTTTTATATGTTTTAATGGAAATCTTTAATATAAATTGAAATGGGGTTATTGAAAAGAAATGGGTATTGAATGCTCGAAAATGTTTCGAAGATTCGTCAAACTTTAACTTTAAAATTTCAGAATTTTTTACGGAAATTAGTTAAATAAAAAGTATTTTGTAATTACCAAACGATTTTGACACATGTTCGAAAATATTTGAACATTTTTTCGGAGGACATTTAAAAAATATTCGATTTTCTTAATTCAAATTTTTTTTTTGTTATAAGTATCCTGTGATTTAAAAACACATTTGGTGTATATTCGAACATAACTAAAATTTTTCGAACATCTAAGATATGCCTGCTTTTTTCATATTCACCTAATAACTTTCGGATTATTTTACTGTTTTTAGTAGAACCAAAATTATTTGTGAATAAAAGACACATTTTACACATGTTCGAAAATATTTTAAAATCTAGATATATTCGACATTCTCTATAAACCTTTCAAACTTTTAACGCTAAGCTGCTAAAGACAGACTTTCAGATACTCAGCTAAACATGAAATTTTTACTAAAAAAAATATGCTTCTTTTTACAGTTTACCGGTCTTTCTATTTCTTTGCCACAAAATATTCACCTCTTAACTTTCGAGCCTTGGCACGAGAATGAAATCTTAGTACGTTTCGAACATATTTTCGAAAAAGATGAAGATCCTGAATATTCTAAATTTGTACAATTCAATATTCATGATGTTTTCCAAGGATTCCGTATTTCCGATATACGTGAAACAACTCTGGATGGTAATGCTTGGCTGGACGAAAATCGCCGTATGGAATTCGTGCCTGATCCAGAGAAAGTTGGATATGAAAGCTATGCAGTCTTTGCTAAATCTGCCAGCCATGTGCAATTGCTTAAATCTCAGAAACCATTAGTGGCTGCCGAGTATCATGAAGAACTTTTGCCCATAGGTGGTTTAGGTGCCGAGAGTAATCGATTGAAGCGTGCGTTTAGTGCAAGTCCCAAAGAACTAAATCGTTTGCGTAAAGAGAAATTGAAACTTTTGAATTTATCGGTGGCTCATTTGCCTTTGCAATATAATGAAAATCGTAAATTTATGATTGAGATGAACGCCATGCAAATCAGAACATTTATATTGTATTTCTAAGAATTTTAAGAAGCGGAAAATTAAATAATTTTTTTTTCGAAATAAAACAAAAATAAAAACTTGCGGTTTTTTTTAATTTATAATAAGAATGTATTGAAGATATTTTGCTTAGAAATATTTTCGCATTAACTACTTTTCTGCTTTCATTCATCCAGACTGACTGACATGATAAGTTAAAACTTCCCGTATAGTCATCATTAATTTGTCTAAACAAGAACAAAGTTACATACGAATTAATATTCAAAGCAACACTCTGCAGCAACAAGTTTACTACTGCTACCATCTGCATGTCAAAGACCGTAAATTATTCAGTAAACAAACCTTAGTCTGGCCTAGAACCAATAGAACAAGTACAGTGTAAGTACTAGGAAAACAAGATTGTGCTATGCAAAAAGTTTACACAATAATACAGTACATCATACATGTGTATACATAATTACCGGGATGGAAACTTCAATGGTAATTCAATATATAAATATATTACATTGAAGAGATTAGTAACCACGCAGAGTAATAAATTATTTCAATCATATAGGGTGTTTTTTATAGAGTGTTACAACTTTAACAGCTGATAGTTGCTTTTTGTTTAGTTTGCTTTGAAAATTCATTTCACCAGAGCAACGCGTGCAAATTGTTGAAATTTGTAATCAAAATAATTATTCTATTCGTCATACTCTTCGTGCAGCGTGCACTACAATTGATTTACTCAATGAAACTTTTGATGAAAAAATAATTTCACGTAATGGCTCAATTAATTGACCACCAAGATCGTGTGATTTAACCCTATTAAATTATTTTGTGTGGGGTTATGTTAAGTCACTTGTCTACGTCGATAAACCACAAACAATTGAACACCTAGAAATCAACATTATAAGAGTTATCGGCGAATAACGGCCGCAAATGCTGCGAAAAGTTGTTGAAAATTGGTGTTCCGGATTGCACCTACTACGCGCTAACCGTGGCGGCCACATGGCAGAAATCATATTTAAACATTAATTTCATAAAATTTTTTTTCCAATAAAGCCCGTCTCAGTGATATTAAAAATATGTTTCCTTGTTTTATTATGATTTAAACTTGTGTCACTCTATAAAAAAAATACCCTGTATAATACAGTATTACAGTTGTAGAAAATTCAACACAAATGCAAAATACGGTGGCACGAAATAAGCCCCAATGAAATAAGCCCCAAATCGAAAAATGAAATAAGCCCCAAAAAATTTTCAAATTTTTTGTTTGGGGTTTATTTCATTTTTTAAAAATTTGGGGCTTATTTCATAAAATTTTTTGGGGCTTATTTCATTTTATTTGGGGCTTATTTCATATCCGTAAAATAGATCTAAAATCCTTGCGCCCTACCGTAGGCCGGTTATGCAGAAAATACTTTGAACGCGAAGCCTGTGTTCGATATACCATAGAGGATAAATTCCTTGCGCCCGGCCGTAGGCCGGTTATGCAGAGAATACTTTGAACGCGAAGCCGGTGTTCGATATACCATAGAGGATAAATTCCTTGCGCCCGGCCGTAGGCCGGTTATGCAGAAAATACTTTGAACGCGAAGCCTGTGTTCGATATACCATAGAGGATAAATTCCTTGCGCCCGGCCGTAGGCCGGTTATGCAGAGAATGCTTGGAACGCGAAGCCGGTGTTCGATATAATTTAGAGGATAAAATTCTTGCATTTTATGATTTCTTCTTAAGCTTACATCATAAAGTTAACAAATTTGGGGCTTATTTCATATTTTTGGGGTTTATTTCATTTTTTAAAAATTTGGGGCTTATTTCATAAAATTTTTGGGGCTTATTTCATTTTATTTGGGGCTTATTTCATATCCGTAAAATAGATCTAAAATCCTTGCGCCCTACCGTAGGCCGGTTATGCAGAAAATACTTTGAACGCGAAGCCTGTGTTCGATATACCATAGAGGATAAATTCCTTGCGCCCGGCCGTAGGCCGGTTATGCAGAGAATACTTTGAACGCGAAGCCGGTGTTCGATATACCATAGAGGATAAATTCCTTGCGCCCGGCCGTAGGCCGGTTATGCAGAAAATACTTTGAACGCGAAGCCTGTGTTCGATATACCATAGAGGATAAATTCCTTGCGCCCGGCCGTAGGCCGGTTATGCAGAGAATGCTTGGAACGCGAAGCCGGTGTTCGATATAATTTAGAGGATAAAATTCTTGCATTTTATGATTTCTTCTTAAGCTTACATCATAAAGTTAACAAATTTGGGGCTTATTTCATAAAATTTTTTGGGGCTTATTTCATTTTATTTGGGCTTATTTCATATCCGTAAAATAGATCTAAAATCCTTGCGCCCTACCGTAGGCCGGTTATGCAGAAAATACTTTGAACGCGAAGCCTGTGTTCGATATACCATAGAGGATAAATTCCTTGCGCCCGGCCGTAGGCCGGTTATGCAGAGAATGCTTGGAACGCGAAGCCGGTGTTCGATATAATTTAGAGGATAAAATTCTTGCATTTTATGATTTCTTCTTAAGCTTACATCATAAAGTTAACAAATTTGGGGCTTATTTCATATTTTTGGGGTTTATTTCATTTTTTAAAAATTTGGGGCTTATTTCATAAAATTTTTGGGGCTTATTTCATTTTATTTGGGGCTTATTTCGTAAATTTTGTTTGGGGCTTATTTCATTTTTTTTTGGGGTTTATTTCATAAAATTTTTTGGGGCTTATTTCATTTTTCGATTTGGGGCTTATTTCATTGGGGCTTATTTCGTGGTGCCGCAAAATACTGCATATTTTTTTTAATAAAGCAGAGATGTGCGACTAAACTAATTTAATATACTGAAGTCATTAAGCCACAAGAAAACTAAAAAATTTATTAACGACATTTTCATCGCAAATAGTAAATAAACTCATTTGTTCGTAAACTCATTAGTATTCCAGAATTATGGGATACCAAAATCAGCAATATGTAGTATGTAGTACTTTGAAAAAGATGGAAAATAAAACTATGGAAAACTTAAAGTATTCAAACAATGGAACGAAAACGGGCGGATGTCTTCAAAAAGGTGAATATACAATAATGGGAAAAAAAAACTGTATACAGTTAATTTCCACAATAGTGAATTATGCATTTATATGAACACTCATTTTCTTATATGAACTCTCTAAATTCTGAATAAAGTGTGATGGCTCTAAATAATGAATGACAGGTTTTTGCAGAAAACCTACACGCATCGGTTAAATAAGCTCTTGTAGCACATGACAGGCGCTTAAAATGTTTGTTGCTATGTGTAAATGTTTTATAAACTCTTATTACAGTGCGCTCGCGATAATATGAACTAATTAAAACCAAGCCAGTTCACTTTTGCAAGATTGTTCATATTTGCGAATGGCATCTAATTTCTCCTTAGAAACATTTTTTTCCCATTAAAACAAATAGGGAAATTTCAAAATTATTATGCAGTTGAAGCAGAATTTATCTACAACCCTGTTTACAAAGATTTCATCACTATTTTTATAAAAATCCGTTTAAAAAGGCAAAAATAACTTGTTCACATTTTAAAGCTTTCGCACTAAATTCATATTTTAGATTAGCCAATGGAAAAAAGACTGTTCATATTTTGGGGTGTTCATATATTCGCGAGTGCACTGTATCTCTTCCGGGTTTTTATGATATCCCATTTTGGTTTCGTTTTTTAGTAATAAACTAGAAGTGAATATTTGAAGATTTATAAGTTTAAAATAAATTTTATGTTATTTTACCAATCTGGTTTTCGATTATACTAAATAAGCTAGTAAAGTGGTCCAAATTATTGCAATCGAAAATGTGAACAAATTCAATAAAGTGAACCACCATGGTTTTTATAAGTTCACATTACCGCGAGTTCACTGTATCTGATTTCTCAGTTAAAGAAGCAAGCATGTTCTAGTTAGTAACGAACCTGCCAATTTAACGAAAACGCCTGATTTTATATCAGTCGTTATACCTGGCTTCGAATGTATTTTCATATTCATGTTTGTATCTTCATATACATTACGACGTTCTAAAATACTGCTTTTTATTAAAGCTGCCATATGTAAGTACTTCGCAAGAGAGCTTCCAAGAATAGTCAATGTAAAAACGATTTTCATGTGTTTTGGTTTTTTTCATGTTACCGAATGTTCACGTTTCTGAGAGTCCCCTGTATTTATACTTTCCTTTCAAAAGAAAGATCAGTCCCTTATTTCTTTTCTTCAATACTAATATTTTTTCTATTCTTCTATACATACATATATACAAATATGTATGTATGTATGTAGATAAAAATGTATGCATGTGTAATTATAGACACACTGAACTTCTGCGATAAGTAATAGGTATTACAATATAAACACCTTATTTCCAATATACCGTACCTACGTACATACATATGTATGTACGAGTATGTTCATATGTATCTCATACAGATATTAATACATATGTACATACATACTTTTATGCATCATAAACAGCGTTGCCATTTTGGTGCTTTTCGGGTATTTTTTGGTGCTTTTTTACTTAAGCAATACCCGAAATTTTGTTAAATACCCGTTTTTGAAAAGCGGGTATTTATAGCGCTTTTAACAATTTCTCAAAGTGCTTTTTGGTGCGTTTTAAATAATCAATATTTTTGGCACTGAATTATTTTCCTACTATTCTTTAAACACACCTAATACTTTTTTTTTAACCAACTGCGTATTATGTGCATATATATTTTGATTACTACTCGCAAACTGTTAAGAGTTTGAATTCTTTAATTTTTCAAGCATCTTTTTTTTTAAATTCGTGCAGAAAATTTTAATGATTTATTTGTTTAGCAATGATTTAACTTTTAATATACATATCCGTTGATTTGTTTGCTGTGCAAATTTAAGCAAGAAAGTGCCTTGTTTATTATAAAGCTGAACAGTAATTAAAAGTAAGTTCTTCATGGATTTTATATGTGTTAAAGTTTATCATCTAACAAGGGCTTTCCTATAGATGGAAAAACGAATACATAGAAAAGCTTGGGAGAATGATCTAACTTTTAAAAGGTGGCTTAGACCAGCAAAAGATGAACTAAAAGCGTATTGCATTTGTTGTAATTGTGAAATAAATGCACTATAAAAGCGATTTACTCCGACAAAGTCTCACAAAAAAAAAACATGAAAAAGCAATAGATCCAAATGAAAGTTTTTCATTGCAGCCAAGGCTGTCTTTTTATACACCAGACCCAAAACAAAATTAGGTTAGTGCTTTTGTACCCGAAATTTTGTTCATTTTTACCCTTTTTTACCCTATTTCCATGGGCTCACTGTGCTTTTGATGTTGCAAGAGTTGGCATCACTGATCATAAATGCAAAATAAACAAGCAAATTAATATGTACCTACAAAAACAAAAACAGTTATTATAAGGCAATAAGTAACTAAAAAACATATTACCTTCTTTCCTCCCTCTCGCACGCACAAAACGAAGCGAATCCAACAAAACACCGACAAGAACTAAACAGATGAGTACAAGAACGACATAAAGAGACAATTTTTGGAGTGTTTTTCTTTTTTTTTTTTTGTTTTTCTTGATGCATTATTATCAGCGTTGTCAACTTTGAAATTTCAAAAGGCACCCAAATGGAGGAAAAAACGCGCCATTTAACAAAAAACGCACCAAGTTCAGATTTTTTTCTTATTGAAAATTTTTATTGAATTAATTTTGCGTCTTTACAACATTTAACTTTAGTCCAAAATTCTAATGTTGATATAATATTGTGCCATTGCATGAAGTGAATCATTCTCCACCCTTTTTCAATACTAGATAACATTTCGAAATCGGATTCAAATTGTACTGCTAATGGCATGATATCATATTTGCAATGGGATAAAACATTTTGTACAATGCTCGTTGTTGATTTCGGTTGTAGCTAAATGGGCTTAAAGCTACAATGTGTTTCCGTGTTCCAGCATGCCGAACAAGGTTGGATATTTAAGCGTGATATCGCATTTGCAATAAAAACATCTTGCTTTTGTGTTATTATTTGGTCAAGGCCGAATCCATTGCTTAAACTCACATTGTGATTCCCAAATCCTTTTGTATTTCGCTCATGATCTCCTTTTTTAGACTCCATTCTTGACACTAACTTTTTTTGGTAAATATAAGTTTTATTAATTTTAGTGTTACAACCCTTTATGTAAACTTTTACGCATTTTATAAAAAACGAACAATGATCGCAAGTATCAAGAATACTTTGTTTTTGCTGAGCTCTTTAACAGACTTGACAACAACTTTTACGACAAAAAACAATTATGTACTCTGAAAATCTAAAAGGGACAACAAATTTCTTGTAATGAGATGTTACAAATTATCTATAACAACAAGACGGTTTAAGGGTTTTTGTAAATGTGTTTTGGTACCTCTTAAACATCATTAATGGTTGCTTTTATTATGGTCTGTAAAATTTAATGTAAAAATTGTACACAAATTGAATGAAATGGTATTGAAACAGTTGTATTTTTTGTACAAAATTCTTTTTTCTCATACTGAAACAAAAAATTGTGTTATGATTTGCAGCCACCCAAAATTAAAAAAAAACTCACCAAAATTAAAGAAAAAGCGCACCACGCACCAACTCAGATATTTTTCGCACAAAACATTTAGAAAAGCACCAAAAAAGGTGCGAAACGCACCAAGTTGACAACGCTGATTAGGAGTCAATTTTTGGAGTGTTTTTTTTTTTTTTTTTTTTTTTTTTTTGTTTTTCTTGATGCATTATAATTGAGAGAAGGAATTTGATGAGATTATTATGCTGATAATGATGTTATGAATGATAATTGGAGTAGTAGTTACTACTTTATAGTTTTTGGTTTTCGTTTATTTACATACACACATATGAACATACAAATACATGTAGGAGGTAGAGATTACTGTTTTACGAACTTTCATGCACAATTGTTTTGATTGATACATGCATACATGCAAACAAATGTATGTTGATGAGTGCTAGTATGTAGTGTTATGAGTACTTTTCTAGGCTAAAAGGTTTATAATGTTATTTACACAGTACCTAAGTATTTATTAACCTTTTTGCAGAAACATATGAAGGTATGTATTTATGTATGTTCACATGTACATTTTTAAAAAATTAAAGATAGATATTATTTTAATTAAAGATATTATATGTACATACATACCTATATGTAGATACATAAATAATTACATACATACATACAGAATTACATATATACATGCGTACGTCGCCTTTAAAGTTTAACTGCGAACCAATTTAGTGTTAAATATGGAGCCACTTCTTAGGACTACTTTGAATTTTAAATGGCCGCTAAGTCCTCCTGTGAACGAATGCGCCGCTGTTCAGTAATTTTAAATTGCAACAAAACAACCAAGTAGGTGGCCATAAACGAGATATTCTGAAAAGACAAATAATAATTATTATAAAAATGTTTTAAGTATGTATGTATGTATGTATGTATGTACATATGTATGTATTTCTTTCCTTCAATTAGTAACTATGTACATAGGTATCTAAAATTTTTAATCTTTTATGATTGTATAAAAATATTGTCGGTCCAAAAAAAGAGTTTCTTTAATTGAATTAACCTATATGTACCTATGTATTTGAAACTAAATTTTAATGTTGTCTATGTGCCCGAGAAGTGCGATTAAATGATTAATCAATCAGTCTCATTAAAGGTGGTTTTATACACTACATATGTATTTTACAGTGGCTTTGTCAGTTGAGGATGCATCTGTAATTGCTTATGTCTGTCAAAATTAACAATGTAGCGTGCCCATCAAGGCAAATTCATAACAGGAAAAGTTAATACTACAACAAGTACAACATTACAACAACATTTAAAATATGAGCACTTATGCTTGCATGAACAAATTTTGACATGCGAGCCTCCATTATGCAAGAAAAAAGTAGATCAGCTGTGTTTTCAGCTTTACCTGTTATGAATTTGCCTTGGTGCCCCTGTTATGTAACTCCCGCTACGAGAAAGTTTTCGACACAAACGTGCAAAATTAAACAAATATGTTATAAATTCAAACAAACATCTGATTTTCTCATTAAACTGAATCTATAAGTTTTATTTTGTGAGTAGCAAATGTCACGTATGAAAATTACGCGCAAATTTACAAAAGATGTGTGTCTGTAAAACTTTTACGGAAAAAGTTCTCACTCACAAATAAAAACGCGGTGAGATAATATCTTAAATGATTATTATTTAATTTTTTATAATTTTAGAAAAATTATTAAAAATGTTCTTAACGGAAATTGCTTCCAAAACTATTTTGCAAATATGTAACAAACATTAAAGCCGCACCACACATTATTTTTTTTTAAAAACCGATGGTTGCATATTTCACGCCGGCGCTTATATTCTTCTACTTTAGTTTATTTTGATCGGAAATAATTATTGAACGTGGAGGCGTGGCCCATATAATCGATCCTTATTTAAAGGGAAGTTAAAAAAACATGTCCGTCTGTCTGTCACTCTGTTTGTCCGTCTGTCTGTGAAATCAGTTTTCCGAAGCTACCAGATCAGTTGGAGACATGGGTCTAAGACTGCTCTGTCAGGATTTGTCTTAAATACTTTTATTAAGTGTTCTTGTTTTTTTTTATCTCCAACTTACCGATGTTATCAATTCTCTATTGATGTTGGCATAACCATCTAAATTCATTATGGGTGGATTCTTCGCAATGGCAACTAAGAACATTTCCACTTCTTTTTGTGTAGACGTATCGACAGCTGTCATATTGACATTAAGCAATTGAGTTTGAAAATCCAGACCAACTTTCTGTGAGGCATAGTGGGCCTCATTGCAAATAATATACAAAAGACTCATGCAATAGAAAACAATTACGAAAAGACCCACCTCCTTATAGGTGGCACCATGATCGATAATTTCACTTAATGAACCATAAGTGGCAATGATGGTGGTGAAAAATACCACCAGACAATACATGCCATACATGTTAGAATAAGCACGGCCTAAAGAGGAAACAAGTAAAAAATGGAATATGAAGAGCAAAATTGTGTTGGATAAAGTGTTAATCAAAAAGAATTCAATTAAAAAATCACATCAATTTGTTTTTAAGATTCAATTAAAAGAAAATAAATAGTTTTCATTTGTTGTGTGTTACCTTGATTTTATTGGTGGTCAAAACAAATCATCAGTAGACTTTTAATCACATTTTGAAAAATTGCAAAAGCTCTTTCAATAGTGATTTTAGAATTACACAAGAAAAGGCGTAGTAGGCTTTTGAAACTTATTAAAAAACATGCACAAGTTCTTTTCCACTTACCCAACTGCTGCATCATATGACTTAAGTCCACCCATAAATGCCGATATTCTGTTAATTTTTCCGCTGGCTTTTCGCCCCTCAAAGTATTCTCCAGCGACATCAATAGAGCTTTGCTAGCCGTGCCAAAGGCGGTGCAATTAATATACCTTCCAGAAACAAAATTTATACAAAAATGTTTTATCAACAGCCACAATCACTTACCACAAACTACAAAAACAATTCAGCATGGCGATTAGGGGATAATAGGCAAACGTGTACCACAATTCAAAATCCGGTTGTAAAAAGTATTGCGATAAATTTATTAAAATGCTTAAGAACCAGGAAAATATGCACAAGCCCCACGTCAGAGAATATAAATTTGGAAATACTATGGGTGTGCCAGTCACTTTCAAAAACTTTAGCTGATAATTGGTCCACATATTTTTAAATATTGCCACTTGAGGACCATGCCGCCAACTTGCTACCGGCAGTAAGAAATTCGTAAATAATAAACTTATAAAGATGATATTGTAAATGGCCTCATCAAATCTTTTATCCGAATTGACAACAAATTTATTAACTCTTTCCCGTAAAACGAATATCACTACGGTCGTTTGTATGCAATAAATACAAATGGCCCATAAAACCTGTTTAGAAGTCCATGAATAACCGGTACGTGGTAAATTTGATTTGGGAGGATTACGATGTATGGGCATAACACCCATTATTTGAAAGAGTACCAATAAACTTTTAGTCGTGTGATAGAATGAATCGTGTTTATCCAATAGCTCCGGATCGTCTATGGTCTCATGTTTACGCACATAATAATCGGTTAAATTGCCCCCATCACTGTTGGCCAAAATTTCCATTTTTTCCTGATATCTTAGTTCGTCTTGTAGGAACCGTTTCTGATGGGGATTTAGAACGGGGGCGATTTTTAGAGGCGGCGATTTACTGCTGACAGAAGCCCAAAAAGCCATTTTTGTTTTTTATTTTCGTTTTGTCTCTCTTTTAATTAAAAAGTTTTAGCTTGTTTTTTGCTGCAAAGCTTGAAGTAAAATGAACGATATTAACTTTATGCAGGCATTTAAATACTTTTAGATTTAAAATTCATTGATTACAATTTGGTCAGCGTAAGTTTTGTGTATATTAAGGAAATACATCCACACATACCTACATACCTGCAGACAAATAAAAGTGTTAAGTTCTAGGTTAAAAAGAGGTGGAATTTTAAATCACTTCATTTGGCCAAGTTAATTTTTGATCGATTTTTTACGTTTTAAAATCCATAAAAATGGAAATTAGTAAAACACTTCAATGTAATAAATTTTTTGTTATGATTTAAAATTTAAAACGTTTATTCGTAATAATATAAAAAAAAAATATTTAAAACTATCGGCGTTTATTCTTTGTTAAATGGCCTATTTGCTAGTAAATCGACGCAATGTTGGGTGTGTTTCATTGTTCTATCGCTACTACAATGGAATGTGTTCTAATGAAATCAGGGAACTTGTTCCCGAAACCCGTCACTTTTCACGTACAACATGCTCTTCATCAAGGGCACAAGGGAGAATTCGTACTTGAGCCGTACTGTTCGTATGGAAAATAAACTCGCCGCAGAGGTCTTTCCAGCCACTTTCAGTGTGTTAGGGTTCAAATCGAATGTCCACAAACACTACAACCTTTATCCTCCTTCGCAAAACCTATTTTCCTAGTTCCGGCACATTGCTATGCATACGTAGGTGTTATCCCCTGTGAAATTTATTTTAATTAACTTTCCCGAGACTAACGTTTGATAATGATCAGGGCAAGTTTAAATATGCACAAAATTAAAGAAAAAAAGCAAGCAAAAAAGCACAAAATAATCGCAAAATAAGCCCAAGAATAAGCAAAAAAAAGCTCAAATATGCCTCCAAAAATTAAGCAATGTAACCAATTTTCATTTATTTCATTAAATAATTTTTTTTATTGCAAAGCACAATCATATGTTTTTTTTAAATTTTCAAAAAAAAAAAGATCGATTATCGCATAAAACTGTAGAATAACTTGAAAAAATTCTATTCAACATCATTGGATGTAGTAGGAGCGAACTTAAACAATAATAAATCGCTTGGAGATAGCGAATCAATGTATTTATCAGCTTCGCTTTTGTTTAAAAAATATTATTTTTAATTTTAACTAATGTTGGAATTCCAGCGTTTCGATTCATATTTTGTTTTCAAAATTTTTCATCTTTTCTTCCACTCTTTCTATAATAGAAAAATTTTCTTTTAAATAAAGTCCTCTTCTTTCTAGTTTGATTATACTTCTTTTATGTACGGGAGATCAGATTTTAAAGATGCATTTTTAAATAGAGCTTTTGCTTTATATATTAGCCGTATTCACAATCTTGTGCATTTGATATTGCAAATTTATGCAATTGCACATTTATTCTATCGATTGTGAATGATATCTTTGGGTTAGGTTGCAATGCTTGATGCAAAACACAAAATTCACCGCTGATTGATAAATAAAAAATTTTTTTCCACTGAAATTTTGGCCTAAAAATAAATATCAGAAATTACTCAAATATCAAAACATTTACTTAATCAAATAATTTGAATTTTTATTATAAAAATAAGGATTAATTTGTTAGTTAGTCAGGATTTTAAATAATATGTAAATTTAAATAATTGAATAATTTGATTTGAGATGTTTTGCGTTTTGCTAATTTTTGCTTTTTTTTATTAAAATTTTTTATTTCAATAATTAAGTTACGCATTTTTTTTATTTCATTAATTTTTGTTTGTCTGGTTAATTTGCTTATGCTTGAAATATTTTTGTTTTATAATTTTGAATAAAATTATTAATATTTGAATAAGCAAAATCGGCTTAGCTCACTGCGTATCAGCTGTCGTCTTGCAATTAAGTGTTGCATAAATATAGTAAATATATGCTATTGTTTTTTAGTGTTGCTTATTTGCAAAGATATAGCGTGTGCATTTCTCTATATTTTGTTAGTGTAGAGTAAAAATATCCTACACCATTTTGCAATTGCAATAATACAAGACCATTTGCACAAGATTGTGAATAGGGCTATTGATTCCACATCATCATCGGAAAGTGCATTTAACACATAGCAAATTTCTGTATAGTTGTAACACTAATAAATAACACCTTTAAGCCAATCTAGTTTGAAATGTCAAGAGTTAAAGAATAGAAAATTGCATGTGTAAAAAAAGGACAAACTTTTGCTTTTTATTTGCAACCGAAAGATTCAAATATTATTTTCAAGGCCTGCCAAAGTGCATTATAAGCAAATTCAAGCAGAGTATATCAAATAAAGCAATTTTGCAAAAAAAGGTACAAAATAAGCGAAATCATAAAATTATTGAACAAAACTTTTTCTCAAACAAAAAATGTATTAAAAATATTTGTCAACAAATAATTCAATATGCCCAAAAAAAAAAAAAAAAAAAACATTTGTTGTACCATATTGTTTAGCTATTAGGCCTAACAAGATCTCTTTATGAAAATAAGAATACAAATATTTATTTCATATTGTCGCGACGTTTCGTGAATTTTTTGTTCACTCTCTCAAGGGATGGCGGCTATTTTATTAAAAAAGAAAGACAATAAAAATATTATTATTTTAACAAATAGAATTTTTAAAAAAATATCATAACTTACTTCAATATTTTTAAATAAACATTTAAATAGATTTAAATTATGGTTTATTTAAGTTTTTTAAAAATAGTTAATTTAAAATTTTTCCCGCTTTTAATGGCGACCCTTTATACGATTGCTATTTTGAATTTTGCGCTCAAGTTATCCGTGTCTTCTTTAAAATAAAACAAAACAATAAACATTAAAGAAGACACGGAAAATTGCCTGTCAAATGATGAAATGTCAACAATTGAGCTGTCATCCTTTGGCATTTATTTAGATAAAAGTTGGGAAATTTTAACCATGGAACGCTACACGCTTGAACAAAGAATTTTAATTGTGAAAATTAACTATCAAAATGGTGAAAATTATTACTTCGTATCACTTCGTAAAATTTAAGCAGATTTTCCTAGTAATCCTAGGCTCCTTCTTAGACCGCTAAATTGTCGCGTATGGGGCTCAGAAAATCCACAAACAGTTCTCGAAAAACCATTTCAAATAAAGAAAGTGACCGTATGGTGCGGTTTGTGGTCAAGCGGCATCATCGGCCAGTATATTTTCGAAAATGAGCAATTAAATGCCGTCAACGTGAATTCTCTGCGCTACCAAACCATGATAGACGATTTTTTGTGGCCACAATTGTTGCTATCGGAGACTTTTGGTTTCAGCAAGACGGCGCCACAAGCCACACAACTTTCCAAAAAATTCAGTTATTGCATGGGAAATTTCCCGGTCGTGCAATTTCTAGATTCTTCTTGTGATTCAACGCTGCTGGAATATTTTCTATCGGGCCATTTGGAAGACCGGGCTTACCACAAACAACTGACGCTATGAAAGTAGAAATTCGGAGCTGCATTGACGGGAAGAGCGAAGTCTTGTTGAAAAATGTGGTGAAAATTTTTGTGAAAAGAGCGGATTTCCGCCGACGTGCTAGAGGTGGACATTTGCCCGATATCATATTCCATTATTAATTCCCATATTTCGACTTTACATTGGTATCAATAAAACTGAATTTTTTAAAAAAAAGGGAGTTTTTAAGCCGAAGTAAATTGGCTTAATTTGTCCGTTTAACTTTAAGATCCTGTATTGTCAACAAATACTTAAATTTTACTCATTAAGAAAATATACTTTATCGGAACTATTTTTCTATTATTTTTATATTATTATTATTACGAATAAACGTAATTATTATTTGAACTTATATTGATGTACATACATATATATATACGAAAAGTAATATTATTAGGCTCAAGTTCAGTTTTATTGAATTAATGAAAATTCAAAGTTACTAAGAGTTTTTTATGTTGGAAAATATTATTATTTATAACCAATCAGTTTTTTTAGCAGAACGTATCAGTACTGATTTCAAGGCCGCTACACCTCTCATCAGCGTTCAATTGTCCATCTTTACAATTTTCGTAAAGTGGATACTAATTGAGAAGAATATCAACTATTTAACCAGTTTTCAATAGAAATAGAATATGAGAATTAATTTTTAATTCATTTTTTATTCTACCTTGAAACAGTGCTGGTTAGTACGAAATTCCCTCATCACTGTTTGGAAATTACTAATATTTTTCAACGAAACATTTAAAATTTTCTTAAATTGAGAAATAAACTAATTTTCAATACTATTAAATGTGTTTCTGGTCAAAGTGGCAGTGATGCACACTGCTCATTATACAAGGAATTCATGCTTGAGTCGAAATAACTCCCCGCCGAGGACTCTTCAGTAACTTTTAGTATAAAAAAAAAATCAAATCGAATGTACACATACCCTACTCCCACTATCCTCCTTCTCAAAAGCAATTATCTGAGCTCCGGCTCAATTCATTTTGCAAGTAAGGGTACTCCGCTTAGTGCTGGTTTTTTAATTTGTTTCATATTGTTCTTTTAGAACTGGCACCCAAAGGATAACACCTACTTATACAATGCATTGTGCCAGAATTTAGAGAATGGGGGATATTTTAGGGTGGAAAATGTAGGAGAAGATTTAATTCTTTTACAACTCTGATATTAACCGTATTGTTTAAGAGCAGTATTGTAGCGCCTCTGTTATTAAGTAAACGTACTAACATTCTTACGTTGTGTGTGCCGACGTGTTATTAATTGTTTAACTTCACCATCGAGTCTGCTACTTGATGAAGGAGGACGCTGCTGTGTAAATTAGCTTGAAATGTTATCATTCGCCTCCGGAAAAGTTCTTAGTGATCAATGCTATTGCCTTTACCACTTAAACGGTACAAAAACAATTAAATTAAATGTCAAACTAATGCACATGAGAGTAATTTATAATGTTGATTTACTTGTCCTGAACAGGAATCGAACCCAGATCATAGTTTTCTTTGTAGTAAATCCGCTATCACACTCAAATCATTTATCAACTTCAATTGAAGTGTTAAACCCAAATCTCTGCTTTACTTGGAGAGCAATTAGAGAATTAGGCTTGATATTAAATGATAAAGTCAAGTTAATTTTTTTTTATTAAAAATTGCTAACCCTAAAAGCCGGTTATGAGCCTTAAACAAGAATAGCTTTTCATAAGTATTTTTATCTATTTTCCTACAATGTCTCGTCCACCTTATTTTCCAACGTGCCTAGTCGCGTGCTAACTACCTTTAACGCTTGTTAAATAATTAAAATTATTCAGATGTAAAAATCATGTAACAATTAAGCAAATTTTCATAAAAAATTTATTTATTTGGCTTTAAAATTTGACGACAAAACAAGTAGTTGTTTATAAACCAGCTTATATCAACGGCGTTTAAAACGATTAGCGGAAAATTATGTATATTACGGTAAAACCTAAGGCACCTCTTCTACCTCCTCCTCCTCCTCCACCACCGCCTCGCGTAATAAACCAACAACATTTTGAATTCACAAATAAGAAGAAGGAGAAGAAGCCAAAGAGGTTAGAGAAAAAATCACATACAGTATTTCGTAAAATCCAAAATATTCTATTGGGAATTTGGTTTTATATCAAATTATATTTACAAACCTGTGTGGCCCACTGTTATGGATATCTGGTCAAGGATGGTTTAACTCTATTGGAAAGAGTTTTCTGGCTAATTTTAATGGCTGTTAGTCATTATGTTTGTTTCTTTATTGCCATGCAATCGATAACACGTTTTATGAACAAAAACAGTTACGTTGGCATTGAACGTAACTATTTCGATTGGAATACCACACTGCCAAGCGTAACCATATGTCCCATGGAACGATTAAATCCTCAGAAATTTGATGAATTTTGCGAGTAAGGAAAAAGCTTTTAAGCCAACAAAAAAAAATAAGCTTTATTTTATAGTGTGAATTTTTTTGTTCTTAGAATTTATAATATAAATGGCCAGCAAAAGGAAGAATTTTTCGATTTTTTAGAAAACTTGGCCAATTCTACATATTTCAATTTTCAAGATATACCCCTGCATAAGAGTGTGGAGAGTACTTTGGACAAGATACAAATAAAGCCAAATAAATATATGGAATTAATATATAATTTAACAGCCGATGATACCATGAATCCTAATGAAAATGAGCGAGTTCGTACCGTGGACAGTGGAGCAAATATACATACACGACAAATTTTAAGTGAAAATGGTCTATGCTATATGACGAATAGTTTTTTACCCGAAAAATATACAGCACGTTATTTAATATTTGGTGAATATCCCGAGAGAAATATCTATGAAGAGGAGGCTCAAGTTCGACAGGTCCAGCAGGGCTCCTATCCCGATAAGTATATAGATTTCAGTTTTATTGGCTTTCAATCGGCCTTGGATGTAAGTTTAGGTTTTTTTTTTCAAATATTATTGAATTACTTTAATAATTTCTTAATTAAAGTTTTATGCTCACAGTCCCTTTGAAGTCATGAAGGTGGATAATAATTTCGGTTTTACCACGGAAAATATATATTATGAACCGAGTGTTACCGAAATAACAACAACAGAAAATTTCGAAATGTAAGTTCAGGAACACCAGAAGGGCTTCTAAGCTTTTTGTTATAAATTAAAAAAAAAAAAAACCTAGAAAAAAATTTCCTCCGCAATTTTCAAGTAAGATTAATTTTCTTAAAGTTAGAAAATATTTTGTATTCTCGAGATCAATGTCGCAATAGAAAAGCTTAGTTCACAAAAAATATTAAAGCTCTTATTTAAAGCTCTTTGTCTTTATTTATAGCTCTTTGTCTTTATTTAAAGCTGGCTTACGAGAATTGATGTTTGAAATTTTGTAATAAATATCCAATTTTTTTTTAAGCTATTGCATAGCTTCTATCGCGGGCTTTGAGGCGACCGAATCAAGAAATTTTGAAACGTTTGTTTCTTAAGTCTTTTGTTTTTGAAACGAAAAAACCTGACACCAAGTTTGTTTCTTAAAAGTCTTTTGTTTTTGAAACGAAAAAACCTGACACTAAGTTTGTTTCCGAAGTCTTTTGTTTTTGAAACGAAAAAACCTGACACTAAGTTTGTTTCCGAAGTCTTTTGTTTTTTAAGTATTTAAATCGCCCTATGTATGTTAACCCCTAAAGTATGCTATTGATTTTGATTTCATTAACATACAGTATTGCGAGAAAAACAACTGAGTTATTAAACAAAACGTAATAATATAATTGCATAAGTTGATAAAAAATGCTATGCAATAGCTTTACCGCGGCAGACCCCGAGTGCCACATATCTTTTTTTTTCATTTTCGCCTAATGAAAAGCCAATTCAAATTTATTATAGAATTTTCGTGCCGCTGTTTTGTTCCAATGTACATATATTAAGAAATTTAATTAAAAATATTTATTTGAAAAAAAAAATGCTTGAATTTTAATGTTTAATCTTTTGTTGCAGTGAATCAAATATACGTCAGCGTAATTGCCGCTTTAATCATGAGTCCAATTTAACACATTTTCCGATTTATACGAAAAATTTGTGCATGCAAGAGTGTCGCCTAAATTTGGTATTTAAAGTCTGCAAATGTATACCGCATTTTTATCCAAACCGATGTAAGTAAGAACTTAATATATTTATGTTTAAATGAGTGATTTATTATGTTCTGCCATGTAGGCTATATTTAATTATTGGTAATTTTCGTTTTTTCCCTTGATCGGGATCTAAATTTACTTTTCGTATGAGTTGAGAAAATGTTACTAATACCAAAAGTAAGGTAGAAAGACATGATGAAACATGACCTACATATGTGTTATTTGTATGTATGTATATTATTTGTTTTCATTATATGCCCTTTAATCTTGCTTCAATTGAATTGATAGAGCTGGATGTGATACAGTGTCTAACCCCAAATTATAGTTCACACCTAAAATAAGAGTTATGATGTGGTTGTCAAACTCAACTCTACTTTTAGTCAGCTGTTCATTTAGTTGGTCGCGATAAGATTTAACACATTTAACAATTAAAAAAAAAATGGTTGTGAATCATAATACAAAAAAAAATTTATCGAGTTGAAGTGTAATTTAACTTAGTTGGGTTGTGGATCTTAATACGGGCGTTCTCAAATTGTTCTCAAGGGGACCACCACGTCACTCTAAGTTACTAGTTCTTTAACTATGTTGCGATATTACTTACCTGGCATTTATAATTTTAAAGTTTAAGTTCATCTATGTGAGTGCAAGACAATCTGTAAATTCCGGAAGCAGTCAGTAGGATTCCCATCAAAGGATCTGCTAAAAAGAATTCACTTGTACTCGCAACTTTTGCAATAGAAAAAAACATACTTACAATTCGAGCTATTAAATATAGGAGTAATATTTATATATAACTGACCGGTAAGGCTACAAACTTCGTTTAGTTCCTGCAGCGCCACTTATTGAAAATACAGGGTGAGGTATACTACTTTGTTTTGCTGCCAGTTTGGTAAACATTAGTCTTGACAGTTCATATTTGGCAGTCGCGAAGTAGACTCGTGGCACATTTATTATGGAAGACTCTTCGATAAACCAACATGTTTTAATCGTTAAAACATTTTATCAAAATCAATCATCGATTAATGTGACGACTAGAAAGATGTTGATTGGCCTCCACGGTCGCCTGATTTGACTGCTCCGGACTTCTTTTTGTGGGGATATATAAAAAGCAAGGTTTATGCAAACAAACCAGAAACACTTGAGCAACTCAAAAAAAAAAAAATATTCGTGATGAAATTAATGAAATACCGCGTGAAATGTGTGAGAATGTAATGAAAAATGTGCTCAAAAGGGCTCGCATTTGTGAGGCTAACAGAGGCGGACATTTATCTGATATTGTATTCCATACATAATTGCCGACATTAAATAAAACATTTATCAATATAAGATTCATTCTCTTTTATTTAATCAAAAATTCAATAAAGTAGTATACCTTCCCTGTGGACACCCTGCATTTAGACTTATCTTTTCTCTACAACTTTGCGTAGCAATTCCAAACAAAGCCGAAGAACGAAGTATTTAATTTGGTTCACTCGTTTGCAAGTTTTAAGCATCCAAATACACTGGATCCGGTTTCTATAACCTGGGCAACGATTAGTTAAGTTATTTGTTGTCGGTTTTATTGTTTTGAGAGAAACCTCGCTATATTTAAGAGAATCAATATATTATCATTATTATTTTTATAGTTCACTTATTTGTTTGTGCAACTGTTTAACTAATATTTCCTCTCTTCATGAATTAAAATCTCCTTTTATAGTTGGTGACATAAAACCGGTGTGCGATTACAGAACTTTAAGAAAATGTTTTCCCAAAAATGAAGGTAATAAAGAAATATGTATAATAAAGGTTTATTAGTATTAATTGAGCCTCTTTGCAGCATATTTTCTTAAAATGTATCGCACAGTGTCGCATAATAAAATTGAAGATATTGTGCCCTGTTATTGTATGCAAAACTGCATGAATTCCGTTATAAGTTTAAGAGTTTCGGTACGTTGAGAACAGTTTTAAAGAAAAATTTTTTTTAAATAAAATTTTTTAAATTTTTCTTTTAGATTTTGACCAAAACAAAAGAGTTTTTCGGAGGCAAAGGCACCATTTTATCAATGAAAGATTGGCCTACTATACGCTTTAAGAGACAAACCATTTTCACTTACACCGATTTGATGGGTGAGTGGAAAATTTTAAGCGAATTGTAGGTGTATGTGTATACATTTGAATAATTTTCTTTTCAGTTTACATCGGCGGTACAGCCGGACTCTTTTTGGGTTTCAGTGTCTTGGGTGTCCTCGAAATGATTTACTTTTACACCATGCGTTTGTTGTTCCACTTACTCGGCTACAAATTGTGAAATATTTTATAGATTTCATGAGACTTTTAATTAAACATTTTTAATTGCACATTAATTTTGCCAATTCTCTTAATAAATTTACTTTATGTAAAGCTTAATAATTTTTCAATAATATTTATTAATTTTGCTTATTTGAATATGTTCTCTTTTGTTTCATTAGTAGCGTCTCTTTTTTTTTACTTTGTATTGTCTTGAATATTTGAAGTAATACAAAATTTTAATTGATATTTTTTAATAAAATAAAACATACATTTTTTTAACTATTCGATTGGCTTTTTTGTTTTGTTTCGCTTTAAGTTATTTTAAAAATTATAAAAAAATAAACTTAGAAGTAAGAAATTAAATTACAATATAAACTCTTTTATAAAACTCTAAACATATACTCTCGCTCTCCCTCACGCCCTAGGCGAACTTATTTACAAGGTGACAGCGGCTTTAGAACAACAAATACAACAATGCAAAAATATCAGGCGAAATATCTATAATACGTTATTGAACAGGCTGTCTGTCCATTTAAACAAAATAAATCAAAATATAACCAGTTATTTTGCTAAGGCCACCTTGTAAAATTAATTTTTTTTTATATGCCTGACTTTTGGCTGTTGTGTCGCGCTGTCTCTCTCTCTCGCTCTTTCTCTGGCGCGCTCGTTTCCTCTCATCGTATTTTACTGCAGGAATAACAGCATTTGTGTTGATAATACTCATAATTACACAGTTTTGCCTTAATAGCCCACTGACAGTTGGCAATTTCATCTAAACAAGATATAAGGGCGCCATCATTTTGAATGCGATCCGAACGATTTTCTAAAGAAAAAAAAAAAGTTATACAAATTCTAAGTAATTTTGAAATGACTGTTTCAGACCGACCTTCACATTTGTGTGTATTACAACTTCTGTAAATAGGCTCTCTTATAGAGTAACGGCATTTATTGGATTCTCTTAAAGCATTTTCATGACCATCATATTCCAAACATTTGACCGATCGCCGCTGTGTGCCCGTATTACAAGATTTAGTGCACTTAAAAGATTTGAAAGTTTATATGAAAAAGGAGAAACGAATATAACTAATAATTTGCAGCCTACCTCTGACCATTCAGAATAATGCCATCGGGGTCCACAATATTCGACTTCTTCATGAGAGCATTTCTCTGTCTTGGCAGGTTTTAATTCTGGCTTACAGTCCTCATCATCTACTATTAGCTGACTTTGTATACACAAGACTTGGCGGTTTCTAGTCAAATTGAAACAGTTTCCATTGCAGGGTGACCATGGTCCGGAAAACCATTCTCCCGCTTCACAGGCATCGGAACGTTCACATGTTCGGGTGATCTCAGGCGTAGTACGAAAATCACATCTCTCTGAATTGGGCTTAGAGCGATCACAGTATATAGTTCGATATTCTACGCCCATGCCACAATCTGCCGAACAATATTGATTCCAATCGGACATTAACCAGGTACCTGCTCTTTCATTTCTTCTCACAATGGAATGCGTAGAATTTGAACTTAAGCCATGCAAGCGATAGCGCTGATTCGAACGTCTTCGATTCTTGGGACAGTCACATTGTTTTTTAACCACCGGTTTCTCTTCCATACAAGCGAAACTATCGACGTGTATGACAATGCCCGAGGCCAATTCCTGTACACAACTTAATTCACGTTCTTTGGCGCCTTCTCCATGATGACAACGACACTCACCCCAATCATCTAAACGCCAATAAGCTGGACACGGTTGGGTGTTACATCTCAAAAGATTTTCATTAATTTCAGGCTTTTCCGCTTGCAAACACCTACGCTGAGAATAGTATCGCAAAGGATTCTCTCGTACACATCTTATAATGGGTGTTTGAGTACCACCGCCACAAGATTTCGAACACGTACTAAAGCCAACCACTTTCCAATTGAAACGTCGCCGTTTAGAGCCGTAATTGATACTGGCCGATATATCTTCGCTGCCAGACTTTAGAAAGCCATCATTTTCTAAAGACACCTCGTTTTCTTCCGAGTCCGAAGTGATGGGCAACAAGTATTCATATTTAATGCCGGGATTTAACGTTTTACTGAAAATCTACAAGAGAAAAAGATGGAAATATATTTTTTTCTAGTTGGAAATGCGAGCAAGAAACAACATTTAAAGAGAAATTGGCAATTTGATATTAGCGACTAATTACTACGGAGTCTGGTGATCGCACTGTTGTCAGCACAGTAGAAACGAATTCGTTTTTTTTTCATTTTAAGAGAATTTACATAAAGTAATGTTGTCATATCTTCAAATTCATCATAACAAATAAGCACTGTTGAGAGAACTTTTATAGGAAAATTCATCAAAATTTGATGTTTTTTAATAACAAAATCTTTAAAATCTGCATTTTGTTTTAACAAATCTTTAAAATAATTTTTTTTTTTTATTTTTTTTTTTAATTAGGACCAGCACTCATGGGTTGACCACTACGTATGCATGTGCCGCAACTCAGGGAGAAAGATAGGGTAGAGAAGATGTAGAAAATTTAGAAGACTTAACTCTTTCATAACTCTGTCATATATTTAATTTTCAAAAAATCTGCATTTATCGGTCAAAAATCTCAACTTGACATTTTAGAGTAATCAAATTTACAAAATACCGATAAATCTGCACTTCTGGAAACAGTGTAAATTATTGTAGCTTATTTCAAGTACGGGGATATATAGCGAATTTTAAAGAGTAAAATCTTTATTTTTGAAATAATTTTTATATGAAGTACCAATAATTTGACTCTATCGACAGTCACTGAATATTAATTTTCATTTTCTATTTTAGAAGAACTGTGTAACCAGGTAGGAATTTGTCCCAAAATTTGTCGATTTTATGTTTGTTTGTATGTGATAAAATAAGCACAATTGAAAAAAAATATATTTTCTTTTTAGTTAATTTTGACTTTTTGTTGTAAATTCTAGAGATTTTCAGTTTTTGAAAGGGGATTTTTGGGCTCACCATTTTTTAAATTTGGGTCATGAGGCAATATTTAATTGGCACACTGTTCAAAAGAATAAAAATGTTTATGTTTCCTTAATAGAAAAAATAAAGAGAACATGTTAATTTTTGAATTTCTCTTTCTCTCTCTCTCTCTCTCTTTCTTCTTTTCGGCATCAAATTCTGTGCAAAATATTGTAAATGAGTGCCAGAATTTTATTTGTATTTATATTTAATTTAATTATATTTTTTTTCGCTTACATACCATCAATTCCACATTATCCCTTATGGGTCCCGTGCAAGTAACCCATTCGGTAACACCTTCGCCATGATCTTTTAAGCCATCTAAACGATGATAATCAAAGACAGAGCCGGCAGCTTCATAAGCACCACTTTCCGAAACAGAATTATCACCATTGATAATATAACTGTCATCATCGGTACTCAGCACTGGAAAAATTTTAAGTAAAAATTATTTTCTTCTCAATTAAATGATTGATCTTGTTGAATCGAATAAGTCCATTTTAGAATTTTTATAGATAAATTGATATATATTATATAGAAATTGGATGACCTGTGATAAACATCCCGTTTATATACAAAAATTAATTAAACTTATCAATAAAATTTTTAAGTTAGGGGCTATTCACATAGTACGTATTACGTTTTTCGGAAATTCTATACAACCATCCTTCCTTCTTTTCAATTGTATTTTTACAAAATTTTCAAATAAAATTCAAAAGTACATAACAAATTTTTTAAGCGGAACCACAGCTCCTCCCCCATTTCCGCTTCCGTTACGTAATATGAGAACATCCCCTTACGACAACTTTTGTTGTTAGGTAAATAATCAACACTACCAAGACAGCATATATCGGGCCTTTATGATTTTTTTTTGTTCTTGTTGTACAGTGTAATTTAACGATCACTTAAGTTTTGATAGACTTAAATAATTTCTAAATTACTCGTACCCAATTTTTATTCTTTTTTACTCACCTAATAAATTCATGCTATTTTTCAATTCTGTTATGGAAATGTTCGAAGCACCTGCTGGTATTGTTGCAACATGTATATAGGCGTCGTCGGGCAGAGGATCTCGTGTAAATAAACCAGTTATAGGACGGCATAATAAGCCACCACAGCTAACAGCACCACTATTGGCTGAGAGACCAGTTATAATGCCACTGGCGTGAATGGCCTGAAAATTTAAAGAGATTAATTTAAAAATAATTTTAGCAATTAATTCTGAAAGACTAGAAAACGAGCTAATATTCATAGGAGCACCAAGCGAAAAATAAATTAATTTCCAGCTACACATCAGAACATAGGAACAATGGTATTTGAAAGGCAGCAGTCACTACGAGCTTATCAGGGTCCATTCAAAAATATTAAGGAATTGTTTAAGCCAATTTGCCTTTTTTTCTCTCCTGCTTTTTTAAAGTATTTTTCTTATGCAAGTTAAAATTACTTATTTTGATTAATTCACAATAGAGTTACAGCCATGTCACACTAAACTCAATTCCGATCGCTAGTGTTTTCAATTCCAAAAGTTGAGTCATTTGAAAACCAAATATTATAATTTTTTTATTCAAAAAACTTTTTAAATTCAAAGTAACATAGAAAATAAATTATTTTATTAACTTCATTTGTACCATATTGATGGTGGGTTTTGCTACCCTACAAAAACTTTTGGAGTACATGGTCCATTTTAGATAAAAGGAATTGTTTTTGGACTACTCCTTTGTAATGCAGCCGTGAACTATTTCATTTGTACACAAACATTTATAGTTAAATACCATTTGACAACACTAAAAATGTTTGGAGTAAAATTTCAACTGTGGCAGCTCCCCTGATAAAATTAAAACAAATTCACGGAAGCTTAAAGAAACATAGAAAACTTTTGTTTCAATAGGAATTCAATTTGATAGACTTGTATGATATGCTAGCCATTCTAGGGTATATGCTACCAACAATAAGTTCGTAATATACATATACAGATATTGAATGATTTCGAAATTAACCCCTGTGAGTGCTCCATGGAGTAGCAAAATAGAGTAGTTTCGAAACTTATCCCTGTGGGTACCCCTTGGATTAGTAACATAGAGTAGTTTTTGGGTCACGTAGCTGGACCTAGAACATCGCAATGTAAATTGGACCATGTTTTTCCCTTATATTTGGATTTGTTTTGGAGTAGTTCCGTGGAGTAGGCATACGCATGTACGGACTAGTCTCATTTTTATAACAATTAAAACAAACGCGTATGGGTATAAAAAAATACAAAATAAACGGAGTCTGTCTGGAGACTGTAAATCAAAAACTAGAGGAATAAAAAAAAGACGTGTGACACTCGGGGACTGCCGCGGTAAAGTGCATTGCATTTTTTATCAACTTATGCAATTCCATTTTCAGCTTTCTAGATATACTGGAAGTAACCCATACAAAGAAGAGGCACCCTACTCCCCCAGGTAAAAAGTGCCTTACCTTAGTATCCTATGTCCTTCTCCTGGTTATAAGCTACCTGCCCACCAATTTTCAGCCAAATCAATTTAGCCGTTCTTGAGTTATAAATAGTGTAACTAACACGACTTTTTTTATATACACATATAAAAATCCCCTCAAAAACCCAGAAATCTCAGGAAATTTCCCGGGAAAAGGTGGTAGCACTGGATGGGAACTCCCAAAAACTTGGACAAAAATCCCCCCAAAATCCCTGAATATTTCCCGGAAAAGTGGCAACACTGGACATTTAAAAATTTCCAAAGCGGCAACAATGTATAGTCATCATACTTAGACTATACAAATAAGAAGTTTTCACTTCAAAAAACAAAAGACTTAAGAAACAAACTTAGTGTCAGGTTTTTTCGTTTCATAGACAAAAGACTTAAGAAACAAACTTTTCAAAATTTCCTGATTCGGTCGCCTCAAAGCCCGCGATAGAAGCTATGCAATAACTTAAAAAAATTAATTTAAAACTATTTCGATCGGAATGAGCGATTTGCACGGTAAGAAGGCTTTTCCTAGATTTTTTTTTTTTTTTTTTTTGGAAGCAAGTGTCAGCTAGATTCCAAGTGCTAGATTTTATATATGATCAATTTTAAAAAAGACAATTATATCGTTGATCTCATGTAGAGAGGTTCTAACTCGACTTTTTTTCGAAATTGACTTTTTCAGTGATTTGAAAACATTTCACACACATACACCTCTTCACAAAAATTTAATGTAATATTATCAAAAATAACGGTTTTACAAGCATTTATATCATAACAGTTATTTCTGCAAGGTTGCAATTAAGTGAGTTACGATCTTTCTAAATGAGACCAGCGATATGCAGTTCAAACTTACCAGTACCATCATGAAGAATTTATTTAACATTTTATTATGAAACATATTTGTATTTTGACTTCTTCGTAGATGATAATAATTAACGTAATCCGTCTCAACTATTTAATATTTGCATTGATAAATATTTTTTATAGCTAAATTAAATCAAAATAATATGGTCTTCATTAATTTATGTCGATATTTCGTTACTAAGCCATAACCTGTTTCATCATTTATATGATATCAGAGTTCGATATTGTATATTTAAATAATTAATTCAAATTTATTGTATAAAATTTGCAAAGTCAAAACATTTAGCACTTTAATTGCTATATCTTTCGCCGTTACTTCCATCATTATTAAGTAATTAATTTTTCAAACTTAGTTTCATTATACTTTTGAACTGATAATGACATTATCATGGTGAGTCTATGGTGATCACTTGAATCGAAATGAGTGTTTGATAAAAGTGATTTATAAAAATTCGTAATAGTTGGCTAATTAACAAAAAAGAGGGCGTATTTAATAATGGGATATTGATAAGAATTTCAACCGAATTTACAGATATGAAAATTATGCTAACGATCGATAAGTGGTACTTAATCAAAAATGGTTTATAAATCAAAAACCGTAAATAGTTTTCAATAGCGTATTCATAAAGATTAGACGTTAGATATATTGTGAGAATGTACAAAAAAAAAAAAAACAAGGTTGCAAATACTGATCCCAGAAGGGGGGGTCCAACAGGACTGTACTTGTATCGTTGTTTTAATGCATTTTAGATGGTTTTAAAGGCCCGCCTCCATTTCGCCCATAGCTATACGAGAGTAAACATAAAAAAATTATGTAAGTCTTGCGGAAAACACTACAATGAACAGTTAACCCTCTGACTCTTTGATATATAAGTATGGCTTTTTCGCACTTCCTTAAAAGCGGAATGAAAATCTCCTTCAAGCGGCGATGTTGTGACCTAAAACGTCGTAAATAATTAGTTTTTTATCAAAGTCTGCTATAGATCTTTTAATACACAAAAGGCCGGGCACATACGCCTTTTTCAACAGACATTAACGCAAAATGACGGATAATGTTATAAACTTATTCTTTATTTTTTTATAACACCACCAAACCTTTATTAAATCGAATAAATTTTAATTTAAATTATTTTATTTTCGAATGAACAACAAATCCAAAAGAAAGAAAAAATCAAATAATAGTTTTCAAAGTACTCAACGTACGTTAAAAGTTGCCCAACTTTGTACTTTGCGTTGATGGAGAAGTACTGTATGTGATCAAGTTCATAAGAAAACATGTAAATATGTAAACTTAGCTGTCAGTTGAAAAAGGCGACGTATAACGTATAACGTATTTAAAGCTTGAGGGTGGTGTTGGCTGAAGTGGTTAGCGCGTTGACTACTAAGCAAACAATGACTTGGGTGGGGCTTGGGTTCACCCTGGCCACACAGAAAAAAATATTTAATTTTTTTTTCAATTAACCCTTTAATTCAAAATATAAAAAAAATTTGATTAAATATTTAATTTATTTAATTAAATTTTTAATTGTAATAAATAATTTTAGTTAGTAAATGTATAAAAATTTAATTGATACTATTAATTTGTTTACTGGTGCAAATTTAATTAAATTTTTAATTGAAATCAATTTTTATTTTTTTCTGTGCAGAGCAAGTCAATCAACATCATAAATTTCTCTAATGTACATTAGTGAGACATTGTATTAATTGTTGTTGGATTATTTAAGTGATGAAGGCATAGCACTGCTCACTAAAAAACTGTTCCGACAGCGATTGATGCTGTTCCAAGCTAATGTACACAACATGGCCCTCCTTCGTCGGTTAGCAGAAATATCGACGAAGTAAAAAAAATTAATAAAAATGCCTGCTAATATAGCTTAACAAAGGTAATGCGTCTATTTAACACCAGAGACGCTGCTCTAAAAAAAAATAACATAACGCGGACAGCGGAGTTGTAAAAGGGTTAAGCCTTCTAAATTTTCAACATCTATCTTCTCTACCCTATCCCTCTACCTGAGTTCCGGCACAATGCACTGCATACGTAGAGGTCATCTTCTGAGTGCCGGTTCTTATTCACAAAAAAAAAGCAGAAAATTCAAAATGAGCCCCAGTTATAAACCAAAATTTTAAATGTGTTTTAGGGTTAATTTCATACTTATCAACAATTAATGCTAAATTCTGGCCATGGTATAATAAACCAGGTGGCAGCAGGAGAAAACAAGAACTTGGCGGCAGAAGAAAAAGTAAAGCCAGAACAGCTCGTTCTCTCAAAAATATAACCAAAAAACAAGTCTTTGACATTTGGAGCCAAAAAAATAAGTAGGGCAAAAATTGTCAGATGTCGTAGCGCAGCCACCTTGTTTAGTACGCCCTGATTCTGCCACAATGCCGGATTTTAGAAAGTCCGTTTATATTAAAAATAAGTTAAATTTGGCTAAATAATTCAATTACACAGGTGACGAGTAACCTGGTACGCAGTGCCAGACTTCTCCTTTTATTTTTTTTTTCGTGTTACCAGAAACACGTGAAAATAAAATTTTCGAAAAACCTTTTGAAAGGCTGAGATCACTTCAGACGAGTTGATATGAACATATGACCACTTAAAGCCTGATTGATGATAACCAGATTACCTTTCAAAGTTTTTTCTACTGTTGCCAGACTTTTTTTTCTTTGTTGTCAGAAACACTTCAAAACGAGTGAAAAATCATTGCAGAGGCTGGAACCACTAGGGAAACTTTTAAAACAACATGGATTTACTTTAGGCATATTTCCAGATTGCCACAGCACCTGTTAAAAGTTTTTCAGGACTACCAGACTTCTTCTTTTTTGCTTGCTGTCAAAAGCACGCGAAACCCCTTTTGAAATGCTGAGTTTCGAAATAGAACCACTTAGAGTAAATCAACTAGATTATAATTAAAGGAAAGAAACTTTAATTTCAATGCATGCCTAATGGAAATTTTTATAAAACTTTGAAAACTAAGAGGTCTACACAATAATGTGATTTTTCTTAACTTAATAATTCTAATTTGCATTAAGCATGTCTATGTGCATTTCATTGAAGTTTATGCCAAATCATCAGTAGACTACAATCAAATTTTATTTATCCTTTTAATAAAGAACTTGTTAAAAACTGCACGTGGACAATTTTGCAAAAAAACTGTGAATTCTTAAAATTCAAAATTAAATGAAACTTTATCATATTTTTTATTAGAACCTGCTCTTAGGGTATGACCCACCACGTATGCAGTATATTGTGGAAAGGAGGGAGTAGCGTTTTTGGACTTTCGATCGAAACCCTACCATAATATGAGTGACAGGAAAGACCTCTGCGAGAAGTTTATTCCACATACGAGCAGTTCGGCTAAAGTTAGAATTCCCTCTGTAACCCGTAGTGCAATTCGCTGGCATTTCGACCACAAAGGTATGTGCCCTTAAAGAAGAAACGTGTTTTACGTGAAAAGTGACGGGTTTCGGAAACAAGTTTTCACTACAACACATTACGTCGTAGTAGCGATAGAATTACACCCTACATTTCGTGGATGCTCCAGTGAGTCAATAGAGCTGGCCACCCTACTGATCGAGCATCTTCAAAATAAACTTTGAAGCACCGGCCCATACATGAGAGCTGTGTTCCATTTTTGGTCGAATATAGGTTCTTTATGTATTAAGGAGATCAGATGGACTGAAGTATGTCTTACACCGTCTCAAAAAACCGAGACACTTCTTTAAAGACATAAAAAATTTTATCATTCTATCGAACATCACAATTAGTTGCTAAAGCTGGATTCACCCATTGTTTCGGAACAAAATTTTTGTCCGGACAAAATTTTTTTTATATGAAGTTTGAGGTTTCTCTTTTTGAGAGTGAGAGAAAAAGAGAACAAAATTTGTTCGGAACATTTTTTGGTTGAATTGGTTTAATTTTAAATTTTGTCCGGACAAAGTTGAAATGAGCTGCCAGCTATTTTATTTTTTCAGCCAAAGTTGAAATGAGATGCCACATAATGTTAGCAGTATGTATAATAAAAGCACATAGTAACTTATATCCAGTAAAAAAACTAACTGAGTTTTATTAATTTTTTTAACATGTAATTTTCTTATTAAACAATAAAAAAATAAGTGCGTTTGACAAATAAAACACCAAATTTAATTCATATGTCACTTGTAAAATTAATAAAACACATGTATTTCATACGGTAGCTTTGATTTTCCGGACAAATTGTTCGAAATGAGTGAATCGTGTTGCAAAAATGTTTCAGAACAAAAAATTTTGTCCGGACAAAAATTTTGTTCGGAAACAATGAGTGAATCCAGCTTAAGATGCCAAGATCATTAAGGACTTCTGCTTTGCGCGAAGTTTTTTGCCCACAAAGGGAAAAAAACTATTAAAAAAAACTCCTTAAACTCACAGATGGATTAACGATTTTTCTCCACATTGACATGATTATGTTTCTGATTTAAAATTTTATATCTTTATTAATCCAATTATTACAGACTACAGAAAGTAGGGGAATATATCTTCATAGCGGGAATAAGAGTATATAAGTCTGTGTTAAAGCATATGCTGCAAAAAATCAAATAAAGAAAGTATTTGGAATTATGAGTACTATAAAGAATTAAATCGAAAACTGCAAAATATTTAAAACGCATTAATATGCTTGAAAATCGTAAGTTATCTCTTCCTCTTCGTAAAAGTGATCTTTATACGGAAGCTCATTTAAGGCTGCAGACAATTTCAGCTCATCAGTATTCATCAAAATTTGCTGCAATAAATTTTCAACTTTTAGTGTATCATTTATGGCATGATTTTTTAAAATTGTCAAAATCTCTTCAAAATATTCTCGATATTCATCATTTAGTGGCGGAAAAGCTAATTGTGAAACAGATGCTTCGATATTAGCGGCGTTTAGACCACTTCTTAGACCCTCCTCAAAATCAGCAAACAGTCTTAAAACATTTTCGGCATCCTTTAAAGTTACACTATTCCGAAGTTTAACAACCAACATGAGGGCCATATAACGAGACTCGATGGGAAGATTTAAGTCACCTTCGTAGTTATTTAAGTTGTCTAAAGCATTTTCCAACATATGCTCAATTTTTGTAAAATGTTGCACAAAGCTTTTGAAATTGTCTATGGCTTGTTCGGCTTTAAGTGCTTTATCTTCTGTAGCGGGTTCTGCTATTAAAAAACCACCAAGTGTTTTTCGCTCTTCATTAAAAACTTCCGCTAATTTATGATCAGCAGAATTTCTTTTAGGATTGTTTAGCAATACTTGTCTGATTCTTCGATTTAAATATGAAACCACATCGGCCCTAACATAAGTTGTTACGGCCGGTAGAGGCTTCGGTTCTTCTGATTGTGTATCAGTAGCATCAGAGCTTTCACTCAGGACTTTTGGTATAAAAACCATTATTAGTACGCTGAAGATTACAGCAGTATTTTTTATTTCCATTTTTCTAATACTCTTTTTACTGTTTACACTGGGATTTGAATGTTCCTGTCTTAACTGTTTAAATTTTCTGAAACTCACTTCTTTTATAACACAATTTTTCTTTTTCAATATTAATTAATATTTAAGGTTTCAAAAAGGCAATAAAAACTTTATGTTTTAAGTTAGAATTGTATCTTTATGTTTTTATTACTTTAAGCACAATATTTATTACGTATAGATTAAAATCTTTTATTTTAATTTAGAAAAAATCTCTCAAGGTAACAAGAAAATTACTTATTCGTTGAAAACAATTAAAGGAAATAATTAAAAAATTCTGCTTTAAAACAGTAGAGGTCTTAGAGTGATAAAACAAAATACATATATTCTGTAGCGGAAAGTTGCTGCTACAAAATATATTACATTTTTCGAAAATCGTCAGATATATTTTAAATAAAAATGAGTCATATCAGATCTGGTTTTGTGGGATCTTTTAGTAACCAAATGTGAATAAGTACAAAATTAACCCTTAATCATATTTTAAGTTTTATCTTACTTATTTTAGTAACCCCAAAAGAACCCTACATCAAAGAGTTGGTGAAGAACCTTGCTAGTTTTTTTGGTGTTGTCAAAAAAAAAAATATTTGCAACAAATTATTGTTGTCTAGTGTTCCAAATATAATATATATATTGGGGTGGGTCAATTTGTTCGGGACCGAAAAACATGACAAAGCGTATAGCAAGGTCGTTATCTACGGAAAATTCTAAGAACTTTTCCCAAAGAAACCATGGTTCTAAAATCAAAATCGAGTTTCCGGTTTTTTAAGAGAAAAGTTATGAGGGGGGTAAAAACACCTCGAATGGTTTAGTGGAAATATACACACTGTGTGGCCGAACTTGGCCTGTTACAAAATATTTAATTTATTTAATGTAATTTCTTTAAACAAAACTTTTCTACAACTTAATCGAATAAATAAAAATTTTAAAGTAATTTTTTTCCACTCATACGAATGCAATCAACCGTTTCCTTTTTCAATTAAAAAAATTATGCCACACTTCACAGTCACAGTCATCATCGTCCACAACAACAACAACACCAATAAAAACATCTTCTTCATAAAAAGAAATTGATGTTACAAATTGCTTATAAAAAAATACTACACAAATATTTGCTTTAAATACGTGAAATATTGTAGTCAAAGAATATCATCAAATATTGAAACAAAAATATGTAAATAAATAAATAGACCGGTTTAAGAAATATAAACCAATTCCCAAGATAAATATGTAAAAACTCCCCACCCTTTTAGCACCAGAAAGTATACAACACTTATTACACTGTATAGCAGGGGGAAGGAAGTATGAAATTATATATTATTTATTTATGTACGCAAAGTGGCACATAATTAAACAACAAAGTTGCCAGATGTAGAAATAAATAATTTACTCATGTGGTTATAATTCAAGTATTTAATTCCAATTCAGTCGAATTCGGATAAGAGCGCGCTGTTTAAATGAAAAAATCGCTTATTTAAAAATAAAAATTGTTATTTATTATTTTTCACCAATTTCAAAGCACTTGTATTCGCTTAAAAGAAAATCCGTTTAAAAGAAACCACTTTACTATTAATTGGGGTTTATCGCATCTGGTCGCTATTGGCGACTTTCAGTGATTCTTTCGTTTCGAGCTTTTGTCAGCTTTGGCTGCCATATACATATCAAAAGACTGGTCTAACTTTGAGATTGAAAATTACACTGCTCAGCAGCAAAATCCCCCTTTAAATAAAACTATGTAGACTATATGGATTTTGATGTGCTAAACTCAAATCCGTTTTCGGTTTTTCTCTACCACGTAGGGTTTTTTTATGGGCGTGACAATTTTGTCCCCCTAAATTAGTCAGGTACGAAGACATATTTCAGACTACCTCGAGAACGACTCATCCGATTTTCATAAGCAAAACACCAAAAGATGCGTAACAAAATTATATTTAATTTAGTTCAAAATAGTTTTTTTCTATATTTTATCGTTTTGGAATTATTCAAAAATTTAAGAGGGGAAAAATTTTTTTTGCAAAATTCATTACTTTTTTTTTCAGTTTAAAAATGCAAGAAAAGAAAGAAAAAGCAAATAATTTATATTTTGCACATTTTTCTGATAGCTTAATACCTCAAGAATAAAATAAGGTTTAAATCATGAAAAACCATTAACAAATGCTGATTTTATTCTCAATTTATGTATGTATGTCTACAGTCAACCTTTCATATTGCAACAGGATTGCGCAATGGAAATAAAGGACAAGGGTGTTTCGTATGGTAGGTAAAAAAATACATGTAAGTGAAATGCAGCTAAACAAGAAATACTGTAATAAAGTGTTCTTATTATTTTTTTTTTTTTTTGTTATAAAGTCGGTTTATTCGTTCATAAATTGTCATACCACAATTGCTTGTGAAACCAAGAGGTCAAGTGTTGTTCACTAATAAAAAAAAAAATTGAAATTGCATCTAAATATAAAACCATCCAAAAAAAAGGGGTCAGTGATCATTTTATACAAATATTTTTGGTTAGTACTGTAATTTAAAATATTCTAATGAAGAAACGAAATAAAAGTTTTATATCAAATTTTGTTACAGAATGCAAAATGTCAATTATCGACGATCCTAACAAATGAAATTATTAAAATCTGATAAATTACCGAGCAAAGTTTTCAATCAAAACTACCCTCACATTGTTTTCGTTTTACGATCTCCAATCACACAATTTACACATCTGGCCACCTATTGGCGCTAAAATTCCTCATACTCACTAACAAACACTTCATTTGATCACTCATCGAAGCTTTTAGCAGGCTGTTTGCTAACTTTTTTCATGGGTACTTAGGGATATAAAAACATACTTGCGAACAACAAAGCAACACTATCGAACAACATTAAAATAGAAAAACAAAAAAAACAAAGAGCTGTTTTTCATATGAAGCAATAATAATGACATATAAAATGCATGTGGAAATTATTAAATGGAAGCCGGCAGGATTTTAAAAATATTCGGCTAAAAGAGTTAAATTTGTATACCGAATAGTAAGAAAAGTTTAAAAAGACATTAAAATTTATCGACAGAAGATTTTAAAAAAAGTACCTTTGAAAACAATTCGCCGCCAATAAAGGAAGCTAATATTGAATATCAGTTTTCAGAAAAATTATCATTAGAAATAAAAAGTACCTGTTATAAAGTTTGCTTTTTTATAAAAAGTACAATTTGTAAAAAGTACATTTTTTAAAATATACCTTTTATTAAATGCACCTTTTACACTAAGTACACAAGAAAAGTATATTTATTATTTATTTAAAATATTACCTTTTGTAAAACATACCTTTTACGAAAAGTACCTTTTATAAAAAAATTTTTTTATAAAAAGTTCTTACTACGAAAATTATCTTTTAAAAAAAGTACCTTTTGTAAAATAATATGTCTTTATAGAAAGTGCTATTATAAAATGATTTTTTTCTAACAAGTACCAATCATAAAAAGAACATTTTATAAAAAGTACTTTATATTAAATGTGCCTAAAAGTACTAAAAGTACCTTTTATGAAATGTACCTTATGTAAAAAGTACCTTTTATAAAAAGTACATTTAATAAAATGTACCTTTTATTAAATGCAACTTTTACACAAAATACATTTTATAAAATGTAACTTTTATTAAATCTATCTTTGATAATAAGTGTTTTTATAACAAGTTTTTATTATGAAAAGCATATTTTAAAAATATTAGCTTTCGTAAAACATATATTTTACGAAAAGTACCTTTCATAAAAAATTTTTTTATAAACAGTTCTTATTACGAACAGTATTTTCTATTAACACTAGATTTTGTAAAAAGTACCTTGTATTATTTGTACATTTTATTAAAAGTACTTTTTAAACAAAAATTTTTCTATAAAAAGTTCTTGTTATGAAAACAGTCTTCTATAAAAATTACTTTTTGTTCTTATTAGGAAATGTGTATTTTATAAAAATTACTTTTTGAAAAAATTATATATTTTTGAAAAATGTATATTTTATAAAAAGGACTTTTTGTACAAAGTAAGTTTTATAAAAAAAAAATTACCTTTTATAAAAGCTACATTTTATAAAAAAATCATTTTAAAAAGTACCCTTTTCAATAAGTACGTTTTAAAAAAAGTTAACTAAGACTGATTTCATAAAAAGTATTTTGTGTAAAATTTTCTTTTGCATAAAGTACCTTTTAGTAATGATACTTGTTCAAAAAAATAAATAGAAATTATTTTTAATAAATATTATCGTTTATAAAATGAACATATATTTTTCAAAAAAAAAAATCTTTTACAAAAGGTACCTTAAATTAATAGTAACTTTTAAGAGAAATTGCTTTAAAAAAAGTCTATTTTAATAAAAATTACACATTAAAGAAAATAAATTACTTTTTACAGATTACCGTTTTTCAAAGTACCTTTTATTAAGAGTACCTTTTATTAGGAGTACCTTTAATAAAAAGTAACTTATAAAAAAGTACGTTTTATAAAAACTGCAATTTTTATAGAAGTACCTTTTTATTAAAAGTGCCATGATAGACAGCTCCTTTTACATTAAATAAATTTTATAACAATTATATAAAATAAAAAGTACTTTTTAAAAAACGTACCATTTACAAAAAGTTATTTAAAAAAGCACCCTTTTTTTAAGATTTACCTTTTATGAAAAGTGCGTTTTATATGACGTATTCTTTTTTATGAAAAATACCCTTTATAAAATCTACCATCAAATGATATTTCCTAGAATTTTCCAACATACAAAAATATTCGGCATAACAAAATATTGGTAACTACCGAATATTTTACTTTAAATTTCATACACTGGCGGCATATCGCTTCCACATGTTTATATGCAATATTTTAATATGCTGTTGTTTTTATTGAAGTAATTGGCCCCTGCAGTATGCTGCAGTCAATAAATGCATTTGCATGTTATGCCAAAAGAATAGAGAAAAAAAATTTTTAATAAAAGGGGGCGGGTGAAACCAAGAAGGAACTGAAATATGTATGTACAATTATACATCCATACTAGTACGTACGTATATAGTATTTCTGCATGTAAATTTTTAGTGTTTATTTAATATACGATGTGATAATTTATGTCTTTATTGTATCGTATGGCATAGTAAAAATAGTAACTTTGCCAACTGTTATCACTTTTTGTTGTTAAATTTTGATTGGTGTTTGTTATTTATTCGTATGTTCGACTGCCAGTTATTGTCTTTACACACACACACACACATGCGACTAGCCCGTAGTATGCAGATACAGTTTTGTTGGCTTACTTTTCTTTTAACTATTCTGTAGCAGAGATTTTGATTATATCGACTCATTGATCTATCTGTTTGTTAACTTGTCATCTTATCAATATGTTCGATGTTGTTTCTGTTGTTGTTTGTTCCATATCAAACGATAAGATAATTGAGGTGTATTCGATAAGCAACAAAAAAAAATCGTTAAGATACATTTAAATTTTGTTTAAATACCTATGCATAAAAAGAGTTTAGTATTTAAGATCTTAACAGAGATTTGCTATTTACAAATTTTATGGCTTTATTAGTTTAGACGTAATCTACTTTCTAAACTTGTTGCTAGACAACGTGTTGCATGTATGAAGTTCAAAGTTTAGTTGCGAGATTATTGGTTTGTTACGTCTTTTTTATTTAATTTTTGCTTATCTTAGAAGCATTTCATCATTACGAGTATTATTGTTTTTTACACTATAAAATCTTTATTCTTAAACCTGCCCACATTTAGTAATAAATGCAAAATGTTTATTAGTGAATGCCAACAGTCTGAAAAGGTTTTGTTTAAAGTAAATTTAAAATTGCAAACAATTCAATAATGACTTTTATTCAATAAACTTTTAAAGCCCATTTCAGATGGCCTTTAATTGCAGGTCATTTTTAAACTCTCCTCTGTGGCATTTGCATTATTCCACAGGTTATAATTTTATCTATAACTGCGTAAATATTGTGTGCGAATTTTTATTCATATCTATGGAAATATTAATGTTTCTCTGAATATGTTGGTCTAAGAGAACATTTTTCTTTCTATTTCTCCAAATAGATAAAAGTAACAAACAAACACTTTTAAACAATTAAGGTCATAAAATGTTTGAATAATAATAAAAGTTTAGCACAGATATAAAAAATAAACAAATTTTATAAAGATTTTAGGTCAACTGTCAAAAGAAGAAAAAGTTACTCACGCGATGCAGATAAAATTTCAGCAGGGCAGCCGAAAGTATGTGATTGCATATTTTTAGCTGTGAAAATAATTCAGACTCCAGTGAAATATCTATACTTTTCAACAGTTTTCAAGAATTTTGACATCAGCTAATTAGTGCATATTTTTGCATTTTCTACTTTTTAAAAAATATTTTCTAAATTTTTCCATCATATTTTGCTCTTTTTAATGAGCAATATCCTTATTTTTTTTGGTAATAAAAAAGGATCCAAAAACACCGTGTTGTGATAAAAAATATTTAGTGTTTTTCCAAATTTTTTTCCAATTCCATACATTTTTCCGTACGGGGAATTTTGGGCCCAAACGAAATATCTACACGCTAACGAAATGTTTAAGAATTGCATATTTCCTACTATACAGCATATTTAAATACATATATATTTTACTTTATAAAAAATATTATCTAAATTTTCCAGCATATTTTGCCTTTTTATTCGTAAAATCTCATCGTGCAGCGGGCGCTACAACGTATTTACTCCAAGAAACTTTTGATGAAAAAATAATTTCACGTAATTGCCCAATTAATTGGCCACCAAGACCGTGTGATTTCACCCCATTCGATTGTTTTCTTTGGATTATTGTTAAGTCACTTGTCTACGTCGATAAGTCGCAAACAATTGAACATCTAGAAATCAACATTCGAAGAGTTATCGGCGAAATACGGCCGCAAATGCTGCGAAAAGTTGTTGAAAATTGGTGTTTCAGATTGTGCCTTCTACGCGCCAGCTGTGGCGGCCACATGGCAAAAATCATATTTAAACATTTATTTCATAAAATTTTCTTTCCAATAAAGATCGTCTCATTGATCTTTAAAATATATTTACTTGTTTTATTAATGATTTAAACTTGTGTCAATCAATAAAAGACACCTTTTATATTTCTGGCTTCCCTGATAATTAGTTGTCGAATTAAATAATTTATGTGCAGCAAGGGAACAAGGAATTAAAGCACTCTTAACGCTTGCTTTTTGTCTTATCTACAGATCTCGTTTTATTTTTTTCTTTCATTTTTATACAAATTAATTTCACACACATTTACCAAATATTTTCTTTTATTTGTTTTGTTTATTCAATGACCGATTTTAATTTGTTGGTTAAATAAAAATATTATTACCATAGTATGGGCACAATGCCAATTTGCATATTTGCAAATCATAAACAACAACAACGAATAAACTATTAATTTACACTTTAACGCCAAACAGAAAGTGCAAATATAAACAAGTACTCGTAGTCCCCTCTCATAAAATAAAAAAGTTGTTCGTTTGTTCACACAAAGCAACATGAGTGGCTCAAAACTGAAGTCATGACTTGTCTTTAAAAGCCAATTTCTTTTCAAGCTTGAGTACATACATATGAGTACATGTGTACATTTATTGATCTGTTACTTTATATATTTTTTTATCTTAATTTAATTTTATAATTGACCATTTTTAATTGCTTTGTAGGTTTTTATATGTGGCAGTGCTGCTAATTTTTTGATGTATTGCCGTCCGGCCGGTTTCTAAACTAGTTTCTTTACTCTTTCATATTGTTTTTTTTTTTTTTCATTAGATTGTGACCTTAATTAGTAGATTCAAACAAGAAACCCCCTACCCCTTTCGATTGTTTTATCAATGGAGATGATGTTCGCTAACATGTCAATATTATCAAGTGTTGTCAATTTTGTGGTTTCATTCCATTTTTCACACTTGAATAAATATGCTTTAAGTTCTAAACATTTTTAAGTTTATGTCTTAATTTATTTAAATCTTTTTTTCTTTTCTTGCCATTTAAGAGGTTTTGTTTGGTGGTTGACTGTCATTTCTTATTTTAGATTTTATACAGATTAGTTACAATTGCCATTTAAGGATTATTTGGCACACTTTTGCCAGAATAAATCGAAGCGATTTGTTAAAGATAGTGTTTTTTCCTTTGCATTTACGATTAAAAATTATCTTGATTTGCTTGTGCAAGCTTAATGTCATTTTCTTATCTATACAACAAAATTGTATACTACAAAACTATTAATTGCATGTGATTAATAACAAACAGTGGGACTAATTGCCAAAAAAAAAATTGAAATTGCAATTAATTTATTTAAACCCTTTTCAGTCCAAACAGCTGTCATATTTTTTGCTGTTATTTTAGCCCTGACCTCCATTCATCTAAAATAGTTTAAAATACTTTTTTATTGGTTAAACCATTTTGAGACAAAATCTATTTATAATTATGTATTATGTAATAAAACCATTTGTATTAGCCAAACTTTATTTGGAGTTTTCAAACAACACAATCATAAAAAGATCATAAAAATAAATAATTATAGTGCATAAAAGAATAAGAGCTTTAAAAAAAAGCAATTGAAAATTATTAGACATCAATGCAAATGGATAGCGAAACTTTAATGTTATTAATCAAAACTCTATGATCGAGTTTTATTAAAAATTAAATTTTATTGCGAATTATTAAACTATTTAGTTTAACTTTTAGAGTGAGTTTTTAGGATAAAGTTTAAACGTAGTTTCAAACTACGTTTATGTCGATGTGAATATAAATTTAATCGAGTTTAATTGTGTTTGCTTAAACCGTACAAAATGGCCATACTGAAGACTAAAAATTGGCAACACTATACATCAAATGGCAATGTCTTTTTCCAAGCAACACTACATTTTATGCACAAGAAGAAGAAATTTTGGAGTTTATTTATGAAAAGAAAATTGAGTGCATAGAAAAGATTAAAAAACAGTATAAAATTAAAACAAAATATATTATTTATGTTTTTATAATTCTTTGATTATAATATTTCATAACTGGCTATTTATACATGATGTTGTGTTACCATATTGTAGTAACTTTAACCCACCAACATTGGCCGCTTAAACGTTCAAGTAAATGTAGTTAATTGTCATCCTAAAAAGAGTTAATCCAGATTAAAGTTGTGTTAATCTCCGATTGGCCACCTAAAAACTCACTCATATGCCTAATAAATCAGTGAACTTTTAAACGCTGGTTTCGAAAAACTTACTATTATTTTATGTACCGTTTAAACTTTGTATCAGTAAATCAGTCCTCGCTTAAGCTATTCATAATTTAAACAGGATAACATGGCAACACTAAAATAAATGACAAAAACAGCTGGTTGTTTGCAGCAGTCTATCACTTTATTATACTTAAAATCAATTGAAAAATTTTTTAATACAGAGAAAAGCAACGCAACGCGAAATAAAAATAAATATAATAATAATTTTAAAAAAAGAAAATTTGAAAAGAACCCCCAATTTCACAACATCTGAATTAAATGATCTTCTGAGCAAAGTTGAAAAGAATAAAGACAAAGTGGAATACAAGAAAACAGCCAGGACAAGAACAGAAGAGAAATTGCAGGCTTGGCTAAAAATTAAGGGTGCCTTTAACGCAAAACATGGACAAGTTTTTCGAAGCTATGCCGTACTTAAAACAAAATATGAGAACATGAAGAAAACAGCAAAAACACAGTTTGCAGCTGATAAAACTGAACAATATCTGACTGGTGGCGGTACATTGCCAGCAGCTACAACAATAACTTCTATTTCAAAATCATATGGTGGTAAATTGTAGTTTAAATGCCCGATTTTTAGCGTTTAAAGATGGTTTAAACGTTTACTGATTTATATATTTACATGTTTAAACTCTGTTTAAACTGAAAAGAGAGATGAACTTACACTGATTTATTAGCCCTTAGTCGGTGAAAAAACAATTGTTCTAATTTATAGGTTTTTAATAAAAGTTTCAAAAATACATCAGCGGTATTCAGTGTTTGGTGCAACTGAGGTTGCAAGAGTGCAAATGCAAAAAAAATGTATTTATTTTAAACTATTGACAACTCTGAGCTTTTTACGTTTACGTTTTTGCAAGATCATTTAGATCAAACACTGAATAACACTGCTGAAAATTTAACAAGATTCCATATGAAATAATTTCTTTTGTTACTTAATAAAATTTGAATTTTTCAAATCAATATCAATACCTCTTTTCTGTAGCTAAAGAGAAGTTCTCACATCGAAAAAAAAATAATGTGTAAGTATAAAGGGTGTTTTTAATAGAGTGACACCAGTTTAAATCATTAATAACACAAGGAAATATTTTAATATTTTAATATCAATGAAACGGGCTTTATTGGAAAGAAACTTTTATGAAATTATGCGCGTAGAAGGCGCAATCTAAAACGCCAATTTTCAACAACTTTTCGCAGCATTTGCTGCCGTATTTCGCCGATAAGTCTTCGAATGTTGATTTCCAGGTGTTTAATTGTTTGTGGTTTATCGACGTAGACAAGTGACTTAACATAACCCCAAAGAAAATAATCTAATGGGGATAAATCTTGGTGGCCAATTAATAGGGCCATTACGTGAAATTATTTTTTCATCAAAAGTTTCTTTGAGTAAATCAATTGTAGCGCCCTTTGCATGATGAGTTTGCCGAATAGAACAACTATTTTGATTAAAAATTTCAACTATTTGCACGCGCAGCTCTGGTGTAAGTAGATTCATAATAAATTTTCAATGCAAACTAAACAAAAAGTAACTATCAGCTGTTAAATGGGTGCTCAAATAAAGCAGTGATGCCAATTTAAAGTTGTGCCACTCTATAAAAAGTACCCTTTACATGTCACTCGATCTTTCGTAGGATGACTCTCATAATATTAGTAGGATTTTTATATCAGCCACCCTACAAAACTAATAAAGGTACATATATACAAAAATTAAAACTCATCCCCTTTTTCAAAGAATAATAATAAACTTTTCAATGCATGAAATACAACTCTCTCATTAGTAACAGAAATGAGACACAGGACTTTCCAAATCGAATTTAACGTTTTTTTAACCAAATACATATTTTTTGAAAACGATTTACCTGCCTGCTCTATTATATCCACGACGATGTCTTTTTTTTTTACAATTCGATTTAAAAGAAAAATAAATGACAGACAGTTAGTTTTGATTTTAAAACCAAAAGAATTCAATTTCAAAAAGTTTTGCATTTGAAAGCAAAAATATTGATTTTGATTGTTTTCTAATAAACAAATTATAGAAAAGTACTTTTTAAAAATAGTTTCTTTCAAACGTACTTTTAGGTAAAATTCCGTAAAAAATATAGCCGAGCTTTTCTTTGCGCATCAGTGCATAAGTGGCGCAGTTATGCGATAATCGATAGTTTATGTGTTTAGGTTGCAAGTCCGATTTTCAAAATTTTAAACTGCAAAAAATCGCCTCATATCGAATAAACTTTATGGTATTTTAGCTTTATATAAATCTTTGTATGTTTGTAATTCTCATTGCTTTTGTAGGAATTTATATGGGAATTTGAAAATTTCTTAAATCTATCTATTGCGGTTTTACTGATGAATTCGGATTATGAAGTAACAAAAAGCAGGCGTATGGGCTGGCTGCGGCTACAACAAGTAACTATTTTTTTAAAAGAATATCGCAAATAAATTGAAGAGAATTGAAAAAAAATTTATAAATTTTACTTATAATACCTTTTAAATTCTCTTTTAAAATTGATATTTTTAAAAGAATTTTTAAGAATTTATTTTGTTATTTACTTATAAAGACATATTCCAAATATGGTTACGGCAATCATATTATGGTTGCAGCAATCGAAGCATGATCTTTGTAACAAAACTATTGTTACTTTTTTATAATTTAAACAATAATTTTGTCAGGCAACGATCACTGGCAAGGCGAATTCATACAAGGTGGTCTTGAGACATCAGGTGATTATATTCGCCCACTTTCGCCGCTTGTGATTTTTTTTTATTTCCCTGAGATGCAAAAATAAGTTTTTTTTGTAAATATTTTTATCATCCCAAAGAGGCATTTTTAAGTAAAAGTGGTTTCAAAACCTGAGGTTATTATATTCGCCCACTTTTGCCGCTTTTGATTTTTTTTTTATTTCCCTGTCATCCCATTTTTAAGGGAAACTGGTGCATGACCGCCCTGTAAGAATTTGCCATGCATCACTGTAAGTTTAAAATTTAATACACATTTTCATAATGATCTTGTTAAAACATATTGCGGTTAAAATAATCACATTAAGACAAGTTTTTAAGTGTATGAGCATAACAACATGTGTGATTAATGTTTTTTTAACTCAATCCAAATTAAATTGACAATCGCTTCGTAAATTTTCTTTCCTTTAAACGTTTTATCTAAAGCGTTGTTACTAATGAGATCCATAAGTTCCTCCTTGCAACGATCACTTTGAAACCATTTTTATTATTAAAATACTTCACAATCTTAACCGATCCCTTCTTTAAAACTTGTTTCTGGTCGAAGTTGTTATAATTTATTTGATATATTTTGAAAAAATAAAAATCATTGTTTCCTTTTAAATCATATAAATAAAAGTCAAATTTCTAGTCGCAAGCGATAATTTAAAATACATTTTAAAAATTAAAAAACAAATTGTCGTTATCAAGATCACTTTAAATTATTTTAAACAAATATAAAAATATCTAACAAGCCCCAACTATAAACATTAATATGTTAATTTAAGCTTTATTTTCCTCTATATAATCAGATATTTATCTGATTCCAGCACACAAAATCTAAAAAAAAATACCATAATTTATGATCAAAAGACCACCAATGAACTGGCAGAAACACAAAAAAAAAAACTTAACTTAATAAAATATAATAATAAAATGCGATACTTATTAATTAAATTAGATTTGAGTATCCGATTTGCTTATGATCAGATTATGTCTGCTTGGAGCTGGAGCTAGAGACCGAATGACTTGTCGTTATTTTTGAATGTTCACGACAATACCACCACCCTCATTTTCAAATTGTATGTAATTAACTTATTATGGGCAGTGTACGAGTATGTACTCGTATTGCAAAAGTGATCTTACTGCTGCTGCTGCTTATTATTTCAATATATATTTTTGCTTATTATTTTATTTATTGATACGATACATAATTATAAAATGAAACAAATATTGCATACGTAGATATGAAGCACATGTCAGACAAATATTTATTTAATTTCATCATAATCTGCATGTTTTAAAATTTAAAAATTCTATTTTAAACATGCAGACATAATTGAGGTAATTAAATTTGAAACAAAAAAAAATTAGATTGTATTTCCTATTACTTATCAATGCAAATTTAATACATACTTTTGACTTTATTTTAGAATAGCGGGTGTTTTTTTTTTTTTCGTTTTAGCTGCATGGTAACTATCGATATCGATAAGTATGCTTAGCTCACAGCTGAAACTGTCAAACTAAGTTGAAATTTCGGGTTACTAATTTTTGACAAGTCATCCATCATCAATCGTTAAACGCTAGAAATTTACGGGAATCATATTCAAAAAAATGCCATGAAATTATCTACTAGATTCTAATGAAAAGAAATTTCATTCCAATAATATTTCTGTCTTGTATTCTCATGCAGGTAAAAAAATAACACCCGTTTCTTTTCTTTTCTCAACTCAGTACAAGCAGATGCAATGTTAAGGTATAATAACAGCAGGGTTCCCAGATTTCTTTTGAGTCGTATCCCCAATTTGAAAATTTTCATCCCCGAAATTCCCCAAAAAGCAATTTTTACTATCCCCGAAAATCCCCACTAAAAATAATACTACTTCAAAAATTTTATATCAAGAAATAACTTTATAAATTTAAAAAAAAATACACTTCGCTAATATTCACTGATAAATCGTATAATCAAATAATTTATAATTTTTCATTACATTATTGGTTCCGTGTGTCCCAAAAATAATGATCGTTAGCATGTGACAGAAATTAACGATTTCAATACAGAGATCCAATCAAACTGAAGCTACGTACAGATGATTGGCAGATCTTACAATATTGTAAGATATGTCAATATGCTGACAACGTACTGACAATGAAAAATTGTTACCAAAAGGTAAATTGTCAGACGATTGTAAGAAAACCTTACAATTTCATTGTCAGACAATTGTCAGACAATAAATTTATCTGCCAACAAAACTTGTCAGTTTACACGGTTGTCAGATTGTTGTGTGGAAAAATTGCCAGATGTGTTGTTAAACTTTGTCAGAACTGTCAAATCCAATAGTATTTATGGACAGCATTGCCAACAGAAAAATTATCTGACAATGGTGTCATTGTCAGATGCATTAATTTAAACACATCTGCCAATAAAAAAGAGCTTACAATGTCTGACAATTATCTGACTATGGCAAAGTAGAGTGTTCTCACGATTGTCAGATGTCTGACAATATTATTGTTTTACAATGAACTGACAATGCTTTTTCTTGCAACGTTGCAAGACAAAAATTGTAAGTTCAGACGGTTGGCAGACATTTTCTGAACATTTTTCTGACAATATTGTAAGATCTGCCAATCGTCTATACATAGCTTGACACACTTCAAAATCTATTAAATCCGAAGAAACGTATTTCTTTTTTTGAAAACACAGTCCATAAATGAAGGAGTTATGCACTAATGAATATTTCGGTGTGTCGAAATTGCCCTTCAGAATTCCGAATAAAAAAAAATATATATTATCAAGCCAATCCTTTCAACAAAAATATATAACAATTTTGAAAATTAGCCAATAAGTGAAGGTGAGTTTCGACAATCAATAGTTCGGGAGAGGAACTTGTCCGATTTTCATATGTGAAATTATCGGACCAAACAATCCTTAAAAAATCTTATCATTAAGAGTATAAAAATATGCAACACCTCCATCTTATTTTTGAAGTCGGTTACAAATCGTATATGTTACGAAATTTTTATATTTACTTGGAAAATGTGATTGGTATTCGCATGATTTATTATTTTAGTCAAAATCTTGCAAATGCCCCAAATTATTATTTTTGTCAAATGGATAATCGTTTTTGATGAAATTTGTATATGACTGAATATATTAAATATCGATTCGATTACAATTTTGGAGTAATTACAAAAATCTTACATATGAAAAGTAATATTATCAGGCTCAAGTTCAGTTTTATTGAATTAATGAAAATTCAAAATTACTAAGAGTTTTTGTATGTTTGGAAAATATTATTATTTATATCCAATCAGTTTTTAGCAGAACGTATCAGTACTGATTTCAAGGCCGCTACACCTCTCATCAGCGTTCAAATGTCCATCTTTACAATTTTCGTAAAGTGGATACTAAGTGAGAAGAATATCAACTATTTAACCAGTTTTCAACAGAAATAGAATTAATTTTTAATTCAATTTTTATTCTACAATGAAACAGTGCTGGTTAGTACGAAATTCCCTCATTACTGTTTGGAACTAATAATCAACACAAACTCATAGTCCGTTATCATCAAAGTATTCTACTTTGTATTCTAACGTTTTTGTTGTTTTTACTCTATATTAGGGAAATTCACATATTACTGTGACCCCTCTTATTAGGGTATGTATAGCTCGTGCCCAAGCGGAATTAATATTTTTATATTATTATTATTACGAATAAACGTAATTATTATTTGAACTTATATTGATTTACATATGAAAAGTAATATTATCAGGCTCAAGTTCAGTTTTATTGAATTAATGAAAATTCAAAATTACTAAGAGTTTTTGTATGTTTGGAAAATATTATTATTTATATCCAATCAGTTTTTAGCAGAACGTATCAGTACTGATTTCAAGGCCGCTACACCTCTCATCAGCGTTCAAATGTCCATCTTTACAATTTTCGTAAAGTGGATACTAAGTGAGAAGAATATCAACTATTTAACCAGTTTTCAACAGAAATAGAATATGAGAATTAATTTTTAATTCAATTTTTATTCTACAATGAAACAGTGCTGGTTAGTACGAAATTCCCTCATTACTGTTTGGAACTAATAATCAACACAAACTCATAGTCCGTTATCATCAAAGTATTCTACTTTGTATTCTAACGTTTTTGTTGTTTTTACTCTATATTAGGGAAATTCACATATTACTGTGACCCCTCTTATTAGGGTATGTATAGCTCGTGCCCAAGCGGAATTAATATTTTTATATTATTATTATTACGAATAAACGTAATTATTATTTGAACTTATATTGATTTACATATGAAAAGTATTATTATCAGGCTCAAGTTCAGTTTTATTGAATTAATGAAAATTCAAAATTACTAAGAGTTTTTGTATGTTTGGATTATTAGTTCCAAACAGTAATGAGGGACCCAATCGACCGTATTCTAGATGTAAATAATTGTTGTTATTTATATTTATTGAGACATCGTCCAAAAAAATCTCCTAAAAAAAACATTCAAACAACAATCACATGGTACATTTGCATGAATTCACAATTTATTAAATTTAAAACGGATCAGTTATATACAAAAACAAATACCTTCCAATGAGCTTAATATGGCTCAATAAAAAGTCGCCAAAAAGGAAATCCCCAAAAATAAAAATTAAAAATCGCCCAAAATTAAAAATTTTTAATTTTTATTTTTAACCAACATTTTTCATATAAAAAACCGGTAAAAATTTCAAAATGACAAAATCACCCAAAAAAATTTTAAATTACCAAAAAAACTTGTATGGAAAAATTTTGCTTGATTTTTTATTTATTTTTTTTTTTCGATTTTTGACGGAGCCGCTAATTCTATTTATACAGCTCTTTTCTGTTTTCCCTCTTTTAACATTCCTACAATTCTTCCACATCGAAACACAGGAAAAACAATTGAAGAAAAATACAGGCATGATATGTTTGTTTATTTTTGTTGGTTGTTTTTTTTTTTTTTTGCTTAGTGTAAACTACGGAACTTTGTTGCATGGAACTTTCTTTTTTCATTGAGAAAGTGAAGAAATATAAAATGTATACTTTTCCGTTTTAACTCTTTCACTTAAAAAGAAAATTTCATGCAATAGAGCGGCATAATGTAAATGCCATACGTTTACAACTCCTTATACTGAACCGATTTTGTTCATTTCTGTAAATAAATATTTTTAATATGGTATATGTTTTGTAAAAATCGATTGTTTAATCTAGACATAAAGTGCATCACAAAAAATCGTATTGCCTATTAATTACATAAATAGATTGTTGGCGAAGACTTTGTAGCAGATTTCTTTTAAATTTTAAGAAGTACAACTTAAATTTAATTGATTAGAAATCACAATATAATCCATTTTCGCTCAAATACTCCGACAAACCTGTGTACAATCTTATCTATATATTTAGTAGTTTAAACACAATGGACTGCTGACAGCAAATCAATAAACATTTGCAACTCTTTTTTTTTGACAAATTTTAAATATTCTTTGATTTAAATCAATTAAATTTTTATGGATTTTGCATTTATTCATACCTATTGAATATTTTATTGAAACAAGTTGACGACTGCAAGATAACAATTAATAAAAATGCAAATGATTTTTTTTTTTTTTTTGGTCTCTTAAGACACACACGGAATTCAAATCAACAAAACACTTTTTTATAATTTAATTATGTGTTTATTTTAGAGAGAAGTATATGATCAAATAGACGAAAGAATTATATGATAAAAAAGCAATATAAAATCATAGATAATATTTGAATTATTTCAAATTAATTTCAAATCTCACACATAATTTAAATTATGAAAAGAATTTTCCTCAAAAAGGAAGCGGTTGGCAATAAAAAAAATTAAATTCAAGTTATAACAAAATATCATTCCTGCTGGCATGATTTTTCAATTAAACTATTAAAATGTTTATGAATGATTTAAATTGTGTATAAATGAAATATTAATGAAATTTATAAAATTATGTTGCTCCCTCCATAAATTAGTGTAAACTTTATAAGAAATGCGAACAAATAAATTTTAGTTTATTTTTTTTTTAATTTACATCGTATTTCTTAACATTGAACTTTACCAATTCGTAAAAGAAAAAATTCAATTTGTATTTTTTTACATTTTTTACCTTGAATTTTTTTTTTTTTTTTTGTAACAAAATTATTTATTTCTGTGTTTTCTTTAGGAATGTAAAATATGCTCAACATTGTTTTTTTTTTTATATTTTATGCACTTGTACATTAATTCAAAATGATATTTACAACATAATTAAGAAACTATAAAAAAAACTACAATAAAAATATGTGTTACAGTTGATTTTTATTTTTGGATTTTATAAAAAAACAAATCCGACTACAGAGAACTACACTACCTGATTTAAATAGTTTCACTAGTTAAGATAAAATAACACAAATAGTTTTAACATCATTAAGATTTTATCCCACAAATAACACTGTATAACATCTTTAAAGGATTGTTTTAATAGCTAGGTTCAGCACCTTCGTAAAATATTATATGTTACTCTTCTCCTCGCTGTTTGGATCTATTCTTTTTCTTTAATTCAAAAAAGTAGGCAAACTAACTTTGAATATTGCAGTTCAACACTTCCACGGTCAGGCAATAAGATTAAAGAATTTTTTTTAATAGCAAGGTTCAGCACCTTCGTAAAATATTATATGTTACTCTTCTCCTCGCTGTTTGGATCTATTCTTTTTCTTTAATTCAAAAAAGTAGGCAAACTAACTTTGAATATTGCAGTTCAACACTTCCACGGTCAGGCAATAAGATTAAAGAATTTTTTTTAATAGCAAGGTTCAGCACCTTCGTATAATATTATCTATATGTTACTCTTCTCCTCGCTGTTTGGATCCTTTCTGTTCTTTTAATTGTAAAAAGTAATCAAACTAACCTTAAATATTGCAGTTCAACACTTCCAAGGTCGGACAATAAGATTAAAGAATTTTTTTTAATAGCAAGGTTCAGCACCTTCATAAAATATTATATGTTATTCTTCTCCTCGCTGTTTGGATCTTTTCTGTTCCTTTTACTAAAAAATCTTAAGGAAATTTCCTTTAAAAAACATTATATGCAGCTGGATAAAGACAACGCTTAGCCATGGGTAATTCGTAACTTTCTTGAAAAAGCGACAGAATTATCCTTCAAAATTCCAAAAAGACAATTCGCATAGAAGTCTACTAAATGTTTCAAATGCCCCAAAACTTAAGATTCAACTTGTTTGACGGATATAAATTAAATTCGTATTTATTTATTAAAACTTTCTCTTAGATCTGAATCTTGGCCTTATAACGTTTTTTAATAGGGATCTCTTAGTCCCTGTTCACACACTTCAAGTTTTATTGATCAACTTTAGATTCAGCTGGAAGAACATTATATAGAGAGGGAGATATATAAGTTTCCTCATCTTTCTCTTAGCTGAATCAAAAGTTAATTAGAGAAAGTTGATGCCTGTGAACCGGTAACTGATGCTTAAAGAAATCCTTGTCAGAATGAAAATTTGGCAAATTTTCTGCCAATAAGTTTTTCAATATTCTTCCCGTTTGGGTACACGTTCAATATAAATTGAACGCGATCCAGTATCGCGATATTTATTGCACGTAAGCATGCAATGTTGATGGATCGCATTTTTCGAAAACAAACAACCATTAATTTTTTCTTTGTGTTTGTAAAGTTGTACACAAACAACGTTGCAACGATTGTTAGCTAACGAACACAAACACTACGATAAGGTACCAAACCGCCTTAGTGTACTTTTAGTGTACAGGTTGTGTATTTCTGGAGTACAGTAAAAGTAGCGGTTGTGTGTCGATGGTGTATACTTAGGGTACATTATAAGTATACTACATGTACGCTAAAATGGTTCAATACTTTATCGTAGTGTTTGTGTTCGCCATCTCACAATCGTTGCGACCCGTACTTTGTTTGTGTACAACTTTCAAAAGCTAAATTCATCGTTAGTGGACTTTGTATTGTTGTAGGGATTGTGTGTGCGTACCGTTCGTTGCAAAATACTGTACGGTAACTTATGGTGTTTTCTTTTCTACACACAAAATGGCACCTTGTTCAAAGGTAAATGTATAAAATGTCTTGCAAACCCTCAAATAATGCAGCTTGTTATTTCACTAGAACAAAACACGACTTATGCAAAAGTGGAACGCCCTGTTTTTAACAGCTGACAGCTAAGGCCCAAATTCACAGTCATTAGTTAGCTAATAGCAAGAGTTTAACTAATAATATTTGATTCACAGCTTCTAGTTTAACATTAGTTAAACCATCAAACGTCATTGGTTAACTAATAGTTAGACAACAGCTGATTCGTTGGAATTTAATATTAGTATTTTTGTTTTGTGAAAAATTTTAGATATGGCATGTGAAATTGAAAACGCGGAGTCCGATATTGAAAGTGGCACTGATACTGATAATACGCGGAATATTGTTGCTGAGCGTCGCCAACGTAATCTAAAAAGTTTTTATGGATAGATTCCGTCTTAGCAAGAAATAATATATCAAATGTAAACAAAAGTTATATGCTATAACAGAATTGCCAGTACTGAAAGTTAATAGTTTGATAGGGTTACCATTTTTTGTTCATATTAAGAGTGTTGGTTAAATAATACACTGTGAACATGAAGTATTAGTTAAACAATAGTTATCATTTTAGTTTACTAATAGCTAACTAATTACTGTAAATTTGGCCCTAAGTGTTACATGACACTATCAATACTGTCGATTTTTACGGGACAAAAAGTGCAATGCCTTCCACCATTAGTGAGGACAATTTTTTAGAATCAAACACACTGCCCTTTTAGAGAGCAAAACATTTTTAAGAAACGAATACCAAAGTACATTTTCTGCATGGAGATGTACCATTTTTTTGTAGAAAAGAAAACACCATTAGTGTTTTTTTTTCGAACAACCTTCGTATATTCCAACAAAATTATATACTTATGTATTAAAATGTCTGTCTGTAATTTCAAATTGTTGAAAACATCAACATAAAAGCTTGTAGCTAATGGGCGAATATTAAAATATCCTAAACCTTCTTAAAAATAGCTGAATACAAAAACTATTTTTAATTCACTTTAATTCAAATTTTATGAGTTCTGGCTAAAAAAAAAAACACAACAATATAATACATTTTTTCAAAATAAATTTGTAAGAAACATTTTATTTTGACACCTTTTACTAATAAACAAAAATAAATATTTAAGTGAGTGCGTGTTTATTTTGTTATTAACTATAAAAATGTTTAACTTTGAAGCAATTCCCATAAACTGTATTTATTAATATTTAATAGATCAAATGTGTATTTATTTTTTATAGTCTTTTTGTATAAAATATTTTCCGTGTTGCTTTTGTTTGTTGTTGGTTTCTTTTTTTCTTTTTTGTAAGAAATTTTTACGATCTTATGGAAATACGTTAAGTGAATAAAATGTTTTTTTGGTGATTTTAAATAGACCCATTAATTCAGGGTCTTTAATCAGAATATTAAATAACAAATATTTTAGTAAACGACTGCTGATAGTTAGTCACCAACTGCTTCCCATGGCGTTTTGTGAAGATTTTATTGCTATTTTTTTTTTCTAAATTTTAAAAACTTTAATCTAATAACTTTCAGTTAGTTGTTCATATCAGAACTTTTTTATATTAAATTTATAAAAATCCTATCAAAGGTAATAAAATCAAATTGACCACTACCACCAACGCCTAATTAACAAAATTCATTTTTTTCATAGTTTTTATTATGCTCTAATGGATTTTGCGGTTTGATATTTTAAATTTTATATTTCACGAAAAAGTTATAAAAAATATATTTTAATAAAATATAAACGAAAATGTTTTTAAAAACGAAACTAAATACGAAACTTGAATGATAAAAGTCAAAAGGAAAAGTTTTTGTGGTAACGGTATGTTAAGAAAGCTGCCTACGACTAAGCGATTTAATATTTCGAAGAAATCTAAGAAATTTTTTTTAAGTTTTTAAAAGAAGAAAATTTAAACGTTGAATAAGTTTATTTAATTTTTATGACTTGAATTTGATTTGTTTATTACTTTGCGGGTATTTGACTTATTCTTAGCTGTGACTTTATTAGCTGTTTACTTGGAGTTAACTGTTAGTTAACTATGATTTGATTTTAATATGAATATAACTTGACTATGATTTCCTTTCGATTTCACTTTGGCATTTACGTGTATCACTTGCTTATGAATTGACTTCGAATTGACTTTGATTTGACTTCGACCTGACAATAACTAAAATGTGATTTAACTATGACTTGATAGTGGCTAAACTGTGAGACGTATTGAATATTACTTGACTTTAATCTGACTTGGATGCTATAATATGACTATGATTTGCCTTTTACCTAATGATGATTTTTATATCACTTGAATATGACTCGCATACGTCTTAAATATGTCTTAACTGTTACTCGACTATAACTTGACCAAGTCATTATGACTTTACTATAACTTTACCTTTACTTATTTCAATACTTGATTATGATTTGAGCATGCCTTGCGTATATCTTGACAATGTCTTGAGTATGACCTGACTATGGCTTGACTTTAACTTAAATATGACTTAAATATAACCTAAATACGACTGATTTATGATTTGAATAAGTCTAAATTTTGACTTGACTATAACTTGACGATACCTTAACTAAAACCTGACCAGGACTTGAGTATGATTTGAATAACTTTATCATTACTTGGAGATGACTTGACATTGGTTTGATTATGACGTAACTATTAGTTCGTTATGACTTGCGTATAACTTGGCTATAGCTTGAATATAACCTTGACTTGACTGACTATGATCTAACTATGATTTAACTATGACTTAAATATAACCTGACCATGACTTGGCGATGACTTGACAACGACCTGTCTATGTCTATAACTTGACTATGACTTGACTATAACTCGACTATAATGTGACTATGACATTACAATGATTTGACTATAATTCTAATATGGCTTGACTTTGACTTGACCATGATTTAACCATAACATGGCTACGACTTGACTATGACTTGGCATTGGCTTGGCCGTAACTTAAAAATAACTTCACTATTATGTTGCTATAACTTGACTATGACCCGACTGTAACTTGACTATGACTTCAGAATGATTTTACTAGTGGTCTAATATGACTTGACTTTGACTTGGTCATGATTTAACTATAACTTGACTATAATTTGACTATTAACTTGACTATGACAAGAATATGTGTTAACTATGTCTTGACTATAACTTGAGTACGACTTGACTATGAGTTGACAATGGCTTGACCTCTACTTAAAAATTTAATCACCATGATCTTGCTAAAACATGACTCGCCTTGACTTGACTTGTTTTCGGTAGGCAAGTCACTTGACTTGACTTGACACTAAAGACGGCAAATAGTCGAAACCGGTTTAATATTCTAAATCAAAGATGACATTTTGTGACGAAAAATCTTTCTTAATTGAACAAAAGACATACATACATACATACATATTTATTAATTGTCTTAGTTCTTAAAGTTGTACCACAGCAATCTTTGCTAAATTATTTTATCATTCAAAAAGTTCTTCTTGCTAAATTTTTATTTGAAAGAAAAAAGCTCAGTTCAAAAATATAAATATTTAAATTCAGTCAATAACAATTAAGATGAATAAATTAAACGACAATCATGGTGCACAATAATTTGAACGAAAAATCAAAACTATGAAATAAATTTTCTATAAATTGTGAACAAAGTAATTTGATAACGACATAAATCAATTAAGAAAAAAAGCCAAAGAAACTGCTAAACAACCATTTAACAACTAGAACAGCACTTGAAAAAAATTGAATGCGAAATATTTCAAATTTGCGGCAAAACACTTTTAATAAAAATTGCAATAAATTATAATAAAATATTGAGAAAAACTCAACACTAATATTTCGCTTTTTTTAATTCGCTAATTTTGCACACTTGTTTTACGCACAGTTTTACAAATGTCGTTACTAATTTTTTGTTTAATATTTTTTTTTTTATTTTAAATGCAGTTTTACAATATACATATATTTTTTATTTTTGCTTCTTTAACCGTTTTTCTCTTTTTTCGTGTTGGTCGTTTGAATTTTGAAAAATAACCACCACCGACGTTTCGTTTCGTTTAAAACCACAACACGTCTAATGCGTGACAGCTTTGAAACAATATTGAATTTTGAAAATTTAGAATATTTTGCTTAAAGTCTCCAGCAAAAAACTAAAAAAAAACAGATACAAATAACAGCTCGCATAACTTTGCATGTGTGTACATTATCATAGTTAGGGTGCTCCGAAAACAGTAATTTTTAAAAGATGCACTGTTAAATTTTCCGCAAGAATTATTAATGTCTATTTAGGACAACTTAAATGTTAAAACTTGTATAGATCATGTTTGTATTATAAACATGAAAATAATTGATTAATCGATTAAAATATGCAATTGTCATATTAAAGTGGCCGCAAAGAGCCTTGCACAAAACTTTAATTACCATGATATCAGGAGTTTACGAAACATAAATCTGCATTGATTTCAAATCTAATCAAGATTTATGTAGAAAGCTTAGAAATCTAACGATTATTCGAATAGTTATGAATAGTTGTTGATAAATCAAATAGTTTTTATCTTGACTACGACCAGACTTAATCATGCCATGTTTATAACTTGACCATGTCTTGGGATATGGCCTGACCTTGACAACTTGAATATCACCCAATTCACATGATGACTTTTGCGACGTCGTTTTTACTGAATTCCCTTTTGAAGTTGCTACCAAAATCTTTGTGTGTTCATAGATGTCTTTTAGTTCCATGACTTTTTTCCCAATTTTTTTTTTTCAATAATGAAAAGTAACAAAGAGAAATAGAAAAAAAGTCTTGAAAAACATAAATCTAGTCTTTTTGTTTACCCCTATTTCTTCCCTACACCGCTCACCAACAAGCAAAAAGCGACGTCGAAAAAGCGACGTCGCAAAAGTCATCGTGTGAATTGGATGTAAAACTGCATTACGGTGTAACTAAAACTGGTATTATATTTAACTATGAATGATATACAGTGCTAGCTCGCTAGACCGAATGAATGATTGAAGACTCTGATTCGGATTAACGAGATATTCGGGTTACTAGATGTGCTGATATTATGTATTATAATTCACTGCATTCGAAAATAAAATACAAGCCAGGATTCTAAAACAAATTTATTTCATTTTTGTTAATCAAGAATGAAAAAATTTAACTTTTTTCAAATACATATTCTGTTTTTTTTAAATAGAGACATAAAACATATGTATATGCTTATAAGCACTTACATACATATACATATGTATGTTTGTACAATGTCCATCATAGAAGGCTCTGCATCTCAATAATGTACCCTTATGGTGTTTTCTTTTCTACAAAAAAATGGCACATCTCCGTGTAGAAAATGTACTTTGGTGTTTGTTTCTTAAAAATGTTTTGCTCTCTAAAAGGGCAGTGTGTTTGATTCTGAAAAAATCGCCCTCACTAATGGTGAAAGGCATTGCACTTTTTGCCCCGTAAAAATCGACATTGTTGATAGTGCCCTGTAAAACTTGGTGGTCAGCTGTTAAAAACAGGGCGTTCCACTTTTTCACAAGTTGTGTTCAGTTGTAGTGAAATAACAAGCTGCATTATTACAAAGTTGGCAAGACATATTATATATATGCAACTTTCAATAAGTTGCCATTTTGTGTGTAGAAAAGAAAACACCATTAGTTTTAAAATTCCATACATGGTTTTGTAAAAAAAACAGACAAAACAAAAAAAAAAGCAGAAAAATACAAATAAATAAAAATTCGGTTTAGCGAGCTTGCAAGCAATGCGGACTATAAAGTATTACTGGATAATTCGGATTACACACCTTCGGACTAGTGAGCTGGCACTGTATGTCTAGACTATGACTTTCGACTATAATATGACTTTGATTGAATTAAGACTTGAACTAAATACCTATAACTTGAAGCTGACTTGACTATGACGGGAATTAACTACATATATACCATAATAACTATATAATGCTAGAGCGAGTTGCGACAAAATATTATTTGAATAATCGTTAATTAGTAAATTAATGGTACTATATTACATTTTTTGAATACAAACTAAAAAAATTTTTGTAAATTGTAAATGTACACAATTACAAATACAAATAGAATACGCGACTTATTTCTACTGGATTCTAGCTGGGGAATTTTTAGAAATAAGTCGCGTATTCTATTTGTATTTGTAATTGTGTATAAATAGAGTTTGTAATGACGTTCAACGAAGCTACCTAACAAGTAGTGAAAAAGCATTTGCACATGAATACTGACGAGGTTAAGTGGCTTTTACCGAAAAACGTAAACGTTTGTTTCTATTCAGCCAGTGCTGTTGAAAAATCTACAAAAGGGATGTATAAATATTAAATTTTTACTTGGTTGCTCGAAATATGTTAACAATGTCTACCTAATATTTCTCTGATTATAAATATTTACGAACTTTAGCCTGTACAAATATTAATAATAAACAGTTCGTAGTAATTTCAAAAATTACAATTAATATACATATAAAAAAATTTTGTTTGTTGGTTTAATAAAATTCCTCTTGTTTTGTTTTTAGATTAAAGAAAAAACAAATTTTTCTTGAAAAAAATCACTTGTTTTCTGAACACCCTTACTAAGCATAAAGCTTCAAACAAAGGTGTTTCACTTGTGACTATTTTTTCAGCTAATGTACGTCTGTATTGGAAAACGATAGGCTATTTCGCAAAAGATTCTGATATGAATCCGAAAAACTACAACAGCAACAACAACAAACATACTAAAGAAAAAAATTAATAGGCAAATCGAATTAATTTTACCACTGAGACTGATAATTTTGACAGCGTTTTCTTCGTGAAATTTTTATGTTGTTATTGTCATAATATTTAGTGTTTGCTGTTGCTTAGATACTTGGGGTATTTTATTTCAACATTTGCTGTCCGCTATATTTTCTATGCCTCACATACTATAGACACACGTCTGTAGATTAAACGTAATGAAACCTATTTGAATTATGCTGTTGAAGCTTTTTTTTTTTTTTTTCAACTTTTATTTGCACCTTTAAAATGAAACAAACAGAAAATAAGAAATAATGCGATGCGTAAATTAACATAAGCTCGATTCGATTTTTATTTGTTTTAATTTTTGTGTCGTCTGTGTGTCAATTTAAGTGTAAGTTTTAAGAGCACTGGGCGCACAACCCGTTTTTTGAGACTGAACAAATTTCCGACAGTTCGCCTGGTATTATAACAACATAATCAAACCTTTGATAGACGACAAAACAAAACTCTATTTCTTTTTTTTCCTTGTATTTTGTGGCTGTATTGGATTTTATTCACTGCTAGAAATAATATTTGAATTGATTCATTCATAGAGCCAAAAGAAATGCGTAGAGTGACTCAATGTACTTTGAACATCTTAAGTCTAAATGTAAAGCAGATGTTTTTGGGAATGAATTTGAAATTGGTCTTAATGGAGCCGTAAAAAAATATTGAAAAAAAATATTTATAGTAAATGATGGCATTCCCTTTGTGTTATTTAAAGCTGTAAGAAAACAGCAAGAAAATCAATTAATCTATGATTTGCAATAAATTTCGACATATTTAGATGGAAAGCTTAAATTAATAATTTCAAATAAATTACTAAAACTTTTAGTAGAAAGTAGCTCCAAATGATGGTACATATTGCACCCTACACTACATACCTACAAAAAGAAGAACTTTTCTGTTCTTTATTAACACTCTTCTGTATCGTTAAAGTTAATTCAAGCTCTAGACAGGGCTTTTCCACACAAAGTTCGTATTTCTAAATTATTTTACATCGAAGAAGTGGCTAAAAATCTTGGTCTCTTCCTGCAATATCTGCCTAAATGCCGCATTTAGGTTTAGTATTAGATTTTCAAATAAATTCTTTTATTTTAGTAAAAATTTAAATAAATCGTTAATAAGGTATTTAACAAAAATATAAATAAATTTTTAATATAGCGCTTAATATACACAGCATGAAAATTGAAAATCATTTGTTTATAGATTCGTGTATTGACCGTTACTTTTTCCTAAAGTTTACTCATTAGTCTTTTGAATTGTTGGAATTGTTTTGGAAATTTCAAAAATACTAATGCTGTACGTTTGTGATTCAGCGAGAAAATTTAGAATTATTTGTATGCAGCTTCGTGTATTGAACGTTACTTTTATTCTAAAGTTTGCTCAATAGTCTTTTGAATTGTTGAACTTATCTTACAAATTGCAAGTATACTAATAGTTTACGTTTGTAATTCAGCAAGAAAATTTAAAATCATTTGTTTATAGCTTCGTGTATTGACCGTTACTTTTTCCTAAAGTTTACGCATTAGTCTTTTGAAATGATGGAATTTTTTTGGAAATTTCGAATATACTAATGGTGTACGTTTGTGATTCAGCAAGAAAATTGAAAATCATTTGCATGCAGCTTAGTGTATTGACCGTTACTTTTTCCTAAAGTTTACTCATTAGTCTTTTGAATTGTTGGACTTATCTTACAAATTGCAAGTATAATGGTGTACGTTTGTGATTCACCAAGAAAATTGAAAATCATTTGTTTATAGCTTACAGTATTGAACGTTACTTTTTCCTTAAGTTTACTTATTAGTCATTTGAATTGTTGAAATTGTTTTAGAAATTTCAAGTATGCTAATGGTGTACGTTTGTGATTCAGAAAGAAAATTGCAAATCATTTGTATGAAGCTTAGTGTATTGAACGTTACTTTTTCCTAAATTTTACTCATTAGTCTTTTGAATTGTTGAAATTGCTTTATAAATTTCAACTATACTAATGAAGTATCTTTGTGATTCCAAATACTTTGAAAACTGATTCCTTTTTTTCTTTTGCAAATAATTATTTAGTGGTTCATGTTGTGTTTTTTCAAAAATATATTGAGCGCTATTTTTAAAATATGTACAATAAATTTAAATTCTTTTTTTATCTCTTAACCTAACTGCGAATGTTTTATTCACGCGTATTGCATTTTGACAAATTATAAAGCTGATAGAAAAATGTATTGAACGTTACTCGAAGAAAATTCTTATTAATGAATTATGAATGAATGTAATGTTTTCAATCATTTGTTAATGTTAAAGTTTAGTGTATTGAACGTTACTCTTTTCTCTATCATGCTTGTTTTTCATTTCATTATATTTCATTAGCTGAAGTTGCAGTAACAACATAATATAAATGACTGGAGTATGTTTGTGATTTTTAATATAATATATTTATATTATAAAAACTTAGAAAATTTATGGAATATTTTCATTTAAAACAAAACATTTTTTTTTAATTGTTCAGGTTTTGTATAAGAAAAAATGTATTGAGCGTTACTATTAAAGAGCTTTTTTTAATTAATTTGAATTTCTTTGCTTACTTGTGTTTTTAATAAAATATGAACTTGATACAAAAATGTATTGAACGTTACTATTATAAACTTGTTACATAATATTTTACTTTACTAAATAGTTCGACTTTAAGTAAATTTCATCAAATGTTTGCTTAAATAATAATTACAATTTCGTTAAACAGATCTATCTAACAAGTGTTGTTATTCTGTTCTGCTGTGTATCCTTATATTTAAATTGATGTTGATTTTACCTTTTCCCTTAAAATATTTCTAAACTTAACGCTTATGATTTTATACCGTAGTTGCACTATGGATTAAGAGGCAAATTAGTTGACTTAAAAAAAACTTTTTGGTGGTGTTGTAAGAAAACTTGCAAATTTTATGAATTGAGTACAATTGTTAAAATGTTAATAAAATGTAAAGTTGTTCATCGATTTTAATAAAATATAGCTTGTTTTGTTTGGAACAAGTTCATCTATGACTTGTAGAAAAATTACGTTATTTGTGTGTGTTTGATGAACGAAATGAAATTTTCTTCTGTAAAAAGTCTTTAAGCAATAAACGTAGATGTGATAAGTACTCGTATAAGTGCGCCTAAGGTGATGAAAGTTATACATTTTTTAGTTTTTATTTTCAGTTGTTATTTTAATTATTTGTTACGGTTTTATTAAAAATTAAAAGTCAATTATGAAAAAATAATAAATTCCGGTTTGTTTTTTGTAGCATACCTCACATATATTACAGTCTGTCTGAGTATAAAGTATCTGATGTGATAAATATTTTCATATTCACTAGAACCAAAAACTGCTTTTTCTTCCATAATATTTATGACAAAGTTCATAGCCTAAACGAAAACCCTTTTGAAAAGGTTTTATAATCGATAGTTGTAAAAATTTTGTTTCGTTATATGTAACCCTAAAATTTTATATATTTACTGCCTGGCCCACGATGCCGAACGAATTTTTCTTTCGTACAAATTACATTTGAAACAAAAACAAAATTTTTAAAATTGTTTTTGTTTTAAATGTAATTTGTACGAAAGAAAAATTCGTTCAAAATCGTCGGCCAGGCATTTTATTTTTATTCGAAGAAAATAAATAATTTTGTAAAACTAATAAGTAAATATTTTGCTGGAAAATTTTGGGTTGCAAAATCTACTAAACGGTGTAACACTTCTTATCTGCATTTATATATAAGGCAATCAGTGGAAGAGTGGCCTAACCCACAAAGGCTGGAAATATAAATGAATGTCAATTTAACATATCAATTGCACTCTATAAAAAGCAGTTTGCGGTATTTTCCTGTTTTGTAAGTTAGGTCATTCTTACTCTAATCGGCTCATACAAACGCGGCCTTGAAATATGTATCGAATTGTTTGAATAATTTTCATCTATAAGAATATTTATTTGTTTTGAATAAGGAATTTATTTAAAAAATTCATACATATCGATGGCTCAACATAAAAATGGCGTAACTTGATTTTACTTCAGAAAGCATTTTTTTTTTTTTTTTTTTCAAAAAACATTAGGGAGCATTTTAATTTTAAATTGAATCAAATTGAAGAATAAGATTTATTGTCACTTTTTATTCAAAATTACATTTAGAGAATTTTTATACTTAAAATTTTTTGGATTTGATTTTTCCTTCCACTGTAAAGAAAAAAAAATCGAGTTACGACTTTTACATATATATATGTATATATTAAGCCATCGATCTATATTTTTAGGTAAACAAAAATTTGGGGTGATTCAAACACTAGAACATAGCAGAGCAGAATTATGCTGTTTTCGAAGGCCACAACAGTCACTGATAGTGTTTCTTTTTCACTGTTCAGTTGTCGATTGGTATCTCAACATAAACATCAGCTAATTTAAAACAAAAACTATTCTTCTTCATATTAATTTATTTTATGATCATATTAAAAGTTCATTTTGATGTTTCCGCTGTTCTAACATAAACTTTTGACTCGGGCACATTAGGCATGTTCACTGTTCGGTAGCTGGACAATAGCTAAAATTTGTTTTTTACTATTTAAAGAATCGCTTGATTGGTTTTTACCTTTTTTTTTTAATTAAGTCTTTAATCTATTGACACTTTATATGCCATTTATTATTCAGTTGTTTATTTAACACCCGCTATTTGTATGATCACTGCTGGAAATAAAAATATTTACTCTACAAATATGTTTATATGTATGTCGTCTGTAGGTGCAAGTTAACAGTGTGCAAAAATTATATTGAAAAAAAAAATGGATGAAAAATAAGCAAAACAAAGAAGATAGACGGTAGTAATAAAGTTACTTAAACTGGCAGTTGGTTGATAAAATTTTGAAGGTGTCGAAAAGAAAAACAACTAAATTAACACAGGACGCACGACGACCGGCCAGATTGTGTTTGCAGACAAAACAAAAAGAATTTGTGGCCAACTATGAGACACATGTTTGTTTATTTTTTTTTTTTTGCTGCTCGAGATTTTGCTGTTTCCCATTTCATCCCGTTGATTTCATAATAAAATCATCAATGTCAAGGAAATGATAAAACTTAAAATGATTTCGAAATGGCATGTCAATAAATTGTGTGATTGAAAAAAATTTTAACAAAAGTGAAAACTAATATAATAAATTAAGTAGCAAATGTTTAAAGCCAAACTTAGTATAAATTAAAGAGCAACTTTTAAAATCATAAAAGAACTCAAAGTAAACTTCCGACCAACAACAAAAACAAAGAGACTTTTGCAAATAAAAAGCATGATGATGATGATGATGATGATGGAGACGATGTCAGTGCTGTTGGTGGTGAAGGTGTTGGTGCAACAAATCGTGATGGAGGCAACAAAACAAAGCAACATACGAGTACATATGAAAACATTTGATACATTTGTGGCTAACCATAAAATAAAATGTAGGCCATTTATTCACTGCAACTACTACTGACTTAATTCTTCCCGTTTATGGAGCGAACACATTTCAAAAAATAAAAGAAATTAAATAATAAAAAAATACTTTCATTTTAAGTCATTTTTTGTAAACCAAAATAGCATGTTTATAATTAGAATTTCTTTTCTTTTAATCAAAAACAGATGCATGTTGCAACTGCAAAAATTATTATAACTCCACTTAAACTTCACACGATTGATTGGTCAATACTTGTGAAAACATATTTTTTATTTTTCTTCTAAGCACCAACCATAAAATCTATGGAAATATTCTCAGCACTCACTTTATGAAACTAAAACAAGATCAAAGTATATTTTTTTTAAAGAATTTTTAGTTATTCAAAAATTTCCGGTTTCTTTTTCTCTGTTTAGTTGATGATGATTTAACACAACTGTAATTTACAGAATGTCTATTACAGCGTATTTGTAACAGTTTGCCGTTCAAATAACAGCAAGAAGCTTAACATGTTGTTTAGATTTTGTCTAGACTGTAAGTGCACTGTTATTTTACCGCAACCCTAAAAGTATGCCTTGTCTGTTAATTTTGCTTGATATTTACAGGGCAAATATTAAGATTTGGTTAATGTTATTGTAACATTTAATATTGTGGTACATAAGTGAATTGATAGAATAATTTAATTTATTTTATTAAAAATTTAAAGAAATAAAATTTTAATTTATCTGAAATTCTCTATGAATATAATTTTCGTTAAAATTTCATACAAATCAACACCGAAACTATACCGTAGTAAAATATCTAGGCGTTCATCTTGATCGTCGTTTGACGTGGAAATCGCATATAGACGCAAAGTTGACACAAATGAAATTAAAAGCAGCCCAAATGAATTGGCTTATTGGAAGAAATTCCATACTAAGCCTAGACAGTAAACTTCTATTATACAACGCGATCCTAAAACCAATATGGTCCTATGGAAACCAGTTATGGGGGGGCTCTGCCTCAGCATCGAGTGTAGAAAAAATTCAAAGGCGACAAAATAAAATCCTACGTGCAAATACAGCAGCCCCCTGCTATGTCAGAAATCATCGAATTCCTAAAGATCTTGATGTTCCGTTAGTGAAGACAGTATTTTTATTACACGCGAAAAAATATATAAAAAAAAACTTGAGTTGCACCCAAATCCACTTGCGCGCAATATTCTACAGTATAGTGGTCACACCCGGCTGAGGAGGAGGGATACTCCTGCTCTCAGCCGTATACGAGAGATGTAAATCAACAAAAATCAACCGTTGAAATTAAAAATTTTAATCATTTTTAGATTTAAGATTTGAAAAACTTATTGATGTTTCAATTTATAATTGAAGATTCAATAAAAAAATCAACAAAAAAAATGGATTTCAATATATTTCAGAAAAATTCTAAAAAGAAATTTCAGTAAAAGTTTTTATATATTTGAGAATATATAACGTGGTTCCAAGAAGCGGGTAAAGATGAAGAAAATAATTATGCTCATTTTAGCATTTTAAAAGATCACAGCTGACATTTATATTACGGGGAGTTAAACTGTTTCCCCATTTGAGTAATTTTCTACGTCATCGTCAAATTTCTAATAGAAAATGTAATCTGTACTTTTATTTAAGACACTTCAAGGAACATTTTTATAAATAATATTAACCCTCTAACTCCACGTAAAATGGGGTCATTTTGGGTGTGTGTGTGTTGTTTTAATGACTTAAACGATTCTTAAGCCGCTAAATGTTATTGTGAACAATTTTACAAGGACTTTAATGCTCAAAATTTTATTTAAATTACAAAATTAATGGTGTTTTGTTTTCTACACACAAAATGGCACATTTTTGAAAGGTACATGTATAAAATGTCTTGCTAACCCTGAAATAATGCAACTTGTTATTTCAGTAGAACAAAACACAACGTATGAAAAAGTAGAACGCCCTGTTTTTAACAGCTGACAGTTAAGTTTTACATGGCACTATCAACACTGTCGATTTTTTCGGGGCATAAAATGCAATGCCTTCCACCACTAGTGAGAGCAATTTTTTTAGAATTAAACATACCAACCTTTTAGAGAGCAAAACATTTTTGAGAAACGAAACCCAAATTACCCTTTCTGCATGGAGATGTACCATTTTGTGCATAGAAAAGAAAACACCATAATAAAAAACTTAAAATGTGTTTAAGGGTTTATTTCCTACTTACTCACAATTAGTGATAAAATATTCCATAACAACAGATTTTTAGGAGGTTAAAAAGAGAACTGTGCTTGGAAGTACCCAACTTTCTTGTCAATTATGGAAACCCTGTGAGTGTGACGGTACTCGCAAAAATCGCTCAATTATAAAAAGTTGACAATAAAATTGTATTGTCAGTGAAAATAGAAATTTCTTAAGCATCGTCTAAAGTGAAATATTAAAAAGTATTGATGTGGCCCTGCCCACTTTTCTACTAATGAAATTGATTTGTTTGAGAAACCTGTCGAATATGGTTCAGAACTTAACTAATTTCTTGCATTACGATTCACAATCAAATACGAGTAACAAGACAACTAAGTACACGGCTGATTAGCAAGAGATTGTGGAAAGATAATTCAATAGTTGTGATTATTAATATTCCAAAAAAATTCTATGCTTTTTCAAACAACTTCCGCTTATTTTGTAAGACACTATAATTAACCCCTTAAAAAAAATTTTCCATTTAAACAAAAGTTTTGTAGAAAAAAAACAAACTAAAATCTAATAATTTCTTGTCGTTAATTATTAAAAGAAATTTGGATTGGTGTATTCTCGATTCTCTTACCTTACAAATACCGTCAAGACACATCGCTCGACCTTTATAATTCGCTCTATAATATTCGGCAGGCTTTTCACAGGCAGTACCATCAATAACCGTTGTATTTAAAGTAGCAAAATATTTCATACCCAAAGGTTTGCAATTCAATTCACACTCAGCATCCTCTGAAATAATTGCGTAGAACATATAGTAAATTGAAATAAAAATGCATAGAAATAATAAGAACACTTACCTTTTACATACGGTTCCCACGTGAATTGTTGTCCCTGGAAATCCTGATTGTTATAAGACGAACATTGTAAAGCTCTAAAGTCTACCAAATGAGATGGACAAGGCTATAAAAAGAAAAATATAAAGAAACTTTTTAAATAACACAAGTTTAGCACATGTATGTATATATATATATATGTGCTCCTGCTTATGTATATACATATAAGAATTGAAATTTCACTTGAAAAATATATGTATTTTAAAATGTTGACCTCAATTTACCTGTTCATTGCACAACTGATAACGTTTGTAGACGCCAATACAATTTTTGCTCAAATGAAGCTTCCCAGTTAAAGAATTTCTGCAAAAAAAAATTAAAAGAATTCTTTTTTTAGCATCCAATTCAAATTGACTTTTCTTATTAAAATAAATTGCCTCAAATGTTTTAATTTAATATTTTCCCTCAAGCCTAAGAATTCCCAGAAAATCATAAAATTATTTGGGCAAAATTATCTTTTTATCAACGAATGCAGTAAAAACAATTGGCGCCTAATAAAAATATGTATATTTTGAAGCTTAAAAGTCATAATTATGTGTAACAATGTATGATATTTCCAATGAAAGTAGTCTGTCAAATTATAGTTATTAAAAGTCCGTAGAAAAAAGACGAAATTTCATGGAATTTTGAAAAGTAGACTTGTTTGATCAGTTCACGATAAGACTGATTTTTATTAAAAAGAAAGCTAAAACCGAAAAGGTTCTAGGTTTTCGGTGATCTTATAACCCCTCCCCTTTTGCACCTTCCTATCACTTTTTACAAAATTTCTACTCCATAGAAAACCTTTGATAAAACCGAGTGACTAGAATTTTTTAATAATTTCCTTAATGTTGTGTCTTGAGCGTTACTTTTTCTTAGTATGATTCATTAATTTTATTTGATGCAATTTTAGAAAAAAAAAAGTATCAAGAGACTATGAATTTTTTTCAATCATTTCTTGTTGTGTGCAGTTTTGTGTCTTGAACGTTACTTTTTCTTAGTATGATTCGTTAATTTTATTTGATGCAATTATAGATATAAAAAGTACTATCAAGAGACTGAGTTTTTTTCAATCATTTTTTGTTGTGTGCAGTTTTGTGTCTTGAGCGTTACTTTTTCTTAGTATGATTCATTAATTTTATTTGATGCAATTTTAGAAAAAAAAAGTATCAAGAGACTATGAATTTTATTCAATCATTTCTTGTTGTGTGCAGTTTTGTGTCTTGAACGTTACTTTTTCTTAGTATGATTCGTTAATTTTATTTGATGCAATTTTAGATATAAAAAGTACTATCAAGAGACTGAGTTTTTTTCAATCATTTTTTGTTGTGTGCAGTTTTGTGTCTTGAGCGTTACTTTTTCTTAGTATGATTCATTAATTTTATTTGATGCAATTTTAGAAAAAAAAAAGTATCAAGAGACTATGAATTTTTTTCAATCATTTCTTGTTGTGTGCAGTTTTGTGTCTTGAACGTTACTTTTTCTTAGTATGATTCGTTAATTTTATTTGATGCAATTTTAGATATAAAAAGTACTATCAAGAGACTGAGTTTTTTTCAATCATTTTTTGCTGTGTGCAGTTTTGTGTCTTGAGCGTTACTTTTTCTTAGTATGATTCATTAATTTTATTTGATGCAATTTTAGACATAAAAAGTACTATCAAGAGACTGAATTTTTTTAATCATTTCTTGTTCTGTGCAGCTTTCTGTCTTGAACGTTACTTTTTCTTAGTAAGATTCATTTATTTTAATTGATACAATTTTACTTAAAAAAATAATAACATGTTACAATAATTTTTTTTAACAGTTGTTGTTAAGTGCAGTTTTGTGTCTCGAACGTTACTTTTTCTTAGTATGTCTGTTTTTTTCATTATAATTGTTGAAATTGTAATTAAAACTATAGTAACGAGAGAAAATAATATTTTCAATGACTTCTTGTTACCTACAGTTTTGTGTATTGAATGTTACCTGTTTTCTTAATATACTTCATTCAGTTTAATTGAGGAAATTTTCTTAAAAATGTAATCTCTCTCGTTCAATATTATTTTAAATGTATCTTTTTTTTCTGCAGTTTTGTGTATTGTATGTTACTTTTTCTTAGTACGTTAAATTTATTTTATTTAATTTTATAAAAATATCCAGAAACAATAACATTTTCAATCACTTCTTGCTTCCTAAAGTTTTTTGTATTGAACGTTACTTTTCCTTATTGGTTAGTTTTTATTGATAATTTATTAGAAAATCATTAAATATAAGTAGAGTGAATTGTTTTATTCTAAATAGTGAAAAGTTTTATGGGCTTATCAAATATGATTGGATTAAATAGGTTTCATCAACTGTTCTTAATTTTAAATTTTTAAGATATAGTTTTTTATGTATAATGAGGAAGTTTTCTGAAAAATCCATTAAAACTTATCTTGTATCAGTTGTACTTATTTCAATTTGTAGGGCGTGCTTGGAAAACACATGAAATTTTTCGAAAATGTATTGAACGTTACTTGCAAAAATTCTGATATATCATTTCGATTTGGAATTTAATTCAATTAACAGTAGTGAATAATCAGCTTTAATTTGGGATTTCCGTTTCCAAACATTTATTTATTGTTTATCTACAGTTTTGTGAATGGAACGTTACTTTTTTTCTCACTTTAAATGATGAAATATTATTAAATTTTATATATTTTTGAAAATCAATCAGAAATTATTTATAAGAAATCATTCAATTTCTTGTACATGCTTGTAAGAATGTATTGATCGTTACCTTGAAAAAAATCTCATATTATGATTTTGTTTTGAAATTTTGAGAATTAGTTTCTAAACAATTGAACATTTTTTCAGCTGCTCGCATTACAACACATTGAGTTTCAACAGAATTTTCTTTCTTATTGTATTTTTCTCCAATTTTTTTTTTCTATTTACTTTGTTTTATTTCCTAATGCCTTCGAAAAGATGCCAACACAGTCAGCTTAAATGATGACGACAGATATGGCGACACTTGAAATAAAACTCATCCATCCCAATATATATTTTATTTTAGTATATGTATAATTTTAAGCACCATAATTTACGCCCAATTCATATGAATTTATCATTTATTTCTTTTTAGTTTTTATGGCAAATATTAAAAAAAGTTTAACTCAGGCTAAACATGTGTTTCATATGACATAATTTTCAAATTCATAGAAATACTAAAAAAAAATGGTTAGCAAAATGTATAACCACAAAGAAACATAAAAAAGATCTACTTATAATTGATGTTACACTTAAAGGGTTGCCCCCTCCTCACAATGATTATCCTCTGTATGATCCCATAATCAAGAAATGAAAATGCCATAAAATATGTTTACGACTAATTAATGCACATATTTTTTTTTTCTTTCTTTCTTTATAAATATTAACAATAGACTTTAATCTTTATTGTTTACAATAATCCATAAAAAAGTCAGTGGCATTTGAAGGTGGTAGGTAGTGTTGCTAATAAGAGTAATTAAATTGATACATTGTTGCTAAGAGGAAAACTTAAAAGGCTAAAAGAAATTGAGTTTTTTTGCGTTTGAACTAAAACAAGACTCACTCGAATTTATCATATATTTCTGGAATTTGCTTCTCTAAACTATTAATCCTACTTTTGCTATTATTGATGTGTCTTTTATAGTGGTGAAACAACGAAATTGGTGATCAATAAGGGGCAAAAAATTTAAAAACGTTATACTGTCATCCTGAACTTATGTTCATAATCCATATAATTAATAGACAATAGCTTTTTTTGTGCTGTCCTTCATGTACCTGTTATACAACCGATTTTTACAAGACTTCTACCAAATTAAAGAATTTTTTCACAGAAGTGAACGAGGTATTGTGGGGTTTTGTGGGTTAAGTATTTTGCGAGCTATAACCGTTTAAAATTCCTACTACTATATTCACACGTAATACTTATGCATGTAAGTTCCCAGCGGCGGAATTTTAGAGGCCTTCATTTATAAGGCCCTCCGTAAGGCCTTCCTAGAGCTTCTTTTAGATTTTTGTACTCATGCTCGCTTGCCTTCTCACGAAGGCATTATGGAAGGCCTACCAACTCCCTTCTAAAAATGTAGTGTTTAATATGGGTATGTATACATCAAGAAATAAAAAACAGTTAACCCTGAAATTCAACATAATACAATAATCACTATTTTGTAGAGTTGATATTTTGGCATTTTCATGGGTTTTTACTTCGTTTTTGCATTTCTAAAGGTAATTTAAAAATAAATTTGTGTTTGAATAAGGCCTTCTATCAGGCCTTCTGGCTAGGAGATCGTGTGTAAAAAATGTATGAGTATGGAATGGGGAAAGAGGCCACGTTAGGCCTTCCAGAAGGCCCGCTTAGTGCTTATTTCCGCCGCTGGGTTAAAGCCAAACAAAAAACAAACAAACACATACATACATGTGTTTTACATATTTGGGTGGAAAGAGAAAAATAATAAAAAGACTTCTATACATAATAAGATGTGGGAAAATTGCACGACAAAAGATGAAAGAGTTGAGTAAATTGATTTAGCTCAAAGGAAGGTATTTTATTTTTGCATTTAACCGTTCTATTTTTTTTTTTTTGTGAATTCATACAAATGCATCATTAAATAATTGTAGTTTTGGTTGTTGTGTGACTGTTTTATAAGAGATTTTTTTATGATTTTTCTTTCTATGACTAGAACACGTTCGATTGGGTCGACCGTTGGTACACACTAGTTATTCTTAAATTGGAAAATGCGCTAAAAATAAAAGAAAGAAGGGTTTCCATAACCCATACCACCCCCATCTCCCAATAAATAGGTTTAGAAAAATACATATACATATTAAGAAACAACCTACGGACGTTCCAGTGCTCTGCTGACATCAAAATATCGGAGTCACAACATTAAAGAAGCGATGTTAGAGAGAGGGTGGTGTTGGCTGAAGAGGTTAGCCCGATGACTATTAGGCAAATTATTATTTAGGACCTGGGTTCGATCCCTGGTCAGCGTAAGTCAATTAACATCATAAATTTCTCTCACATACATTAGTGTGGCATTGTAGTGTTGTTGGACTGTTTAAAGTGATGAAGGCTTAACACTTTTAACAAAACACTGTTGCGACTTTAATTGACGCCGTTTCAAGCTAATATACACCACCATACCCTCTTTCGACGGATATCAGAACCTTTGGCGAAGTAAAACAATTAATAAAATGCCGGCTCTACTTAACATTAGAGACACTGCTACTGCTCTAAAAATTAACAAAACACGCAATAGCAGATATATAAAAGAATTCAATCTTCTATAAATTAAACATCAATCTTTCTCTAAGTTCTGACACAGTCCATGACATATGTAGGGGCCAACCCATGAGTTCTGGCTCTACAAAAAAAAAAAAAATTACAAGGAAAACACATCAATTCAAAACTGCTTAGCAAGGTCACAAACTTCATAAGCTAGGAACTACACATTTTTATGTAGACATTGTTCCTAGCTAGGCGCGGCACATGGCGCCCCATGTCCAAATATTTAACTAATATTTGGATACAAATTGAAACTGTTTAAAGGAAATATTTTTTAATAATTAAGAAAAATTTACTTCAAAACAGGAAATTTTTATTTTCTAAAATCAAGAAAAATTTTACATAATTACGAGTACAAGGCATTTGCATTATGTATTTTTGTTGCACTGTAGCCAGAATTGTCGATTTTTGTCCTAAAATATTACATAGTGTGCTTTGACGTCTTTTCACCGCAAAATGGCGATTTTAGCCAAATTTAATGATTTTGTAATAAAAAATCGTCAAAAGCTGCACTTTGTTTTAAAAAATCATCAACGCGATTTTTATTTTTTGAATCGATTAATTTTTTGACAATATTCAGAGAAATTGCGATTTTGCATATTTTTCTCCAAATTTTGGTGATTTTGATATTCTTGCAATTCGCTTTTTTCAGTGAGAAAGAGAGAGAGAGAGAGAGAGAGAGAATATATATAAAATGTACACATTTCTATTTCAGTACTTTCAATTAAAATAAAAATTGCATGCAACAAAGTTGCATAGCGCAAATGCCATCTTATTGTTGTAAAAAACTCCATTGGCACGACAACCATTTCGAAAAGTTAAATAAAATTTGTCAAATATTAGTTCATTTTTTTAATTGTGTCAAACGTTGCAGAGTAGTAAAAAATTCAAATTAATGAAGATTTCGTTAAAATAATTAATTTTTCATGAACTACAGTTTCGTTCCAAAACTAAAGAACAGTTCATTAGTATTCGTTTGGATATTTATTAAGAACTTCACAGTTGCATGCGATCATCATCATCCCATTGTGCAAGATTTCCATTAATAGTTTGTTGACATTTTCCGGTACAACAAGTGTTTACAGGGTCAAATAAAGACACATAAAATGGAAGAATAAAATAAAAGATAAAGCCAGACTCCGGAATTATTGGTGGATGTTGAACAGATAATATTGTCTAGTCGTTGTGAAAGCAACAAATGTTTCAAAAATATTTGCGCTTAATTTTTTTTGTTGTCGTGATAAGGTTTTGCTAAATCGTCACTATTTTTTTTTTTTTTTTTTGTTGCAAATTTAGCCAAGTCTGGCCCTGACTTACATTTAATTGTATAACAAATAAACTCATATTTTTCCTACAAAAAAAAAAGCTACCCAATCCCCTCCCCCTCGGCTTTTAGTGTGATAACGATATTGTTTTTTCTACTGAATATTTTTTAATGATTTTGCTTTTTTTTTTCTTTATTTTGTATATGATTTCAAATCACACTGACATCTTGGCATCTTGTTGGCATATTTTATTACGTTTTATTATATTAAAAAATATTTTTCCAATTACAACTGAAATATCGATGATTTCATGTGACTCTCATGTATTTATTTAATAATTCAAATCTGTATTCATCTATAAATCTTTAATACATTTATTTAGTTTATATACAACAAATTCATGCGAACAAAAAAAAACATTTTAAATTTTGATAAGAATTTCTTTATTTAACGAAAAATCTCAAGAGTGTTTAAACAAGGCATTTAAATAATGCAAAACAGTTTTAAAAGAATTGTTTAATAGAACACATCAATTATATTAAATAGAACAAAATATAATTTTCCATTTAATATAAATAAGAACATATAATTTTTTTAATCAAAAGAACTTTTAGTTAATTTATTTACGAAGATTTACAAATAAGCGGGCGGAAAATTTTCGAACATTTCCTATATATTTGCGGTGGAATATTTTTTTGGAAGAAAAAAAAAACAACAACAAAACAAATAAATCACAAGTTACAAAAATAATGGCCTTTAATTGGAAATTCTGTATATTGATAACATTAATTAGCAATCAAGTGAGTGAAAAGAAATTGTATAAATTATTTATAATAAAAAAAAAACCAGTTAAAACTTGAAAAAGTCGTTAAAAGAAAGACCAGTAAATTTAATAAATCTCTTAAAACTAGAATATAATTTTAATAATTGTTGGTATAAAATTTTTAATGTAATAATCGGAGAAAATTAGACAGTGTTAATATTTCAAGCAACAAAAGAAAATTTAATAGTCTAACATTACTTTAGATTTTAACATTCACGGCGGCATAGAACAATCATTGTTTTCGGTAGAAGCCACTAAACCTCGTCAGTATTCAAGTGTATAATGCTTTCATTAAGTAGATCTGTTGTATATAAATGATTATATATCCCATTTATACACTGTTTGACTTATAAAATAGTTTTCAGTACATTTCACGAATTGTAATATTATCCCTAAAGGAGCCTTATACGACTCTTCAATACTTGTTAGATAATCTCAACACACATCCCAGACGATTAGAATAAGCACCTTTTGCTGCGTTTTAAAAGAATCTTCCCAACAATCAGCTCGTGTAACCGTTTCTCCCTGCGATAATCTCCATATAGGGGAGAAGCGGTTACATGAGCTGATTCTTGAGGAGATTCTTCTAAAACGCAGCAAAAAGTGCTTATTTTAATCGCCTGGGATTTGTGTTGAGATTATCGTCCACGATTAAAAAATGCGCTCATCGACGCTCTTCATGATATTCGCAGCATTCCGTGCACACACTTCTGTTGGGATGCGATCTCTAAAAATATTATAAAAAGGAAATATTTTCTTGTTTGTTTGTATTTGTTATGCTTCAAAATTACTGCCCCGATTCAAAACATTTTTTTTAGTAATAGTAGGCTAGATTATCAGGAAGTACCATAGGAAAAATTTACGACGAAAGGAATGGGCACCTTCCATTAAAGAAAATATTAATATTATTATATCTGCGCAACTAAAGCAATGAATTTCTTGAATGTCTCTGTGTGTTTTACACCAAGAAAAAAATACAACATACAACAAAATCTAGGAGTGATAGGGCATGGGAAAGGTTTACCCCCTTCCAAAATAGTTGTAAACAGTAACAGTAATAGTTTTCAGGTACTGTCACATTGGGAAAACATTTGCTAGAAATATTTTGTTCAATATTTGAATAAAATATTTTCATATCAATAAGGAAATTGTTTTATGATCACACACTAAGCACTTTGATTTGCTTATTTTTGTTTCATCAAACAGTAGTAAAATAGTGTACACATACATATGAAAACAGATATTTTCTCTGTGGTCAGTCACACTTAAACAAATATTTTCCTTAACAAAATATTAGAAAAATCTATTAAAAAATATAAATTTGTTTTTTTAACAAACGTTTCATTCGTAATGATGAGTTTCTGCTGTTGGGCAACCAAAAAGAAATTTTAACAAAATATTTGTTGCAAATTGCACAAAAACTATCTAGGGACACGGTAGTGCGCTATGCCAAGTTCCGGCCACACAATGTGTATATTGTTTTTACCCCCCTCATAACTTCGCTCCTCTTGATCATAATAAAATGAAACTTGAAACATAAGGTCTCCCTACAGAGTTGACTTCACAGGTTAAATTTAAAGTTTCAAGTTCTACCGTTAAAGCTCCCCGAGATATTAAGGTCTGAAAAGTCCATATTTTAGTACATATTCACTGACTCACTCACTCACTCACTCAGTGACTCATCAATATTATTGGGCACTTCTAGTATATCTAGAGAGCTGATACTCGGTACACATGTAGGTCTTGGTGAGAAATTAACCAGAAAAATCTGAAAACGGGCACTTTCCTCCCGGGGTGGACTAGGGTGCCCCTTCTTTGTATAGGGCTCTTTCAGTATAGCTAGAAAGCTAAAATTTACAAAAAAGAGGTGAGATCCGCACAAAAACATAAATGTGAAAATAAGGCCAAGTTCCTATATAAAAAAATTTCGGCCGTAAAAAGTACTGAGATCAAAATAAGGACCAAGTTCATGATGGGTACAATACCATCTCATTTCTAGGCAACCTATAAGCTTGCCAATATTTTTCCAAGAATTCTTTCCCATATTAGTAAGGCCGAAAAATTTTGCCAAGCTTACAGTTGCCTAGAAATGAGATGGAATTGTACCTATCAAGAACTTGGTCCTTATTTTGATCTCAGTACTTTTTACGGCCGAAATTTTTTGGATAGGAACTTGGCCTTATTTTCACATGTATGTTTTTGTGCGGATTACTTGCACCCCAATTCCACATTTCGTCGTCACCTATTTTTTTTTTTATTTTGAAGATCAATTTAACTCAGATTAAGTGATGAAGCAAGTTTTCTTGCGATATGCGTTTTTTTTTTTGCGTACTTTAATTTTTTTTTATTTTAAGAGTTTTGTTATCTCTGATCAATTTGTGTGCAAATTTCTGGGTATTTAATTTTCTCGCTTTTCCAAATTTATTTTAAAATCAGATTTAAATTGTTCACAAAATTTTTGATGAACTTTTAATTTTTTTTTTTTAATTATTATTTTTCCACTTGTGCTTATAACTTTTAGAACTGGTAATCGAATATGGATTTTTTCAATTCACATTTTCCTCATATTACTCTATAAAACATATTTTCAATTTTCTTTTCTATCACGATTTATATTGAAATTTAATCAATTTTAATCATATTCTATTTCTGTTGAAAATAGTTGATATTCTTCTCAACTAGTATCCAATTTACGAAAATTGTAAAGATGGACAATTGAACACTGATGAGAGGTGTAGCGGCCTTGAAATCAGTACTGATACGTTCTGCTAAAAACTGATTGGATATAAATAATAATATTTTCCAACACAAAAAAACTCTTAGTAATTTTGAATTTTCATTAATTCAATAAAACTGAACTTGAGCCTGATAATATTACTTTTCATATGTAAATCAATAAAAGTTCAAATAATAATTACGTTTATTCGTAATAATAATAATTTTAATTAATTTTATCATCGTTTTTTTATAAACAAACGGAGCCAAGAAATTCGATTTTGTGGAATATTTTGGCAACAATTTTAATTTAGTATGACAATCACCCTTAAACAAATATTAAGTTTTAATTTATTTCTGCCGTTTAAATTAAATTTTCGAAAGTTATTGTAGAAATTGAAAAAAATAGTTTTGTAGGAAATTTTTTTTCTTTTTATATCACCATTTATGGGTATTTTTTAAGTCTCGTTTTAAAAAAATGGTAAATAGCAAGCCATAGTGCGTAGAGTAAGACAATGAAAAGGTATCATAAAAATATTCCCTGTAGTGTTTTACACACAAAAGTGTTACGCACTTCTTCTACATAAAGTGTATGGATTCAACACAACAGTGTGCAAAGGAGGAGGAATTTTAACTCGCCCCTTAAATTAGTCACAGGTACAATCTTTCTTAATGCCATGACGAGAGTATTTTTTTTTTTTTTTTTGGAATTTCGTATTAACCAAAATTGTTTCAATATGTAAAAGTAGAATAAAAATGAATTAAATTAATTCTCGTATTCTATTTCTGTTGAAAACTTGGTTAAATAGTTGATATTCTTCCCAATTACTATCCACTTTACGAAAATTATGAAGATGGACAATTGAACGCTGATGAGAGGTGTAGCGGCCTTGAAATCGGTATTCTGATACGTTCTGCTGATTGGATATACTAATGTTTTTCAACATAAAAAAACTCTTAGTAATTTGAATTTTCATTAATTTTTTTTATTAAAATGAAATCATAAAGTTTTTTGTATTGAAAACAAAAATGTTACACACAACCAATATAATTTAAAGAGAAGGGGAAATACATCCAAAACACCTAAACATTGATGAAGGTTGTTTGGCCCTCAGATCGAAATATTGCATTGCTGTGGTTCCAAAATCCACTCTGTCTGTGGTGTCGCAAAGAAATATTGTAAAAATAACAAGATTTGGAGCCAATAAATGGTACTGTTTTCCCGTTCAAATATTATTATGTATCATACATACATTTCAGAGAAGTGCATGAGTTGATTCTCATTCGCTCTCTACTCATATTTAAATAGCTCTTGTTGTGTTCTTAGACATCCATATTTACTAATGATATTGCTTGATTTAACTTAACTTTTTTAAAAGTGACTGTCTTTAACTTACTCTTGTTTTACTGACTGTCATATGATTGTTTTGCAATGTATTCAAATAACTCGCAAAATTTGCTGTCTTTCATGCGTACAAAAAAGTGCATATAAGTCAGATTTCACACATAATTAGATTAAATGTGAAAGGTATTATGTATATATTTTTTTAAAATTTACCTCAAGCTCATCAATCAATTATACATACATATAAAGTAAACTAGCTGAACCCGGTGTGCTTCGCTACCCCTTCGTTATAAAATATAATTAAAAGTATTTATGTATCCAATTGTGAAAATTTAATGACGATCGGTCCAGTAATTAAGACTATATTACGATTTTTAATTTTCCTAAAAAGGAGCGTGGTCCCACCCACTTTTCTCCTGGTACGTATTTTTAATTATGCCAATTTCATATGTACCAAATATCATCGACGTCGGTCAAAAAATTCCCAAAATATGGCGATTTAAATTTTTTGGTTATATGGGCGGTGCCACGCCCCTTTGTCCAATAAAATTTTCATATAGCCTATTATTCCTTCCAGAGTCACAGTAACATGCTGTGAAAATTTCAGGAAGATCGATCGAAGGGTTTGGCCTCCTATAAAGCACAAACAAACAAACAGACAGACAGACATTCATTTATATATATATATGCCACACCCCTCCGCCCGCAGACCGAAAATCAAAAATCAGACTTCACAGTGTCACCCGCCTAAATATTCTGAAGATTCCCTGAAAATTTCATCACAATCGGCCCAGCCGTTTTGAAGTATATACGTTACATACATACACACATCATGTTTTATATATATAGATAGATAGATTAGCAATACAAATGTAAAAGGTATTTAAAAAGTAAAAAGTTTTAAAATAATAATTGTAATGTAATAAAATATGGTGGGTGGAGTTTACCGTATAATTAAAAGTGCTCTATTATTTGGTAATTATCAAAAAAAAAAAAAAAATTATAACGTATTCAAAACAATCTTATAGATTTGATTCATTGCTTTTTTGATTCAAATGAATAATTTACAAAAGCAATGGCACACATATAGTAAAAACGTTTCATTGATGTAAATCATGTATTGGCGTCTTCAATTTTTTTAGTGTTAAGTGTTCTCTCAATATTCATTATAAAAAAGATAAGAATATGTTGTTTGAATCGCAATCAAGCAGATCTCTGATACATATCGACCCGTAACAGTGAAAAAAATGCAACTAACATTTTTTTCGAAATATACATTTTGAAGCAGAACTTATCTGTAAATTGAATAACATTGAATAAGATTTGTAGGCAGCAGTTAAATTTAAGTAAAAAAAGTTGTTAAGGAATTTTAAATAAACTAAAAAACGTTATCATGTAAAAATGTGTTCTTGGCGAGCTAAGTTAGGGATCGATATGTATGAGTTTCTACTCTTTTCCATTTCATAAAACCAATTCTTAAAATATTACAAAAGCTTTTTTTTTTTTTTTTGATAAGTTTTCTCTTTTGCTTTCAGCTAACACACACTTTCGTTATCTTAGACACGGCCGACTGTCATCACAGCGATAATGAATTATTGCCGCCCAATCCGAAATGTTCATGGATCGAGAAGGCATTTAAAAGTCTATCAAAATATCGTAACTTTTTTGCGGGTCTATTGCAAGAAGAAAGTGGCGAATTTGCCTACGAACTGCAAGAGATCTTCAATGCCATTTGTAATGCCATGGCGGAAAATGATCGTAGTAAACAACGTGAACAACTAACGGTGGCCAAATGGTTGATGGACAATAATAAAAAGCTAAATCAATATTTATTGAAAAAAGGGATATGGAAGATTTAATTTGACTATTTTATTACAAACATATAATTCTTTTTTTGTAATTTAAAAAATACATACATAGATACATACATACATATGTAGTAGAAGTAAAGCCATTAGTTTACATAAAAGCGGAATTGCATGAAAATGTCATGATTATGGTGATAATTTAATGATCATAATTTATTTTAGCGTTTCATATTATTTTCATAATCAGTTACGATATTTTCGTTGCAATTCTTATAACGCAAAACATTTCTTTGGGGCCATACAAAAATTAGTATTATTGTAAAGAGTTTTTTTTTTAATAAAATTAAAGTGTTTTATTTTTCTTTCTATTATTAATAATTTAACTATATTGTGTTTGTTGTGCATATATTTTTTTCGTGGTTGTTGTTGTTCCTTGTAAGTAAAATCATATTCGCATTTCATATTTTAAGAAAAAACACTTTCCAAAAAATCTACCACATATGTTTCGTACTGTTCGTAGTCCCCAAACATATCCTTGACTGTTCTTAGAGTTTCAGCCAAGTTTTTCAAGTGGTTTGGTTGGCTTTTTAATTTTTCCAAGCCATTTTGCATTTTTGGTTTTTCGTATAAAGAAAGTTTTTTGAGAAGTTCGGTAATTTCTTCCAAACATTTTTGCTGTTCATCTGCTGAGGCCTTATTGTCGGTCAAAAGATTTTCTTGTTTGAATTTCTGATAATTTTTGAGAACTTTTTCAGCTTCCTTGATACTTTTGCAATCTTGTAGTTTTATTTTTACCGACAAAGCATCATATTTTATACTCAATGGCAAATTTTTCTTTTGCTGTAAATTATCTAATTCGTCGATAGCTGAAATTAATTCTTTTGATATTTCCTTAAATTTACTATTAAATTTTAAAAACTTGTCCATGTTGTGCTGGGCTTGTACCTCTGCGCCTTCCATTACAGTTGTGGTGCTATTAAATTTCGTATTTTGTAGCAACAATCTTTCTCTATTGAATTCTATATTTAGTTTTATATCTGCATCATCTTTGATCGGATTTTCTTGCAATAGTTTGTCAACTTGTTTATTAATATATTTAACCACATCTTCACTTAGATACTGGCTGGTTGACAACTTTACGAAAGCAATAAAAACAATTAGAAGTTTCATGTTCAACAAAATACTTTTAGAAACGTTTTTAGCTGTTTGTAGAGCTAAAGAACTCTATAGATATTTGCTTGGCGTTTCCCACTTAAATAGTCGAAAGATTTGCCTACAGATTTCTATGGAATATTAATTTTAAAATGTTTTAATTTGTCACACATTTCAATTAACTTAATTATAAAAGTTCACGTTGAACAGTGTGACAAAAGTGGGAAGAATTTAGTGATTATTTAAAAATTTCAAATATTTTGGTATTGATCATTTTCATTTTAATAGTTTTTTTTCCTTCCTCTAATTTTTTTTTTAATTTGCTTTGGAAAACATGTACTTCCCATGTCAAAAAATTTACCGAACAATGTGTCAACAAAGCACGTGATGTGATTACATATACAAGGGATCGCCCCAGATGAAAATAGCCAACTGAGCTGTCAAGACTACCTGATATGAATTTGCCTTGGTTTTGGCTATATTTTAATTTTTATTTTTTCGTTTTTGTCAAAATTATTTTTCCAGTTAGCTAATTTTTTGTCGTCTTGGAGACTTTTGAATTTTGGATTTTTTTTCACTTTTGACAATTTTTATTTTTGGCGTTTTTTTTAATATTTGGCGTTTTTTAGATTCCTCAACGTCAAGCGATTTTTCAATTTTATTTTTTTTTACTGTGACAAATTTTTCCATTTAGTCAATTTTTCTTCGAGTTGGCGATTTTTTTTTTCGTTTCAGCGATTTTTATTTTAATGATATCTTTTGTTAACTTTTTTTTTGTTGTTAGCAGATGCTTTCTAAATCTACTGATTTTTTAGTTTTGAAAATTTTTTTTTTTAGTACAGTACAACCTCACTAATCCGGACTCACTTAATTTACAGAAAACATAAACTAAAATAATAAAAGTGACTAAAATATTAATTTTGAAAAATAAGAATTTATTCGTTACCAAAAATTTGTTTGTAAATTTCAAAATTGTTATTTTGATTAATTGATAAATGCTATTTTTGTCTTTTTTAAATACTTGCAAAAATATAATTTAAGACAATTTTATAGCTTCTATAAACTGTCCGGATTACTGGATAGTCCGAATTAGCGAATGTCCGGATTAGGGACGTTTTACTGTAATTACTTTTTCCAGTTGTAAATTTTTATTTGTCTTGTCATTTTTTTTTTTTTTTTTTTTGACGATTTCTTTTTATTTTGGCGATTCGATAAGTTTTGAAAAGTTTGTAATTTTTTTTTTTATTTGAAATAATTTTTTTTCTGTTTTCCCTATATTTGTCGGGCATATATTTTTCATATTTTAGAATCAATTACGGCTTTTTTTCAATATTCGCCTTAATCAAATATTTTTTTTTTGGGCATTTGACGTACTTCTGCAGCTATAACTGCGGATTTTCGTAATGAATGAATTATTTACAAGAATCTTTTAGTTTAAATTTAAGACTAAAAAATCGCTAAACTGATTTCCGAATATATAAAAAATTTCCTAATGCTTATAGAATACAAATTGTAGATCATAAATCTGGTTTCCCTGATCATAAAAAAATGTTTTCCCAAATAATTTCTTGCAAATATTTTTATTGTGACCCACTGTGTATTATCTTAAACATCGTAAACTAAATTCATAATTAAAGTTTAAAAAATTTTCAATTACTTTTTATCAGTTTCTTATGAAAACTAATTATTCTAACCCACTGAACAAATTGAAGTCAACTTAGAAAAGGTAAAGTGGTCGGACTTTGATTGAACTTGCAACCAGACAGAGTGATCGTCTAGACACCTTACCTGATAGTTAACAAAATCACATTTTAACAATTATGCCCTTTATTGGTTTATTCCAACATATATACGATATATGGTATATTTTTATTATTATTATTAATACTCCAAATCCCATTATAAAAATGTTTATTTTCTTAAATTAATACGATCAATATGCATGTGATGTTTGTCTTAAAAAAATATTTTAAATAATGAATATATGCCCGATAAAAAGTCCTCATCGTCATCATCATCATCATCATCATAGTCCTCTTCCGAAATGACGCTCAAAGCATCATACAATTTTTTCAATTGTTCAGGATACTTAAGAATTTGCTGTAAAAAACTTTCCATTTCTGGCGTATCATTTTTTATATGTTTTTTTAAAATTTTTAAAATTTCATTAAAATATTTTCTATACTCATCGTTAAGGGGTAGAGAGCTGGATTGTATGCCAGCAGCAGGAGCAGCAGCTGGATCGTTACTTAAACCTTTTTTAAAATCTTCATAAGCTTTTAAAGCTTTTTCGGCATCCTTTAAACTGGATGTCCTCCGAAGTATAACCTGCATCATAAGAGCTTCGTATTTAGTGGCAATTGATTGATTTGAATTTTCTTGGTATGAATTTAAATTCTCTAAAGCTTTTTCCAACATATTCTCAATTTTCATGTAACGGTCTGAAAAAGCTCTAAAATTTTCTATAGCCTTTTCAGCTTTATCGTATGCATCCTCTGAAGAATTTTCTTCGACAAGAGCGGCTTCTAATTTGCTACGCTCTTCATTGAAAGCGGCGCTTAGACTTAATTCACCAGTATCTTTAACAGGATTCTCGTTGAGTATTTGTCTAATTCTTCTATTCAAGTATTTGACAATGTCGGAACCGGCAGATGGTACTGTAGAAGTTTTCATAGTTTCGGAGTGTGAGACCATTCCATCTGGTGAATTTGTTTGTGAAGATGCCGGTATTGGTTTTGGAGCCGGTGTTGTAGTCGGTGGTGCTGGCGAACCGGTTTAAAAATTTTAATTTCCTCTTCACAAATATTATATTAAATATTTTAAATAATTGTTTTACACTGTCTGGACTTTCAAATATATCTTCTTTGTTGTGAAATGTTTCTTTATATTTTGAAAAATAGAATCACTATGGTGCGCCAAAAATATTTATAACAAAGGCAATTAATAAAACATGCCTTTAGAATGAGAAAAAAATTTGGAAAGTGTGTGGAAAAAAATAGTAAAAAAGGATAGAGCTAAAAATTTTATTTCTTCAGCACTTGAACAAAATTCTTAAAATAGAGTCCAAACAGTAAGAACATGGCTAATAGATATGCGCATACTTACTTCCACCGCCGTTTCCATTGTTGTTGGAGCCACTACCTTCCGTGACAGTCTTAGACGTAGTAGGTTCTTCATCCTGTTTGGGCTCCCCTGCTAGATCTGCTTTAGGCAAAATTATCATTAGAACAACCAAAATGAATGCCAGCTTTTTATTTTTCATTTTTCACTATTTTTTTACGAGAAATTTCTTCCCTTCTTTATTTCAATTTTTAACACTTTGCGCGAATATTGTCAAACTGTTGGAATATTCTGCAAACTGGTTATTTTATAGCAAAAATATTTTCCATAAATTTAATTTTAATTTTAACGATGCAAAAATGCAATCATATTTTTATGCTTTATGTTACTAAAAGATAATTTTTAATTTCCAAAAACAATTTTAAACTTCTGTCGCCAGCAAGAAAACTGAAGTTTTGTAAAAAATTTAATGCAGCAAATAAGAAATATATTTCAATTTTAGCAATCGTGACATAATTGTGGCTTTCAGCATATGCAGAAGTGTTCTTCTATAAACACTTAAAATATAATTGAAAATTGTATGATTTAATGCTAAAGAAAAAGCCGATAATGTTTTATCTGTTGCACAAAGAAATCATGCAATAAAGCGGATTTTACCTCAACAAAAGGAAATCGTTAATGATTAAAGGGACTTACATATAGGATCGAGGGTGGTGTTGGCTGAAGTGGTTAGCGCGTTGACTACTAAGCAAACAATGACTTGGGGCCTGGGTTCAAACCCTGGTCGGAGCAAGTCAATCAACATCATTAATTTCTCTAATGTACATTAGTGAGACATTGTATTAATTGTTATCGGACTATTTAAGTGATGAAGGCATAGCACTGGTCACTAAAAAAGTGATCCGACAGCGATTGATGCTGTTCCAAACTAATGTACACAACATCGCCCTCCTTCGTCGGTTAGCAGAAACGGCGAAGTAAAACAATTAATAAAATGCCTGCTAATACAGCATAAAAAAGTTAATGCGTCTACTTTATACCGGAGGCGCCTCAACACTGCCTTAAAAAAAATTAACATAACGCGTAAAAAAGAGTTGTGAAGGAGTTAAGGCCGTGTCAGATACAACTTCGTCGCTTTGCGTGACGTTTCTAATTTTAATGCAAAAGCGTAAAGCAAAAGCTGTTTGGCACAATAAAAACTTTGACAACACTCACTTTACTTATAAAAAGTGTTGGTAGTTTTCACATTTAATTGTCAAAGCGCACAAAAAGTTGAGAGTTGCCTAACTTTTGGCTTCGCGTTGCGTTAAAAGTGCTTTATGTGACATTTTTCATATAAGTACCTACATTTTATCTTAGATGTCAAAGCGAATCTACAACGCAACGCGAAGCAAAAGTTTTATCTGACATGGCCTTTAAGTCTTTTAAACTTTCAACATCTATCTTCTCTACCCTATGGGGCTGTGCACATATTACGTAACGTCCAGGGGGGAGGGGGGGGGGGGGGGTTAACGATTTGTTACGGATTGGAAATTTTGCTTTGAAAAATTATTAAAAAGCGTTACGAAGGGGTGGGGGGGGTGGGGTGGTATAAAATCTCTGAAAACAGCGTTACGTAATATGTGCACAGCCCCTATCCCTCTCCCTGAGTTTCGGCACAGTGCACTGCATACGTAGGGGTCATCCCCTGAGTGCTGGTCCTAATTAAAAAAAAATTAATATATGTTAAGGTATTTCTCGGCTAAATTTAGAAAAATGTCATTGACAGTTCACATACTTTAAGGTAAGTCTTCTTTTTTCATTAGTTTAATATACACATTTGAGGTGTTCACACTGCAATCATATCAGTCATATTGTCATAATGTCTTATTTTTTTACAATAGTTTAAAAAAAATTGTTGTTGTGCTTCAAGCAAAAACGTTATATAATAATAAGACTTTTTAAGGTATGTTTATGGTTTGTCATAAAATAACAGTAGAAAGCTTAGACAAGCAGCTGAAACTCTTCAGTCGAGCCCGCGATAATATTTACAAGCCACCGCTACTTATAAATAACACAACAATAAAAATATGTGGTTGTGTAAATGATCTTTCTGGCAGCTTGTGAACGTTTTTCCACTTGTCGCCGTCCAAAAACTAGTTCAGCTCATGTTACCGGCAACAGCTGCTTTTGATTTAGGCGCACTACCGTGCCAGGCCAGGCCAAGTTTGGCCACACTGTGTGTATATTTACACGAAACCATTCGAGGTGTTTTTACCCTCCTCATAACTTTGCTCCCCTTGCTTATAATATAATGAAACTTGAAACATAAGGTCTCCGCACAGAAGTGACCCCACAGGTTAAATTTTAATATTATACCGTAAAAGCTTCCCGAGATATTAAGGTGTGAAAAGTCCATATTTCATATTCACATATTCACTCACTCACTCACTGACTCACTGACTCATCAATACTATTGGGCACTTCCAATATATGTAGCTAGAGTGCTGAAACTCGCTACACAGGTAGGTCTTGGTGAGAAATTAACCAGCAAAATCTGAAAACGGGCACTTTCCACCCGGGGGGACTAGGGGTTTCCCTTCTTTGTATGGCGCACTTCCAGTAGAGCTAGAAAGATTAAATTTGGTACACAGGTAGGTCCTGATGAGAAATTATCAAAAATGATTTTTAAACGGGCACTTTTCATCTGGGGCGACTATGGTGCCCTTTCTTTGCATAGGGATTCCAAGAATTCTTTCCCACATTAGAAAGGCAAAAAAATATTGCCAAGCTTATAGGTTGTCTAGAAATGAGATGGTATTGAACCTATCAAAAACTGGGTCCTAATTTGGTTTCCATACCTTTTTCGGCCGAAATATTTTGGATAGGAACTTGGCCTTATTTTCACATTTGTGTTTTTGTGCGGATTATATTTATTTCAGCTGGTTCGTATAGATAAAAAAACAATTTGAAAATTTTAATTGATAATTTAAATAATAATAATAAGATTTACGGGAATTTTTTTATTTTTCTTTATTAACAAATCAGACTGAATTAAAAAATATTTACATTTAAGCCAAAATGCAAACGTATGCGCACTAATCCCACAATAAAATGATGTGTTGTTAAATGTTTATCAGCTGGCACAATTATGACATAGCACACTAAATTATGATGGGGTGTTCACACTTGTCATATTTTGGTGTGCTATTATTTGTAGCATGTGTTTAGTATGCATTGCGATTTAATAGTACCGCAACATGAAAGCGTTGACAAACTGCAAGCAAGATATTTTGTGTGACGGTAATTTGACACTTGTACGGTTAATCAAGTGCAGCAGCACAATGCACTTAAATGAATCACATTTATTAACTGCATTTGTTTGATTGTAAACATAAGCAACACAAGGTATCTGTTGATTTTAGGTATGCACTCGTTGGACTTTAAAACTGTTGAACACATGCCATACATAAATATTGGGAAGCTAAATATGCTTACCCAACAATAATATATATTTCTATTCTTTTACTCTTATGTTAAGGTACCCCTAAGAATTATTATTTAGTTTATAATACAATTAATAAATCCTTAGTCTTAGGAGCTCAAACTATACAAGCTCTAAGACAAAACAAATATTAAATAAAAACCTTTCTATTACATATTTTATGACATATGACGATATGACTACAGTGTGAATACCCCAATTGTTAAAGTCATATGTTTATTTATCGCTCCCAAAAAGTATGCAAAGAATTTTTCGATTAGTTTGTACACACCAAAAAAAGCTCATATTAAATTTAACTAGTTTAGTCTTACGTTCAGTACGAGTTATTAATAGAAATTTTAATCCAAAAAGTACTTAAATTATTAAATACATTTTAAGCTGCCTCTGTTCAATACCAGAAATAATATTACAAAAATTACTTTGTTGGGTTTTATTTGTCGATTTTTATATTCTCATGTGACTGAGTTGTCTAAGGCGATGTGTTTGTTAAGCTATGTACAGACGATTGGCAGATCTTACAATATTGTAAGATATGGCAATATGCTGACAACGTACTGACAATGAAAAATTGTTACCAAAAGGTAAATTCTCAGTTCAGACGATTGTAAGAAAACCTTTCAATTTCATTGTCACACAATTGTCAGACAATAAATTTATCTGCCAATAAAAATTGTCAGTTTACACAGTTGTCAGATTGTTGTGTGGAAAAATTCCCAGATGCGTTGTTAAACTTTGTCAGAACTGTCAATGGATAGCATTGCCAATAGAAAAATTATCTGACAATGGTGCTATTGTCAGATGTATTGATTTAAACACATCTGCCAATAAAACAAGAGCTTACAATGTCTGACAATTATCTGACAATGGCAAAGTAGAATGTTCTCGCGATTTTCAGATGTCTGACAATATTATTGTCTTACAATGAACTGACAATGCTTTTTCTTGCAACGTTGCAAGACAAAAATTGTAAATTCACACGGTTGTCAGACATTTTTTGAACATTTTTCTGACAATATTTTAAGATGTGCCAATCGTCTGTACATAGCTTTAGAAACATGTGACTCTATGTTCAATCCTAACAATGAACAAGGATAAATTTCAAATTTTTAATGAGAATGTAAAACAATTAAATTTTTAGATAAGTATTAAAAATACACTAATTCAATTGTATTCCAGGATGATTTTAGGACCAACACTCAGGGAATGCCCTCTACATTTGCAGTGTATAAGAAAACAGATTGTGGGAAGGAGGATAAAGAGGGAATAGTGTTTATGGGCATTCGATTTACCATAGTAAAGGCAACTGGAAAGGCCTCTGCCCTCAGTTTATTTACAATGCGCACAGTTCGGATAAAATAAAAATTTTCTCTGTAAAGTGTAGTGCAAGACACTGTCATATCGACCACAAATGGATGTGATTTGAATGAAGAACATGTGCACGGAAAAATTTTCGGGTTCGGAAACATTTCATTAATACACATACCATTGTAGTAACGATAGAACAGGGAAATGCAAACCATTTTGCGACTATGCTTCAGTGCGTCAGTAGAGTTGGCTATCCTACTGTCACCTCTTTTGTACATATTTCGTCTATCAAAGGATATTTTTCATAATTTTAAGAAAATATTTACTAAAAACTATTCAGTAAAAATTTCATTTTGCGCAATTATCTGCCGTGTCTAGGAACATTTAGTTGTATAGTGATACATATCCTTGCTAAGCCCTTCTCATTCTCGTGTTTTCTCCAACAGATGATGCTTCCTGACCGTCTTTGGGATACAACGTAGTTTTTTATGTCAAGAGTGTGTTCGAACGTGCGGGGTGGTTTTTTTTTAATGTAGATGCATTGTCAGGACTGAGGTGGGGTGGAAATCTTTTAATAAACGGAGTTACTTCGGTTTAGCAGCCAGGACCTCTAACCATCACATCACTATACCTTGCCACTTACTAACGGCCATTTCACTTAACTAAATTTTTTTTTTTTTTTTTAATAAACATTTGCTTTAAAGTAAGATTTTTTTTGGTGTAAGTGAATTTTTTGCTTAAATTACCTACTATTTTACAAATGTTTGAAAATAAAAAAATTTTTGGTAGCGAAATATTGGAATAAAATATAATTATTAACTTTTTTATTAAATTACCTACATGTCTTTTTTTGTGAGTGTACAACTTTTAAATAATATCTACATTTAGTTTTGAAAAGCAATAAATGTCACTGGACTTTCTGGTCGCTTGCTTTGAATTTCACTATAACTCTTTGAGCATTAAGGATATGCTACAAAAAAATAATAATTTAGTACCAGCAGAGATGGTAAAAACCGTACCAATAAGGTCAATTCACATTTAATTTTTAGCAACTACACAAGTATTTTACACAACCTTGAAGCAGCTAAGTGATTATTGGCATTGTCATAGAATCCAATATAATTATGAAGTTTTTCATTTTCAAATATTTGCCAAGTGTGACCCTACCTTAATTAATAAACTAATAATTATTCTAAATGTTGATATAGAACTTGTGTCTTAATATTGAACTTTTAGATCTTTATTACACATTACAATAATTACGGCAATTGAAAGCTTAAAAGTAAAATTAGTTTTATATAAAAGTGCATTATAATGTACTACACGAGTACCCTGTATGTGGTGCAAAATTAAAAAATCAAATCAAATATACGAAGCATTTTGATAAATTTTTAAAATAGAAAATAAAATAAAAAATATTTCTGTGCAAAATATTTAGAACGCTTTAAGCACTTTGGAAATTCAAATTTATCTCTTCCTCTTCTTCGTTGTAGTAGTCCTCAGCTGAAATCTCTTTCAAAGCTGCAGACAATTTCAGCTCATCAGTATTCACCAATATTTGCTCCAATAAATTTTCAACTTTTAGTGTATCATTTATTGAATGATGTTTCAAAATTGACAAAATCTCTTCAAAATATTCTTTATATTCATCTTTTAGTGGGGGAAAATCTAATTGTGGAAACGGTGCTTCGTTGGTACTGAATTTTATGTCACCTTTTCCGAATTCCTCCTTAAAATCAACAAAAAGTCTTAAAGCTTTTTCGCCATCTTTTAAAGTTGAACTATTCCGAAGTTTAAGCACCAACATGAGGGCCATATAACGAGACTCGATGGGAAGACTTAAGTCATCTTCGTAGTTATTTAAGTTGTCTAAAGCATTTTCCAACATATGCTCAATTTTTATATAATGTTGCACAAAAGCTCTAAAATTGTCTATGGCCTGTTCGGCTTTAAGTGCTTTATCTTCTGTAGCCGGTTCCACTATTATAAAATCGCCAAGTTTTCTTCGCTCTTCATTAAAAACTTCCGCTAATCTAAGATCAGCAGGATTTCTTTTAGGATTGTTTAGCAATACTTGTCTGATTCTTCGATTTAAATATGAAACCACATCGGCACTAACATAAGTTGTTACAGCCGCCACAGGCTGAGATTCTTCTGATGGAGGCTGTTCAGTAGAATCAGAACTTTCACTCAGGACTTTTGGTATAAAAACCATTATTAGTGCGGTGAAGATGACAGCAATATTTCTTATATCCATATTTTCAGTTCTCTTTTTTTACTGTTCACATTGAGGTCTGAATGTTCCTCCAACTGTTTTAATTTTCTGAATTTTCAGTTCTTTTATAGCGGAATCTCTTTTCAATATTAATTATTTTTGAACGTTTTGAAAATGCAATTAAAACTTTATGTTTTAAGCAAAAGTTATATATTTATGCTTTTATTACTTATAGGAGAAATATTTTTATTTCGAATAGATAAAAATCTTGTTTTAAATTAGAAAAAGATTTCCCAAGGCAGCAAGAAAATTACTATTGTTTTTTTAAAAGCAATTAAAGGAAATAATTAAAAATTTAGCATTAGAAAAGTGGAACTTTTAAAAAAAATAAAAAGCAGTAAGACATCAAAAAAATTAACCCTTAAACACTTTTAAAGTTTCGACTTATTTCTAGCGTTCAAGTAGAAGATTATGACAAGCATTTTTGCAGATTAGTTCAGCTCATCATATCGGTGCTTAAGAGGATTTTTTGGTTCTCAAAGGTTTAAAGGTCTGAACTTGTGCTTCGTTGGAAGGTTGCTGGGATATTTTAGTTGTAAGAACGTCTTTAGCTTTTGTTGAGCTCCAATAATAGAACGAGAACTTACCGAACATCTGTCACAAATTAGCCCAAGTCACATTGCTCTTACAGAGCTCATAGAAGTTCCAATATTTTACTAACAAAAAAAAACTGTTTTCATTAGCTTTCAGTCATTCCAAAAGATATACACGCAGTAAGTTTAAATTATTATTAAATTATCTTAAACTTTATTGCATATGCGAGAATATTTTTATTTTTCATCAACCCATAAAAATCTTGAAATTGTTGATTGTTTTTAGTTTTACAACATTAACAGCACGGTATTCACTTTTGAAATAAATTAAATAAATCGCGAATTGTGAAAACATCTAATTTAAACATATTATATTTTCATAATAATAATAATAATAATAGTTTCAATGTAACTGAATATCCCCAGAATTAAAAAAAAAATAAACGTTAAGAAATCGATCGTGTCCAATTGGTTATGACTTGTAAAATTTTTAATAAATATATATAATTTAAAGATTAGACAGGAAATCATTTGTCGCATTATAAACTCTAATAGAAACTTAGAAGAAATTAAAAAAAACGTAATGAACATATAATAAGTATGTGGGGTAATTGAAAAGGTTTTGAAAATAAAAATGAAACAAATTTTAGAGTAGTATTTTGTCTAATAACGTTTCAACTTTATTCTTGAAATGTTTACTGGGAATGTTTATAATCCGCGTACGAGTATGCGTAAATGTTAAGGTTTAGAGTTGTATTCCAAAAAAAAAAAAAAATATCCAAAAATAATTTTCTTTAATGTTAAAAAATTTTTCATAATTATGAGAAACTATTTACTAAAAAATAATTCCGTATTTATCTAAGCTAGTGTGTACCTACAGTCGACCCAATCGACCGTGTTCTAGTCATAGAAAGAAAAATCATAGAAAATCTCTTAAGCGCCCCATACACGTTTTAATTCAATTGTCAATTGAGTCTTTCAATTGAATTGATTCTTGACCACACACTTCATAAACTGAATTGAAAGATTTTCATTAAACTGTCAATTTGCTCTAGCATTTTTATCCAGCCTTATGTCCTTATAGATAGGGAAGTTGAATAAGCCATGTCCGTCTGTCCGTCTCTCTGCCTATCCGTCTGTCCGTCTTTCTGTACGTGAAAACGATTTTCCGAAAACACTAGAAAATCTAGAGACTTGTGTCTTGGACTAAAATGTAAGGATTATTCTTAAGATGATTAGTATTGAAAATCAGGGTTTAAAAAAACTAATATATTTAGAAAAAATTCCCTCATATTCCATAATTTTATGTGAAAACTAGAAAAATATTTACCTGATAACAAATAAATTTCCAGTTTTCTAAAAAAAAATTTTGTACTTAACAACTAGTAAAATTTTTTACTGGCACACAAAATGAAAATAAATTCTCTGTAATATATTGTTCAGCAACAATTTCGTGTCAATGAAAACTAGCCATCCACTCAAAAATGCAAAAACACACATATACAAAATATTCTTTTCATACAATATGCCGCTATCAAAAATACCAAACAATAAAATATATGGCAGTCCAACCAAACACAACTTCGAATAGTTGACAAAAATGCCGATATTACAATGACTAGTATTTAAAAATTTTTCTCCTTGAATCAACAACTAGCAACCCAAATAATAAATATAATACAATAAATAATATTATATATATTATAGTATAATAAATAAAAATACAAAAACTAATTTTAAACCCTGTTGAATATCAGCAAAAATAAAATATCGGTTCTGATATTGAATTATATATACAAACAAATGAAGATATATATATATATATATATATATATATATATATATATATATATATATATATATATACATATATATATAAAAGGGTTTGCAATAAGAGTGATATGATTTCTTTAAAAAAAACACACTTATTGTTAAGGAAATTCAAAAAATTTTTATTTAATATGAAGTACAATCTATACAATAAAACGTCATTCAAATGACCTCCACGACTTCTTCTGCAGGAACGAATTCGGTGAGCCCAATTTTCGAGCACTTTTTCCACTAAATCAAGTCGTATGTCGTGAATGGCACGGCACGTTCAATATTGATTTGTAAAGCTTGAAGAGGTTTATTTCGTAAGACCAATGACTTTAAATAACCCCACAAGAAATAGTCTAATGGTGTTAAATCACAACTTCTTAGAGGCCATTCAGAATACAATGATGACAGATCATGACATATTACAAATGGCCGAAACGTCACTTCAAAATCATATCATCCCTATTGTAAAACCTTATATATAACCCTTTCCGAAATAAATTTATAAATACATGATGAGGTTCACCAGTGTTGAATATGGAACCTTTCGATTATAATTCAACGCACGAACCATCGTGCTACTTAGGCTTGTTAGTGTTATGTGTATATTAACTTAATAATAACTTTATGAATTTTTGCGTCCAAACCCCCTTTTTGTTCACTGATTTATTGAAAATTATAAAATATTTTAAATAGTCTCTATCTGTCGTGTCTAGAAACAATATTGTCATATGATTCATATCCATGCTATGTGGTTTTGGATCTTGCGAAGCGCTTGGTGGGAGGAGAAGAGGAAATGTAAAATATTTGAAGGAAAGTTTCAAGAAAGGCAGCCACTAGAAAAATAAACATTCTACTAAAACCCTAACTAATTCTATCAAAATTTGACAAAACTTACTTTTTCTTATTTTAAATTAAATTCTTAGTTAAAAGTTCCGAAAATGCATGCAAATTAAATTTTCTAACCAACTAGCAAATCCTAAAAGAAACTCTAACAATTTTGATCTGATTATACCAAAGTGGGTGGCCCTGTTGGTTACTGTTCATGTGCAACTAATATTTCAATTATCTACTATTATAGTCGTTCAGCGATTATTTCAATCAATTTTAAATTGACCGCCACAATCTCTATGGATCGCATTGTATTGCATTTTATAAATCTTTAATAAAAATCTATAAATACTCATAAAATGATTTGTAAAACACGCAAATATTTTACACAATCTAACAACAATACAACACAATAAATTTTTTGCAAAAAAACTAATATGTTTTTTAAAGTTATTCTGCAGCAAACAGTTTACTTACTACTTTTACTTAATCGGGTAACATATTTCGAATTCAAATATAAAATAAAAACACCACATTATTCATGAAAAAAATTTTCAGTTAAGCTACTGTCAACCTGTAGCAACCGACGAGGAAGCTGAGCAAGTGGATAGCCGTTTAAAACACCAATTGAAACGTCTGGAATTGGTTGCACAAAAAAACAATAATGATTTTTCTCCCGAGCTGCAAGATCTCATGGAGAAATTTACAAACATTTTAGCTCAAGACTCGTACAAAGAAAAATCTTTATTTTTAGATCATTTTATTAAAAATATGGAGTTCGCTGACTTTCTTAGTATAGAATTCGACAAACAATATATAAATGAAGATATTCTTCTAGAAACTTGGTATTTAAGTGAAATAATACCCTACGTTACCAAAGATTTATATGATGAAGCTATAAAAGTTTTACATGATTTAAAAGAGGCCTATCGTCAAGATGACTTGGAGAAAAAATATGATATATATGCCGATATAGGAGAATATATATCAGATAAATTTTTAGATTATTTCTACGGTGAGGAGGAACCTATTCCTCTGCTTAATGCTCAGTTGAAATTTTATCAAGAATATTTGCATTATTTACTAAAAGAATGTCAAATGGGTGGCGGCGGTGAGTTTGAAAAGGATATCAAGGATATGATGTTTAAGGTGGACACAGCTAGAGCGAGTGATACAAAGGAGGAAAAAGAAATAGTTATTAATTTGTTTGATGATTTAACAACAAAGTTTGGTCGTTATATGGATGACAATTATGTGGATTTTAAAATGTTTAAATTTGGTGAATGAGTAAAACGAAAGTAATGGTAAAAAATATGAACTATAAAGTGAAGTTGTTGAAAGAAAATGATAAGAGAGAGAGAGAGAGAGGTAAGGCAAAATCCTACAAAAATTAGCTTTTTATGTGATCGTCAAAATAATTAAGAAAATATTTTAACAGTTTTTCTCTTAAAAAACTCAGTTGATTTTTATGAAACAGCGTAATATGAATTTTTTCCTTGATATTTTTGTCCAGCAAATAAAATATTTTTGAGACGGTATCCAAAAAAAAAAATTATTTTTTTACTTTATCTTTTTTTTAATTTCTCACATCTTATGTAATATGATATCGATAGAAATAGCACCAATATTGCTTTAATGTGTATTAAATTACCTTTCATTAGGTGCCAAAAGTCTTAAAATCCATTGACCCATTGCGAGCCAAATGCAATTTACATTTGCACAATTTTTATATAAAAATATTACTATATAAAATTATAAAAGTTGTATTTGATTGGCGATGGTAAGTAAACTCGATTTTAGCATTTAGCTCACCAATTTGATGGATAATTTAATAAAATTTTACACAATAAGGAATTTTTTTAATAAAAATATAATATTACAAAATACATACATGAAAAATCAAAAACATGAAGCTGCAGGAAAAAAAACAGTTGATCGAACAAAATATTACAGCGTAAAAAATTTTTTGAAAATTTATTTTCTATAGTTTTTATCGTATCTCTTATGTTAGACAGAATGTGAAATATTCACGAAAGCCCAATTTTAGTGGCCTTTAATCTTTGATATCTCAAGACTAGTGTTCATAAATAATTTTAGATTGGAATCTAAAGTTCCGGTGTTACATCTTTATGTCACAGAAGAAACTACATAAAACCAGCAAGCAGAATGCTATTATTTTCTTGCTTCTTTTCGAAAAATTACACAACTAAAATCACACTAGAAGTGATCTTCATTCGACTTCATACAACGTAAAATTTAACTCATTTTATTTTATTTTAGATAGAGACAAATCATATTTACTCTTTTTATTTCATCTTTTAAAACCAGTTTAAGTATTTGAAATCAGGAAACTAATAAGTTGATACGAAGAGAGTGAAAAAAAAATCATCCCAAAACTACAAAATTTGCATAATTTAATTATCATATTAATATTTACACATAAACGTGTATATAGAACAAAATATCGGCGAAACCATAATTTGAATAAGTTTTGTTAAGTACATTTGTTTTTTTTTTTTTTTTTTCTAATAAATGAAAAAATCAAACAAACTTAAACTTCCGAAGAAACCAATCTAACAACATTTATTGCGGTAGACAACTTAAAGCGAAACAACACCAAATAAATGGCAAAATTAGCAGGGTAAGAAGCTTAAAGCAAGTGATCTTAGCTGACATCACTACCGAACATTATTAAATTGTTTGTGGCTTCTTATATATTTCTTTTTTTTTCTTTCTTTCTTTTAACATTTTGACACCCTCACGTACGATATTCGTACAAGAAAAATGAATTGAAACAGGTTAGACGTTTCTAACGGATGCAAATTAGCAATTGTGCTTTCGAAGTTGCTTTATCGAGATACAAATCATATGTTTTGCTTATTTAGTATTCTGCTCAAAAACTTTTAAGTGCAATTTGTCTTTTTTTGCAATTTATTTAAATATATTTGATGGAATGATTTATTAATTGGTGAATATTTTTGGATTTTTTTAAACCATTTAAAAAATATTCAGATACAATATTGGTAAGCTTGTAAAACCTCTTCACGCATTTTTAAGTCCCTCCACCGAAACAAATTATTAAAGCTTAATTTTCATAATGTGTTCGATTTGTTGTTACAATAATTTTTTTTTCTCGCTGGCTAACAAATTTCATATGTGTGAGTTAATAGGGACATTTCTTATGACGGTACTTTATTTCTACAGCAAATTCTTTGAAATTAGTCCATTAGCAAAATATTTCCATTGAATCACAAGCGTTAATATATGAAATACGAATTGAAAATAAAAAAAAATTATCAGTGTACTTTTGTTTTTACTTCTGTATTTAATATCAAGCAATAGAGGTCTATTTATTGATTAATAATAAATATAGAAGTAATATAAATATAAAAAAGGTCGAAATTAATAATCAATTAAATTATCAGTGTACTTTTAGTATGGAAAGGTACTTTTCTATCGAAATGTATTAAAAGAAGGGGTGTTTATAGAAAATAACTTTTCTGTTGAAAAGTTATTTTTTTTTTTGTAAAAATTTACTTTATTTTCAATAGGGCAATTAGTTTTCTAAAGGTTATTAATGTGAAAAAGTACTTTTTATAAAACAACACACCACTTTTTGTACAAAATGTACTTTTTATAAAATTTTACTGATTTTCAATAATGCCCTCAGTTTTCTAAAAATACTTTTTGTAAAATGATACTTTATTGGGAGAAGGTTTATAATTCGAAAATGTATGTTTTGGAAAATTATATAACTTTTTGTAAAGACACAAGGTACTTTTTTTAAAAATGTAATCCTTTATAAAAATTTACTGTTCAATAATACCCCAGTTTTCTAGAGATACTTTTTGTTAAATGGTTCTTTTTTGTGAGAATGTTTTTAATTCGAAAAAGTACTTTTTGGAAAATTATATAACATTTTGTAAGAGACAAGCACTTTTTTTACAAAGCCACCTTTTTAATAAATATGTAATCCTTTATAAAAATTTACTTTTTTTCAATAATGCCCTCAGATTTCTAGAGATACTTTTTATTAACTGGTACTTTTTTTTGTGAGAAGCGACTTTTCCAAAGTAAGTACTTTTTAGAAAAAAAAAAAATTTTTTTTGTGAAAATTAACTTTTTGTATTAATTTATTCTTTTATTAAGAGGTACTTTTGTGGAAAATTTCTCTTTGTGAAAAGGTATTTTTTTTTTCAAGAGGTACTTATTGGAGAAAGGTACTTTTTAAAATAGGTACTTATTGTATAAAGAATCTTTTTAAGATGTGCTTTGTAAAATGATACTTTAAAGAAAAAATTATTTTCGTAACAATGTACTTTTTGTAAGAATATACTTTTTATTATAACTTTCGTGAAATGGTACTTTTTGTGAAATGTTCCTATATTTTGAAAAGGTGCTTTTTGTGAAAATTTATTTTTTTTTTAAGTACTTTTTGTGAAAAGGTACTTGTTATAAAAAGGTACTTTTCGCGAAAATGTAATTTGTAATATTTTATAAAATGCCACTCTTTTATAAAATAATATACTTTTTGTATTATCATGTACATATGTGCGTTTTATATGAATAAGGTAAATTTTTATCAAAAAGTAGTACTTATGTATTTTAAAAATACTTTTTTATAAAAGAAAAATGTTTTTTGCTCCTATCGATGAGGTTGTATTTAATAAATACACACATATCCCACTTAATCATACATTTACTTACGTACATTTATAAAAAGATCATCGTAAAATTATTCAGAAATATTTTAGATGTGATGAAAATTCGGTTTTTAAAATTGCCTGCAAAATCAGTTTCTGCATATTTTAGAGAGCACGAAGTTCAAAAAATAACCAAAACTCAAAACAAAGATATAAATGAATAACTAAACAATAAAAATCATTGTTTTCTCCACAAAATTGAAGTCACAAATACACCACATTGCAGAAGCGAAAAATAAATATATAAAAAGCTTTTTTAAAGCCGATAAATAGTAGTCGGTGAATACATCTTAAACGTAACACAAGCTTAAAAAAGTCTAGCTATAAAAGAAATCATGGCAAAATTTTGGATTTTAGCTGTATTGGCCGTAGCCGTCTATGCGGAGGTAAACAATTATTTATTTTACGGTTACAGTTTTAGTCAAAATTTTCTTATGAAAATTCTACTCTTTCTTTAGGTTTCGCAAAAACGTGATGAAACCGAAGCTTTAAATTTCAGTATTCGTATGCAATTGAATTTCATTGGTAAGCTCCAAAAGGAACCTGACAGTGCCAAATATACAGATGATCTCAAGAAATTGAATGAACTCACAGAAGGAGCTTTGAAAATCGATTCAGCCGATGAAAAGAATAAAATTCTCTCTTCTGCTCCCAGCCAATTTTCTAAAGAATTCAACACCTGGATTGTCACTAAAATCGAAGAAGATCACGTCAATCATGATATTCAGAGTACAATTGAATTTTACAAGTCTCTCTTGGCTCACAGTGGCAATCATGAAGCTGAGATCAAATCTACAATCAGTACTTTGGAAAAACTTTTAAATGAATCGAACTTGGAACAAAAAAAAGAAAAATTCTTGAGTTTGGAAAGTTCTTTTTCTTCTGACTTTAAAAAGTTTCTTAAAGAAAATGCTGTGACAAATGTCGATCACCTATTGAAAGAGGCAGTAGATTTTTTTGATCATTTATTGAGTGACAAGAATATTAAGTTTGTTAAGGAAATTGAAGCTTTGAAAGCAAAAACTGAAGCAGCTTTGAAAAGCAATGTTTCCATTGAGGACAAGAACAAAGTATTGCACGAAGTTGCCGCAAGTGACAACAAGGAATTGGACGAATATTTGCAAAAGAGATTTATTGAAAAATCATGAGTATTAAAACTCCTAAATTAATATGTTTTAATAAAAGAACAAGTATTCTCGTTTTCTATATATATTTCGTTAAATAAAGTTGTTTAAATAGTTGTTATAAGTTCATAAGCGGTATGAATGAAGAAAGATCCGATCAGTTGATCAGATGGTTGAGTAACGTCAACATCAGTACTGATGCGTTTTGCTAGTTTAATTATATTTTGTAATGTTCATACTCCCTTAATAAGTAATAATTATAAATGACATAACTAGTCTAATCGTTATAGTAACTCCCGGACTTCACTTCTTTAAAATTGTTATGCCTTAAAAAATACCCTTTACTTAAGTCTGTAAGCACTTATTATTTAGTTAATGACTTGCTACATTTTGTTCATCTTAATTCAAAATGTTTTTGCAAAATTATTAGAAGTTGTTAATTAAGAATGATTATAAATTATGGTGTGTGTTATTGCTGCTAGTGGTGATTTCATCAAGTATTAGATTTGTTTTTGTAGCTTTTTTCTCAACTGTTGTTTAGTTCATTAGTTTTCAAATATATTTTTTAAATAAAGGAACATATTTTATGAAACTTTTGTATAAAAATGTACTTTTCATTAAACGGGAACTTTTTAATAGAAAGGTATGATAGTTTAGTATATAAAGGCACTCTTTTATTGAAAAAGCACTTTTTACTTTTAAAAAGTACTTTTTGTACAAAGGTAAATACCCTTTAATAAAAAGTTACTTTTCCAGAAAAAAGCACTTTTATATAAGGGCTAAAGCACTATTTTATCAGCGGTACTATTTTACAAAATTATGCTTTTTTATAAAAGGTACTTTATCATAAAATTTAATTTTTAAATACATTGTACTTATTATTAAAATATGTAGATACTATTTTTATACAAAGGTAGTATTTAATTAACAGGAAGTTTTTAAAAAGTTTATATCCAAAGGTATTGCTTTATATAAAACCGTTTTAAAAAAAGCAATTTTTAAAAATGAACATACCATTACATAAAAAGGCACTTTTCTAGCAAAAAAAACCCTTCTATACAAAGGCAATTTGTTTTATCGAAAAAGAAATTTTTATAAAAAAAATTATTTTATTATGGGCACTTTTTTATAAAAGTAGCTTCTATAAAAAGGTACTTTTTTATAAAAAGGTACTTTTCTATAGAAAGGTACTTTTTTATATGAAGTACTTTTTAAAGGTTCTTTTTAATAAAATAAGTATTAATTTATAAAAAAATTTGTTAAAAGTTCCCCTGACAACTCCTTACATATTTTTTTATACAATTTTTTTTCCAAAAATTTAATTTTATTGAATGAACTTTTTTTATTATTAACTATGGCCCTTATTTGGTAAAACGCATCACCGAAGTTACTTTTATATGGAATTTTTGTTTTCGCTTTCATATAAAAGTCACTTCGGCGATGCGTTTTGTAAAATTAGGGCCTATATTTCTAATTTCTCTAATTTCTAATTTTTAAAAAGGAATTTTTTAGAAAAAGGTACTTTCCATTTAAAAAATAGTCCTATTCCAGAGTAAAAGTACTTAGGCAGCCCCTTTCATTAGAGGTACTATTTTATAAAATCATACTTTTTTATAAAAAGGTATTTTTTATATAACAAGGTACTTTTGAAAGGGGTATTTTTATTTAAAAAATTTAATATTTTATAAAAGGTACTTTTTATAAAAGGTACTTTTTTATAAAAGGTACTTTTTTATAAAAGGTACTTTTTTATAAAAGGTACTTTTTTATAAAAGGTACTTTTTATAAAAGGTACTTTTTTATAAAAGGTACTTTTTTATAAAAGGTACTTTTTTATAAAAGGTACTTTTTTATAAAAGGTACTTTTTTATAAAATGTACTTTTTTATAAATGGTACTTTTCTATAAAAGGTACTTTTTTATAAAAGGTACTTTTTTATAAAAAGTATTTTTTTATAAAAGGTACTTTTTTATAAAAGGTACTTTTTTATAAAAGGTACTTTTTTATAAAAGGTACTTTTTAATAAAATGTACTTTTTTATAAAATGTAGTTTTTATAAAACGAATATTTTGTAAAAAAGCTACTTTTGTAGAAAAATATACTGAGGATGCAGCAAAACGTATGTCCACCCACTGTAGCAGCCAGGAACAAAAAAAATATATATTTCCTAATTCTTTGATGGATGATCTAACGAATAAAATGCGAAACTTTTAATAGAATACAAAATAGTAGTATGAATTTGAATACATACTATTAATTAAACTACATACTCATGTTTAAAGTTAATTTCCTGGTAATTAAGATAGAAATCTTTTCGCACTGTATTTAATTTTGATTATAATGTTCTATTAAATTTGCACATTTGTATTTACGGTGTAAAATATAATATGGGGATTTGCGTTTAAAGCTTAACTTGGCCAGTTAAAAATGTTTAAAAATATAAATGTAAACAGAAAAAAATTCAGAGGAAAGCAAACAAGCAAACATCTAAATAGATATGTAAATATATGAATAAATAAAAAATAAAAATGATTGTATTCTCCACAAAACTTAAGACATACACTCACACTCTCGCAAAACCCTAATTGAAACTATATAAAGAGCATTTTGAAAGCCGGTAAATAGTAGTCGCTGAATACATCTTAAACGTAACACATGCTTTAAGCTTTAGCTGTAAAAGAAATGGCAAAATTATGGACTTTAGCAGTATTGAGTGTAGCCGTCTGTGTGCAGGTATAAAAATATTAATTTTCATTTAACAATTTTACCCAGAACTTTTTTATTAAACTTAAATTTATCTCTTTCTATAGATCTCTCACAGCCACGATGTAGCTGAAGCTTTAAATGTCAACATTCGTGAACAGTTAAATTTGTTTGATAAATTCCAAAAGGAACCAGATAGTGCCAAATATACAGATGATCTCAAGAAATTGATAGAACTCACCGAAGGAGCTTTGAAAATCGATTCAGCCGATGAAAAGAATAAAATTCTCTCTTCTGCTCCTAGTCAATTTTCGGATGAATTTAACAAATGGATTGCTACTAAAATCGAAGAAGCTCAAGTCAATGATAATCTTCGGGGTGCTCTTGAATTTTACAACTCCCTATTAACTGATCATGCCGAACATGAAGCTGAGATTAAAACTACGATTAGTACTTTGGAAAATCTTTTAAGCGAATCTGACTTGAAACAGAAAGAAGATAGATTCTTGGCATTGGAAAAAGCTTTTTCACCTGATTTCCAAAAATTCATTAAGGACAGTGACGTGCCCAACGTCAATCGTCGTTTGCAAAAGACAATAGAATTTTTTGATAACTTATTGAATGACAGAGATATTAAGTTCGTTAAGGAAATTGAGGCTTTAAAAGCTAAAACTGAAAATGCTTTAGGAAATAATGTCTCCGTTGATGACAAAAACAAAATATTACAAGAAATTACCAACACCGGCAACAGAGAATTGGATGAATATTTGCAAAAGAAAAATATTGAATATTCATAAGTATGTATTAGAAAATCAAAATGAATAAAAGAGTTTGATAAAAAGTATTTAGGACTTGCTTTAAGTTCGCTAAACAAATCAAAAAGGAACTGTTTAAGCTTTTCTGTTATTTTTCGTTCAAAAACGTTTGATTTTTATTCGTCCAACAGAAGAACGTATTCAAATTTTATAATAAATAAAAATTTATGTTTTCAAAAATGGAATTTATTTGTTGTGGGTCTATATGCTGCAGTTCGTTGAGTGCTAATGCCAACTCATTATGTACTGATGATGAATATAGATTAGCTAACTCATAATATATAAACCATATATTTTGAATATTTCAATTTGATTTTTATTACAGTAACCAAATATGGAGATAAATTTTTAATTACTTCTTGTCACTGCCACTTGAAAATATGAAACTTTGGTTTTCTCTTTTATTTTTATGTAGAATATAAATATTTAGCAAAAAGAATTTTTAACTTAGACAATCGTTTGTCTATCATTAACTCTCATTTATTAAAAAAGTTTTAGCAAATGCAATTGCTACTCCATTAGAAATAATATTTAACAAATCTATAGAACATGATTATTTTCCTCTATCTTGGAAATATTCCTACATAATTCCGCTTTTCAAACCAGGTAATAAAGCAAACATAATAAACTACCGAGGTATTGCTAAGCTTAGTGCAATTCCAAATCTATTTGAAAAATGTATCACGGACAATATTAGTCATCAAATATCATCCATCTTATCCCTTCATCAACATGGTTTCAGAAAAGGCTGCTCAACAACAACTAACTTTTTAACCCTTACAACCCTGGTTAACAAAGGTTTTAATAACAAGCAACAAACTGATGTCATATACACTGATTTCAATAAGGCTTTTGATGTAGTTAATCATTCTTTACTATTACTGAAACTTTGACTTATGGGATGCACCCAAAACAACTTAAATTAGATAAGATAATACTTAACAGGCCGGAAACAGTGTGTTATTTTCAATAATATCTAATGATATTATTGTGAAATCTGGAGTTCCTCAAGGCAGCCATTTGGACCCGATTTTATTTTCCATTTTTATAAACGATCTTCCGAGTGTTATAACATTTTGTAAAGTTTTGGTGTATGCAGATGATGTGAAGATTTCCCAGAGAAACTATTTACAACGTAATCTGGATAAACTCTACGATTGGTGCAATATCAACTTGATGGTCCTTAATTTTAAAAAGTGCAAACATATGCGATCTTCACGTAGCTGGATTGCTGATGGTGATTTTTCGTTGGGTGGAAATAATCTTGAATTAGTTACGGAGTTCCTGGATTTAGGCGTTCTCCTCGATTGTAAATTAAATTTTAATAAGCATATTATCATGATGGTAAATAAGGCTCGTGGCGTGCTCGCTTTCATCAAACGTTGGGCTAAGGAATTTACTAATCCTGTAATAACCAAACGATTGTACACATCTCTAGTAAGGCCTATTCTAGAATACGGATCTATTGTTTGGAACCCCTACACTGATTATCAGAAAATCGCATTGAATCTGTTCAAAAACAATTCCTTTTATTTTGTCTCGGTGATACCGATACATGGAACCCAAATGTAAATCTTCTTCCATATTCTGCAAGACTCTCCTCAATTAATTTGCCGACTTTAGAAAGCAGACGAATACTCGTAATGCTTAATATAGCTTTTTTAGTAAATTTGTTAAATGGTTCTATTTGTTTAGAATTCCTGCTAAGAAACATCAACTTTAATATTCCTCTAAGATCTACTCGGAAATGTACACCGCTTCATCTCAGTTGTGTTCAAACAAATTATGCAAACGCTGACCTCCTGAGGAGATTATGCAAAAATTTTAATGATTTGTATAATTTTATTGATTTTTCTGTAAATGTGGATATTATAAAACGTAACATAATTTTATTCCAAAATGTAAGTCAATAATTAATCAGTTTAAATGTTTAAATATATGTAGCTTATTTTATTGGTCTGTAAGGATATTAGTCCATAGATACGGTGACCATCCGTCCTTTTTTTAAAAACGGCAGTCCTTCTTTTTGAGACAACGTCCTTTTAAATTTAAACAAAATAAATTGTTCTTTTTTTAATTGAATTGTCCTTTTTTGTCCTTTCTTCTTTAGTTTCCAAAATTAAAAGTTTTATTTTCTCAAAATACCGAAATTTTAAACTCAATACAATATAAATTCATAACCATCCAAGACAGGAATTGCCTGGCAACACTGAAAAGTGTATGTTCAATGTGTCAAATTTTCTGTCGTCTTTCAAATGGACTGTGCAGAATTTAAATTGTTTTTATCGAATAACATTGATATAATAAAAAAAGACATTCTTCAGAAAATAATCAATAATATATAATCCTTAAACTATTGTTTTTAGTTATTTTTAGTTATTGAATTTTGTTATTTTTGTATTATTGGTTAAATTTAATTTCTTTGTTAATTTTGATTAATTAATACATTTTTTGTTTTAACGACGTGTAAACTTCTAGGCATATTTAATTTCTGTTTTGAACATTAAAATAAGTACATACATACATACATATGTAACTACTTGTACTAGACACTAATATTACATTGTTTGAATTATATTTTTATTTTATTGATATAAAATATATCTATGTAATTAAGTTAATACCAATAATTTTTTATTTAATTTTGAGTGTCCTTTTTTTTGTCAAAAAATATGGTCACCGTATCCATAGACCGTAATGGATTAAATAAATAAATAATATAAAAAAAATGATAAGTATTTTGGGGATTAACAATTGCACATAGTGCCTTAATCCAGACTTCAACTACGAGTATTTTTTAAATATTTTATTTAATTCTTTCTTATCATATTCAAATTATTCTTTATTTGTTATTTGTTATTCACTTACCGGTTAATACATTTACGCAGCTGATGCTTAATACCGCCACCACAACTACGTGAACAATCACTCCATTCGCCCCAGTTGCCCCAACGTGGATAAGAACGCTGTTTAGATTTACGTGTAGTTGCTGCCGCTTTTGTCGTAGCAGTTGTAGTGGTAGTCGTAGAGGAAGCCGCAGTTGTTGCTATTGTGGTTGCTAGATTTGTAGTGGTTTCCAAAATATCATTACTCAACCATTCGTTAGTGTTAGATGAATTTATGTGGAAATTCGAGTCAAATCTGGTTATAGAATTATGAAAAGTTGCTGCAGATGGTTTGAAAGTGGTAGCAGCTTTATTACTCATAGTTGGCTTTGGAGTTGTAGTTGTGGCTGTGGTTGTACTGGTAGTGGTGCTGGCAGTAGTAGCAATAGTAGTAGTGGAAAGTGCAGTTTTAATTGTGGTTGTCTTAGGCATTGTGTTTGTAGTGCTTATGTTTGCAATTGTTGCTGCAGTTGTAGATATTTTACTTAAAATATTGTCATTTTCGGGATAGACATCATTTATACTGTTTTCATTTTCATTTGTATTAAATCTCCATAAATTTAATAATTCTATAGACTTTTTGGGTTTTGCTGTCGACGATAATGTATTACGTCCTTGATTACGTTGTTTTAGCCATTCTTGATGTTTCTGTAAATTCAAAAAAAAGCGATCTCAAGTTAATCAAACAATTACTATAAAAAAATTTTAAAAAATAGTTAAAACTTAGCAAGTTTATGATATTTTTGTTTATTTATTTTATATGATTTATTTCAAGTTCATCAGATAATTTACAACATAACACCTCATAAGTAATTGTAAATTCTGTTCTGTTTTATATTTTTTGTAAAAAAAAAACACCATCTCATCATCATTTTAGCGATTAGAAAAATAAGTTTGTTTTTTTGTTTATTTTTTTTTTTGGAAAATTTAATATATGTTTTCGGAAATTGTTTCTTTTTTAAATGTTTTGTGTTGAAATTGTGGGAGGAATTGCGTTTATCACTTGAGATAAGTGAGTCTGTATGTTAGAGAGACAATGTAATCGAAACCATGTTAAAAATGCGTAAATGGGGTTAAATTTTATCGCACAGTGGATTTCATGAAATTTGAAAATTATTCATAAGAATTATACAAACAAATATTTAACATGTGTGCATGAATTCAAACATGAACTACGCGAACTTTCTACGAAACACAAATGTTCTATCATTACATCATAGCTAGTTTATAATTTTGAGAAGCGTTTAGTAGTCATTAATTCAAATTTTACATCGAAAATTTAATATTTAAGTCCACGTTAAGTCCAAAATAAAATTTAAAAATATATTTAATTATTTTACATTTATTTGAGCATGTACTCAACTATTTATGTTTAAAATTTTATTTATTTGTTGCGGGTTAGCAATATCTAGATATATATTTCGTTGGTAGCTATACCAATTCATCAGTAGATGTTTTACCCTTTATGTTTAAAAAAATTCCAAAGCTCATCTATTTATACAAAAACTCACAAGCATATTTTTGTGAATTACAAAGCATAAAAATAGCCTTTAAGAAATTTTTCAAACACACACAACAATAATTTTCCATTATGAATGTGTTTACTTTTCTACACCTATACAATTAGACAACCGCTGGTTGCCATTAAAAGTATTTTATAAGGCAAAAATGAAAAGCAAATCTCCCCGTTACAAAATTTTACATTTATTTGAGCATGTACTCAACTATTTATGTTTAAAATTTTATTTATTTGTTGCGGGTTAGCAATATCTAGATATATATTTCGTTGGTAGCTATACCAATTCATCAGTAGATGTTTTACCCTTTATGTTTAAAAAAATTCCAAAGCTCATCTATTTATACAAAAACTCACAAGCATATTTTTGTGAATTACAAAGCATAAAAATAGCCTTTAAGAAATTTTTCAAACACACACAACAATAATTTTCCATTATGAATGTGTTTACTTTTCTACACCTATACAATTAGACAACCGCTGGTTGCCATTAAAAGTATTTTATAAGGCAAAAATGAAAAGCAAATCTCCCCGTTACAAAATTTTACATTTATTTGAGCATGTACTCAACTATTTATGTTTAAAATTTTATTTATTTGTTGCGGGTTAGCAATATCTAGATATATATTTCGTTGGTAGCTATACCAATTCATCAGTAGATGTTTTACCCTTTATGTTTAAAAAAATTCCAAAGCTCATCTATTTATACAAAAACTCACAAGCATATTTTTGTGAATTACAAAGCATAAAAATAGCCTTTAAGAAATTTTTCAAACACACACAACAATAATTTTCCATTATGAATGTGTTTACTTTTCTACACCTATACAATTAGACAACCGCTGGTTGCCATTAAAAGTATTTTATAAGGCAAAAATGAAAAGCAAATCTCCCCGTTACAAAATTTTACATTTATTTGAGCATGTACTCAACTATTTATGTTTAAAATTTTATTTATTTGTTGCGGGTTAGCAATATCTAGATATATATTTCGTTGGTAGCTATACCAATTCATCAGTAGATGTTTTACCCTTTATGTTTAAAAAAATTCCAAAGCTCATCTATTTATACAAAAACTCACAAGCATATTTTTGTGAATTACAAAGCATAAAAATAGCCTTTAAGAAATTTTTCAAACACACACAACAATAATTTTCCATTATGAATGTGTTTACTTTTCTACACCTATACAATTAGACAACCGCTGGTTGCCATTAAAAGTATTTTATAAGGCAAAAATGAAAAGCAAATCTCCCCGTTACAAAATTTTACATTTATTTGAGCATGTACTCAACTATTTATGTTTAAAATTTTATTTATTTGTTGCGGGTTAGCAATATCTAGATATATATTTCGTTGGTAGCTATACCAATTCATCAGTAGATGTTTTACCCTTTATGTTTAAAAAAATTCCAAAGCTCATCTATTTATACAAAAACTCACAAGCATATTTTTGTGAATTACAAAGCATAAAAATAGCCTTTAAGAAATTTTTCAAACACACACAACAATAATTTTCCATTATGAATGTGTTTACTTTTCTACACCTATACAATTAGACAACCGCTGGTTGCCATTAAAAGTATTTTATAAGGCAAAAATGAAAAGCAAATCTCCCCGTTACAAAATTTTACATTTATTTGAGCATGTACTCAACTATTTATGTTTAAAATTTTATTTATTTGTTGCGGGTTAGCAATATCTAGATATATATTTCGTTGGTAGCTATACCAATTCATCAGTAGATGTTTTACCCTTTATGTTTAAAAAAATTCCAAAGCTCATCTATTTATACAAAAACTCACAAGCATATTTTTGTGAATTACAAAGCATAAAAATAGCCTTTAAGAAATTTTTCAAACACACACAACAATAATTTTCCATTATGAATGTGTTTACTTTTCTACACCTATACAATTAGACAACCGCTGGTTGCCATTAAAAGTATTTTATAAGGCAAAAATGAAAAGCAAATCTCCCCGTTACAAAATTTTACATTTATTTGAGCATGTACTCAACTATTTATGTTTAAAATTTTATTTATTTGTTGCGGGTTAGCAATATCTAGATATATATTTCGTTGGTAGCTATACCAATTCATCAGTAGATGTTTTACCCTTTATGTTTAAAAAAATTCCAAAGCTCATCTATTTATACAAAAACTCACAAGCATATTTTTGTGAATTACAAAGCATAAAAATAGCCTTTAAGAAATTTTTCAAACACACACAACAATAATTTTCCATTATGAATGTGTTTACTTTTCTACACCTATACAATTAGACAACCGCTGGTTGCCATTAAAAGTATTTTATAAGGCAAAAATGAAAAGCAAATCTCCCCGTTACAAAATTTTACATTTATTTGAGCATGTACTCAACTATTTATGTTTAAAATTTTATTTATTTGTTGCGGGTTAGCAATATCTAGATATATATTTCGTTGGTAGCTATACCAATTCATCAGTAGATGTTTTACCCTTTATGTTTAAAAAAATTCCAAAGCTCAAATAGTTGAGTACATGCTCAAATAAATGTAAAATTTTGTAACGGGGAGATTTGCTTTTCATTTTTGCCTTATAAAATACTTTTAATGGCAACCAGCGGTTGTCTAATTGTATAGGTGTAGAAAAGTAAACACATTCATAATGGAAAATTATTGTTGTGTGTGTTTGAAAAATTTCTTAAAGGCTATTTTTATGCTTTGTAATTCACAAAAATATGCTTGTGAGTTTTTGTATAAATAGATGAGCTTTGGAATTTTTTTAAACATAAAGGGTAAAACATCTACTGATGAATTGGTATAGCTACCAACGAAATATATATCTAGATATTGCTAACCCGCAACAAATAAATAAAATTTTAAACATAAATAGTTGAGTACATGCTCAAATAAATGTAAAATTTTGTAACGGGGAGATTTGCTTTTCATTTTTGCCTTATAAAATACTTTTAATGGCAACCAGCGGTTGTCTAATTGTATAGGTGTAGAAAAGTAAACACATTCATAATGGAAAATTATTGTTGTGTGTGTTTGAAAAATTTCTTAAAGGCTATTTTTATGCTTTGTAATTCACAAAAATATGCTTGTGAGTTTTTGTATAAATAGATGAGCTTTGGAATTTTTTTAAACATAAAGGGTAAAACATCTACTGATGAATTGGTATAGCTACCAACGAAATATATATCTAGATATTGCTAACCCGCAACAAATAAATAAAATTTTAAACATAAATAGTTGAGTACATGCTCAAATAAATGTAAAATTTTGTAACGGGGAGATTTGCTTTTCATTTTTGCCTTATAAAATACTTTTAATGGCAACCAGCGGTTGTCTAATTGTATAGGTGTAGAAAAGTAAACACATTCATAATGGAAAATTATTGTTGTGTGTGTTTGAAAAATTTCTTAAAGGCTATTTTTATGCTTTGTAATTCACAAAAATATGCTTGTGAGTTTTTGTATAAATAGATGAGCTTTGGAATTTTTTTAAACATAAAGGGTAAAACATCTACTGATGAATTGGTATAGCTACCAACGAAATATATATCTAGATATTGCTAACCCGCAACAAATAAATAATATATTTAATTATCTTTCATAAAACTTAGATTTCACTATAATACCTTAAAAAAAAGCTCTTCTTATAAATAAATACCTTTCCTATTGTACCTTTCATAATAAGTGACTTTTTTAAAAATTACATTACATGAATTAAATAGCTTTTATAAAAAGTACTTTTTAAAATAAATATCTTTTATAAAAAGTGCACATTGCAAAAAGTACCTTTTTTAAAAGTACTTTTTAAATTAGTACCTTTTATAAAAATTGATTTTTTCAGAATTACTTTTTTAAAGAGTACCTTTGTTAAAAAGTGTATGTTATAAAAATTATCTGTCATAAAAATACCTTTGAAAAAATATTTTTTTTGTACATATGAAAATTAGTATTATCAGGCTCAAAAGTTCAGTTTTTATTGAATTAATGAAAATTCACAATTATTAAGAAGTTTATGTTGAAAAAACATAAGTATGTCCAATCTGTTTAGCAGAACGTATCAGTATACCGATTTCAAGCCGCTACACCTCTCATAAGCGTTAATTGTTTTTTAAGAAATACGTTTCGTAATAAGTACTTTTCATAAGAACTACCTCTTTTAAAAATAACTTTTACAAAAACTACTTTTTAAAAGAAATACATTTGCTGATAATTACCTTTTGTAAAAACTGCATTTTCTAAAAATTAAATTTTACATAAAAAGTATCCTTAATGAAAAGTACTTTTAAACTTTTATTAAAATTAAAAACATATTATTAAAAGTACCTTTTTATATATGCATTTATATCTTTTATAAAAAGTTGCTTTCTTATAAAGTATCTTTTATAAAAAGTGCCTTTTGGGAAAACTTGCTTTTATAAAAATTACCTATAACAAAAAGTACCTCTTATAAAAATAATCTATTATGAAAAATTCTTTTCATAAAAAGTACACTTTAGAAAAGGAACATTTTTTATACATAAACCCTTAAAAAGTATTTCCTATAAGAAAATATAAAAAATACAATTTTAATAAAAAGTGTTTTAAGTACCTTTTATGTAAAGTACTTTTTTTTTAAGTACATCCCATGCATAGAAATCACTTGTAATAGAAAGATCATTTTATAAAAAGAAACTTTTATAAAAACTAACTTTCATAAAAATTACCCTAAAAATACTTCTTATCAAAAATGCATGTTATAAAAAGTACCTTTTAATAAAAGTACCTTTGTAAAATGTTTATATTGAAATATTACATTTTATGAAATGGGATTCTCTATAAAAAAAAACATTTTATTAAAAGTCCCTTTTACGAAAAGTATCTGTTTTAAATATATAAAATTTTATAACAAGTAGATTTTATAAATAGTACCTTTTATATAATGGCCTTTTTTTTAAATAGTACCATTAATAAATATCACTTTTTTTTAGAAAAAAACCTTCTATAAAAAGATTTCTATAAAACTACCTTTCATAAAAATAACCCTTAAAAAAGTACTTCATATAACAAATTATAAAAAAGTTGATAAAATTTCTTACTGACAAATAACTGTTTACAAAATTTTTTTAAGAAAACGAAAAAGTACTTTCGATAGTAACTACCTTTTAATTAAAATTTTTCTTAAAAGTATTATGTTTTATGCAAAGTACTCTTTTAAAACGTACATTCAGTTATAAATAAGTATCTTTCAACAACAGTTCCTTTTGTGAAAACCAACAGCTAATGTTTTTTTTTAAATATTGAAAACGAAAACCTTTTTAAGAAATAAAAATATTTTAATTCAATAGTTCCACTGTGTGCGTGGACTTTTTGAGTGTGCCGTTGGTTCATGACAAGTGGTAACAAATGAATTGTAGTTGTTATTAAGTGAAACATATTTTTTCATTCTAGATAAAATTACTACATACATTCATACATATTGTGAAAAGAAGATGAAAGTGTAAGCAGACAGTATCTTGAAATTTTTACGAAATAAAAACCAGCAACAAGTTGTTAAGTAATCTTTTGTCAGATTGTCATAAAAGGTGTGCTGCAGTGATTTGTTCTAATTCCATTTTTTTTTTTAATTACTAAAATAATTTACATGTTTCGCAAATCTTAAATACATGTTCTTCTTAACAAGCAACATTTTTACATTTCCGTTTCTTTTCAATTTAAAAAACAAACAAGTTTATACGAAAAACCTTTTGAATTTGTATATTAGCTTTTTAACCAACTGTTGCTTCAACCTTAACCCATTTACTTAATGATGCCTGCAAATTGCAGTTAATCTCACCCAAAATAAAAAACCCAAAGAATTCGAAAAAAAAATTAAATAAATGACGCACGCTTCATTAAATATCGTTACGCATAAATTTAAAATGAATTTAAAAAGCGCCAAAACCATAAATAAGAACAAGTTGTTAAAATTTGGAAATGAATTGCTTTTGGTGACATATTTTTTGTAAGTTATATAATTTACATATATTTCGACAATACATATACTACATACGAATATTTAACCTTGACTAAAAGTCAGCAATAACAAAAAAATTTATATATTTCATACGATGGTACTCTACACCATGACCAATGATCCATGTCATTGAAGCTTAATTTTGACGTTATTTAAATTTAGTACTATTTAAAGCTTTAAATTGAAATTTAAATGAATTTCCAACAGTATTGTTGCCAAAAAGGTTCTCATAAGAACACACCTTTAAAAAATGTGTGTCGTAATTTGAACACAATGTGTACGAATGGGCTATATGTGTCAAAGAGTTTAATTAAAATGTAAACATTTTATGTTCCCCCTCTGAATTTTCTTAGACTTTTCTTTTGATCCCATAAAACTTTTTAAGAACCAGGAAAGTGGGGGCAAATTATACCTTCAAAATATGTTTTCATTATGGCAAAACTCCACTATTTACGGACCGAATTTCGAATTTGTTTGAACGGGCTTGCTTACATTTTGGTCGCATGATAATTTTTTTTCAATCGGAGCCAGCAGTTAATGATATTTGCACAAAAACACATTTGTGAAAATAAGGCCAAGTTCCTATCAAAAAAATTTCGGCCGTAAAAAGTACTGAGTCAAAATAAGGACCAAGTTCATGATAGGTAAAATTCCATCTCATTTCTAGGCAATATTTTTCAAAGAATTCTTTCCCATATTAGAGGCAAACAAATTTTGCCAAGCTTACAGGTTGCCTAGAAATGAGATGGAATTGTACCCATCATTAACTTGGTCCTTATTTTGATTTCAGTACTTTTTACGGCCGAAATTTTTTGGATAGGAACTTGGCCTTATTTTCACATTTATGTTTTTGTGCGGATCTCACTTCTTTTTTTTAAGTTGTTTTTGTACAAATATTTATATGTATTGCTTATTTTGGCCTACCTGAGTACCAAATTTCAGCTTTACCTATACTGGAAGTGCCCTATACAAAGAAGGGGCACCATAGTCGCCCCAGATGAAAAGTGCCCGTTTAAAAATCATTTTCGTTAATTTCTCATCAGGACCTACCTGTGTACCAAATTAAAGCTTTCTAGCTCTAATGGAAGTGCCCCATACAAAGAAGGGGAACCCTAGTCCCCCGGGTAATAATTGCCCTTTCAAATTATCCTGTGAGGTCACCTCTGTGGGGAGACCTTATGTTTTAAGTTTCATTATATTATGATCATAAAGAGCAAAGTTATGAGGGGGGTAAAAACAGCTCGATTGGTTTCATGTAAATATACACACTGTGTGGCCGAACTTGGCCTGGCGCACTACCGTGCGCCTAGATACAAAATGTAGTATCAATGTGATCACCCTTAAAACAGAACAGAACTTAATGCTGACTTTTCATTCATTTCATTGTCTTTTTTCATTTTATTGCCAATACTCTGCATAGCATTTATGTCACAAATCTGATGACAAAGTGTCATCAATCCGTAGATGCATTGTTGTGGGTTGCTTTCGTATTAGAAACTTCAGCTATTTAAAAATTAATTGAATACAATATTTCTCTTTCAGAATTCAAAATATTCTCAAAAGCACCGTAGAATATAAAATGTAAATTTTCGACTCACCCTTATCCTTTCCACAGTTGCTTTATCCGCCACTGCCAAGCCACATATTAGAGAAGTGATAAAAATCGTACTGAAATTATATTTTATAAGAAATTTTTTTTAGTAATTAAATTAAAAACATATTTGTTTATAACTTAAAAAATTATTATATTCAAAACTGATTTTAATAATATAATATACAACTCTCTTATTCCATTTCCAGTTATGGTTTGTGTAAATAAAACTAAAGATCTATTCTTAAATGTTACATTTGATATTCTATACAAAACAAACAACTAACGACAAATTCTTCTGATACCAGCAAACACTAAGTTTATTTTGGCAACTATTGGCTGCAAACACTTTCTACCCCCATTGTGATTCTAACAGCGGCAGCCGCTTACTAACGATTTTTTCGATTGCGGGCCTTCGGCAGGGATCAAGGGTTCTTTCCTCCATAGAGTTTTGAGCTAAGTGCTGTTTACTAATAATAATCTCAAAAGGTAATTTTTGATATAGAGTTTTTCGGGATATTTCCTCAAGTAGAAAAACAATAATTCATTGTTCTATCGCTACTAAAACGGAATGTGTTCTAATGAAATCAGGGAACTTGTTCCCGAAACCCCTCAGTTTTCACGTACAACAAGCTCTTCATCATCCCTTTGTGGTCGATATGTCAGTGAACCGCACCACACATTACAGGGAGAATTCTTACTTTAGCCGTACTGTTCGAAAGTGGAACAAACTCCCCTCAGAGGTCTTTCCTGCCACTTTCAGTGTGTTAGGGTTCTAATCGAATGTCCACAAACACTACTCCCTTTATCCTCCTTCCCAAAACCTATTTTCCTAGTTTCGGCACAATGTCATGCATACGTAGGGGTCATCCTCTGAGTGCTGGTTCTAATAAAAAAAAAGAAATGGCCCCAATGAAAAATGTCTCAAAACTGAAAAATTTTAAATGGCCCCAAACTTTTTACATTGAAAACAAGAATAAATATTTTTGAGGCCATAATTTCTATTTTTGTGGCCATTTTTCATTTTTGGGACAATTTTTAAATTTTTGTTTTGGCCCAATTTTATGTATGGGGACTTTTTCATTTTTTAGTTTGGGGTATTTTAACGCTTTTTACTTATTTTTCAGTGCAAAAGTTCCAATCCATAACAAAACTTTAACCCCCGCCCCTGAATTTTCACAGCCCGTTGGGGCCATTTTTTGTGGAGCCTATTTGTTGCATACAAATCTCTTTTTTCAGTAAGAAGACAGAGAGATGAAATATCAAATGCATACATTTCTCTTTAAACACTCTCACCTAAAATGAATATTGTATGCCTAAAAAAAGTTGCGTAAATGATGATTTAGTGAAGGAAGGGTATGTTTAGTACCATTTTTTTTTTTTTTGCATTACTTTTTCATTGAAATTTTTGCTGGGATGTTATTATCGGTCTTCCTCTATTCAATTTTAGCATAATCTTATGCTGCTTAAAGCACTCGCACACGTAGTTACTTTTCTCTATCCCAAGGGTGTAAAACACATGTTTGAAGAACTCATTTACACAACACTCTTGAACTTTCGAAATGTAAAAGATTTTGAAGATCAATATTTTCAGAATCAAAAGCTTTGCTAATGATAATTTATAAACAGCTAAAACAAAAGGGAAAAATGGGGATCAAATGAAAACATATTGTAAGAGCTTAAGAGAGTATAAAATAATGGTACCAAGAACGAAATTTCTTAAAATATTTAATACCAAATAAAATTTTTAGCTTAAGCTGGTATTTAAACTGTGATTTTGAATAAGTAAAGAAACTTAGAAAGATCAACCATATTAATGCGATATTATCTCAACTAGCCACCACTGTTTGTCATGGGAAATTTTTATTATGCTATTTTACTTTTTTTTTTGTAACAACAGCTTAACAAACATGCAATGTGTTTTAAATAAAATATTAATTATTAAAATATTTATTTTAAAAGTCAAGATCACTATTGTAAAAAACTTTGTCAGAAACGCAGCCAGCCAGCCATCCATCCATTTAAACTTGAGATTGAAATAAACAAACAACAAAATCTGTTATTTGCACTTTTTAACATTTAACAAAACGTCAAAGAAAATCAAAATAAACAATAATTTTATTTGTTTTAAGGTTTTATTTTTGTGTGTTTTTTGGTTGAACACGCAATTGTTATGAGCTTTTTAGTTTTTTAGTAAGACTGACAGACACCCTTTATATTGTTTTGAATAACATAAATATAAGTTGAGTTTTTAATAAAATCGATTGCCTGAAAACATGTTATTGTTTTTTTTTCGCATAATTTTGTCGATTTTTTTTTTTTTCAATATTCAAACATGCATTGCAGCATTGTCAGGTGGCAACACTTGTGAGTAAATTGTTTCTCACTACCACTCATATGAATATTAACAGTGATGGCGATAACAATCTGACCTTTCACTCAAAGTAGTGGTTAAATGTGTTTATATGCATGAGTGTATTAGATATCTTTAGCATGTTAAGTGGGTGGAATATTTTGCATGTTATCGATAAAAATTTAATGTTCATCAGAGATTTAAACATTTATATTTAATTAATAGGGTTTGACTGTTTTTTCATATGTGATATTTTTCTATTTGTTTGACTTTTAATAATGATGTGGTTTGTGCCAAAAAGATTCATTTAAAATAATTATTTTTTTAAAGAAAACTTTTAAACAAAAGAACGAATAAAGTACGAGACGTATCTTATGGGCATGCGGTTGGAGAAAAAAATTTGAAAAGGTCTTGAAATTTGTGTATATACATATGTATATAATTATTTATTATTATGGCGGTGTTGGCTGGAGTGGTTAGCGCTTTGACTACTACTAAAACTACTACTTAGGACCTAGGTTCGAAACCTGGTCGGTGGCTGTCAATAACATCATAAACATCGGCTATTTAATAATTGCTGTTGAACTGTTTAAGTGATGAAGGCTATAGAACTGGTCACCAAGAAGTGTTTCGACAACGAATGATACCATTTTAAGCTAATGTACACAACAGTGCCCTCCTTCGTCGGTTAGCAGAACCGTCTGCTAAGTAAAACAATTAATTAAACTTACTGCTTAGACAGCTTAAGAAAGTTACTGCGTCTACTTATACCCGGGGATATAACTATTGAGGAATCAGAAGCTCTTGATGTTCTTGGCATGATTGCGATGTTCGATGGAATGATCACATTTTTCATGTCTCAAAAGAAGCATACGAGTGTCTGGGTTTCTTAAAACGGTGTAAGACATACTTCTCTCCGTTTGACCAGCTTAATATTAATACCATCAATATCCAACCTAAAATGGAATACATGTATGGGCTGGTGCTTCAAAGTCTATTTTGAAGTTACTCGATCGCGTACTATATAGATCGAAAAAACTTATCGGTGACAGAAGGGTAGCCAACTGTATTGACTGACTGGAACACCGACGCAATGTAGTGTGCATTTCACTGTTCTATCGCTACAACAACGGAATCTGTTCTAATAACATGGAAATTTTCACGTAAAACACATTCTTCATTCAGAGCGAACCACACTACACATTACAGAGAATATTCTTACTTTAGCCTAACTGTACGTATGTGGAATAAATTCCCCGCAGAGGTGTTCCCTGTCACCTTCAGTGTGTTAAAGTTCAAATCAAATGTCCACAAACACTACTCCCTTTATTATCCATGCCATAACCAATTTTCCTAGATCCGGCACAATCCACTGCTTTAAATTTTTGCAAAACGCACAATAGCAGAGTCGTAAAAGAATTAAGCCATGTAAATTTTCAACATTTATCTTCTCTTCGCTATTTCTTTTGACACAATGCATTGCATAAATGCTGGTCATCAAATGAGTGTTCGTCCAAAAATATACCAAAAAAAAATTATTGCAGTCATAAAGCAGAACAAAGAAACTTCTATCGCCTTGCAATTAAAGGAAACTATAGTACAGACACTCACTAGGTAGCAAAGACAATCACCCTTATCGGGAATTTAAGTTCACGTGAAATGTGCTCCCTTTTCCTAAAATTGCGAACACCAATTTTTGCGTTGTTGTTGTATCAGTGTACTATTTGCTAATTTTGTTCACCATTTTTTTGTTCTTGGGAAATATTTCCCGATAAGGTTGAATAATAACGGGTGCTGTATTTTAGGTTTTTGTTATACTATTTGAATGGTTTTAGTCACAATATACAATAAAGAGTTTAGTTCTACAAACATTCAACAGAGAAGCCAGCACATCTCTCCGAGTGCACGATAATGAAAAATGTACAACATGACAATATCTGTATAGCTCACAAGCAGTAAAGGGTGTTTTTTATAGAGTGAAACAAGTTTAAATCATAATAAAACAAGGAAATATATTTTTAATATCAATGAGACGGGCTTAATTGGAAAGAAAATTTTATGAAATTATTGTTTAAATATGATTTCTGTTATGTAGCCGCCACGGCTAGCGCGTAGAAGGTGCAATCTGGAACAACAATTTTCAACAACTTTTCGCAGCATTTGCGGTCGTATTTCGCCGATAGGTCTTCGAATGCTGATTTCCAGGTGTTCAATTGTTTGTGGTTTATCGACTTAGACAAGTGAAAAAGAAAATAATCTAATAGAGTTAAATCACACGGTCTTGGTGTTCTTCGAATTAGCCGCTCTGAAGGACAATCATGTGCCCCATAAAATGGAAGAAGTGCACGATGAGTTTGACGACGATTAGAACAATTATTTTTATAAAAAATTTTGAAAATTTGCACGCGTTGCTCTCTGGTGTATGTCGATTTATAATGAAATTTCAAAGCAAACTAAACAAAAAGCAGCTATCAGCTGTTAAATGGGTGCTCAAATAGAGCAGTGATGCCAATTCAAAGTTGTGACACTCTATATAAAACACCCTTTAGCTGTAAAATTGTTATTATTGATTACAGCTTAACTAAGCTTTCAATTAGTTGTCTTCGATAAGTTGTTGTGAATTGTAATTACAAATAACAAGTGTATTAAGTTTAGTTGAAACATTGACAAGTCAAAATAGTTAGGTTGTGAATCGAAATACAGTCATAAATTGATTTCCCCGCCTATTGATTCAAAATCACCCGCAACATAACGAACTTATAGACAAAAACGAAAAGAATGTCGTCAGTATTTCTATTCTATTCTTTAAAAACAACATAAATTTTATTATTTAATGAATCTGTAATTTAACAAATTATAATTACTTTAATAAACTTTTAATAATGTTATTGTAGAAAAAAGTTTTAGTATTTCTATAAATGTCTGCTTGTAATAAAATAATCATAAATTATTTACTGGTTTGTAAAAAGATCCCAATTTTTTCTTTTTTATTGTTTAAAAAGTTTTAAAATATATTGCGTACGAATGATTATGAAATTGTACCAAATCTGCCGACCGAAATACAAATGAGACTAAACAAAATCTTGTAATACAAGAACGTGTGTGTGTGTGGTGGTGGTTACAGCCGAAGGCGGTAAATGGTGACGTTAACGGTGGTAAAGATTATGATGATGGTAGATATTGTTTTTATGGAAGGGAATATGATCTATTTGCCACTACCACCACCACCACCACTACACACACGTTGACTTCATTTATATAAACAGCATACACGTTTTAAAAAATCTGTATAAGTTTTCTTTAAAAGCTTTTGCTACTGACTGTAAGATGTTGGCTTTAGTTTTTTTTTCTTTGTTTTTCTTAATTTATCAATTAAATTTTTGTGAAATTTTTGTGGCAAGTTTTAATTAGAATATTTTTGGTCATAAATAATTTTTATTACATATTTTGTCTTGTATTTCTTTTTGTTTTTTTTTTTTTTTTTTGCTATGACACATTTATGATTATGGAAGGGGATCTTAGGAATTTCTGATTGTTTTTCTTTTTCTAATTACTTTTGTGCAGCCTTTCTCTAAATTCTAATGATGGTTATTGTATAATTTAAAACAATCAAGATTTTGATGGTTTATTGTGAATAATAAAACTGTGCTTAATGTTTTGTTGTAACGAAAGTTTGTATCTTTTTAGTTGTAGTATCTTTTGGTAAACAAACTATGTTTGGCGGAAAAAGAATTATGACTTTTCAAATGTAATATTAAAGAACAATTTTTTGGTTTAATTTTGCTCAACTTCTGTTGAGTATTAAAATCATATTCCCTACAAATATCAGTCTAAAACTATAACTTAAGTTTATTCAGACTTTATTTTTCTATATATTTTGCCTTGCTACTGGCCCCATTGTGCAATTGTCACAAAGGTTTATGTTTTATATTTAAACAAACATTTTGAGGTGTAAATAAATACCACACTTACCTTAAAATTATTTTAAACTGCATTTGCAAACGCATTGTAAAGCCAACGTTTGTTTATCACAACACCGTCTATTTTGAAATGTTTGAAATCATTTAGGTCTGGCGTTACTTAACACCTCAAATATTGAAAATCTGTAAAGAGAGAAACAATTTTTTGATTAGACACGTTCCAACAATTAGCAAAGAAATTAAAAAAAATTAATTAATTTAATAGTTTATAATATTGTAAATACACGCATTGAAATTTGAAAACGAAATGTGTCCTACACGACATTTCATTATGCGGTACAACGCCCGCTAATTTACGACAGACAAAATCGTAATTCGTGATGGGAACAAATTTCGTTTAAACACTTAAATTATGTTCTGGAGAATTGGTAAAGGCCGACATTATATTTATATTAAAAGCTTTTATTAATAAACGTTTCTCCCCATAATTGTAACGTTAAGTCGATCTGGTAGCACTTAAAATGTTTGTACTGATCGTGGTGATTTAAAAGTGTTATAACTTTGTTCGTTTTAAAAACCAAACCCCGAAGCATGAATTGTGTAGCGCGTTTTTTATATTATTTCATTTCGATTTTTATCTCAAGCAATCAGCAACTGATCTTTACTGAATTTAGGAAATTGTTAATTTTAGCTTAAGCATTGTTTAATTGCTGAAATGCACTAAAATAAAGTAACCTGAATGACCCCAAGAGAACGACTTTCTTGTTTTCTGAAGTATTTATAGATCAACAGGGGAGAAATTCTCGAAAAAACACAGCAATTAAAAAAAACTAATTCTTTTCTCATTCCCCGAAACCAAAACCACACCAAAATTATAATCCCTCCATTCCGGGCGATTATAGTTAATTCCCTTTGTTTATAGATTGGTCCCTCGTATCTCAAGCAACACCATCTCTGCAATCTAAATAAAATGAGAATTCTACATACAATTTGCTGTACATCCCTACAATTGTATTCACAAACAATTTAAGCTACCAGCACGTATTATCATGTTCCAATTTTTTATTGGCAAGTCCTTAGTTGCATCACTGTTTATTCTAACTATGGCAGTTTGGAATCCAGTTCCTGCTAGACAGTCACTAGAGTACTCTCACCCCTCCCCCAGTTACTACTATAAAAAAATATTGCTACACACCGGGACATCCGCCAGCTCAGACTAGCTGACGAAGAAAGATCATCGCATAATTGCCATTCGTTGGTCCTCCAGAGATGCACAAAAACAGAGAAGGAGGGAGACTAATTCCCTTTTCTCCTTATTTAGGCAGTTTCTACAAAATTCATGCGACGTTAGTCTCATAAACTTTGCATGGTTGCCAAATTTGCAGTGACTCGTGATCAACATATGCAACAAGGTCTTTCAGGAACGTCTTGGGGAAACTTAAGAGGATCCTTGTCCTCGCCTGGAAGTCCAACAAGTAGGCTCCCTAAACTATCTCTCCTGGGCTAGACACATAAAAATTTTCTAAATTTTTTGCTAAAAGGCGGAAAGTACAACATCACAGAAGGTGTCCGATGTCTGACAGAGAGGCACTCATGCTGGTCCTTTGTCCCACTAGCCAAACAAGGCTGATGTATGAATCTCTTACTATCCCGTTTAGGGATGCCCGGCATTCCTGAACTAGGCTGGATATTGTAATAATACTTGTTAGGGACCTAATTGCGGTTTTACTGTCGGTGAAAATTCTGATATTTCAATCGAATATGCTGTGATACTGAAGCCAATTAGTTGGTCGCCTTATGAATGTCTAATATTTAATTAAAGGAGATTTTAACTTCAGACTCTTGATGAAAATATCTCCTTCAGCCATCCGTGAACACATCAAAGTACTTCAGGGTGTGAGGGACTTCTCCTCACAAATTCTGATCTTCTTTTAATAGAAATCCGAAATCTCTGTAGAGGAAGGGCCTGTGGCGCCATGCATTTGTGTCATGCAAACGCACTTTTGTTTTCAAGGGGAGCTGCTTGATAAATAATAAAGGGTGTTTTTTTAACGAGTGTCACAACTTTAAGTTGGTATCACTGCTTTATTTGAGCACCCCTTTAACAGCTGATAGTTGCTTTTTATTTAGTTTGCTTTGAAGTTTCATTATGAATCGCCTTACACCAGAGCAACGTGTGCAAATTGTTGAAATTTTTAATCAAAATAATTGTTCTAATCGTCGTCAAACTCGTTGTGCAGCGGGCGCTACAATTGATTTACTCAAAGAAACTTTTGATGAAAAAATAATTTCACGTAATGGCCTAATTAATTGGCCACCAAAATCGTGTGATTTAACCCCATTAGATTATTTTCTTTGGGGTTATGTTAAGTTACTTGTCTACGTCGAGAAACCACAAACAATTGAACATCTGAAAATCAACTTTCGAAGAGTTATCGGCGAAATACGGCCGCATATGCTGCGAAAAGTTGTTGAAAATTTGTGTTCCAGATTGCGCCTTCTACGCGCCAGCCGTGGCGGCCATATGGCAGAAATCATATTTAAACATTGGGCGCGTTCAGCAGAAAAACCTGCTACTGAATAGTTTAGATGTAGCAGCTTTTGATTGAGCTTCACTTTTTTGTCAAAAATATCAAAAAAATTGACTTTTCATTAAAAATTAATGAAATTTTATTATGTAAAAAAATTTCATACTTTTTATTTCTGACTTTAAATTAATTAAAATTTAAAACAATTTGATTTAAATGTCAAACCGAACTGAAATATCGTAATTTGATGAAATGTATCGTACTTTTTCTTTGCTACCAAAAACAGTGTGCGATCACTCAACATGTTCGCTCATCGCTCAGTAGTCAAAGCGTTCAGCAGATTGTTGAGCAACAGCTGCTTAGCAAACTGTGTCTGCTGAATGCAACCATTAATTTCATAAAATTATGATTTAAACGTGTGTCACTCTATAAAAAACACGCTTTAGTTGGTATGCTGTTATGTATGAGTAGCTCAAACTTTAGAGTGGACTTAAAGTTCCTTAACATTGCAATAAGTGGGAAGACTTATGAGTATAAGAAATTATAAATTAATATTTCAATTCTATTCACTTTTGTAGTACTCACTGCAGACCTCTAATATGTACATACTAGGATATGTTTGCTAATTGGATGATTAGTCATTGTGGGAATGTCATCATACATTTCTATAAAAACATACTAACACTATGCAACAAAATACAAAGAACAAAGCTCCGTCGACCATTCCAGAGAGAAGGGAGCAAAAAAATACACATATGAGTATATGGGGGATTGAAAAATTACAGCTGGGATTCATTTTATAAGGAGTCAAGGAGGGGTTCTTAAAATCTGTATTCTTATTCCTATAATTGAGTTATGAATTATGCTTAGCCCTTTTAAGATAAATCAACAATAGAATAATCAACGATAGAAAAATATAGAATGTGCTTGAAGAATTATTCAAGGAACCACAAAAATCAATCTGAGCAGCTGATATCTGTTTAGGGGTTAATTTCCTCCTTATTTCCAATTAATGGTAAAATATCCAATAAAACTTAAGGTATGGCTTAAGCGAAATTTCACTAAAAATCTTCAAAGATAATAAGAAAGTTTGATTTTGTTGCACAGTGTTTAATGATCAAACTAAAGTATGTATGTATGTACTTATTTGTGTATTATGTTTGCCTGCTAAAATTTGTATGCTTCATTAATAAATTAGAACAAAAGACAAAAGCTCACAATTACTCAACATTATTTTCAAATTAGTTAAAGTAATTAGTAAAAAAAATACTTTTTTTTTAAATTACAAGTAAATTTGATACACTGAAACAGAATCTGTTATTTTAGTATGTATTGATATTTTTGTAATATTTTTAAACTTTTCAAATTGATTGTGTCAAATATTCAATTTCAATTTATTTACTTTTTAAACAATTTTGCTTCGGCGGCTAGATTTTTATGAAATTTTTTTTTTTTACCATCCTTATTTTTCTAATCAGTTTTTTTACACCCTTTTTTCTAATATCAAATGATGTTTTTTTAGGCACACACAAATACACATTAACTGAATATACAAACCCAATCAAAAAAAAAAAGAAATAGAATTTAATTTGAAGCCTAAAGATTAATTAAAGATAAGAATATTGGGTTATTTTTGCTATTTAATTAAAGCGAAATCAAAAAAAAAAAAAAAAAGAAATAAACAAAAACAAAAACAGCAACAAAGTAGTTGTTCTCTAAAGAACCGATATGAGTCAATAGTTGTGAACAAATAAACAAACAAACAAACAAACGTACGAACGAAAAAAAACACACACATACATATGTAGAATGCGATGAAATTGAAAGTGAGATCGATCAATGAATAAAACTAATACGATCAATATCTATTTTTTTTGGTTTGTTGTTGCGGCTAGAAAAATCTGTATGCGTCGGAAATAAATACATGCATGAATGATGTAATTTACTGTGAAAGAATTAAACACAATTGAACTTTTACAGGAAATGTAATAGATAATATTAAAACGATCATGATGATCGTTAAAAATTTAGTATGTATTTATTTGCAAATGAAAGAGAAGAAATCTACTCTTGAGTGAAAAGTATTCTGTATCTTTACCAGATAAATTCTTGTGAGAGATTTTACGTATCAGAAGGCTAATGAAGAGCACCGGCGGCCTTTCAAAACTGCTCTTATTTTGTGTCATTTATTCCTCAAAAATTTAAATAATTTTATAAGTAAATTTATTATTAAGAAGTAACGAACATGCACTCTGTACTTCGCAACTGACCATATAAAATACGATGTGCTTGCCGGTCATTGAATCATCACAACATCTGAAAACATTAAATTTCCAACGCACTTAGCAAATAATATATCACATAACCATAAATTGTTTTAAAATGTGTAGTTCGGGAATTTAGTGAAATAAAAATCAGCTAAACAAAAAATGGGGTCAATATTGCCTGCCATTGACCAAAATGATATAAAATTTTTTTCACAAAAATCTTATTAAAAAGTCTTCATAAATACAAACTTGTACATATAAAATATATGTATGAAATTTCATTGTCAAATTTTGTTTTTATTTTATTATTGTAGATTTTCTTACAAAACATCCATGAAAACCAAAATAATAAGAAGTTTTTGTTTTTCTTTCATGAATCTCGTTATATTTTTCTATGATTTTTTTTCTTTTTGTCGCTTTAAGGGTCTTGTAATGAAAATGTACATGTTTGTTGACACAATCTACTTAAGAAGAATGAATCTGTACCAAATTGAGTTGTGATTTGAGCATTTGAAATGTTAATTGTGTGATTTCATTTTTGGTTTAAAATTTTTATTGAAATTTTGTTTTAAAACTTTCATTTATTGTATTGAACAAATTAATATATAACAACTGCCATAATAAAAGTATTTTTAAGTGGGAGTTTTAAGTGCGTTTTTTATAGTGTTGTTCGAACTTCAGCTTCTGTTTTTTTTTATTGAAATTTTGATTTGAAACTTAACGACCGACCGACCCTGTAGTTTTTTTCCGCTTTAACAAGTTGAAAACTTTAAAATCTCTTTGACATCTTTGTGTAATTGTCTCTGCAATGAAAAATGTATGTGCAATGAAACCAGTGGTATTGTGGAGTAGAAATTATTTACTTAAAAATCGCAGCATTCGTTGAAGGTCACAAGTAAAGTGATTTCTACACCTGTTTTGTATTAAAAACACACTATTAGATGTGTGTGTTTGTGTAATTTTCTTTTATATTTCAAGATGAAGAACTTTAACTTTTAAAAAGTAAATTTTTATAATCAAGCAAAAAGTAACCTTAAAATTGACTTTTTAAAGCTGTGCGCACCTTTTAAGAATTTCTTCTAAAAATGTACCTCTGAAAATATGCCCTTCCTCTTTTTATTAAAAAAAAAACAAAAATACTGTATAAAAATTTCATATTAAAAACTTTCCTCTAAAAAAATAATATTTATTCAAAATAGTACATTTTTTAAAAAGTACCTTTCGAAAAGTACCATTTTAACTCTTTTTGCTAAGAGAAAAACAGAAGCACATTTTATGTAAATGTCTTTTTTAATAAAAGTGCCCTTTTTACAAAAAAGTCGCTGTTTAAAAATTAAATTTTATAAGTGTCTTGTTTGATAAAAGTACCCTTTTTAAAAATAAAAATTACCTTTTTAATTATATTATTAAAATTTACAAATTATAGGGTCAAGAATAAGAAATTGCGTTAATAAAAGTTACTCTATAAAAACCACATTTAAAGAAATTTCGTCTAAAATAAATAATCTTTAAACATATGAAGTACATCTCGTAAAAGTACCTTTTTAAACCTTCAGGGAAATGTACCATTTTAAAATAAAATACACCATAAAATGTTAAATTTAAAAAAAAAGCTCTTAAAAAACAAAATTTATATTAACTTTAAAATGTTCCTTATAAAAAATAACCTTTTACATAATTACACGTTATGTTATAAGAAAAAGTAATTTTAAAAAATGATATATTTAGCAGCCATCTTTAAAAAACTACCTCTTAATGAGGTACATTTTTAATAAACATCTTATAGAAAATAACGTTAAAAAGTTAACAGATTCATATCGAATGAAGAAAATTATTTGCTATGATGTTTGTAAAGTTTTTTAAAAGCTATTTTGCTTGTGCTTTAGTAATTCGAAAATATTATTTGCGAGTTCATGTATGAGTAGACGATGAGTTGGTATTTATCTACCAATGAAATGTATATATTTAGATTGGCCAACCCATACCAAACAATAATTTAAAAAAAAAATAACTTTTAAAAACCGTTTTTTTAAATCAGTTATGAAAAATATATTTTGGTGTGCTACACGCAGAGAAAAGAAATGATTGAAAAATGTTCATGTCAACTAAGTATATCTGCCACAACCAAAAAATTATTCATTGAAGCAAATATGGTTGCATTAAACATTGTTCAATTATTAAAATATTTAATACGACAATAAAACAATCATTGTGGGTTTCGTCCCATAAAAATTGATTGTACCAAAAAAAAAAAGGATTTTCGGTGCACAAGAGTATGTTTTCAAATGAGAATAATAAAAGTTTATTTAAAATAAAGTATATCGTGACCATACATTGTTTGTGTTCTGAAAAGAAACAAAATAGCTGTCAATCAATCGTTTGTAACTTCAGTCGTTCATAGAAATTAATAAGACGAGGGGATGCGTAGTGAAAATATTAATATTAAAATTATAATTATATGATGAAAGTTATTTAATTTTGCAACAAAATATTTATCAAAAATATAATTTGATTTAATTTAATAAGTATGCATTTTTCTTTTATCTAAGCAAAATGTCAAATTGTTTACATACACCAGGAAAAAAAACATTTTCATAGTTACCATAATGCGCTCAAATTTCTCAGCGTTTGCAGAGAATAGTATGTTCATACAATGGTATTGTCAAAGGGAGATTTATGAAGAACATATAATGTTCCTTAGATGACGAATGCATAATAGTAGCTGAAATCATTAATCTGAACATGAAATGATAGTTTGCGATTATGATTCCATCAACCATGTTTTTTCTTTGCGTAAACAATTTTTTGAATAATACCTTTTCAGAAAGTACCTTTTTAAAAAGTATATTTTCAGAAAGTATCTTTTAAAAAAGTACCTTTTAAAATAAAAGTACCTTAAAAAAGAACCTAAAGAAGTATATTTTAATGGTGTTTCTTTTTCACACACCTGGTAAAATAATTGCCTTTCAAAAGCATATTTTAACGAAGTACTTTTTAAAATTTTACCTTTCTTAAAAGTAGTTGCTAAAAAAATTATTTTTTAAACTATTGCCGTTTAAAAACATACTTTTAAAAAAAAATTGTCTGTTCAAGTATTAAGAGCCACTAGATTTTTCTTTCTAATTTAAATAATAATTTAATTTATAACAAAATTAAATTTAGAGAAAACGAACTTAAGCCTGAAAAATTAAAATTTCTTTGATTAAAAATACTACCTTCAGAAATTTTAAAAGTGTACTTTAAAACACTTTAAAAATGTTTCTTTTAATACGAATACCTTTTAAAATAGTAATGTTTTGAAAATTACAAAAATTTGCATTTCAAAAAGTACCATTCAAAAATGTACTCATTAAAAACTTATACTGGTAGAGGGTACAAAATAATATAAGTGCATCGATGTTTACAAAGTTTAAGTTTTATTTTATTCCCCTCCTACAATCTTTAGATTTTAGGAATAAGCTTCGTTGAAAATTAATGTTGAAAATTTTTCTTATTAATATTTTGGGGCTGTGCACATATTGCGTAACGCTCCAGTTGGGAGGGGGGTTTAAGATTTGTTACGGATTGGAAATTTTGCACTGAAAAATTAGTCAAAAGCGTTACGAAGGGTGGGGGGTGTATAAAATCTCTGAAGACAGCGTTACGTAATATGCGCACAGCCCCTTTATCGCTCTAATACTACTCTGTAAAATCTTACATATAATTCAGTATTTTTAAAAATTATAGTTTTTTTTTAAGCAAACACAACCCAGCAAAGTGATTAGCTTGACAGCAGAAAATACCCAGGATATCTGGCCGAAATCGAACCGACAACCTCCGGACTACTAGGCTCGCATTGCTACCTATCAGCCACGGCGGCACCCGGCTTTATACCTAAACTCTCTATAAAACAAAAGGCAGATGTACACTCTGACACATTCACATATTTTTTTATTCCACTCGACCGGAATCAGTCGTTAGAAACTTTAACTTTAGGCGATCTCACAACTTGCTTATGGACAAATTTAGCGTTAGGTTATGTTGGGTACCAGGACATTGCAATATTGAGGGAAACGAAATCGCTGATGAGCTGGCAAGAATAGGGTCAGCATTAGATGTGGCAGTTAGTGGCAGGTCGGTTAAACCTTTAATCGGTTACTACTACAGGGAACTCAGTAATTGGGTAATTAGCAGAACCGTTCATTCCTGGAGGAATAGAGAAGATTGTAGAGTCGCGAGGTCCATATGAACAGAAGTAGACTCAGGTAAATCTAATCTACTGCTGGGTATGAATAGAAAGGTTTTGAGAGTCTTAGTAGGCATATAGGAAATTGGCTCTCCGGATTTCTGTAGGATGTGTGGCGATGAAGAGGAGCCAGAAACTATAGAGCATATCATCTGTCATTGTCCAAGGCTGCAACGCCATAGGCAAAGAGGGCTGAGGGCCTTAGTGATATCGCGAAGTACAAACTTGAAATGGCTTTATCATGAAAATTAAGTGGCTGAATGATGGATGATAAGGCCTATTCGTTTTTCCTTGGGCAATAAGGAGACTAATTAGTCAAGAAAGTAAAAATGAAGCGAATCAAAATGGACCCAATTGGGTCTCCGAGTGGATATGTGTTTCACACTACCTTTCCTAACCTTAACATTTTTACGTAGTACGTTTCTGTAAAGTAAACTCAAAGTTTCTTAAGAATTGGTTAAGTGTTTGAAAGATAATATTTTCTTGGTGAAACACTTCCTTCATTTTATCGTCAAGAGGATAGTTTTGTCAGACATACATTCTTAATTGTTTCAATTTAGTTTTAGTTGAACAATTAAATTTAAATACTCAATTAGTGTGTTTTTGACAGCTGAAAAATTAATATTGCTTTTATTTTATTTGTTAAAATTTAATTTTATAGAGATATGTATGTGTGTATAAAAAATGGATAAAAATTCTGTTTTAAAAGACATTTTAGGCATTATTTTATAATGTCGAAATCTTGCAATCTGTCCAAGGGGGTTTGAGTATAAAATAGCATGTCTTAAAAATAAGGAAGCAATAATTTGATTTCTTAGTGTTGTTTTTATATGAATATTTTTTATATTAATAATTTATTAATTTGTCATTTAACTTGTCATTGTAACGAATTTGTTCTTCCATTGAACATACTTTTCAGTAAACATACCTTTGGACAGGGGTTGCATTTCGTATTTTACTCAATTAGTAATATAATTTAGTATTTATTGAAACAATTTACTTTTTGAGGTCTTGTATGGTAAATTGGGCACAATTTAGATCTAAATTGAATAAATTTCTAAATTGTACAATTAAAGCGTATGTCTGAACATGGTATTATGCCTACTTAGAACGAAGTCTTTATTTTTGAATACGAATATTATAAAATGCATCATAAGTTTCTTAATTATCTAATATATAAAAATCTCATGTCACGATGTTTGTTATCGAACTCTTTGGAAACGGCACGACCGATTTTAATGAAATTTTTTATGCATATTTGGTAGGTATGAAATTAGGTTTTAAACCGCTTGGTGCACGAGGAGGGGAGGGAGGGGGCAATTTCTGTATTTATTTAACTATTAACCCAATTCGTATTTCAAACAGAACAAAATTATTTATGTTATTGAAGGATAGGTGGTGGATGCTACGTCCGCCTCATGTCGTCGTTCGATTTCAAATAGACAAGCATAAAATAGGGGGTTGACGAGTGGGGGGAATGGTTCCCCCATATACGAAAATAGCTACTGGGCGAAGCCGGCACAATCATCTAGTTTATCTATATTATTTTAGGCAATTAAACAACAAATTATTGGTCTGATAAAATATTTCATAAATCATTGAAAATGATTTATTCTACTCTAAAAGTATTTCCCAATATTCATTATAACCTCATTTATATGTCTTTCACATGTTTTAACGACTACGACAGCAAAAAAATTTTCACAGAACATTTTTTTTCTTCTTTTCTATACAAATGCAATTACTTTTTTTTTTTTTTTTTGGTTTAGTTTTGTTCCTCAATCACTATTGAGTGCATCTATCATCAATATTATTTGTCTATTGTTTACGGTTTTCATTTCATTTATTATTACAACGAAAAAGAAAAAAAACCAACAAAAATACTTGTAAATAGAAAAGAATCAGTTTACAAACAAACAATCAATAAAGTGGAAAAACAATAACTCTTGTTAGTTTATTAAACTGGGGTTTTTCGTCTATCAACTTGATCATACATATTTGGTCTGCTGATCGCTCTAGACAACAAGACAGACAAATTGTGTCAGTCACTTTGTCTAATGGCTTGAACCTACCAAAGTGCATTTGGTGCTCATTATCTATTATTGTTGGCGTAGTTGAGGTATGATGATGATAATATAGATACATTGAGCAATAGAATTTTTTTATCGATCGTTTTTTGGGTAAAAGTACGAGAAAAAAAAAGTATTTAGTATGAGATCAAATTCTGTCTGCTATATTGTTTAGTAACTATTCATAATTGCTAGAAATCATTTAGAAACTGTCTTGGAAACAATAAAGTTTAGTTGAATTGATGATCTACAAATAAAATATTTTTGGTAATAAATAATAGTTAAACTTTTGATATTTTGGGTTAAAGGTTGATTTTTGTTATTTATATGGGAAATGTTTAAGGAAAGCTGGCATCATCAGTAAGAAGGATTACATTTATGATACCATTCATTTTTATTTTTGCTTTAATAATTTTTTTAATGCCTTCGTAATCGTGGGATTAAAACAGTTTTATGTTTATATTTAAATTATTTCAAAATATTCCAAATAATTGTGTCACCAATTGCTGCTGGCTGTTTCTCAACTATTTCAGCTTGAAGGTTATTAATATTAAAAAAATACATAAATTACCGATTTGCTTTTACGGATTATACTACTAAGATGTGTCTCCGTTCTATCCGTTTGCTATTAAATTTTCCAAATCATCTTGAAAACGAAAGCCGTTCCCCTAAAAGCAAATAAATTTAAAAAAACTGAAACTTCAAAATAAACATATTTTTTATGTTCTTATATATTTTCTATACACACAAAATCTAAATTCTAAGAGAGTTGTTAAAAATTACACATGCGATTTTTTTTATTAAAAATTTTATCATTATTATAGCAAAAAAGAAAACATAAATTGTTATGCATGACTTGTTTTAAAATTATTAAACGCACAAACAAAAAAATTCAAAATTTCTTTCAACTGCAGTTGTCAGCAAAAGTATAAATGCGTTCAAGATTAATGGCATTACCAGCCTTGAGGCGTGCCCTGCCAGAGCTCTTGAATGTTTAATACCACCCCCGAGTTTCCCCGAAGAGACACCAGTGTGAGGTGGAAAATCAGGACAGGTGGCAACTTCTTAGGAATTTTAGGTAACTAATGTCGTGCGTGTAATGAACTTTCTGCTTGGCAGCACAAGAAAGAGGCTTTGTCTGAAGTCCAATCAGCCACTAGCAATGATCGAGCCTCAGTCACTTAAACAACAATTCTTTCTGTGATTTTGATATCAACCACAGCCACCGGAATGTGCATCTCTGACAACACATCTCTAACACTCCAATGGGGATTCATCAGTAGCGCTTGATACCATTGTATGGTTATTAGTCGGGCCTAGAAAGGTAACTCCAATAGATTTAATATCTATCGATATTGTACCAGATTAGCATTGGTTATCCTACATCCCTTTATATCTTATATGCACGTAAGTTGCTTTGTTGTTTCAGACATAGAAGCCGACTTCCATGTTGCATAGCATAATTTGAAAAACTGCGTATGCAATGCAGAGTATGTTGTAGAAGCAACCTTGCATTGCACAGAAATGCTTTGCATAAGAACGGCGTTAAGGAACGCTACTATGCAACTCAGACATAAAACATATGGTATATACATACATATGTATTTTATTAAATCGAATAAAATCTTGAGCATGAAATATAAAATAATAAATTAAAAAAACAATATAATTATAATAAATAAAAAAAATTACTTACTACGCCACTGTTTTAAGTATCAAACGCTTGCATACCAAAGAAAATAGATGCAAGAATTTGACAGCTGATACTCATCAAACTGAGTTGCCAACAGATTAGCAACATGAGGAATTGCCAATAATTTTAGGTATGCGTTTATGAAGTGTCTGCATAGTAAATATTCATTGCAAATTGCGTTTAGGAAGTCGGCCAGACTTCTGACACATCAATATGAGATAATTAGCTTAAGGTAATATCCGGTAAAAGCGAATTTAATATTTTCTCCAGAAAACACAATACTAAGGTGTGATTAGTCCTGAAGATGACAAAACGTACTTCGGTGGAGGGGAACAAACATGTACATTTTTTTTGTATCAGGAATATACAGAACAAACTCGTTAGCTCTGGCAACACTAAATCATATACCCACTGTTTTTGTAGGGCGCTACAATGTTCTATCATCGTGATAGATCAGTGATAATATTAGTTGGTAATATTCACGAATACGTGATTTATTAATTTCTTCTATAGAAGTCAGATTAAACAACTTCTAGATAATGAATAAAAATACTATTGTATGGCGGCAAACGGTGATGACCACTCTTTGGACTCCCTACTCGATGAGGGCGAAAAGCATGATTTGTCAAACTGACATTGCTGAATTCTATCGATTGTAAAATTATTTTAAAATTCCGTTTTCTATACCCTTGAGTTTGCGTGCAACTGTATTTTCTGTATGTGATCGATTTGCGTTTTGAAATTACCCAACAAACAATTCCACAAGCAAACTGTAACTGAATTTCGGATTATTTTTAAAAGCTTACTTATTAAGACTTTTTTAAGCACAAAATGCATGTATAAAAAATTTGCGTGGAAAATTCGTGAAAAAATGTTGCAAGAGTAGTACTCTGTTTTTTCGTGGTTAAACATATGAAATGTTGCTGGCAACATTTTAAAATACCTGCGAAATAAAGCACGATGCCTTTATTTCATACGGAATTTTTACAGCTGAACATACATACAATACAAATTTATACACCACATTTTAAATGTCATATTTTCCAAGTGAAATAATCAATGTTGCTCAATAATTTCCACAAATTCGAACAGAGTACTATGCTTAACACAACAATTTTCAAAGCTTAATTAAGGCTTATGTTGGTAAGATTTTTATAGCTGATTTCTAAATCGTTTTGGTTTGTTGGGGAAGTTTTCATGCCTCTAACGTAATTGACATATTGACATAATTTTTTCCAGAAGAATAAAAAAATCACAAAAAATTATTCTATATGTATGTATATTCTCGTATGTATGTATGCATGTGTATGTACCCATAATACCACCGAAGTTCTTAAACATGTTCCGAATATGCGATAATATTTACCATTGCAGGCTTACAAAATAATACAAACTAACACGCAAGATCAATTTTATGTAATTTTGCTTTTTATTAGTTTTACATAAATAGAATTTTAAGCGATCGCAACGTCACCAATGCTGACAAGCATTTGTGGCGCGTCTTGAACTTTGAATAGCAAATCAGACACATGCTAAAAATATTGATAAATAAAATGGAAGGAAACAAATCAAAACAATCTTTGTATTTAAGTGTATTTGTATGTATGTATGTTCATATGTTAATGTGTATGTACTTTTAAAAATTTAAATAAAGTTCACAAAAATGTAAAGAATAATAAGAAGAAGTGAAAAAGAGGGAATTTCTATGACAAAACAAAACTAATAAAGAGGCTTGCTGCGGCTTTCGCATAAAATTTTAAACAAAAACTACCTGAAAAATAATTTGATTAAGCTTGACGATAACACAAAGCTTTGCGACGAATTTAAATACCATTAAAATGTTGGAAAAAGCAGACTTGTAATAAATTAACTTTTTTTAAAGGTTAAACAATTAATTGCTAATATAAAAAAATTGTTTATGCTTAAAGCTTTTGTTATTGAGAAATTATTGAATTAAAAGTTACGTTTAGGCAAACTTTAACATGTGTTTTATATGCATTGAAACAGCTGTTTTTCACTGTTATATTTAAACTGTCAAATATTTGCTGAGCTTATTGAAATAAATTTATGTACCTATGTATATGAAAACTAATATATGAATGTTTCAGCAAATATAGTTACAACAAAAGTTCGCCCAGTTTTAGGCTAAAATAACATTTATTTTATTGATGTGTAAAGAAAAGTATTTTTTAAATCATTGATTACAACAAATTAAAATTAAAAAAATACTTCAACATTTAGCATTATACTATGTTCACACGGACAGAAATTATAGAGGTTCGCGCTCTCATTCTTGGTTCGCGGGCCAACCTTGATTGAACCTACATGTTTCGCCATACAAAATTTTGAGAGCGAACCTACGTGTTTCATTTTGAACCTTGTTGCGAACCCGTATAATTTACTATCATCTCTAATTTTGATAACAAATTATCGCTAGTTTATCTGAACTAGTTGTGCAAAATTATTTTAACAAATAAAAACAATTGATAAGTGCTAAAATTTAATAAAAATATTGAACAAATATAAAGCATATATTTATATTTATGTAAATAATTAAATAAAATGAAAAAGCAATAAATAGTCAATCGTATTTTAAACAATAAAAGAATGTCGAAGTACGAACCAACCTAGAATATGTCGTGAGAACACATGGGTTCGCCATCGAGGTTCACGGAGCGAACCTAGTGTTTCAGTTTGTCGTGTGAACATAGTATTAGGGTCTGTTCACATATAACGTAACGCAGTAGTGGGGAGGTTTTGGTCTAAAGATTTGTTTAAGGATTAGACATTTTGCCCTGAAAATTGTGTAAAAAGTATTACAAAGAGAAAGTGGTACAAAATCTCCTTAAAACAGCGTTACGTAATTGTGAATGGCCCATTATTACTTTTTCTATAACATCCAACAACAATATGTACACACATACATACGCATTTCAATTTAATTTGCAAAAATCTCGTACCAAGAAAACTGTTTTTGATTTTTCACACAATTTTATTGTTTTTAGTTGTTAATAATTTGTAATCTATTTTTTGCAAAACATTCATCAAATTTATAATAAATACTTTCGAAAACTTTAAACAAACGCCGCTAACAAATCACAAATCTAATCTTATTTAAATACTCGTGGTACTCACAAAACAAAAGAAAACATTAAAAGTTTGGCTTCCAACTAAAATTATAAAATTTGTTTTACTTCAATTTAACAAACCACCAATGTGAACAATGCTAAAAACAGTGTGTCAACTCCTAGAATTATTTTAAAAAAATGTTAAAAATAAAATGATTGCATGAACATTAAGAGAACCCTAAATCTGCTTAATCACACTTTCTAAACTAATTTTTTTTTGTATCTCAGGAAATAATCTGTACGAGGTCAGCAAACAACGAAGATAAAATTATGGAAAAATCGTCTTTTGTTTTTCAAACATCATTTCAGCGTGCCAATAACAGCAGTCCTTTAAAATCTAAAATTATTTCTATTACTGCCTTCGTATATTAGTACAATTAAATTAAAATACAAAATCACTCAAATTTAAAAGTAAACTATTCATCATAAAACTGTTACTCAAATATATATTTGAGCTGTTTATTTTGAAAGTGGCATAAGTCACTTTGTTTTTAAGTCGAGATATTTAAGAGTTTGCATTTAAAAATGTTTAAAAATATGGAGAAATAGTGAGAAAAATATTAGTATCATAAGATAACAAATACAAGAAAATCTTCTCGAAAGTTAGCATCCATATTTTTAAACGTGTTAAAACGCGAACCTTGAAATATCTCGACTTAAAAACAAAGTGACTTATGCCACTTTCAAAATAAACGGGACATTTATTTATTGTTAAACGTGTGCCCATTGCTTTAAATATTAAACACTCTACAGTCAATTAAATAACAATTATTAATCAGAAAAAATAAGTTAAATGGTTAATGAAGCCTATGAAAAATAATAGCCCGCAAGCGAGAAGGGTTGTATAATTAATTAAATCACAATAATAAATGAAATGTACAATCTTATAGTGACAGGAAAATTTGTTTTGAACATCGTGTGCCGGCCAGCAGTCATCCAGCCAAATTTGTAAAAATCTATTTTGTGGTTTTTCTATTAAATTTGTTGCAGATTTCTGTGGTCAGCCAGCAAAAGCAAAATCAAGCAATTATGTATGTACATATGTATGTATGTATTTCTACAATAAATATTCTTAAATAAATATTCAAATTTCTTAAATTTAATTTATAAGAAATGGAGTTGTTTATTTTTGTAAAACCACAAAAAAGAATTTTAATAAAAATCTGATTGTTTAATGAAGTGCTTAAATTTCTGGATGTTGAAAGTTAGAAAAATAAATGTTATTTGTTGCAAATCATAAATTGTTAATAATAAATTTGCTAATAATTGTCGTTGCTTTTAAATGCTTATGATACACTTAATTAATTTTATATCCTGTATTCTTATGAGTTGTTTGTAAGGGTGCTCTCAGACGAGGAAATTATTTCGTAAACAGTCAGATTTTAAGCAAACTGTTATTTATAAAATATATTTACGGACCCATTCAGGGAAATTATTTGTTCCTTGAATATTTTTTTTTTCTACATAAATTGTGTCACGCATAACAATGATTCCACCGAAGGGTCTTATAGTAGGCCACGGTCTTTCCAATTGAGAAGGAGTAGCACTTTTTGCTTGATTTTCTTGATAAAGCAAAAGCAAAAGCTTTCGGCAGCCATTCTCTGATTGGCCTTCTAAAATCCATTAATTTGAAGGTGCTTCAGTGTCACTCTCAAAAGAAATGACAGCGGAAGGGCTACACTGCAATGAAATCATGTGTAAAAAAGAAATGAATATGAAATGGGTGACCAGGCCTTGTGCATCCAAGAGAACGAGTACGGAGGTACCCTAGAAGGTATCCGTAGTCCTTCTTTTTCCCAGTGAGTCTGTTCTAGTGCTGGCAAAGTATTGAGTAGTGGATACCGACTACCGAGTATTTGCTATCTTTTCGGGTACTCAATACTCAAAATTAGTTCCTCAATATGTGCTTTCAGAGTTGTAATCCTATAAATATATCGACTGTAAATTAAACAGTCGATATGCAACTGTTTCGTAAATTATTCTCAACTTTCCCTAAAATTTTATATTTTAAGAGTATCGAGTAGTATTGAGTACCCAGATGAAAATGATTTATTATTATGGACTACTTAAAAGTACTAAAAATCGCCAGCACTAATCTGTTCAATCAAAAATAAGTCACATTATTAAATAAAATATTCTTGTAATGTTCGGCGTTAACAGCTTTTAGCAAATGTAAGACCCACAATCCTGAACCTTTAGGTAAAGTGGTTGAAATCAGCTAAAATTTTTTAACACTATTCCGAATACAGTCTGCCGAGATATTATGATATATGCACTGTACAGAACGTGTCTATACGAATTCTCGTTATCCTTTATAGTGAAAGTGGTGCGAATTAATTACTCTGATGGACGATTATTATGTTGATCATAAAATGAACGAAGAGCATTATTGTAACGTCGATAAACTTTTTACTAAAAATATAATATCGACAACAATGTTTGAAAAATTATTTTTTATCGATAAATTATCGTTATCGTTAAAGAAACACTAACGCTGTTAATAAATAAACGAAATATTATAAATAAATTTAAGAAAAAAGTGATACTAGATAATTTTTAAGAAAGCAAAATCTGCTATCGATAAATCTATTCTGAAAAATTTTTATTCCTAAATCTTGAAAATTACATTGCCTGTGTATCACAAAAATATTGACAGGATTCTAAAGACTGATGCTGATAGATGGAGTAAAATATTTGTGTATATCGGCATCTAAGAGCCGTTTAAAAGGAAGTTAATTCCCCATCCGCTCTTTTGAGTTATAAATATTTAGCATTTATTTTTTACCAATGTCAAGGCAAATTCATTACAGGTGATTATTTTCGCATTGTTTCGCTCCTTGTATTTCTGATCCATTTGCCTTGTCAAATGTTTTGTTGACACATTGTTCGGTATATTTTTTGACATCGAAAGTAGATGTTTTTCAAAGCGAATTGGGGCGAGGTTTTTTAAAAAAACTAATAAGACATATCTCTTCCCTAAATTTGACACACATTTATGTATGATAAATCACAATTTTAGACATTTTTCACAAGTAAGAAAGATCGCAGAGAAAATCTTTGTTTTACGCGTATTAAAAATTTTTGGAAGCTTCGTCATGCACGTCATAACAGTTGCACGCATTAATGTCTTACCATTACGAGATAATTTCACAGTATTCAGTCGCTCATGAATAACATAAAAAAATCTTTTTATATATAAGAAAAATATCAAAAAAGGAAAGCTCACACAATAGGACTTTTCAACTCTTAATTTTTTTTTTTTAATTTTCCTAAAAAAGAAGCAAAATAACTATGTAAGTATATCTTCTGAAAAAATTATCCTTAACAAATTTGAGTTTTAAAAAGTAATGTGAATAAAATAAAAAAAAAATACTTTTACGAACAAGATGCTTCTATGCAGCAATTAAAAACTTACAACACACATACATTTTATTACAATTTTGTTATCACTCCCCAAGAATATCCATTGCAACATTTGTCTTAATTTATTTTCTCTTTTTTCAAAATTGTGATTGCTTTGTAATTTTGTTCGAAAGTGCTAAATTATAACTGATGAAAGAATAATGATTAGGCTAAAAAATCACTTGTGGTTTAATATATGTATCAATGAACATTCTTAGTTATTAAATATAAAAATGCAAATTATTTTTACAAAACATCTAAAAAATGTAATTCCACAACTTTAGCAGACACCATGATTTTAACACATGCATAATTTAGAATGCAAAAATATTTAAATTGATCTTTTCAAGTTTATACAATTATGAAAAATAGATATGAGTATTTGCAAATATATTTACATACATATTTTTAAATGAACTTCCGAGTTTTCAACATTTTTATTAACAACAGTTGTTGTTGCGTTTCATTGTAAGAGAAGGATGTGAAATTTATATGAAATCAATAAATTGTGTATTGCTTGCATGAACACTTTGTGACTAAAACAGTGTTTTTAAAATAAGTATTAATGATCACTCTTGATCGTAAGTAATTTCCTCCTTCAATCATTTGGACTTTTATGGAAGAGAAGTGACTATTTCATGATTAATTTATTCCAAAATTTAATTTGAAATTTCTAACAATAAAATAAATTGCAATTCTAATTAGTTGCAAAATGTCTTGAGACGTTTATGATAATTTTTTTAATTTTTTTACTGCAGGTATGTATATGAGAAGAAAAAAACTCGAAAATGAGTTATCGTTATAAATTATTTTACACGCACCTAAAGACGGAAAAAGGACGTGCATGAACATTCATGAGTAATTTTTTTTTTTTTTTATCATGCATGAGTGTAATGTTACTCCAAGATCGTATCTCTAGTTAATAGTTTAGCTCAGAAATATCGAATTGAAAAATGCAAATACTTAACATCTGCCTTTTGAATCACTTACACAGTTTTTTAACAGTAAGTCCTTTGTGGAATGTATTTATGATAAATTCTTCCAACAAGTTAGTGTAGCTATTTCAGCTTCGTTACTAAATATCTTAGTATGTAGGTATTTGTTTGTATGAAATTAAAAAAGATTTTTATAACATTTTATTGATTTCATCATTTCACTGTTTAATGCTTTTATCGTCAATTTATTTTAGAATTGTTGTTACACTCAAATTCGCATATTTAGGTTCTGTTTTGTATATAATAAGTAAAAACATATATATGTATGTACTCATATGTATGTAAAAATATTCCATATAACACTAACACACACTATAATATCCTCCAATAATTAATAATAAAAAAATTCCGATAATGTCGTCATACAAAATAAAAGAAACGATTTTATTTTATCGATTCAAATTTTAACAACTTTTCACTTTTTATAATTCTTTGTAGGTACAATATTTTTTGTTGTGCTTTATGCTTAACAAAGCTCGTCTTAACATTATCGTGCGCAAATCCGACCTGAAATTGCGGGAAAAACAATTTGAAAACTTGGGCGCAAATAGTTGTGAACACAACAAACTAAATAAAATAAGAATAACACACAAAATGCTTAACAGCAACATTTAATCATGCTGCCAGTTCTCTGCCGCAGCGCTTCCGTAACTAGAAGCAGCAACAACATTAAATAACATTATCACACATGCCCATAAACATATTTATGTACATATATTCCCTATAAAAATATAAAAGTACTTTTTTCCGATACCATGGAATGAATTAATAAGAGTATCGGACTCTCTATTGCTTGTTATACACACAAACGTGCATTCTTGGCTTGATTAGTAGCAACAACAGCATATTCACCCAATAGTGTTAAAAGCACAACAGCAACAACATATTGTCTAGAATAAAACAGACAAAAAATGTTATGTAGCCAAAGTGAAACAAAAACAATAGAAAATCAAACAGTAACATTTTAACAGTAAAAGTAATAGCAGCAACAGAATGTTAACATTAACATACCTCTAGGATTTAGCTTAACACTGAAAACTGACATTAGTAATTTAACAGTACTTCTGCTAAATTAAAGATTTTTATGTTATTTAAAGAAAGTTTAATATGTTAAAGTTAACATGGCAGTTTGTTTATGTTAATACTTTTGCTTTTGATGCTCATGTACATAATAAGGTTAGAACTGCTGAAGGGAGGAAGTCAGAAGATTTTATATATTTAAATGATTTAGGATTATTAAAATTATTTGAATTTTTAATTTTTCCTAATGAAACCTTAAGTGTCATCTTTTCATACAACAAGTGTTTTTTCGAGATATGTAACGCTTTTAATTTGATATTTCAGTTTTTAGAACACTTTAAGTTAGAAAAATCTTTTTACAGTGGAAAGAAAACTCATTATATTGAAATTTTACTAAAGGTCCAAACTAATCAGGCACAAACATGTTACACATAGCCGTTATGCAAATAAGTGCATATATGTATGTATATATGTATATGGATGCTTGTTTGTATGCAAGTAAATATGATTTCCCAATAATGTACTTCTTGCATCATGTTATAACTTATTTACTTACCGTTAAATTTCCCCCTAAAATTAAGTTTCTAACAAATATTGCCGTAATAACGTTACAAGTAAATATGTTCAAATATTTTATTTACTTTAGCCTGGCATGTTGACGTAAATATTGCATACATTAAGATAATGATTTTGTTTGTTTTATTTTATATTTTCCAAACTCTCTCACTTATTTGCTGTTGCAGCATGTTCTTTTACTTGTCTACTTCCTCGTCTTGACATAAAAATGACATTAATTTGTTTTAAGAAAAACATTGTAGAGTTTTATAGTTTTCAACTGAAATTTACACTTTAAGGCCAAGATAATGTAGAGAGCATAAAACTAAAATTACTGGAAAAAAATTTGTTTATATATTGTTTTTGTAACAGCTGGTTTTAACGGTATTAAAGTAAATATTTAGAAGAAAAAAATGTTAAAGCAAATATTGAAATTTTATCACAGTAGGATTCTGTAAATGCGCGCATAAATTATTCACGCACTGAAAACAATAGAAGATAACCTTGTTACTAATAAGTACGAGCCAACTATATAAACAATAGTTATTTAACAACATTAGGGGGGGAGTTGGCTAAGAAGTTATGGGTCTTCTTGGGAAGTATGTGGAAACAACTTTTTTGTTACATTTAAAAGAATCTGACCTTAAATAAGTTTAATCTAGATGACACGAAAAAAGATAAATTGAAAAATATTTATGTATGTATTTTAATTACAAAGTTATCGTAAACGAAAACCAGAAGGGCATAGAAAGATTGTCATGCTGTTTGTATCATAATAAATTTAAATCGTTATTCTCGCATGGCCCATAAACGCACAAAAACGTACAATTTTTTTGGGATACTCTTTATCTGAAAAAGAAACTAAAAACAAATGTCATGTACGGTTTTATTTGTTGTGTGATAATGAAGATCTCTTCCTAAAAAGAAAGCTAATAAAAAAAATCATTTTCACTAGAGTTTCAAATCACAAACATGTAATAAACCTGCAAAATGTCTCAATTATTTTAAAAGAAAAGCTTTAAAAATCACATACATATGCAACAAATTTTGAAATAAATAAATTTCAAATTTAAAGAAATGGAATATTTACTTTAAAAAAACGACTACAAAACAAAGAAATAGACTAACGGACAAATATAAAATAAAATTCATATTACATATGTGACCTTCTCAGAGAAGGACTTAAGAGTGGATTCTGGTACCTAAAAGGGTGTAGAATAAGATGAAATGCGTTTTTCTCAAAACTTCATTTTCACACACTAGGTCCCTTTTCTCGGAGAAGATCACATAAATATATTAAAAATACATTCCATCTGACTCTATAACTTTTCATATAAAATAAAAGAGGTCCATTCGTGCTTAAATGCCGTATTTCCTTATAACAAATAAAATTTAATCGAATTTTAAAGTTTGTAAAGCTTTTGAAGACGCAAGGAAAACGCCTTAGATTGATTGGATTTCATAAAGAAATGTCTTTTATTATTGCAAATGCCTTTTATAACATTTTTGGTAATTTTTCTTCATCTATGATATACATAGTTGTTGTTTTATTCAAACAACGTAATAAGGAACATCAAAAACTAGCAGAGAACGACTTGGATAGTTTCAATTTACACGCAACTTATTATAAAAATATTCTTATTATTCTTCTCTCAAAAAGTGGGTATAAAAAAATTTTACACAATAAAAGTCTAACATTGTGAGTTGTTACATTATTACGATAAATGATTACTATGTTCACATCTAAGTGCATACTTACTAAGGATACTTTTAAGTAAGCTTTGTTTACTCACCTGGATTAGTTACAATATTAACATGAATTGCGGACTATAATTTTTTCAGGACTAATGACTGTTTTTTTTATTTTAAGCAATTTAAAATTTTTAATTGCGATATTTTTTTTTAAATACATCTTTTTAATAACCATTAATTTCTTTATCTTATCTTTATTTTTTTTTTTTTTTTTGTTAATTTACCGCTATTATTCACTTTCATTTTCAACACACACAAATAACACATTTTTATTTCCTTTTTTTTTAATGAACACTTCTCTTTAACTCATCAAACATATGTACTCTTCATTTCCTCTCACGAGGAATAAAAAAAAAATCACAATAAAATGCAATTCCATGCAGTCACACATACAAAGCAATATCAACAGTAATAACAGCAACAACAAACCTCGTAACAAAACAAGAGAAAAATGTAATCTAAAACAAACACGAAAAAGACGCAAAAGAATTTGGACTTTCAGTAGAGATTTTACTGATTAATATGAAAAGTTTTTGTTAATTAAACGAATATTAAATATTTAATACACATTTATTTATATTTATTTAATACTTTTATAGAATTTATAACACTTTTTCCTGTGTTTTTACCGATTTTATTATGAGCTAATGCAGACGACGTTTGTTGCAAATGCCGGTTAGAAACGAACTAAATAATGCCTTTAATCAGTGCTGTCAGATTACGGGATTATCTTCTAGTTTTGGGAATAATTTGTAATTAGGGCAAGGTGTTTAGGGTAAACACTTTTAAGAGAACAATTAAGGGCATTTTGTGAGCATATGGGTTATTTCATATGTTCAATGGCAATATAGTGACTAACAAATTTTTACAGTAGTTATCGTATTGGGAACTTAATAAGAACTAGAATAAACAAGTAAGTGCATGCATCTTCAAATATATGTAAGTATGTATACCTTGATATTTATAAAGGATTGCTAAAGATAATTAAAGTATATAGTACAACTAGTTTGCCCTTGCAAAATTCGAACGTTAAACTTTATTAATCGCTTATGGATATCGGGAATAGTATACTTTATATGATAAGATATGAGTAAATCATGGACTTCGCATTTGTATGCCAGCAAACGCTTCCCTTATATTTTTTAAGGCGATATTTGCTTCCTAAACGAATAATACGCTCAATATAAAGTCGTTAAATAAATACGAGAAAATGTTATGTGGCTCGAAAGAAAATAAAGGGTACACAGAAAAAAATAATAATCCTAAACATACTTAAATCAATCACAAACGGTGTCAAAAATTCCTTAAGAACAGATTTTCTTGAATTAGGTGTAAAAAGATTGGCTCACTTGGGGATCCTAAAAAAAAAAGATTAGTTCAATGAAGTGATCGGCTTGATTTAAGATGAAAATTGTTGGCTTTAGATTGGATGCATGAAATACACCTTCAACATCATCATGCCTCGAAATCACAAGCCCTACACATTTATTTTACCTAAAATCAATTATGTCGTACACTTGAATCAATCCCTAATCGGGATTATTTATACTCATTTTCATCCTGGAACACAGTGGAATTAATATTTGTTTAATACTTAAGTAAACTCAATAGTTTACTTACTCATTTAAAAAAAAAAAATTATATATACAAAAAAACTTATATTTTAAACTATTGTGCTTGTGCTTTAGTAATTCTCATTTCTTACTTGGGAGTTTGTGTATAAGGAAATCAGCATGAAAACTTTTCAGGAATAGTGCTAAAGATTTACTGATGAGATGGTATTTAGCATCCAATTAAATTTCAATTTTGTTTTTGTCCACTGTTGGTCTTGAACGTGGAGGCACATGTTTGCAAATTAAAAGCAAGCAAACAAATTTATTACATAAATTAATTTTGTTAAAAAGTTTTTAATTTTTTTTTTGGGATTGATTCAAATAGATTTCGTATTAAACTTTTTTAAACACAACTCTCGTACTCAAAGTAATCCTAAATTTACTTAAATTTAGTACGAGCTTTTTTTTAATGCCATGATGATCGGCATTACTTCTGTCGCCATGTCTATGAGTGTTTATACCTCATTATATCCGTTTGAAAGCTTGTTCAAATTTGTTGTGCCACTAATTTTTCTTATTAGTGTTTCATATTTTATGATGTCAACTGATGAGGTCAAATATTTAAACGATTAAATGTTTAAATTTTATTAACCATTTTTGTTTTTATTTTTTTTTTGTGGTTATTTTAAGTCAATAAAAATATCTAGGCAACATCTAATCAATAGTCATCGTAACCAATTGATAAAATATCAACTATTTAAGCAAACAGATACTCACTCAGTCATTCGTTGAAAACATACAATCACACATTCATCGATGTGTGTAACAATTAACACGCTTTAGCAATTATTGAAAATATTTGTTTTCTAGTTGTTTGCTACAAGAAAAAGGCTGGCTCATAGTTAGGTGTTAAAATTGTTTGGGAAGAATTATGTATCTGTTTTAGTATTTAATTTAGATTTTCACAATTTTTGTCATATAGCACATTATGTTTCACACTATTGCTAAGCATTTCGCAAATAGCATTTTTTCGACTCCTGTTAATTTGAATTGCAGGCATATTTGGGATGATGTTTCCTTTTTGGGAGAAAAAAGCTTACATAGTAGATTTTTTCAGGTTGTTTATTTAAATTTTTAGGAATTAGTTGAGTTAAGTATCTGATAGATTTTTAATTCTCCGTATTTTTCAATCACTCACTTTTCTGGTCACCCTGTAGCAAAGTTTTTCTTTCATTGAATGGGCAAGTCCCAAGTATGATTACAAAATGAAAGTGCAATTGTTTAGCTAATGAAATTAAAAGTAATTTATATGAACAATCAAACAAGTTTAAAATACAATTAATCGTAAATTTTTTGAGGTTAAGACCACCCAAAACACATAAAACTGAAAAAGTTTAAATTTAGTCGAAAAAAAAAGAATTCATAAATATCTTTATTATATCAAAATACATACAAATAATAATCATAATAATAATAATAATATAATTGACAACAAATATGACTCATTTATAATAGTAAAAAAACAATTATTTTTAAATTCAAACATGATTTTCAAAATGTTGGTCTAAAATACATAAATCAAAAATGTTTGGAATATTGATTAACTTAAATACAAAATAGTCGAAATAATGTAAAAGAAACACATATTTTTCTATATGAATATTTAATATGTTTGATATGCAGTAGAAAAAAAAATATTATATAAACACTACAATTCAATACGATAAGGTTGCTTTCAATAAATTAAATTTTATTGGGAAAGTAAAACAAAATGCAAGTAACCGTATCATTGTAACGCATACCTTACTTAAATAATGATAAATTAATATAGTAACAAGCATATTTCAATGAAAAAAAAAACACGAACTTTAAATGAAATACTTTTTAAAACTAAAAAGGCCAGAATTTCGTTCGAATATGTTCTTTAAATTTTTTCAACTTAAGCTAATGATATCATTTCTAACAATTTACGTAAAAGCTCTTTTCTCTTTCAACTACATAGCCAGACAGACATACATACGAGTACATACTTTTTGCCTTTCTTTATTTAACATTTTTTGTGTCTCTAACTTGATGATTTCTAATAATAACCATGACAAGTAAGACAACAATAAGTTTTATAAAAATCCATTTTACATAGACGTTCACGATTGATACGTTTACAATTATTTAACTCATCATTACAATTTTGTAGGCTTTGTGGCGCCGCTGCTATAACCAATTTCTCTTCGCCAGCTGCCAAATCTCTATGTACAATACGTTTATTCATTTTAGCAACACCAACAATATCAATATCCTTCTCATTTTCAGCTGAATTGTGACTGTCATCGTTTTGTAATTGTTCTATATCGTTGACGGCAGCAGCTGCAGCAGCAGCAGCAGCCACATTGTTTAGTTGAATTTTCAATGCTGTACAAGTTTCCAAAACCAAGAACAAATGAAGAAGAAAATCAAAAACATTATTATGTATTTCCATAAATTACCACCACTATTAGTAGTTCTCCTTATGGTATGTGTCATTTGATTACCTTCACATTTGGCCAAAGTACAAGCACCGTAGACGGGTTCTCTTTCCAAATATTTACATTTATTCGATTCGATCATGGCCTTTTGTTTCCAATCAAATTCAAGGCATTTGGCATAGCGTCGTTGAACGCCCTCACCGCAGGTGCGAGAACACTGTAAAGGAAAATAATTTAAGAAGAATTGGTTAAAAAACCAAATAGAAATTAAGTTTAATCCAGGAAATTGTTTGTTAAAAAAATTTGCTTTTGTAAGAGGCACTTTTGTTTCACACATGTGTCCAATAATAGATTTTCTAAATATGATACTTTTTCTAAAAGAGTTACTTTTTCTAAAGATGGTACTTTTTCTTAAACAGGTAGCTTTTTAAAGGTACATTTACTACAAAATTAGTTTTTCTACTCTTTTAGCTAATTTTTTAACAAAAGATTCCTTTTCTAAGGAGTACTTTTTCAAAAAACAAAAGGTACTTCTTCTAAAAAATGTATTTATTTTTTCACAAAAAGTACTTTTTCTTACAAAAGATACTTTTTTCAAAGAAAGTACCTTTTCGAAGAAAGATTAACTCTTTCTAATAACAGGTATTTTTTTAAAAAAGGTACTTTTCCAACAAAAAAAAATCAATTTAAAATTTTTACTTTTTCTAAGAAAGTTACGTTTTCTGAAATAGGTACTTTTTTTAGATACTTTATAGGTACTTTACTTAATAAAATAATTTTTTTTAAAAAAATGTTTCCTTAAAAATATATTTTTGAAGTGGTAGTTTTTTGGTTTTTTGAGAATTTAAGTTTTTTTTATTAAATTATGAATTTATATTATTATTATTACGAATAAACGTAATTATTATTTGAACTTATATTGAACTTGAACTTGAGCCTGATAATATTACTTTTCATATGTAAATCAATATAAGTTCAAATAATAATTACGTTTATTCGTAATAATAATAATATAAAAATATTAATTCCGCTTGGGCACGAGCTATAAATACCCTAATAACAGGGGTCACAGTAATATGTGAATTTCCCTAATATAGAGTAAAAACAACAAAAACGTTAAAATACAAAATAGAATACTTTGATGATAACGGACTATGAGTTTGTGTTGATTATTAGTTCCAAACAGTAATGAGGGAATTTCGTACTAACCAGCACTGTTTCATTGTAGAATAAAAATTGACTTAAAAATTAATTCTCATATTCTATTTCTGTTGAAAACTGGTTAAATAGTTGATATTCTTCTCAATTAGTATCCACTTTACGAAAATTGTAAAGATGGACAATTGAACGCTGATGAGAGGTGTAGCGGCCTTGAAATCAGTACTGATACGTTCTGCTAAAAACTAATTGGATATAAATAATACTATTTTCCAACATAAAAAAACTCTTAGTAATTTTGAATTTTCATTAATTCAATAAAACTGAACTTGAGCCAGTTAATATTACTTTTCATATGTAAATTATGAATTTACCTTTTCAAAAAAGTAGCTGTTATTTATTTTGAAAAAATCATATTTTAAAACAATATCGGTTAGAAAAATTTTCTGTTTTAAGAATTAGATTTTCGAAAGAATTACCTTAACAAACGTACATAAATAAAAATAGTACTTTTACAAAACAAACTACATGCTGAAAAATAAAGTTTTTGGAATAATTTTTTTTTTAATATTTTTTTTGGAAAGAGTATATTTTCAAGAACTTTCGTTCTCTAAAAGTTACTTTTTGTGAAAGGACAGGTTGAGCACAACTATAATTTTTAAAAATCTACTTTTTTCTAACGTACTATTTTCAAATTCCCAATTTTTCCCAATTTTTTTTTAAATAGATCCACATTTTGTTAAAAACTATTTTTGCAACAAATTTCTTGCCCAAAAAGCATTTTTTACGAAAAGGTACTTTTTTAACCAAACTTTTGGTATATTTTATGTCATAATTTTCCTATAAATAATTTCCTTTGTCTCAATGAGTTGGTTAAAAGTGCAAAAGCATTAGATTAGAATAATATAATTCTCGTTTGCTTTTTTCGGTTTTTGAATTATTTAAATTAAATTTTAAAGCACGTAAAACGTCGCCATCTAAATAGTGATAAAAGCCATGAAATATTTATGAATATTGATGATGGAAATTCGCGGTTTTTGAACACAATATTGTTATGTTCCGCCGTATAGGCTTTGGTAAGAGTATATACCCAAAAAAAAACTATAATAAAAATATATCAAAAACCTACCTCTGACCACTCTGAATAATGCCATTTAGGTCCACAAAATTTCACATCATACTTTGTACAATTTTCAAATTCCAAAGGTTTCATTTCAGCCGCACATTGTGCAGTATCCACAACTAAACCATCCATAATGCATAAAACCATACGATTACGTTGCATTTGAAAACATTCGCCAGTACAATTGGACCAATCAGATGTAAACCAAGAGCCCCTACGACAAGACAGCGATGAGCATGAACGTTTTTGTTCGGGTGTTAAGCGAGCATCACAAAGATCTGTGTAGGGAGCTGTACGATCACAGTATATAGTGCGATATTCATGATTGAAGCTGCAATCTTTGGAGCACTGTTGACTCCAATCGGACATAAGCCAAACTCCGGCTTTATCGTAACGATCATGACGATGAAAACGTCTTAGGGGCGGTGACAGAGACATATTTAAATGACGTTTGCCTTTTTAGAGAAGAAGACAGAGAGTAAGAGAGATGGAATGGAATTTATTAGCAATATTAAAATAAAATTTGCAAATTGTTGATCATTTTACCTAAAATATTTTTCACAGAGCCAGTTGATCCAATCAGTTTTGAGTACATTTTTGGTGGATTATCCGAATCGCGTGCATACATCTTTCTCTTTGCCATTAACTGACAGTTACAAGTCTCTTTAAGATCTGGCAATTTTTCAGCTTTACAATTGGACTCTTCTACCTCTTCAATAAGGCCACTAACTTGTTCTTGAACACATTGTAGTTTTCGACTTCGTACTCCGTCTGCCTTATTCTCGGCACACTCACATTCTCCGTATTGCATGGGACGCCAGTAGGCCGGGCAGAGACCTCGATTACATTGATAAATATCTTCACTAAACTGAGGTTTTTCAATAAAGGCACATCTTTTGGGTGAATAATATCTGCTAAGAGAATCTTTGATAGGCGAATCCCTTATGCATCTAAAAATAGGCAATTGCACACCTGGGCCACAAGTACGATTACAGGGACCGAAACCTAATAGTTCCCAAGAAAATCTTCTACGTTTCTTTTCTTTAAAACGAGCAATTTGAGAACCGGTAGAACCTTTAATCAAATTTTCATCTATTTCATCTAAAGGCTGGCCCAATTCATTCCATTGACTTTGTAACTCTTCCGGTTCACTCATAGAGTCCGATGCTACAGGTAAAGTATAGGTGTAGCTTATACCAGGATTAAAGGAACGTACAAAAACCTAAATTATATGTTTGCTTTAATAATTGAATTTCTAAAGAAACTTTTTTTTTGTATTTATAAGCCCACCATTAGTTTTACTGGTTTATGTAAAGGCCCCTTGGCCGAAATTAAGCTGAGATCTTTACTGTAGTCATAGGCATCATCATCGTAGAGGAATATACCTCCTTCGGAAGCTTTATTATTACCATTTATTATATAAATATCATCCATGGTTTTTAAAGCTGTAAAGACGGTAACAACAAATTTTTATAGATTTGCAGATAAATAAATACTCGCTCGCATAAAGAAAATCTTAATCTTACCAATTAAATTTGTATTTTTGGCCAGTTGTTTTATGGTCACATTCATGGCTCCCGCTGGTATTGTTGTTATATAGTTATAGCCATGATTTAATTTAGTTTGAGAAAAAATTTCACTGACTTTTTTGCACAATACCGAACCACATTTTTCCTGACTGTCTTTGGTGGTGGCAGGACGTATGGCGCCGCTGGTATGAACGGCCTACGAAAATATACGGAAAATTATAGTTTTAAAAATATACATATATTTTGAGGAGCAAGTCATTTACAGATTTTTTTTTTTTTTTTTTTTTTTGAAAAACTTACCAAAATAATAAAAATCCAAACTTTGTAAATATTTCGAAAAATTTGTTTCTTCATTATGATTTAATTTTTGGTTTTATAAAATTTAGCAAATTCTTAAATTTTGTAACAAAGAAACTACCAATTTCCTATGAAATTCAAATGAGAACGACTTGTGTGTTCTGAGAGGGTTGAAAGAGAGTACTCAGAGCCCATAAGATTTTCTTCATTGATGTAAGCTTTTGTTTTCATTTGTTAAAGTATTTAATACCCATTTTCAAAAATTCTACGATTCCTTTAGTAGAAAAATACCTTTTCAGGTTGTTTCAAGCAAGGCGTATTAAACCAGGTGGCAGCGTTACGACAGGTGACTATTTTTTTTCCCTACTAATTTTTTGGTTGAAAATGTCAAAAAGCTGTTTTCTGGTTTTATTTTGGACAGTTTCAGTTATTTTGCCATTACTTTTTCTCGTGCTGTCAAGTTCTTGTTTTCTGCCGCTCCCACCTGGTTTAATACGCCTTCGTTTCAAGTACGATTTAAAGTTCTTAAGTATGGGTCGTATTTAAAGTACATTGAAAACAATACAGATAATTTTAATCTCTAACTTTGCAGTAACCTAAAAACTTATCATTTAGCAAGTCCATGCGATTGTATTTACTAGTTTAGCCAATTGACGACACATTGAGTGTAGTTAGCCCAAAGAGACTACAATTAATCGTTTATCAGCTTAAATTCGTACCACAAAATTTTAAAAATAAAAAATGGTTAAATGTTATAACAAAAAACTCTGCAATGAGCTAAATGAATTTATAGAGAGCCTCGCTCTTTTTTATAACTCACTTACACACATGAATAATGGATTTTTTTCCAGTAGCGATTTTAAACGATTATAGTAGCTTCCTATATACTGAACCGATTTCAGCAAATATATAAATGGTGCACATCTGTGAAGAAATATTTTTAATTTGGTATACGATTTATCAAAATCGCTTGTACAATGTGTGTATAAACTCTGTCACTAAGAATGGTCTCTTCCATTAGTTATACTAGATTTAGTATAAAAAATATACATCCCTACAGTATGCTATAAGACTTCTAAGCAATTCTAAAAAAAGCTAAAATATCAAGGTGAATACTAATGAGTGTAAGCTGTTTAACGAAATAAAATACGAGAAGTTTATTTAGAGCTACTTGCGTTCAATTTTCATATTAAATAAATTTCTGTTTCGAATGAAATGGTTCACTTCTGTTTTCTTAATAAATATTCCCACCTTTTTTACTTTGTTATTGCCAAAGCTATCAGCTTTACGATCTGTTTTTTTTTTTTTTTTTTTTTTTGAAAATTGTCACTTGCTTATTTAACATAACAATTTTTTTCAAAGCACTTCAATTATTCCAATACGTTGACATTTCATAATACACATATGGATGGCTTAATATATAAAGGTCGTATCTCAAATTTTAGCTACTTTACTTTACTCAATCAAATCTGAAAAAATAACAAGTAAAAAATGAGTTGGAGCTATTGTTTAATTAATGTAAATCTGTTATTCGTCAACATAGGAAACTGAATTTTTTAAGGGAAGTGTATTTGAGTTTTGTCTACCAGAACATGTAAAAAAACAATTAAAAAAGAAACGAGATACGACCTTTCTATATTAAGCCATAAGTATATCATAATATCAAAATAATGGATTTTGGACTTTATATTAAAGTAATAGCAATTCAAAAAAGAAGTAGTGATATATTCGGCTGTGCCGAATCTTATATACCCTTCACCATTTCACATTCCAAACAAAAATTTTCCATTCCTGGCCACTTTGATCCCTGAACAGCAAGCAGGTTTGACCAAAAAAAAAAAAAAAGAAGATTCTAGTGCCAATGATTTAAGACTCAATATTGGGGCACCGTCATCTATTAGTAAATTTATATCCATGATTGTTACAAAAGTATATACTTGATTGTTTGGGTGTATTTTATTCCAATATCGGAACCGATATATAATTTTAGCTGATTTTCAATACCAATCATCTTATGACAAATTCCTACTCATCAGTTTAAGACTTAAATCTCCAGCTCTTTTGGTGGCTTCGGAAAACTGATTTCACTTACTGACAGACTGACAGAAGGCCATGTCTCATTCTACTTCCCTAACTATAAGGTCCCAGAATATATATATATATATATATTTAATGTGTCTAATATGTATCTTGTGGAATTTCCATACGAAAGAACAAACCTATAAATTTCCTACCATTTTTGGTGTAGGGTATAAAAAATAACTGCTTTAGGTGTCTAATGATAACCGTTGCCAATCACATAAAACTTACAGGGTTGGTAACATTAATTCTTTATCTTAACAGAGAACATACAAGACCACACACTTAGTTAAAATAACGAGTAAAGTTAACAATGCAAGACTAAAACAAAAATATAAGCCAAACTTTGCCAATGTCCCAGTAATTGGTTGGTTAGTTTGCTAAGCTTTCACACATGATCGAACACAAAAACAAAAAAAAAAACATTTCCATACAACGAGCCATAATATTAAATTTTAGACAGTTATCAATTATTGTTATGTTGTTGTTGCTGTTGTTGCTGTTCGCCTTAAAAAGTTTTCGGCAATAAATTTTCATTAATCTATTACAACCAAGAGTTTATTATGAACTGGAAAAGCTAAAGAGCAGCGCAGCACATTTGGTATTTTTCGATATGAAACTGAATGAATGAATGATGGAATCTTTTAAGTATAAAAATTTATGTTTTATTTCTTTTGGTTTTTTTTTATTTTGTTAATTATATGGTATAAAAATAAAAAAAATTTAAGACAATTCTTAGCACTAATGTAATGCATAAAGTGCAATTTAAAAGCAACCAAAACAAAAATGTAAGCTCTTCAATTTATGGGTCATTGTTGCAATATTTCTTAATTTGTGTTCTAATTTTTTTTTTCTTTTTTATCATGTGACCCAATTAGTAGTCGATAATTATTTTAATAGAGAGTGAATTTGGTTTTCAGACAAAAATTTTTTTCGTTAATTTATGATGATCTGTTATTGTTGGGGTGGGTTAAAATTTGTTTATTATAAAATTTTTTTAAGTACGTCATGTACTGTTTGCTGCACTTGACTTGAGATAAGAATTTCCAAATTTTGTAGCAAATAAAAAAGCAAAATATTATGCGCCATTGTGGCAAAAAAGAATTTCATGTACTGAAGCCAAGGGATATTAAGATGTTTCATGTGTCTTAACATAAAATATGGACCTGATATACATAATTATATCTAACTTAATGAGAGTTTTGCGTTTAAATTGCCCTTAATATTGTTAAACCAAACTAATTTTAAGATATAAAAAAAACCAACGTAGAACAAATGGCCGACATAGTCGACCGTATTCTAGATGTAAATAATTTTTTTTAGTTTTCACAGAGACATTATCCAAACGTTACAAAAAATCTCTTAAAAAATACTACAACTATTTAATGGTAGATTTGCATGAATTTGAAAACAGAACAGTTAAATGCAAAAACAGCATACCTTCCAGTCAGCTGAATCTGTTTATAGAGAGGGCTCTCTTCTCTTTTATTCCGTTAACATGCCTACAATTCTTCCACATAGAAACATACAAAAAAGTCGTAGTTGTTTCTTTTTTGTTTTTTTTGCATAACCAGTATTATTTTATTGGTTTGTATTGTAAATTTGCATAGATGAGTAATGTGTTTGCATGTATTTGCAGAAACTTTAAACTCTTATAGCTCCCATAATACTGAACCTACAAAAACCCATAATATCTTGTTCACTTTTGTGAATAGATATTTTCAATTTGGTATAAGTTTCGTCAAAATCGATTGAAAAATCTGGCCGTAAAGTCCATCACAAAAAAAAACAGGTCTTGTCTATTAATTACATACATATATGTATATGTAGATAGATGTTGATGCGTCTTATTAACATCAGAGGCGCTGTAGCACTGCTCTAAAAACTAACACAATGCGCAATAGCACAGTTGTACATTTCCAACATCTACTATCTTCTCTATCCTATCTCTTTCTCTCTCTAGTTCTAGCACAATGCACTGCATAATTAGGGGTCATCCCCTGAAAATAAAAGGCTGAGTAATTTCTTTGGATTAAACACCATAAAGTTTGACTAAAAAAATTCATAAAATAATTTTTAAACACTAACGGCACTTAGCTGCGAATGAACATGCACTGTTTCTCCAATACATAAAAAAAAAAGATAATAGCAAACATTCATACACCTAATGTATAGGCAACAAGAGGTGGTCACCACTTAACTATGACCAATTTAGTACTGAGAAGTCTCGTATTCTATTTACATACATTCGAAATTTGTATAAGTGGTTTAGTGACTTCTACCGAAAACAATATTTGTTCTATTCAGCCATGTAGTTGAAATCTAATGGGATATTTAGATATTAAATTTTTCCTTTATTAGCCTGTATAAAATATCAACAAATATTAATAATAATCAGTTCGAAGTACATAATTACAAAAATTACAATTAATTCGTATACAAATTAATTGCTCAATTAATTATTAAGATAAGAAAATAGTGAATTTTCAAACCATTCATATGACAAAAATCTGTTGTAAAACTTGCATGTGACTCAAGAGAATTAATTAATGATAGAGGATATTTGTACTACTCGTACTTAATTGCAGCTGTCGTAATTGCCAATGAGCAGGTCTAAGCGTTAAATAACTCTAATGATGAGATGATTAGTCTCGAAATATAATGATGTCAATTCAAACTTCCGTTGCAGTCCCAACTATCTTTGTCTACTCAATTATTGCAAGCTTTTGTAGTTTTTTTTTCTAATAAAACTAAATTAATTTAATTAAAAACTAAATTAATCGAACTTAATCAACATTATTAATAAATATTCTTCTTAAATCTTTTTACCTCTTTTCTCTTTTAAACAAGCTCACAGTTCTTAACGTCTCTCTTATATCCAAGTACCACAAAATATACAAAAGCAAATGTTTTGCCATATTAAGCTTTTGTTTTTATTTAATAAACTTTTTACTTTTTAAATTTAAAATGAATAAACATTATTTATGATTTGATATGCGGTAGTAGACAAATTTCAGTTTAATAATTCAATCAAAATCTAGTAAAACTCGTGTCTGTTTGATTTCTTTTGCACAAAGTGAATGTGAAATGACTTAAGGGGAATAATGAAAATAAGTAATTTATATATTTTGTTGAAAGGTTATTAAGTAAAAAAAAAAAGTCAATCTATAGATTTAATTTAATAATTTTGTTTTAAGTGTAAAACAATTTGTTATGCAAAATATTTCTATTATATTGAAAATTGATTTTATAAAACATTTAATATGTCATTGAAATGTATAATAAATAAAATTTTTGATTGCATAAGAGTCGAACTAAACATCATGATAATTTTGAAATTAACGAAATTAACCTCAATACTGAGTACTAATGGATCTATTCCTAATCATAAATTCGGTTTTCGGACACAAGTATCGATCAAACCCACAGACTTGTGAATGTACTCGTACTCGTAGTTAGAGAAACCTTTGCAAAAAATAAATATTACTCTGTGCTATGGCATGGAGGTCTAATATATAAATTAACACAAAATCTACCTGCAAACATGGTCAGGCACTCTCCTGATTAGTTATCCTAATATTCCTTTGTGAATAAAAATTTTAATTTTTCCGAAAAATTCTAGTAATGAACTTATGCCGACTATTAATAAATAACAACTTAAACCACTCTTGTTCAAAGAAAATATTTTAAAAATTATTTTGTGCGACAAATAATTTTTATTCTTTCGAACGAACCCATTATTATATCCAGGAATGCTTAATAACCAAAAATAAACAACACAAAACTTCTGCTTAATGAATTCAAATTATTTTCTTTTAATTTAAACTAAAAACACTATAACCATTCATCATTCATAATGCCCATAAGATTTTTGAAAAAAAAACTTTTAAACAATATTTTACATACCATATTTTTTTATTTTACAAAACACTATACAATTGATGGATTTGCAATTTAGAAGCTTTAATGGTCTGGCATACCAAACAAAAAGAGAAAAAAGACCAATCTGGCTTTGGGCCAAATACCAAAAATATTTTAACTTAAAAAGGTGTTCTGGCATAACAAACAAAGACCAGAGTAAAAGTTTTATAAATTGGCTACAAATTGTACTCTCGTGCTATTTAAAAAAATATTAATGTAAAATTTTACTTAAAAAATTTAAAAATAAATATTATCAAACTGAAAAATTTCCTTTAAAAATTATTTTGACAGTTTTAAGCTGAAAACGTCATTTTATAAAATAACGGCAAGTTTTCTTATACCCAGTAAGCATTTAATGGCTAACATAGCGGCATAGCTTTCAGATATTTTTGTATCTTTAAGCTACTTAACTTTTATCTGAAAGTTTAAGTAACTTTGCTTTACTTTAGGTTTTTTAATATGAAACTACTTTGTTATAGATAACTTATTATCTTACGTATACTTTTTTATTCTTAAGATACTTTATTATCTTTTAGATACTTTAACATCTTATACATACTTTAGTATCTTATGAATAATTAGCTTTTTTTAAAAATATTAAAAATATTATTACTTCCGGAACTTAAGCAACTTGTATCTCTTCTATTTCTAAAAGAGAATCAGTTATTTACAGAAATTTTTTTATAGATAAATTTAACGCAAAAACTACCCTAATCCCTAGTAAACAAAAATAATTTATTTTAGAAAAATGTCTTCAATGTTTTGCTTAAATTTGCCAAACAAAATAGAAAAACATAAAAATCATGATCAAAGACAAAACTATTTTTTTGTTTAACAAAAAAGTAATTAACTTAACGCAAAATTAAGTAAATAAAAATGTTTGCTTATATTTTTTTTTTTTTTTTGTTTTCATTTTAATAAATTTGTCTTTTTATTTTTGTCATGTTAAAGGTTTCATTTTGTTTGTTTATAAATTTTTCTTTAAATATTTTTTTTGTCATTCTTTTTTTTCTTGCTTGAAATATTGGAAATGGCGCGTGTTGAAATTGTGTTGACAATTCAAATAATTTGTTACGGATTTGGTACTCAGAAAATGAAAAAATTCTCAATTAGTTGTCGATTAGGTAACACATCATGCTGTAAAAAAAATTTTCTTTATCTAAATTATATTTTTAGTGTTCTTAAAAAGAAAAGAATTAATACAATATCTCGTTTTACTTCTCATTGAAAATAGTTCTGTCAGTCTAATAGAAGTTTAAGATGAATCCGGGATTGCCAGCTTTCTATTTAGCAAAGACAAAAAACTATTAGACTATTGTTACTGCTCGTTTATTAAGTTGAAGACATTCATGTAGGGTAACAAAATGTTTTCAAATACATTTACAAATGTATTTATTTTTAATTGTACATACATATTTGAAAAATGTTCTTATAATTTTATTTATTTATTTATGTTTCATGCAATTGTGTTCCGCAGAGAGATTAAAAATATTTGTAAAATGAAATCAAAATGATAAATTATGGCGTTTAACTATGACGTCTGAAAGAAAATAAATTTCTTTAAAAATACAAACAGCAATAAGTAAAATATTATTAGTTTGAAGTAATTTTAGAAAATGGCCTATTTTAATGTCACACGCTAGAAATTTATTACGGTTATATACATAGACATATGGACATTTAAAAGATGATTGCATTTCAAGAAAACTTTTTGATGGTTAGGAGTTTATTTGACATTTCTTATTGCTGATTGAAAATATTAAAGTATCTCGGAGATACAATAGTTGCATACAGATACTTTGGTATCTTGCAGATACTTTGGTATCTTACAGGTATTTATATAGATATTTTAGTATCTTACAGATACATTGGTATCTTGCTTTTTATTTTTTCTATATTTCAGGTACTTTAATATCTTCCAGATACGTTGGTACTTCCAGATACATTGGTATCTTACAGATACTTTATTATCGCACAAATACTTTTGTATCTTACAGAAACTTATTGTCGTACAGATACTTTGGTATCTTGGAGATACATATTTATGAATCAGATACTTTTGTATCTAGGAGATATTTTAGAGTCTTGCTAATACTTTTGTATCTTGCAGATATTTTGTATCTTCAGATACGTTGGTATCTTATAGATACTTTGGTATCTTGGGGATATTTTAGCATCTTTCAGATAGTTTGGTATCTTTCAGATACGTTAATATCTTACAGATATTTTAGTATCTTACAGATACTTTATTATCTCGCAGATACTTTAGTATCGTACATATAATTTGGTATCTTGCAGATATTTAATTCTATATCAGACATTTTATTATACCTTATTATCATAGAGATTCGTCAGTGTATTAGATATATTTTAGTATCTTGCAGATTGTTTAGTATAATACAAATATTTAAGTATCATAAAAATACTTGGTATATATCAGATATTTTTGCATCAGATATTTTAGAATCTCATAGATACCTTAGTATCATACAAAAGCCTTAGAATCTTTTTATATTGCAGATACTTTAGTATCCTTCTTAAGACTTTAGCATCGTACGTTCGTACAAATACTTTAGTATCTTAAAGATATTTTAAGCCCTACAGATACTTTGATAACTTATAAATATGTACTAAACAACCTTTCCATCTATTTTGCAAATAATTTAGTGTCATTTAAAGAGAGTATCTGAAGTAGTATCTTACACACCCTGTAGTATTTTACAGATACTTTAGGATCTCACATTACAATTTAGCGTTTTACAGCAACTTTAACATCTGTCTTGCAACTACCTTAGAATGTTACAGATGCTTAAAAATTGTACAATATATGATAACTTGAAGTTAAAATTAATTTTAAATCAAATGCATGAAACATAAAAATTCAGTGACATTAAAAATTGATAATTCAAAAAATTCACAATATAAAATCAACAAATTTAAGTCAATATTATTAGACACAAATAATTGCAGCAACAGACAGAAGACATTTAACGTAACAACTTGCTTTTGATCAAGATAAAAATTTCTTCAAATAAAAAAATCTCTTTCAGACTTCTTTCTTTTTTTTCTGTCTATGCGTCTGCAAACTTTGAGTGTAATTTAAACTGGCATTAAATGTTTTCACTCGTAACATGCTGCTACAGCAGTCGCAGCCACTCACAGACAACACGTTTGTTATGGCAAGCAAGACATGCATGCAACCGGAAAACATTGTTTTAATATGCAAGATCACTTACTCAGTTTAGAATTTCAGTTGTTTAAATTAATTGATAATATTAGATGAAGTGCATTTAGCACCTTAGACTTCTTATTAGTTTGAATGACAATAATTTGCTTAATTAAAGTAATTTCTTTTTTATGACGTTGTGTATGCACTGTCATGAAGAGAATATTTGAGAATAACAAGTTATTAAAACATCAGAAGGAAATAATAAAATGTTTATGTTGTAAGTGGATTTTTTTTAAATCGAATGTTGATACATTTTAAAATTAATGTTGAAGTTTTATATCTTTAAGTTTTATGTATTTCATGTCAACATCATTGGTAAAATTAAAGACTGTGCATTTAGGCCTTCGAAGAATATTTAAAACATTCTGCCTCTTTTTTATTTAGATACTCAGCTACTTGAGTATCGCACAGATGCTTAAGAACATATTATGCAGATGAAAAAGAAATGCTTTTATTAGCACTTGTACACAACTAAAACTGTAGAATCTTACAAATTTTTTAGCATTTCTAATCTTGAAAATACATTTATTAGTCATTTAAATTGTTATCAGATAAAATTTTGTATATTTTATATTTAGATACATCATTATATGAGATTCTTTAGTATCTTAGGTGATCTACGTATTAAAATATATTGCAGATATTTCAGCATCTTACAAACTTTAGTATCTCACAGATTCTGTTATTTAACAAATATTTTATTATATATAATGCATACTTTGGTGAAGTATCTTACATATACAGTACCTAGTTAATTTTTTATAGATTCTTTAGTAGTATCTTGCATATATGTATTTAATAATCTTTCAGATACATTTGCATCCTAGAGATATATTTGTAGCTTACGGATAGCATGTTATCTTATAGATAATATAGTATCTTATATTTAATTTATCTTAGAGATACTTTTGAATCTTAGAGATACTTTTGTAGCTTAGAGTTGCGTTTGTAGCTTAGAGATACATTTGTACCTCACAGATACATTTGTAGCTTAGAGATATATTTGTAGCTCAAAAATACATTTGTATCTTAGAGGTACTGTCTTACTATCATATGGATAACATGTTATCTTATAGATATAATGGTATCTTACATACAATTTTTTTCTTTTTTTTTTTTTTTTTTTTAATTAGGACCAGCACTCAGGGGATGACCCCTACGTATGCAGTGCATTGTGCCGGAACTCAGAGAGAGGGATAGAGTAGAGAAGATAGATGTTGAAAATGTAGAAGGCTTAACTCTTTTACAACTCTGCTTTGCGCGTTATGTTGATTTTTATAGCAGTGTTGAGGCGTCTCCGGTGTTAGGTAGACGCATTAACTTTGTTAAGCTGTATTGGCAGGCATTTTATTAATTGTTTTACTTCGCCGATGTTTCTGCTAACCGATGAAGGAGGGCGATGTTGTGTACATTAGCTTAGAACATCATCAATCGCTGTCGGAACAGTTTTTTAGTGACCAGTGCTATGCCTTCATCACTTAAATAGTCCGACAACAATTAATACAATGTCTTACTAAGGTACATTACAGAAATTAATGATGTTGATTGACTTGCTCTGGCCAGGGTTTGAACCCAGGCCCCACGTCATTGTTTGCTTAGTAGTCAACGCGCTAACCACTTCAGCCAACACCACCCTAATTTGATATCTTAGAGATACATTTGTATCTTAGAGATACATTTGCAGCTTAGAGACACGTTTGTAGCTTAGAGATTCATTTGTACCTTACATATACATTTGTAGCTTAGAGATGTATTTGTAGCTCAAAAATACATTTATATCTTAGAGGTAATGTGTCTTAAATAAAATTTAATATTTAACAGATAGTTGTATCTTTTAGAAACCCTTTTGAGTTACCGCAATATTTTTTTGAAGTGGCACTTTTTTCTTATAATTTTCAGATACTTTAGCTTCTTCCATAAATATCAGTATCTTAAGTATTCTAAGTTTTTCCAACAAACAATTGTTTGTATGTATAAAGATAAGCAAAATTTGCAAATATAAAAATATATTTATAATTAATAACAAATTAATTATGTAGATCATAGTCATTCAGCTGCTTAAGAATTTTAAAGTGTTTTTTGTTTTGTATCTTGGAGATACGTTTATAGAACAAATGAAATAAAGGTTAAAAAAGCTATCGTTTAAATTAAGTATTCTATATGTAATTAGTGCTTTGTATGGTAGATACTCTATCTTTATGATACTTTAGTATCGTACATATACTTTATTATCTTTTAGATACTTTAATATCTTACAGATACTGCTTTAATATCTTACAATAGCTGCTTTAATCATTTGCTTTTCTTTTTTCTGGTTTTTTAAATTTTTATAATGGAATACTGTGGCGCTTATGAACTTTGTAAACATATTTCCATAGAAATATACGCAAATTTTTAATTTTCAAATAAATTATACATCAACTAGTTAATCATTTAATCTACTTAAGAGTATAACTATCAGCAAAATCAATATCTTTAACGTTTAACGATATCAAATTAAAAATTATTTGCTAAAATTTACGGATATTTAATATAGGTATTTTGTTTTTTTTTTAATGTTTTCGGTTATCTTTAGATATAAATGAGTATTTTCATTTTGAAGTTTACATGAAGCGCGCAAATCCTTTTTGAAGTCACAACAAATTACCAGTAAATATACTGACTCACTACAACTTAAGATGGACTTGGTTGACTACAAACAAACACTAAAGACTATAAAGCTAGTTATCGCTGGTATATTTTGAGTTTTTCTTCGATTTTTTTTGTGAGCATCTCTTACAAGTGTGTTTAAATGTTGATGAGATCTTTAATGATGGTAATTACGAAAGACACGCACAAGTTAAAACGTTGCAGATGGACATAAACGATTTTGCACTTGTTAAAAGATACTAAATTTCAACAAACAGATGAAAAAAAAAAACAAATCAAAAATTTAACTAGTGTTGGCTATAAAAAAAAAGAATTTTGCTAATATTTTTTAACAATTTATTTTTTTCCACGATTTATTTTTTTTATTTTATTAAATATTTTTTTTTTAGTTGGCTTGTTGAAACGTTGACACTTTGTACACGAATGAGAAACTGACAAATTATAACACAAAAAATTTATGATTACTATCAAAACAGACCAAAAAAAAGAAAAAAATCAGCATTTAAAAATTATAACATTAAATAGAAAACAGACGAACAAAATATTACTCGACAAAGATTCCTTCTCGAAACTGAAAAAAAAATACATTTTATTTGTGTATGTCTGGCGTCCTCAGCATCACCATCCCACTCTCTGTCTTTATCTCTCACGGCATTTAGCAGCCGGCAGCATTACTGATCGTCACAGTGTTTCATATTTTTTTCTTCTTCTTTATATTATGGTCTGTATGAATTTGCCGTTAATAAGCCCAATAATAATGGACACCACCAATACAGAACCACTTAGATATGGCGAGTAAAAATAAAAAAGTTATAGATAAATGCTTTTCAAATTATAAACAAAATACCAGATGCCCAGTTATTAAGAGGATACCCTACAGCATTGTATTGTGATATATAAAAATTTAAATGTGTTACAGTTTAGCCGACTATATATAAATAAATATATAGTTTCTGAAAAGATGCGAAGTAAACATTGCCATTTGATGTATAGTGTTGCCAATTTTTAGTCGTCAGTATGGCCATTTTGTACGGTTTAAGCAAACACAATTAAACTCGATTAAATTTATATTCACATCAACATAAACGAAGTTCGCAACTACGTTTAAACTATATTCTAAAAACTCACTTTAAAAGATTAAGCGACGAATATGACTGGCTGGCAGTTGTATGGCAGTATTTCTTTAGTTCTTCATTTGACCGAATATACAATTATCCAATTTATTAATTATTCGAACAATCTCGATTTTAAATCTGATAAATGTGATAACCATTCCTATCATTATTTATGCCAACACTATTCAGTTGAAAATCATCCGGTTAAAAATAAAGTTAAGTATTGCATTTAATTTTGCATTTTTTAAAAACAAGTAATCGAACTGAATGGATTTTATTAAAGTCTGCTGTTTATTCTTTTATTGGTAGAGACTCTATTTGTCGCCTTTTATCAATTACAACCTGCCTCATACATATATTTTTGATTGCCGGATTTCTCAGATTTATTTCTTTTTTTGTTTTTGCTTTTATTTTCCACAAAATTTTTAATGAATATAAATAGTTTCAAATGAAAATAATGTAACAATTATTAAACGGAAAATGGCGCCATGATGTAGCACTATTACAATGTATTTAACTTTTAAACTATTAAATGTATGTAGTTCACTTTCATACATATGAGATTAACGCACAGTGTGGTCAACTTAATTTAAAAAAATACTGACTGAATTTCCCTTAAGTTCGTATTTTTAAATAGAAAATATATATTTCAAATTTAAAATAAAATATAAAACTAAAAATTTAAACAAAGTACTACCGACAGAAATTAAAAATGTCAGAAAAAATTCATAAAAAATAAAAATTTTGCAAAAATAAAATATTCTAAAAAAGTTTTACAATAAAATTTGGCATTTCACTTAAATGAAAATTGGTTAAATAAAAAAATTTAGTTTTAGAAGAAACCCGTATCAAATATTTAAGTGATTTTTTTTATTTCTAAATTATTTTTCATAACCCAAGTGGTTACCATTAACGCACAGCAGCACCGGCCGTGCCCAAACTGCAACTATTGCCTGCTAATATTTTAAAAGCTTGGGTTTTTCTTACCTACATGTGTCAAGCTTTCAATATATTTATTTAGTAGATTTTATTTTCCATTTCGCCCCACTGTGCAATTACAAGACGCACTTAACCATGTTTTGTTTAAGTTATTATATCTTCATTTATAGATTTCTATTACAACTTAAAGTATACTTAGAAAAACTTTTATTAAGCCATCAATATTCATTGATTGTTTGAAATTTGTTTTTTCTATTAAAAAAAGTGCATGTAGTATTTAATGAAATATTTTTAAAAGTTGTTTTTATTTTATGAGTGTGTTTGTTCTTTTATTTCAAATTATATACATAATTGAGACACAAAATTTTTTTAAATATTTAATAAAAGCCTAAGATTATTTTTACCAGTTTAATAGTTTAACCCAGCCCAAATAAGCTCGAATTTTTTTTACCGGTTTAGGGTCAAATGTACAAAAATCATCCCATTGTGATTTTATTGCCTTCTGTCTACGTTACGACTTTGATGTAATTCTAAAAGTTGAAGAAAGTATAACTTTCAACAAATGTTCTAATCATCGATATTTACAGCGCGAACAGTGAAAGGGGTTAGTTATGCCCTTCTCTTTTGAATACTATGGTGTTTTCTTTTCTACCAAAAAAAAGGTACATCTCCATGCAGAAAATGTACTTTGGTGTTCGTTTCTTAAAAATGTTTTGCTCTCTAAAAGGGCACTGTGTTTGATTCTAAAGAAATCGCCCTCACTAAGGGTGGAAGTCATTGCACTTTTTGCCCCGTAAACATCGACAGTGTTGATAGTGCCCTGTAAAACTTAGCTGTCAGCTGTTAAAAGCAGGGCGTTCCACTCTTTCATAAGTTGTGTTTTGTTCTAGTGAAATAACAAGCTGAATTATTACAGGGTTGGTAAGACATTTTATACATGTACCTTTCAATAAGGTGCCATTTTGTGTGTAGAAAAGAAAACACAATTAAACACATCTTTAACATTAAAAATAAAAAATTGATTTATTCACAAAATTATCTCACGAGCCTTTTAAGTGCAATTTAATCGTATTTGGAGAACAAAAAAATATATTTTTTGTTTTTATGTTGTTGTTAGATTTTCCTGGTGACTTCGTTACATGTTAATCAAAAAACAAAACTCACCAAAAGTACCAAATTTTATCCTCAAAAAATTTACTGTACTGACTGTAAAAAAATTTTGTTAAAATAAAAATACTAATAGTACCAAAAATATTAAACTTTCCTTACTTTACTCCCCAGAAAGTACACTATAAGTATATGCAGAAAAAAAATCTAAAAATAAAAAGTACCAATAGTAGTGCCAAAAATACCAGCTTTTCCTTATTTAATCCCCACTAAAAGCACAATTTAAGTCAATTTAAAACAAAATTGCCAATATTAAAAGTAGCGATTCCTCCCGTTTTTTCCTCCACGAAAAGTACTCTATATTTTAATCTGGGTCATATTCTATCCGTCTACCAAATTTCATCCAAACTTATTAAGCGGTTTTCAATTTATAGTGGAACAAACATCCAAGCATCGGAACATCTGAACATACAAACTTTCACATTTATAATATCATTAGGAGTTGTATGAGGAAAAGTGAATTAAAAAATAAAGTAAAAAAAAGACGTGTGCCGCGGTAAAGCTATTGCATAGCATTTTTCATCAACTTATGCAATTTCAATTTCAGCTTTCTAGCTATACTGGAAGTGCCCCATACAAAGAAGGGGCACCCTAGTCCCCCCAGGTAAAAAGTGCTTTCCTTAGTATCCTATGTCCTTTTCCTGGTTCTAAGCTACCTGCCCACCAATTTTCAGCCAGATCTGTTCAGCCGTTCTTGAGTTATAAATAGTGTAACTAACACGACTTTCTTTTATATACATACATAACAATCCCCTCAAAACCCCAGAAATCCCGGAACACTGGACGGAATTCCCAAAAACTTGGACAAAAATCCCTTCAAAATCCCAAAAATCCAGAAAAGTGGCAACACTGGAAATTTAAAAAATTTCCAAAGCGGCAACACTGTATAGTCATCATACATAGACTATACAAAAAAGAAGTTTTTCACTTCAAAAAACAAAAGACTTAAGAAACAAACAAAGTGTGGTTTTTTCGTTTCAAAAACAAATTCCAGGTTTTTTCGTTTCATCAACAAAAGACTTAAGAAACAAACTTTTCAAAATTTCTTGATTCGATCGCCTCAAAGCCCGCGATAGAAGCTATGTAATAGCTTAAAAAAAATGATATCCTTTATCTGGATTTGAACTCGAACCTTTTATTAGTTTTTTTACTTTTCCATTGTCCAAACGAAAAGTACTTCGTAACGTGAAAAATGTGCTTGAAAAAAGTTGTATGCCGTTAAAGGCCGTGCCGCGCTATCCTACACAATCGTACGACTCATTCACAGGAAAATCTTGCAAAAATCTGACCGTCTTTAAAAAATCGTTTCAAAATGGAGTTGTAGGTGCCGCACTATCATACAAATCTTATGCCAAAACATCTGGTTGACAATAAATACTCCTTTGATCGCATGAAAACTATCATTTTATGACAATTTTCATAAAATTTTACAAATCGCATGACTTGCCAAAAAATCTGTCACACAGTTGCATTTTTAGTCCACACTACCATATATTTTTAGCACACATGTCATATTTTGCAAATCGCGCGACTGTGTAGGATAGTGCGGCACGGCCTTAAGGAAATTTTTGCTCAATATTATGCAATTTTTTATACCATTAATGAAATTTTTCGTTGTATTAATTAATGTCAGTGGCGAAGCGTTTTGCTTTCTTCATAATAAAAGCAAAAGTCATATTTGAGAAAGTATGCGATAAATTTAGGAGGCAAAAAAACACATTTGATATCAGGTAACGCAGGAACGAGGCTATGATTTGAAAATAGAATACGAGAATTATAATTTCTTTTATAATATATTGAATAAACAAAATGGATAGAAAACTATTATTATTTTTTTTTAATAGAATACGAGAATCATATTTTTTTTAAATTAAATTAAGCGTTTCCAAGAGTTTCGCTGTGGTAGAAGGGCTTCTCAGTTCAGTGGGAGTGCGTTTGAATCCACTCAAAGACCCTGTATGTTGTTCACATGAAATTCTCTATGAAGACTTATGTGCTTCACACTACCCTTCCTTACCCAACCTAACGCAACCACAGCGATCTCTAAGAAAATAAATTTTGTTGACGAAAATTTAACAGATTCTTTTGTGGAAACTTAGAAATAAATCATCTCTTAAGAAAATAATTTTGCTCTTTTTCTTCTCAATAAAGTTATGAAATTATGTGTTCCTTTGATTTTTTATCCCTTTTTATCTTTTTTTTTTCGTAAATAATAATAGCGATCAATTTTCATTATTCAATATTTAATCATCCAAAAAAAAAGGTCGACAGGTCGTCACTTATTCAGACTCATAAATGAGTATCATTAGTAGGTTTTTTTTTATTTGTAAAAACTTAAAAATGATCATCATTTAATGCAGCAACAATTGCCACCTTCTTATAGAAAAGATAAAAGAAACAGAAAATTCAATACCTTTAACTAAATGATTCGCTGACTAGCAGCACAGCTATGATGGACATAAACGTAAAATAAGAAACACTGTGCTACAACGAAAATTGGCTTATGGAACTTTATTAATTTTCATTTGTTATATGATCGCACTCGGATCATGTGAATTTTATCGATTAATAAAACATTTTTTTAAATAAATTAAAGTTCATTAAAGCTACCAAAAATGTACATTATTTAATTCTGTAGCATTGTGTAACTTCACAAGAAACGTGCTGAAAGTTAGAGAGTAGCACAAAAAATCATGAAAGTTTACTTTTTAGAAAAAAAGATTAAATTTAACAAGAATCATACAAAATATTAATAAGATTTACAAAAAAAAATTAAAAGAAAAAATGTGAATCAATAATTCAGCACTTGTTCACAAGCAACATCATTATGATCATGAAATTTACAGACTTGATCATGAAATTTCGCCTTATTATTGCTAATGATCATAAAAAACATCAAAAGCACAAACATCATCAATCAGTTAAATATAGAAGAAAAAAAAAAAGGAATTATCTAAATACATACATAAATACCTTGCAAATACCCTCCACACAAACCGCTTTGCGTCTGTAGTAGTGCGTATAATAAATCGCTGGCTTTTCACAAGGTGTCCCATCTGTTACGGATTGATTCATACTAATGAATATATCGGAGTCAATGGGTTTACAATACAATTCACATTCATTATGCTCCTTTTCATAGCCCTGCCAGTTGTAGAATTTCCCCTTAACCGCCTGACGATTGTAGGTGGAACATTGTTCATCACGCATTTGTCTATTGCTAAATTTGCACTTTTCATCTTTACACAGGCGGTATTTTTTCATAATGCCAAAACAGCCGGTGGTCTGGTCAGCCAAATTGGGATAGAATGTGATTTCTAAAGCTTCAGAATCGGTAGAGTTTTGTGTTCTTCAAAAAAAAAAAAAATAAGATAAAAACACATTGAAATTCTTTATTATTTTTTTTAGTTACAAATCAAAAAAAAAATTAATAATTAAATAAAAAAAATGCACTTAATTATTTTACCTTTTAATGCAGTGCCTTTTTCTTATTTGCACACAGGAGTTCGAACATCTGCTCCATTTCTCCCAACGTCCCCAGGCAAAAGTGATGCCAACTCTTTTAATAACAAATATGCGTCTCCGTCTAGTATTATTACGCGCTGTGCCAGTTTCACTCTCATAACCCGTTTCGTCATCACCCTCATCATCATCATAGTCATCATCGTCGTAATCATCAATCACTTCAGATTTTTTGGAAATTTTTTGATTTTTGCTTGCAAAGCTTAAAGATGAAAGCTTGCTTTCATTTATATTGCTCGAGAGCTTTAAGGAATTATTGCTGGGTAATCGAATTTTTATATTATCGATAATATCTGATTTTTTCAAAGCTTCCAAGGGTTTGGGCAAACTTTCAATGTTTGCCGTATAGTTGTTATCTAATATATTCAAAGCTTTTGAGCTTAAACTTTCATTGAGGTTAAGAGAAACCGATATACGAGTAACTAGTAAGAAAATGCTTGAAATAAAAATTTAGTTTGATAACGAATTAAAATCATAAGAAAATTTTTTTGAGCTTTTTTATAATTTAACTGCATACTCCAATAAATTGTTTGAAAAAAAAACAAACAAAAATATGGCTAGAACATTTTTTTTAGCATTTTTACAATTTAACTGCATACTCCAATAAATTGTAAAAAAAAAACAAACAAATATATGGCTAAATTGTCAGATGGACTGATGAATTGATGCGGGGATAAAAAGTTCACAACAAAAAACTGAAAGTATCAATTGCACAGTGTAAAACAAATTTGTAATAAGAAATACACAGAATTTTTTTGATTATTATTATGACAGCAGTTATTTGTTCGTCCCAATTGTGCGCCACACGACAAATTTACACAACGAACTTTTATTATTTATTATTTTTTGTTCGTCCCAATTGTCTTCCCAGCATTATCTGAAATGAGGGGTGATTAAAAAACACTTTTATAAAACTTATGCCTTTTTTGGGATTCGAACCAAGAAACATCGGTTTCCTAGGCAGGCACTCTAACCACTTCACTACTACAAGGTACAGTATAGGTACAGCTAGAACATGTACATATGTACTAAATTCCAAATTTATTACAATAACAAAAATAATTTTTTTAAACTAGTAAGACATGAACTAAAAATAATTTAAAAAATTATTTTCTTTAAATTTTGAAAAAAATTTCAATATGAGACAAATATTTAAACTTAAAATTAGGAAAGCCGTTTTCCGTTTTTAAGTATTCGAATGAACTATTTTATGAACTATTTAGGAGTAAATCATTTTTTAACCAATAATTTCATTTCTATGATAAAATGTACTTAAATTTAGTAAAAACATTCTTACTTTTAGAAAATGTGCACTCAATTTAAATACAAATTTTCTTGAAGTAGGTTTTTTTTTTGAACGGACAGTATGGAAATTTGATTTTTTTTTTGTTTTAAGAAAATATTTATTTAATTCAAATAAAAATGTCTAAATATTAATCAAATTATACTTAAATATAGAAATTTTTAACTATTTTCAAGGAAATTTTTTTACTTAAATTTCGTACATGTTTTTTTTTTCCTGAGTGCTTTTAGCATGAAAATTAACCAATTATATGAAGGCAGATGGCGCCCACGAGCAAAGTTTTATTAATTATTTTGATAAACACTAAACTAGTTAGTTTTTAGTAAACATTTTCTTATAATTATGAACAATTTTCCATTGAAACATGAAATTTTGTATTTCCTAACATCAAGGACAATATTACAGAATTTCTATAAAAAACGGCATTGACCATTTTGAATTAAAATTAAGTAAAATTTCCCAAATTTTATGTAATTAAGAATATATGTATACTTTTTTCCTTATGGATTTCGCAACTAATAATAGAAAGAGAAAAATTCCCCCGGGAACTATTTTTTAAAATTAGGCTGAATATTTTAAAAGCTTTCTGAATAAAGAGATTTTAAGGAATGAGAACTTTCAAAATAGTTATTTGCTTTTAGTTAGGTTATGTTTCAAGGGTCGTCACAGCTTAGGAAGTGACGCACGTGCACACGTTTTTAAATGTCCTAATCTTTGAAACTTTGCCATATATGTGTCATGTTCGAAATACATACATACATATGTCCATAATTTTCCAACATGTATTTTTATTCGATTAAATTAAACTCAAAAATAACATTTAGCAATAGACTAGAATATCGTTTTCCTGACATCATTTTAGTCAGTCAATCAGTGCTTTGTTTTTTCTCCCTCTCTTTTGTTTTAGTGCAGACATCAGTTTTGAACATCAGTTAAGCTTCACTGCACCTCTGGCTTAATTGTTCTTTTTCTTAACAATTAAAAAATTTTTTTTTTTTTTTTTTTGGAAATTAGAACAAATTTTTCAAATCATTCTACATATACGAGTATAAGTGCTAAAATGAAATGATGAACTAATATTGTGGCATAAACCAAGATTAAAAAATATAATTAAAAGTAATTGTCAAATTAAATGGGTGGGAACATTTTAAAGAAATATCAGGAAATTCCTAATTTCTATGTTACACGTGTGGGAAATTTGATGTTAAAATTACAATTTCGTAGAAAAAAATCTTTATACAACACATTCAAATTATTCTACATTATTTTATGATTTGGAAGCTGACCGACTTTAACGTCCTTTAAGTAGAGACCTCTTCCATTGTAAGGATTTTTATTTTGTTTGTGTATGGTAGCATATCTGGGTGTTAAACGTCCTTTTAGTAGAGACCTCTTCCATTGTAAGGATTTTTATTTTGTTTGTGTATGGTAGCATATCTGGGTGTTAAACGTCCTTTAAGTAGAGACCTCTTCCATTGTAAGGATTTTTATTTTGTTTGTGTATGGTAGCATATCTGGGTGTTAAACGCATATTTACGCTTATTTGGATAGCAAATGTAACTGCTATCTGCAGAGGTCTTTTATACAGCAAATTTATTCCATTCATACCTAATGCAATTTTTAACACTTTCAGTTTTATCAGTGCACGCACATTTAATCGGAAAGTTAATTTTTATTATAATTAATTTGCCAACAAAGTTGAAAAACGCCCTCACTTTTGCAAATACATATGTATCTACATATGTTGGTAATTTTTAATAATTAATAAATCATTTACAAACCTGATAACACTTGAGAACATTTTTAATAAAGGCAAAAATATAACCTTTTAATAAACAATTTAAACACTAAAATATATTACATTCAATCACATAAACAATAGCGCCTCTTTGAGAAGAATAACGTATTAACCCTCAACAAATCTCAAGCAAGACTAAAATTATTAACTTGAAATTATTATTTCAGTATTTGTTGATTGTTTAACAAAAAATAAAAATATTTTTTATTTTTGTATATGAAAAATGTTTAATTTTCCAACAACAACAATTTAAATAAATTAAATATAATTTATATTAGAATTGTTTACATTAACTCTATCAGATACTGGTACATACATACATAAATATATACATACATACATACAAACAAACATACATAACAAAGTAAATGTGTTAGAAAACTCATATTGTCTGTTATCACATCAAACATCATTCAACTTGTTTTAAGCAGACACATTTTTACCAAAAAGAAAATGCAATTTCGTGTACTTGAAATTTAAGTCAGATAAAAAGAAAAGCAAAACCGATAAGTTAGAAAAATGTAACAATTTAAATCTATTTAAAATAGTCATTTATTTCAGAATTTAAAGTTTATGATTTAATTGATAAAACTTGAAGCCTACTTTTGGGAGAGATCAATTATTTGTAGCAGTGCTACCAACTAGATGAAATATTTAAGAACTCGTTTCTTCAACCGCGTTTTCTTAAGTTAACCGTTCTCAGAGATATAGCGGAATATTTTCTAATAGATTTGTGAAAACGAAAATTTTAATAGAAAATATACTAGCTGTCGGGCATTTAACATTAACTACTGTTTTATAATCCCACTGCATTTTTACTTTAATATCCAAAAATGTCCAAGTTTTTAATAATACAGTAGAGCTCGGCTATGACAAATGTCACGCAAACAGGTAGTTATCTGTGTTATAGACATTGTTCCATAATAAGTTATGTGTATGTCAAATCCCATTGCTACAAGTTATGGGGTGACATGCAAGAGATTTTACTAGCAAGCTAATAAACTGTCAACATAAAAAACTGTGCTCCCCTATCATTTTTTTATACATATATAATTATTTCCAGTTAAATACCGTAAAAAATAATATTAAAAATGGACGTTATTATATATGTCTTATTATCAATTTAATTTGCTATGTAGTTTGTGAATGATTTATTCTAATAATATATATGTATAATATACATATATGTATATGTATATGCTTCTTGGTAATGTTAATTTGCTTTATTAGAATCTTTGCTACAAAATACACAGAACTTGTCAGTGAAGAAATACTTGAATAAAATTTTAGTTGTTTCTGGCATAAACTACAGCTTTGCTTTCGCAGGCATTTCTAAAATAAAGCTGTATAAACAATCCCAATTGGCCAAATTATCGTAAACGAAATCGTCTTTAACGATTTATGTACGACGTGTCGCCTGTTTATTAGAATTTCTTACTGACAATTGAAAGGAAATCTTCGTTCATGACTATCTGAGCGACAATGTCTATCGTTTTGTGTTTAATAAATCTTTGAACATAACGTGTAAGCAAAAAGCATAGGACGTGGAAAATTTTTATTTTACTGCTGCCATATTAGAAAATTTATTAATGAGAACAGTTTTAGAAGAAAATATACCACCTGTATATAAAAATAGTACAGGAAAGATAAGGGTAGCATAAGAAAATTATGAATATTTACACATCTATAACAGTTTTAAGTTGTTACGAATTTTTAACGAATTTATGCTACATACATTTGCAGGAAAAACTTTAATTTTCTTTCTTTGTTTGTTTTTAAAACTAAAATTAAAAAAAAAAAATTGTAAAATAAAAGCCTTAAAGAAATTGATGAAAAATACTTTTACATTCCTAATACCGGCATTTGCGAAATACTCCTGTGCCTGGCAGCTCCGACTTTCAACAGTTTGGCATCTCAAAATGTATCATCTGTTTTTTTTTTTTTTTTTGTTTTGTCTTCTGTAACATCTGGTAATATTGTGGGAACTCCATCTGTATACTTGATTTCACAACTACAAATCTGCAATTCAGTCTGTTTTTAATTTCAATAAATAAAAACAAACCCTGATTTAAACAATTCGTAGTGAATTTGCACAAATTAGAAAGAATATTCAAGAATAAATAAAAATTTTGAGAACACGTCAAAAAATTTAAAGAGAAAATATTATTTTCTCTATTTAATAAGAGTATCAATTATTGCGTCGTCTAATATTTCATATAAAAACAACGGCACACACGAAATGTAATGTAGTTGTTTTAGTGCAGACATCAGTTTTGAACATCAGTTAAGCTTCACTGCACCTCTGGCTTAATTGTTCTTTTTCTTAACAATTAAAAAATTTTTTTTTTTTTTTTTTTGGAAATTAGAACAAATTTTTCAAATCATTCTACATATACGAGTATAAGTGCTAAAATGAAATGATGAACTAATATTGTGGCATAAACCAAGATTAAAAAATATAATTAAAAGTAATTGTCAAATTAAATGGGTGGGAACATTTTAAAGAAATATCAGGAAATTCCTAATTTCTATGTTACACGTGTGGGAAATTTGATGTTAAAATTACAATTTCGTAGAAAAAAATCTTTATACAACACATTCAAATTATTCTACATTATTTTATGATTTGGAAGCTGACCGACTTTAACGTCCTTTAAGTAGAGACCTCTTCCATTGTAAGGATTTTTATTTTGTTTGTGTATGGTAGCATATCTGGGTGTTAAACGTCCTTTTAGTAGAGACCTCTTCCATTGTAAGGATTTTTATTTTGTTTGTGTATGGTAGCATATCTGGGTGTTAAACGTCCTTTAAGTAGAGACCTCTTCCATTGTAAGGATTTTTATTTTGTTTGTGTATGGTAGCATATCTGGGTGTTAAACGCATATTTACGCTTATTTGGATAGCAAATGTAACTGCTATCTGCAGAGGTCTTTTATACAGCAAATTTATTCCATTCATACCTAATGCAATTTTTAACACTTTCAGTTTTATCAGTGCACGCACATTTAATCGGAAAGTTAATTTTTATTATAATTAATTTGCCAACAAAGTTGAAAAACGCCCTCACTTTTGCAAATACATATGTATCTACATATGTTGGTAATTTTTAATAATTAATAAATCATTTACAAACCTGATAACACTTGAGAACATTTTTAATAAAGGCAAAAATATAACCTTTTAATAAACAATTTAAACACTAAAATATATTACATTCAATCACATAAACAATAGCGCCTCTTTGAGAAGAATAACGTATTAACCCTCAACAAATCTCAAGCAAGACTAAAATTATTAACTTGAAATTATTATTTCAGTATTTGTTGATTGTTTAACAAAAAATAAAAATATTTTTTATTTTTGTATATGAAAAATGTTTAATTTTCCAACAACAACAATTTAAATAAATTAAATATAATTTATATTAGAATTGTTTACATTAACTCTATCAGATACTGGTACATACATACATAAATATATACATACATACATACAAACAAACATACATAACAAAGTAAATGTGTTAGAAAACTCATATTGTCTGTTATCACATCAAACATCATTCAACTTGTTTTAAGCAGACACATTTTTACCAAAAAGAAAATGCAATTTCGTGTACTTGAAATTTAAGTCAGATAAAAAGAAAAGCAAAACCGATAAGTTAGAAAAATGTAACAATTTAAATCTATTTAAAATAGTCATTTATTTCAGAATTTAAAGTTTATGATTTAATTGATAAAACTTGAAGCCTACTTTTGGGAGAGATCAATTATTTGTAGCAGTGCTACCAACTAGATGAAATATTTAAGAACTCGTTTCTTCAACCGCGTTTTCTTAAGTTAACCGTTCTCAGAGATATAGCGGAATATTTTCTAATAGATTTGTGAAAACGAAAATTTTAATAGAAAATATACTAGCTGTCGGGCATTTAACATTAACTACTGTTTTATAATCCCACTGCATTTTTACTTTAATATCCAAAAATGTCCAAGTTTTTAATAATACAGTAGAGCTCGGCTATGACAAATGTCACGCAAACAGGTAGTTATCTGTGTTATAGACATTGTTCCATAATAAGTTATGTGTATGTCAAATCCCATTGCTACAAGTTATGGGGTGACATGCAAGAGATTTTACTAGCAAGCTAATAAACTGTCAACATAAAAAACTGTGCTCCCCTATCATTTTTTTATACATATATAATTATTTCCAGTTAAATACCGTAAAAAATAATATTAAAAATGGACGTTATTATATATGTCTTATTATCAATTTAATTTGCTATGTAGTTTGTGAATGATTTATTCTAATAATATATATGTATAATATACATATATGTATATGTATATGCTTCTTGGTAATGTTAATTTGCTTTATTAGAATCTTTGCTACAAAATACACAGAACTTGTCAGTGAAGAAATACTTGAATAAAATTTTAGTTGTTTCTGGCATAAACTACAGCTTTGCTTTCGCAGGCATTTCTAAAATAAAGCTGTATAAACAATCCCAATTGGCCAAATTATCGTAAACGAAATCGTCTTTAACGATTTATGTACGACGTGTCGCCTGTTTATTAGAATTTCTTACTGACAATTGAAAGGAAATCTTCGTTCATGACTATCTGAGCGACAATGTCTATCGTTTTGTGTTTAATAAATCTTTGAACATAACGTGTAAGCAAAAAGCATAGGACGTGGAAAATTTTTATTTTACTGCTGCCATATTAGAAAATTTATTAATGAGAACAGTTTTAGAAGAAAATATACCACCTGTATATAAAAATAGTACAGGAAAGATAAGGGTAGCATAAGAAAATTATGAATATTTACACATCTATAACAGTTTTAAGTTGTTACGAATTTTTAACGAATTTATGCTACATACATTTGCAGGAAAAACTTTAATTTTCTTTCTTTGTTTGTTTTTAAAACTAAAATTAAAAAAAAAAAATTGTAAAATAAAAGCCTTAAAGAAATAGGACGTGGAAAAGCCTTAAAGAAATTGATGAAAAATACTTTTACATTCCTAATACCGGCATTTGCGAAATACTCCTGTGCCTGGCAGCTCCGACTTTCAACAGTTTGGCATCTCAAAATGTATCATCTGTTTTTTTTTTTTTTTTTGTTTTGTCTTCTGTAACATCTGGTAATATTGTGGGAACTCCATCTGTATACTTGATTTCACAACTACAAATCTGCAATTCAGTCTGTTTTTAATTTCAATAAATAAAAACAAACCCTGATTTAAACAATTCGTAGTGAATTTGCACAAATTAGAAAGAATATTCAAGAATAAATAAAAATTTTGAGAACACGTCAAAAAATTTAAAGAGAAAATATTATTTTCTCTATTTAATAAGAGTATCAATTATTGCGTCGTCTAATATTTCATATAAAAACAACGGCACACACGAAATGTAATGTAGTTTTTCAAAGAATTTAAACAACAATCAGAGTAACAACGTTGGCAGACATTTTGTGAAGGGAAAATCATTGCAAACATTTGTGTAAATTTTTATAAAAAAAAATTGTGTAATTGCTTAAAAATAGAATTTAAATAGACTCAAAGAAACGGAGAAATGGATAAATTTCTAAAGATTACGTACCATTTCGGTACAAAGAAAATGAATGCGTATTTAAAGATGCCTTCACCCACCTTCCATGTCCTGAAAAAGGAAATCGAATACTGTTTGTTCGAGGAACGCAAACAAAATCGTTGCGAAATTCGGACATTCTGGATTGGTAAGTTTTAATTACATTTGTATATTTTTTAAATATTTTTGTACATAAGTATAAAGTATTGACACATATGCATACAAATAATGTATGTATCTAGAAGAAAATAAAGAAAATGCGTAATTTCATAATGCATTTTACTAAAGAGAAGTTTCAAACCTGCAGTTCTTCAATTCGGAAGAGAGCGAAATATTCATATGTACACAATAAAGAGAATAAAAAAAGTAGGTAGCCATCAGTGTGACCAAATTAAAAAAAACTGCTTCAACTCAAAGGTGTTCCGCACACGAGATGAATTTTTAAGCCGCACAATTTTGTTCTTTTTTTTACACACGAGACTAATTCATCTGGCATAAAATGTATACGTGTACTCAGCTTTGTGTGTGTTAGTGTTTTTTTTATTCATTTGATGTTTGTAAGTGTGTAAGTATTAGTTTTGTGCTGCTTGTATGAGGGTATGAGGCTGGTTGAAAAATTGTTCCAACGAAAAACCACTCTCTTCACCCCTCTCGCCTAAAAACTCTCATGTTATGCCAGCATAATTAGACTCGTCTGCGGAACACCAAAGGTTCGAAAATAAATAATGTGAAGAAAAAAATTTCATTTTAGCTAATTCAGGCATTTGAAAACGTATCACTACTAAATAAGAGGTGTTTTTCATATTTGTATATTAAAATTAACTTTATTACAAGCATTATAAAAATGTTTCCTAATTAATTAGAAAAATTAAAAAAAATATTGTTATAACCGTATATTGAAAATTGCTTCGTTTTCTAACCACCGACCAGACTAGCAATTTCAAGTGTCTTAATACAAGCAATAGCGTCGGTAGAATTAAGACGTTAAATTGCTAGTGTAATAATATGTATCTGTGGTAGGAAAATCGTAGATATCTTAGAACACAAATATGAAAATGTGAAGAAGATTGTATATTATTTGTATTGTAAATTTTAATTACGGGCTTAATTGTAAAAAAAATTTCAGCATTATCAATAGTATGAATGTTTATTTTAAAAATGTTTCAATTTTTTATGGTTTTCATTTATTTATACGTTTGTGTTTTTATTTTTTTATTCTATTTGCCCAAAAAAACAAATTTTCATAGAAATCACAGTTAAAACATTATTGCTCAGTAATGTGTTTTAACATTGCCACGGCAATAATTGCCTAACATATTGCTTGTGTGGTCGCGGTGTAAATCCATTTCCTTTTCCTGAGTTCAATGCTAAGATCACGTTTGTAGAAAATTCATATATGTCATACATATAAGCGTAATAGCCAATATGTTTTCCATGTATCATTAAATGTAGAAGTTGATGTCCTGACAAATATAAATTACGCTCTAAAAAAGTAGTCATTTTAATTATCTAAATAGCATAACAAATGTCTATATATTTGTATGTAATCTTCTTTATTTATCAAATGTTAACAAAGATATCTTTGGACTTGAATGACTCATACATAATTTGTTTGTCTAGTATCGTTTCCTACAATTAATTGATAAAAATTGTATATTTGTTATATTTATTTTTATATGTATGTATGTATACAAACAAAACTGTAACCTGTTTAAATTGTTAATTATCATAACGATTCAGTTTTTATATGACATTTGTATTTTTATATATGTATAAGGTGAGGTAAGGCGGTCATAACTGGTTCAACAACGAACGTAAATTTTTATCAAATCTTATATGAAATACCTATGAAGAAATATTAAAAAAATAATATGTGAAAAATGTAACACTAAAAACCTAATCCATCTAAAGTATTCCAATTTTCGTGTTGCATCAAAAAAGAAATGTCTCCTTATGAAGCACCTTGTGTACTCTCTCAAAGTAAGTCGCTTAATCATTGACTTACTCAATGCTGCCATAATTTATTTAAATAAACTGCAAATCTAGAAAAAAAAAAAAACCTGATTTCCCAGTGAAAAAACTGCATATAGAACAAAAACCTAAAAAATTATTGTTTATTTAATTTATTTTATAAATAAAAAACTGCTTTACGTACAAAAAAACCAAATTCAAAACTGGACAATGCTTCGAAAAAATGCATAAAAGAGATAAATCTGCACATTTGGCAACGCTGGACCTACTTAAAATCTACCTCTCTCTCTCTCTATTGATTGTGAAACAGCATTTTTAAACAAAATTACACCCAAAAAATATTGAAAGCACAATAAAACAGAAGGCAAATGATTTCAATAAATTTGGAATTTGCTTAAATATTTACATACTTACATACATACATATGTACATATGTATTTACTTTACAAACAATTATGCTAACAATTTAAAATAAGGTTTAATATATGTACAAAAAACTATTTCCTCACAATTTTAAATCAGTTCTAATGAATTTCCAAATTTGAATTGTAGTACAAAATTTTAAGAATAAAAGATAATAATTTTGTTGAAAAATAATTTATTTAAAGTATTACGATACATAATTTATTTTTGAAAACCCTTATGATTTTATAAAATTATCTCATTGTATCTTTTAGATGATGATAAGGATGAAATAGAAATTATCAATCAATGTGATTATGACATTTTTATGGCGAAATGTTCTCAGCGCCAACATCTACAAATTGCAGCACTTGATATGGACGTAAAGAAAGCAGATGATGCTGCTGCCAATCAAACATCTACTGATTCGGCATCAAACCAAACTAAGATACCACCAGCTGCAGGTTCTTACGATTTTGCAGTGCACGATCACGTTGAATGTGATTCTTGTCTCATGTCTCCCATTATTGGATTCCGTTACAAGTGTATTCAATGTCCTAATTATGATTTATGTCAGAATTGTGAAGCAAAACATATCCATTCTGAACATATGATGGTGCGTATGCCCACTAATAATTGTCCAAGTGTTGTTGAAGCATACGTAACTGGCCGTAGTTCGGGACGCAGACATAGCAAGCGTTCCAAAACTACTTGTCCATTTGTAAAGAATGGTTTATCCGTTTTAATCGATGATCCTGCTCAAACACAAAATCCGGCTGGTGGTGAAAATATTGAAGAGCGTCATTTTGGTCGCAAGAACCATCGCCGTAGTCATCGCAACAATTTCTTTTCGCATTTGTATGAAATGATGAATGACTTGGCTGAAGGTGGTGGTGCTGCAGCAGCAGCACATGCTATGGGTGAAACACCAACTTCCCCATCTACTCCTAATAACGGATCCGAAACATCCGCTTCAGCAGCAGCTGCAGCTATTGTCGCAGAAAAGACTGCAAAGCAAGCTCATGAGACAGCCGTCAAAGCTCATGAGCTGGCTGCTAAAGTTGCCCATGAAACTGCTTTAAAAGCCGCCAAAAGTGTTACACAGAACACGGATGCTACTTGCACTGCCTCAGCACCTACCACTTCAGCTGACGACAAAGAAAAGGAGGCAACTAAAGACAAGGTAAGAATCAGTTAGTGATAAATTTTCTGTAGTACGCTTTAAATATATAAAAAAAAAAATTATTAAATATATTCCTCAACGTTGTTTACTCAAATGAATGCAAATTAAATATGTAAATTATTTTTTTTTTAAACAAGGTTGATGCTACAACATCACCATACGATTGCGAACCGCAGTCCACTTCGGTTCCCGTTTTACCCACTCCACCTATGGAAAGCTTTGCTCAATTCTTAGATCCCCAGTACATGAAGACTGGCATACAAATTTTGAATAACTTTAGTGACATGTTTGCTAAAATGTTAGATCCCATTGAAAATGCTGAAGATGGACAAAGTCCGACTTTACGAAAAAATTGTGAAGGTTCTACTAAGTCATCGGTATCTTCTAAACTCAACAGCTTGGAATCTGAAAAACAATCTGCTGCAGAAAAGCCCTTAGAAAAGGATCAATCCGAAGAAAATGAAAAGCTAAACGAAACTTCTAGCAATAATTCGTCCCAAGTTGGAATGGACGATTTAGGCAGTGATAGCGAAAATGAAAGCGCCACTGAGTCGTTTGTCAAGGTGTATGCTCCGAAAGAGGCAAATATGACAACAACACCACCAGGTACAGCAGTGACAACCACGGCTTCATCTGCTCAGACAACACCACCCCACTCATTGGATAAATCAGTTGTTGTGGATTTCGCCCAATTAAGTGCAGATCTGAAGGCTCATATTGCTCAGGAAGCTACAATGGATTCCGTAAAAGCTGTCGAGACGCCTTCTGTGTCTCCCAACAAACCGACTGCTGTGGTCTCTACCGCTACTGCTACCGAACCGGTAGTTACTAAAACAACTTCGACCTCTACCACGGCTAATAAGCCTGAGGAAAAACGAGCTGTCGTTGTTTATCATTCCGGTAAGTAATAATTCTATATACTCGTATATACACATTTAATTTTATTTATCTTGTATTATATACATATATACTTTTCAAATAGATCCACGCATTAACAATGCCGTCAATGCCATGATGTCGATGGGTTTTAGTAACGAAGGAGCTTATTTAACACAGCTATTAGAAAGTGTAAACGGCAACATACCAGAAGCTTTGGATGTCATGTCTGCTGCTCAACGTCGTTGAAACGCTGTATTTTTATCTCTTTTTTTTAATAATAAGTAAGAGCAAATTTTTTTCTGCTCTCTTTATATGCAAACTTTTTTCTAATTATGACTTTAAAATTTTGCTTGTGCTAACGAAGAATTGCATACATGTAGGTCACGTATTTTATTGCTAACTGCATATTCAAAAATGAAAATATCTTTCGAAAATATATATTGAAAACAAAAATCCATAACATAAAATTTGAAATTTTGTTTTCAATATAAATTATTCGAAAGAAATTCTCTTGCACATTTTGAGTAACAGATAGTTCGTCTTTCGATTCTTTATGTGCAGTTTTTGTATTCAATAATTACAATATTATTATTAATTATTAGTTTGTAGTTAACTATGTATGTATGTTATAACGTTAACAATATATGTATGTGAAAATTTATGTTTTAACGCAAATAGCTATTGCTGTAGCTATAGAGTTCAGTGTAGCAAAAGCGATTACTTAACATTCGGTGTATAAAACGAAATAAATGCCTTTAAATAAAAAAAATTGTGTTTTTTTCTAGCTAAACTTAGAAGTAAAATTAATTTTCTTTATTAACAATCAGTTGACGATTGTGAAAAGTTGTCTCAAATCTTATCAGGGGCCAAATCACCGCATACGATATCGAATAACATTACGTTACGTGGCATTCGATGCGTCAAATTACGATCCAATTTATTCAATATCGTATGCAATAATACCAAAATGAAAAATTTCGATAAATTTTGATTGATATCGCATGCGGTGATTTGGCCCCAGGTCACAGAAACAAACCTACCATGTACGAAATAAAAATCATTAGGAATACTCGTGAAATAATTTTAATCATTTTTTGTTCATGTCTTCAAAAAGGTTACAAAAATTCCCTTCAAGAAATATTTGTCACAAAATTCTACTAAGGGTCCTTGAAAAGACATCAAAGCTTCTAATTAAACTTTAACTTCATAAATCCTTTAAAACTCAAAATTTGTTTAAGGATAGATTGCGTACTTCTTATTCGCAATTAGTATTGAAACAAATTTCGTATTAAATTTTTGAAAAATAATTATTATATAAACTTATGCTTATTTTAAATTGGGATACTAAACAATTTAACAGAAATTATAAAAATATGTACATACATAAATAACAAAATTGGCCCAGTATACTTATTATAAGATTTCAAATGCAGTATTTTGCATAAAATTTTAAAATACACTTTGTTTATAATTAGGAGTATGTTGCATTATAGTTTCATTTCTAAATAAATAACAATTCTCTTCTAATTACATTAGATACTGCTAATAACTATAAAATTAAGGAAAATTTCATAGAGATTCTGTATAAATTAATTTGTTCAATTTAAAAATCAATAATTTCAATGGACCTATTATACTTAAAGCTAAAATTACAATTGTAAAAAATCTATACATTTTTTTATTGGTAAAGTTGCGATTGAAAAATCCAGTCTCATAACCATAAAATTGGGCCAACATACCAATGATGAAAGTGACCAAACCTAAAATACCATGACATAAACGCACAGACCCAAGTGTAGCGGGGAATAACAGGCTCATTAGGCCCGCCACAAAATTAATTGCACACAAGATACAAGCTGCTAGACCTGTCACAAGATGAAAAGATTGTCAATCGATTTCAATAAAAATTTGTTTGTGTACATTAAATATTAAAAAAAAATCAATCTTACCCAATTTAGCATGAATCGATCGGAAATGCGTCTCTTTTCCCCAGTACTTTTGTAACGTGCCACCAATGCCCAAAGAACCACCAACAAATTGCAACAGGCCGTGTATAAGATTTTTCGTTGACGCCTCCATATTTTGGGTGAGTAAAAAATTACCCTGATAACGCAACATCATACCTTCGGCCATTAGGAGCACAAACTATATTTTTTTTTTTTTTTAGGGAAAAACACCAAATTCAGATTAATAAATTTTGAAAACTAAATTTATATAAATCGCATACTACTCACTCCCATTGTACAGAGATGGGCGTGCATGGCAGTCTTTTTGAATTCCAAAAGCCAACATTTGTAGGCCATGGCAAGCGTTAGAACGACAATGACTACATGATTGAATAAATTCATCCCAAAAACTAAACTATATTTCATACTTTGTGTTTGTGTGGCTGAGGTGTAGAAAACATCGTCTTGGCTTTTCAAAATTAATTTGTCCCATGTAATTGAGTTGAAAACTGAAATATTTGTAGAAGAGTTTCGAATTAAAAGCAAACCATAATTGTAAAATAGAATACTGTTGATACAATCCACAGACTTTCGAATGATATAGAAAATTTATATGTAAAATATTCTATTTTTACTGATTTTCATATAAACTTTCTTCAGTTTTTCTCAAAATTTATTAAAATCATATTTTTATTATTTTATTAAAATCTACTTTAGAAATTTACTTTTTAAACCCAAAAATGTCTAATTCATAATTAATCCGATATCCTTTTGATTTAGAAAGAGTTCATTAAAAGTTTAGATATTTAATTTTTAAAATATTAATGGCTCGAACTTCAGTTGGTTCCCAGTTGCCTTATTACGAGTGTCGTTGTCGTAGTCGAAATTTAAAGGATCTAATGTAATAATCGAGCCATAAAGTAAAAAATGGCATTTTGAAACTCAAAATTAAAAATGACCCCAGGCCAAAATTGAAAAATGGCCCCAAAATAGAAAAAATTACCACAAACTCATTTTTTTCATTCTTTTCAATGTAAAATTTTGGCCTCAAAGTTCGTGCTGTTGTTTTCAATACAAAACTTTGAGGCCATTTGTCATATTCTAATTACCCTTCCGCCGTCTTTGTTATGCAAAAAAAAAATGTTTTCAATTAATACTCTTAATCATAATTTAAAACTAGTTTCAATTAATTTTGTAATCGAATAATAGAATCATGTAAATTTTAATTTTTGTTGTAGGGTGAACTTCAGCAAAGAATTTAATTGCATGTGTGCTTTTCGTAATTGAAATCGTATTCTATTTTTTTTTCTGTGTGGATTTCAAAAAAAAATATATTTTTATAAAGTATTTTCACTACATTGAATTATTTATTCGATTGAATCTTGATGAATAATGTAAACAATTTCGATTTTCAACAATAACCTTTTTATTTAAATCAATTAATTTTATATGCAATTTTATACAAAAAAATAACAATATCAAAATCTTTAATCTAAAAAAAATAGTTTATTTCCATAAAGAATAAAAAAATTTTTTTTCAGTATCTTAAAATACAAAAGAATTATCTCCACATATGTACATACATATATACATATATGTATACATAAACGTATGTATATATACATTAGGGTTATAACCATTTTTTTGGCATAGTATCATGAGGTCAACCATGCCTAGTAACCGCGAAAATCATAATCTTTTGTAATTTTTCTCAAAAAAGTTCACGCAGCAATTGGTTTTTCTAAACAGTTATTATATTTAATATTCATAATTTTATAGAGTGTTTTTTATACATTTTTAATTTTTTTTCGTTAAAAAATGTTAAAGATACGTTTTGGTTTGCGGAAAAATTTTTACCATCTCTAAATATTAATGAAATTTCATACTTGAGCTATTTTTTGTTTTAAATAAACATGTTATTAATTTTTCTTAACTAAAAGAAAATTAAAAATTTTCAAAACTTCATCGCGGTTGGTGTGTGAACTTTTTTGACCTTAGCGAAAAAATAAATATACGTTCCCTTATAGTTTTTTATGCTCTATCGGACTGTGCTATGCCAATTTTGATATTTTAAAAAATTGTTAAATAGGTTTATCCCTTATATACATACATACATATGTATTTATGTAGTTACAAAAAACCCGAATTCTAAATAGTTTTTTTTTATTTCCTATTATTTTTATTATTTGTAATTTGACTGTTAAAAAAATTCAAGTGCGACCTAAAACTTTTCTAGTCTCTTTGATGGTAAAAAGCAGTGTGTCCCCACATCTTATATTGCCAGTAGATACACTAAACTGTAAAATATTATAAAAAATTTTTTCAATTTATATACTTAATCAAATGTTAAAACTAGTATCAATTAATTCTGTAATTGAATCAATTAATCATGTGATCAAAAACTTTAATATTTATTCATCCCTTTTGTAGATTTTTCAACAGCACTGGCTGAATAGAAACAAACGTTTACGTTTTTCGATAAAAGCCACTTAACCTCGTCAGTATTCTTGTGCAAATGACTTTTTTACTACTTATTAGGTAGCTTCGTTCAACGTCATTACCAGGGCAAGTTTAAATATGCACAAAATTAAAGAAAAAAGCAAGCAAAAAATGCACAAAATAAACGCAAAATAAACCCAAGAATAAGCAAAAAAAAAAGCTCAAATATGCTTCCAAAAATTAAACAATGTAGCCAGTTTTCATTTATTTTATTAAATAATTTTTTATTGCAAAGCACAATCATATGTTTTTTTTTAATTTTCAAAAAGAAAATATCGATTATCGCATAAAACTGTAGAATAAATTGAAAAAATTCATTCAACATAATTGGATGTAGTAGGAGCGATCTTAAACAATAATAATTCGCTTGGAGATAGCGAATCAATGTATTCATCAGCTTTGCTTTTGTTTAAAAAAATATTATTGTAGAAAAGTAAACACAGTCATAATGGAAAATTATTTGTTGTGTTTGAATAGTTTTTAAAGACTATTTTTATGCTTTTCGTATAAATGGATGAGCTTTAAAATTTTTTTAAACATAAAGGGTAAAACATCTACTGATGAGCTGGTATTAGTACCAACGAAATATATATTTAGATATTGCTAACCCGCAACAAATAAATAAAATTTAAAATATTATTTTTAATTTTAACTAATGTTTGAATTTCAACGTTTCGATTCATAACTTTGTTGAACTTTTCAAAAAATATTTTGTTTTCAAAATTTTTCATCTTTTCTTCCACTTTTTCTATAATAGACAAATTTTCTTTTAAATAAAGAGCCTGTTCGTAAATGCAAAACTGCGCTGCATATTGTGCGCAGTACGTTCATATATGCAAATAGTGGCAACTCTGCAAAAGGTATGCGTTCAAAAATGCATCGCTGCAGTATATTATGCGCAAATAAACACAAAACACTAGTCATAAAAATGGCTGATGCAACGGAAATTTTTTATTTTATATTGGCAGTGCAAATTAATCATATTATGCAGCGCAGTGATGCATTTACGAACAGGCCCAAAGTCCTCTTCTTGCTAGTTTGTTTTTACTTCGGCAAATACACTCGAAATTATCTTTTATGTACGGGAAGCATTTTTAAATAGAGCTTTTGCTTTATACTTATATTGATTGCACATCAGAATCGGAAAGTGCATTTAACACATTGCGAATTTCTGTATAGTTGTCACAATAATAAATAACACCTTTAAGCCAATCTAGTTTGCAATGTCAAGAGTTAAAGAATAGAAAATTGCATGTGCAAAAAAAGGACAAACTTTTGCTTTTTATTTGCAACAGAAAGATTCAAAAGTTATTTTCAAGGCCTGCCAAAGCGCATTATAAGCAAATTCAAGCAGAGTATATCAAATAAAGCAATTTTGCAAAAAAAAAAGGTACAAAATAAGCGAAATCAAGCTTTTCCAGCACAGCCCCAAAGTTTGTCTTAAGTAGTGACTAGTGATGTTACGAATACTCGTATTCGATTACTCGACTATTTGCCTATTGTAAGATATTCGTATTCGGCGATTATTGATATTCGTAACATCACTAGTAGAGACAACTTTCACTGATTTTCTCAAAAATTAAAAAAAAATCGGTCTATAAATAAGAATTAGGGAGTTTCAATAATTGAAAAAATAGCCCGTGAATAGAAAACCTCCTTCTTATTTTAAAGCCGGTTAAAAATATTATTGGTTTATTACATAACATTTTTTAAATAACAGATTTTTATTGAAATTCACTTTATAAATTCTTAATAAAGCAAAATAGTGTGTTTAAAAAATTAATCGGCACCCCATTTTTTTTAATAATGATCCTCTGAAGTTTTCATAACACAATAAATATGCATCAGATTTCTGAATGAATTTATTAAAATAAAAATATTATAAAAAATTGGCGCCTTCGCCTATTTTCGACAAATCTTTTATAAACCAACAACAGTGTTTAGACTTTTTGGGGCTACAGTGCTGTAGAAAATAGTGTTTATCACAAATGCATTTTGAAGGAGTTGCATGCCTTTTGCAATAGTTTGTTTATTTTCAATTAATATCTGATCATCTAATGATCAGGATAAACAATTTAATTTTTACTATATGTGTGCATATATACATACATTTCGTAATACATACATATGTATGTAAGTATGTAATATTTCAGATATTACCCGCTTGTTCGGCAAAACTGCTATTGACGTTTTATCTGTAATAAATTCGTCACTCACAATTGCCAGTACCTACTTGGTGTACCAATATATTATATGAATTCGTTGATCGTATATAAGCAAGCGAGCAAAATTCTTTTACGTTGATTATCCAACGTTAACGAAACCGTTCATTATTTAACTCCGGCTTCAGTGTTCTTTTCATCATAATATTCGAATATTCGGCACTGTTTTCGTCAACGGAATGTAAGCGAGAGGGTGGCGATTGTATACTTCCAATGACATCCCCATGTTAAATTCGTCACTCAAACGCACTGCGTAGGTATTGCCGAGCAAGTATAGGTAATTGCTTTGTGCATATGGTATAATGACTTATGGAATGTATCCGCGGACAAGCGGGTAATCTAAAGTTTCGTATAACTTCATGCTAACACCATTTTTAGTGGCTACGATTAATTAAAATAATTATTAGCAAGAACACAAGTACTTTTCGTTTCAGAATTTCACAACAGTTATTCTTTCATCTCGTTGTTATCTTACCATCATAATTATTGCACGACATTTTATTAATTTATTATTATTTTCCTTTTTAATAATATTATTTATTTGTTATCACAGCCGATTAAATTAATAAAAGCACTTGAGTTGTATAAAAAATTCTTCGAAAACAGAAACTTTTCAATTCCGCGTGTTTTTTAGTCAAAAGATAATTTCCTCTCAACCGCACGCTTTGACTCTTGTTTTAAAAATGATTATCGTTCTCGTTCATAAGATATTAAAAAACAAAATGTTGTATACGGCAAACGAAAAAGAGACTGTTTGTTGTTAACAAAAACAATTAAAAAGAGCTTTTCCTTGTTTAACCTTAACTACATATGAATTAGTGATGTTATGAATACTCGTATTCGTATTCGATAATTCGCCTATTTTAAGATATTCGTATTCGTATTCGCCAAATTCAAGCGAATGTTTCTCGAATAATTTACACATACATTTTCTCCAAAAAAAAAAAAATCTTACAAAAAGTTTAAAAAAGTACATAAAATGTACACAAATATATTAATTTATATTAATTTTTATTTAAAGAAAGAAAGCCCTTTATCTTTGACGCAAGATAATAATCATCTTAAAAAAGAACCGAAAATTATATTTCGTAACTATTATTTAAAAGTTAAAGCCTTATATGTAAATTCATATCATGTTAAGTTAGTAATCAATTCTCTGTAGAGGAATGTTGGATTTCAAAAATGGAAGAACTAAAATTTAATATGTGAAAGTCCACCGAGTCATGTGGCTGCGCAATCTGCGAAAATATATTTTCCCAAACAACACTGAATTACTAATTAAAAGCGTAAGCAGAGAAAGAAAAAAGAAATCTCAAAGTATGTATGTAGGTAAAATAATTTAAATATATTCGGTAGTTTTCTTCAAATTCGGCATCACAATGTCATAATCAGGGCAAGTTTAAATATGCACAAAATTAAAGAAAAAAAGCAAGCAAAAAAGCACAAAGTAAACGCAAAATAACCCCAATAATAAGCAAAAAAAGCACAAATATGCTTCCAAAAATTAAACAATGTAACCACTTTTCAATTATTTTATTAAATCATTTTTTATTGCAAAGCACAATCATATGTTTTTTTAGATTTTTAAAAGGAAAAGATCGACTATCGCTTAAAACTGTAAAATAAATTGAAAAAATTCATTCAAAATCACTGGATGTAGTAGGAGCGACTTAAACAATAATAATTCGCATGGAGATAGCGAATCATTTCTTCCACTTTTTCTATAATAGACAAATTTTCTTTTAAATAAAGTCCTCTTCTTTCTAGTTTGATTATACTTCGGCAAATACACTCGAAATTATCTTTTATGTACGGGATGCATTTTTAAATAGAGTTTTTGCTTTATATATTGATTCCACATCATCATCGGAAAGTGCATTTAACACATTGCACATTTCTGTATAATTGTCACAATAATAAATAACACCCTTAAGCCAATCTAGTTTGCAATGTCAAGAGTTAAAGAAAAGAAAATTGCTGTTTATTTGCAACAGAAAGATTCAAAAATTATTTTCAAGGGCTGCCAAAGTGCATTATAAGCAAATTCAAGCAGAGTATATCAAATAAAGCAATTTTGCAAAAAAGGTACAAAATAAGCGAAATCAAGCTTTTCCAGCAAAAAGCTTAAAAAACTTGCCCTGGTCATAATAATGATATATACCTAAAGAAGTGTGAGAATTTTTTTTTTTCAATTTATTGTTACTGACGCAAAGGGAGGGTTTTTTCCAATTAAATTTGAAATTTTAAGTGGCTCTAAACCTTAAAAGTATTATGCGTATTCGCGAATACTAAAAATTGATATTCGTAACATCACTAATATGTATATATGTACATAGATTCTGTGTTTATCGTGTCTGTCATGAGTTTCACATCCGTGTGAAAGTGAATCTTTTCCGAATATTTTGGTGTCCTGACATTTACTTCCGAACAATTTTGTCGTCTTGCTTTCGACTGCACTAAGCTGTGTGAAAGCAAATAGAATCTCATTTATTACACAATAAAACTAATTTAATGTCAAAAAAATCTTTTTTAAACTTAAGTTTGATATCTTATCTATGTACCTAATACGGAAATAAAAACCAATATATGTTTGAAAATAACACATGGAAAAGGAGATTTAAAAAAATTCCAACATTAGCCACCATTCGATGGTGGTGTTGGCTGAAGTGGTTAGCGCGTTTACTACTAAGCAAACAATGACTTGGGGCCTGGGTTCGAACCCTGGCCAGAGCAAGTGAATCAACATCATTAAATTCTCTAATGTGCATTAGTGTGGCATTGTATTAATTGTTGTCGGACTATTTAAGTAATGAAGACATAGCACTGGTCACTAAAAAAGTGATCCGACAGCGATTGATGCTATCCAAGCTAATATACACAACATCGCCCTCCTTCGTCGGTTAGCAGAAACATCAGCGTAGTAAAACAATTAATAAAATGCCTGCTAATACAGCTTAACAAAGTTAATGCGTCTACTTAACACCGGAGGCGCCTCAACACTGCCTTAAAAATTAACATAACGCGCAAGGCAGAGTTGTGAAAGAGTTAAGCCTTCTAAATTTTCAACATCTATCTTCTCTACCCTATCCCTCTCCCTGAGTTCCGGCACAGTGCACTGCATACGTAGGGGTCATCCCCTGAGTGCTGGTCCTAATTAAAAAAAAAAAAAAAAACATATTCGGAAGTATGCCGGACAACAAATATTCTATTTTGTGATTCGGAAATTTTCATTCTAATTGAAAACGTTCGGTACTCATGACAGACACGTACATACATACATATATGTTTTTAAAGCTAAAATCCAAACTGCTTATTAAAAAAATGTTACACAAATCATACTTATTCCGATTAAAAAAATATTAATGAAATCACGAGAATTAAACGTTTAAAAGTTTTTTATATCAACTTTTTGCATTTTTATTGCATGCATGTACACACGTCAAAAATATGACTTTGTTTAGATGCATTTACAAATGTACATACATACATTCATGCCTATATAAACACATATAGATGTATGTGGATCCCCTGTTATAAATATGCACATTAAAGCATATAAAAGCTTTTTTGAAATTTTTTTATTTTATTAAATTTTTTTTTTTGTTTCAAAAAACATTTCGTCATGAATCATTATCAAGTTTTGATAAAAGAACGTTCAGACCGAATTTGACACTGCAGATGTTTTGGATATAGAACTTTATTCCGTTTGCATTTTAAAGAGCTTTCGGTTAAGGATGGGTTGCTGTAGAATTCTGTGGCTCTCTGATTCGAAATTACCATAATAATGTTCGCTCAAAATTTGACCAAATTGAATTTATTATTTCAGTGTAACAGTATTTTTTTTAATTTACTTGAGAAGCAAATTATGTATGCACTTTATAAATTAAGTATGTACTTAAATTCTGTTAATGAAATCGCTATTTCTCAAAATATTCTAGTAAAGTTTTAAAGATGGATTTATTCTTGTAATGAACCAATTAAAAAGTAAATTTTCAGTTTTTTTTTTGTCAGTTACAGTCTTTCTAATTTCAGATGGCGATATAAAACTTGGAAATATGTACATATGTATCTATGTATATATGAGCCGTTTATTTTGAAAGAAAGAAAAATATCAGTATCATGAGATAACACATACAAGAAAATCTTCTCGAAAGTTAGTATCCATATTTTTAAACGTGTTAAAACGCAAACCCTTAAATATCTCGACTTAAAAAAAGTGACTTATGCCACTTTCAAAATAAACGGCTCATATATAAAAAATTGTTGCAAGTGTGTTGTCACTTGATAACTTACGACCGGTCAAACCGAATTCCATTAAATTTTTAGGGTTTGTTCTTATGGTCGTGTAAATGGTTTATCTAAAGTTTGCACGAAATCAGTCGGCGCGGCGCGTTCGTGAGTTATGACTTTTCGTGAAAGTCGTGATGTGCTTTGATTAGGTAAATCGAAATTTATAAAAGTAAATAGCTTCCGTGCGAAGCCGGGGCGCTCAGCTAGTACTTGTATATGTTCACACACATATATATGCATATGCGCGAGCGGCGCACTAAGCGTGGAAAGAAAATGTATATCTTATAAGAGTTTTTGAGAAGTGCATAGTAGGCACTAAGGCAAATGTTGAAGGTCACGTGAAAATTAAAGTATGTGCTACATATTATATATCGTTGGAGAGGTAGTTATATCTAGTTTTTATGTACATACATATTTACAAATAAATTTCATATTTAAAAAATGGGCAAAATATTTCGGCTGATGAAATCGTTAAAATAATATTTTTCTATATTTTATGTTTTACAGCCCTTATTGAAAAACCCTTTATTTGCTTATAAGCATATACAGTCTGCACCAGTAATCATCACCGACTACTTTTCGTAATTTGCACACACACAACATGACTGTTAACGAGCTACACTAAAAAGAGCGTAACAAAGTATAACTTCATTCAGTTGTAACACAAATCGTACGAAAGCTTATCAACACGTATGTTGTTGTCGTTGCTGTTTTGTTAAAAAAAAAAAACAAATACACTGTTTTCATATTTTTATTTACGCTTTATTTTTTTATACAAAAATATTATTCACGAAATATTTACCACAAAATGTCTCCAAGTGTGCTCTAAATTCACTCACAAATACTTACACATTTCTTTTTGTGACGATCACTGCTCTAGTCAATACCCGTAGATGCTAAGTCCAGTTGATACTAAAAGAATTTGGTGTGCACACTAGTAGGGAAGAAAAACGTATATTTTGAAAAAATTATAAACCCAAACAAATTTATTAAAGTGTTTTTTTAGAGTTAAAATACCTTCTGTAAATTAAAATGAAGCACGGAATGGTATTTGTAGCTTCCGAGAAATTTGTTTCTCTTTAAAATCGCAACCCTCACTATTCTTTTTTAGGAGTACCTCGCAACTAATTCTTACTTGCCTGAGTTTCAGTGAATATATTCATTCCGAAAAATGCAGATCAATAGTGTTACCGTAACATAGAAAGGGCTTAACTCCTTTTTTTTTTAAATCGCGGTTTTTTTCTTATATCGCTAACTTATTAGATCGAAATGTGATAAATATGCGATTTGAAAATAAATGAATTAGGGCCTTTATATATTAAGGTAACGATATAGTACATACTTACATACATATATGTATGTATATCTGTATTCCGCAGGTGTGTGCTGACAAATGGAAGGTCCTATATCTTGTCAAAGAATTGTATTTTTAACATAAGTTATCAGGAAATTAACGATTATTTACAATGACTTATTGATCTATTTTGTATTTATATTTCAATTAATTGCCATTTGTATTCCATTTTTTTTTTTTTTTTTTTTTTTGTTAACGAAAGTCCTTCAAACTACATACTTTTTTTATGGAGTTTTCAGGCATTTTTTTCAAGTTATCTCAATAACAGATTTGTATGCATTTAGGTTAAGCAAATTAATTGAACCGTTAAATTGATTAATTATTTAAACAAAATTATTAACTTTCAATATAACAAAACAATATTAAGAACTTTATATCATTGGTTATTTAATTGCCAATTGTTAGTCATGATTAGAGATGGACACTATTCACGTAATTGTTTAATATTACGCATGATCAACTTTCAAAGTTAAATTACACTGAACCTTTTTTTTACAAAGATTTGATAGGTGTGAACGTGACATAAGAATGTTAGGAATGTTTTTTTTTTCACCAATTTATTCAATATTTTCAAAATTGTGCGGATAAATTTTTAAAGATTTGATTTCGTTGGCCAAAAAAATCAAAGTCATGTACATATATTCACCAGCATGAGTGACTTATTTGTTTGCTGGCGAACGTGCACGATCATGGGGGAAAATTTACTCACGATCCCATATCTCTAGTCTTCAATAACAGCAAAATATAATAAAAATAAAAAGACTGTTAGAAAACAAAAGTAAAAGTATCGGCGTTCATTGCCAAATAATAAACAAAAAATTTATGTTAAAAGGGAAATAAATAAGTTATAACCCAACAAACAAATCATGTCATAAGCAAAATGGAAATGAATTGTAGAATAAGCTTATCATCACAGCTTTCACGCAACTTTCTACAACCATACATATTTACTACAAGTTTATTTAAAAAAAAAACCGTTTTAAAAATTTTAAATTATGTATTTACATATTTAATAATGTTTTAAAAATGCTTCACTTAGTTTAGATAATAGTTTAGCAATAATGATTGCAAATTTGTTATGCTCGCTATAGCTTTATAAGTGTTCGTTGGCACATGGCAGTTTTTTTTATGATTTGTACAAGTTTTCAGTATTTTTTTTGTCGGAAATTGAAGTGGTTTAAACAATCGTTTTAAACTTTAAATTTCAATGATAAATTGACTTACTTTTTAAGCTATTGCATAGCTTCTATCGCGGGCTATGAGGCGACCGAATCAAGAAATTTTGAAAAGTTTGTTTCTTAAGTCTTTTGTTTATGAAACGAAAAAACCTGGAACTAAGTTTGTTTCTTAAGTCTTCTGTTTTTTAAAGTGAAAACTTCTTTTTTGTATAGTCTATGTATGATGACTATACAGTGTTGCCGCTTTGGAATTTTTTTTAAATTTCCAGTGTTGATTTTGAGGGGATTTTTGGGGGTTTTTGGGAATTCCCGTCCAGTGTTGCCACCTCTTTCCCGGGAAATTTTCCGGGATTTATGGGTTTTTGAGGCGATTTTTATATATGTATATAAAAGATAGTTGTGTTAGTTACACTATTTATAACTCAAGAACGGCTGAACAGATTTGGCTGAAAATTGGTGGGCAGGTAGCTTAGAAGGAGAAGGACATATGTAGGATACTAAGGTAAGGCACTTTTTACCTGGGGGGACTAGGGTGCCCTTCTTTGTATGGGCCACTTCCAGTATAGCTAGAAAGCTGAAATTTAAATTGCATAAGTTGATAAAAAATGCTATGCAATAGCTTTACCGCGGAAGTCCTCGAGTGCCACACGTCTTTTTTATTTTTTTTTTTGTGAGGTGCTGCTGTTTCTATTAAAGTGGAAACATGGTCTAATTATAAGGGAGGTGCAATTCGCCAGATGTTGCTTTGTAGGACTGTGTTTTGACTGTTAAAAAAAATGGTAAAAATGTCAAAATTCATTTAAAAAACATTTTACAAAATTTTTTATTTTTATGGAGTTTTTTTTGGACATTTTCAACATTATTGGATTTTTGTTGTTTTACTGTACAAACCTTATAACTGGACCATGGAAGAGAACGTGTTTATGGGCGAAACAAACACAAGGTATATAATTTGTAAATACTTACATATATGTATGTACAGTGAAGCTTCAATTTAACGAAGTTGAAGGAGATCGCAAAAATTCGTTATAGATATTGTTTCGTTGCACACATGTAACAGTCAAACCAATATGAAACGAAATATGAAAAAATCGAAAAACATTCCTCATAACTATAACTTTTTTATCCAGATTCTATTTTCTATTCTATTAGAAAATACGTACATATGTTATTGATTCTCAGATATCTGTGATTTTCTGTCTAGTACTTTATTTATTATTCTACATGATTTTTTCTGATCAAAAAATTATAAATATGATAAATTTGATAGTATTTTACCGTCGACATTGTATATTAAAGCATAAGTATTCGTAGATCATGAATAACTTATAGAAATATACCCACAATGTCAGTACCGTGGCATGTCTGATTTTCGTTTTTCAAACTAAATGTATAAGTTTTTTTAAAGAGTCGTTTTATACTCCAAAGTTTAGCTCTTATTACTAAAATCTATTGTTTATTTCATCAAATTACGCTGCAATTATACCCCAATATTGATTGGTAGAGAGGAATACTAGTTATCGGTTTATGTCCTGGAATTTTATTCAATTTTCAAATTTAAAATATTTGCTGCCTAAGCGCCATCTTTAATTCAGTTTCGTTTGCTCGCTCTGGTGGCATTTTGAAAAAGGACTATTTGTGTACAATTCACAGCTGTGTGTTTATTTTTAGAATCTGTGTTATGACAGAAATAATTTGTTTAGTTTTTAAAAAGGTATGTCATAAAATTACAAGTCAGTACCATGGTATTGAAATTCACGCGTGTTTATACAATGCTTAGGTCAATTATACTGAATAATTATTTAATTTCGCGTGTGAATTCGAAATTATTTGGACAATCGTTTTAATTACGTGTAAGAAATAAAGTTAGGTTAATTATACATTCAAATGTCAGTACCGGGGATGTCAGTACCATGGTAAATAATATTTAAATGAATATGAAATAAATGAAAATTGAAGTTGTAGTAGAACTACGATACAGACTTAATTTTGAGCATAATTAAAGACCAATAGCACCCAGAACACAAGTTTTAAAGCATTTTTGATTTTAAAAAATTTTGAGTTGTAAAAATCACAGTTATATAAGAATTACTCATGTACTAAAAAAATTCACTATTCAAGAAAATGAAACACTTTTACGTTATTAATCTCACTGTTGTATAGAATCTATATTGTATTTTTATATCAAAAACTTTTCATAAACGCTGTTTTTTCAGGGTACTCAGAAAATATTCGCTCTATTAAGAGCTTTTGTTATATCGAACTTTCACTGCATGTTAATATTTTTATTATTAAAAAGCTATTACGAATGTAAGCTTATTGTAAGCATGATTAGAAATCAATTTTTCTCTAAGTTTATTCCATAATTAGACTTTTAAGCTTATTGTATACTACAGACAATCAATATTATCCGAAGGATTGCGTTATCAGTTTTAACAAATTTTTAATAAACCCTTTACAATAGTATTCATAACACTTTGCTTATCATAAGGCTTATGTTTGTAAGCTTGTTAAAAACGATTTTTAAAAAGTTTTGGTTTGTTGGGAAGTAATAACTATTAGACTGCTAAATTAGTGCCTTCATTATAACCTCAACCGTACAAGAAAACTTTATCAAATTTTCAAAACTGGCAGGCATACACACCTAATGTTATCTGTTCTATTATATTAATGTAAATATTTGGGGTGTTCGCACTGTAGTCATATTGTCATAATGTCCTAAATATTTAAACTAGTTTAAAATATTTTTTATTTTTTTCATACAAAAGTGTGCTATAATAATCATAAGTCATAAAAACTGTTTTCCTTTTTGTTTTTCTTTTTCGATAAAATGTTCAAGTGCATGCGCGTTTTAACCAATTTTAACTAAAAAACTATATCGATAAAGTGAAAACTTGCAAAAATTGCATTATTTTAAATAAGCCATCATCTTGATCAAAAACGATAAAGGTTTATTATAGGCAAAACATGTGAAAATGGCAAAAATTACGCTGTCGCGAAAATTCGCTAAAAAATTTTATACAAGCTAAAATTTTTATTTCAAATCTGAAAAATATGAACCAATGCATAACATTAGTTAAAAATTACACCTTTCGCCATAATTTTGATTAAAAATTGCCAAAACTTTGAGAAATGAAAATCGCCAAAATAAAAAACTTTCTTAAATTTCAAAGATTTGAGAGCCAACAAAGGAAAGTAAAAACTTTGAAAAAAATTATTTCTGTCGCAAAAAAAAAAAAACAAAAATTAGCAGGAATTTTCCAGCGGACGGAGGACACACAAAAATATTTATGTAAATAGATTCGATCCGATTTCCATCACACCTAAAAGTATTTGATTCGATTTAAGTCTTCTTTAATTTCATTTCACGTGGTGCTCACACTTGTCATATTTTGGTGTGTTATTAATTTTTGACGTACGACTTTATGACTACAGTGTGAATACCCCAATTGTATAAATATATATATGTATGTACATACTCATGTCTACCTATTTAATTTAAATTTTTAAACTAATTTAACTTTTATGGCTTAAAAGCTCTTTGAAAACAACAACACTTAACTATTCAAACGTGTTTTTATCATTGTACGTGATGTATGAGAGGAACACTGATAAAAAAATTTTTAATACTCAAAATTATTTAGCACTTTTCTATTTTGATATTTATTGATATTGTTATTTCGAATTAAAAAGTGTAAAAGTATGTACATGAGTGGAGTGCATAGATAAGTATATTTATTTAGCATCGCACATTAACAGCAAAGATTTGACCTTTCAAAAACGAAAATTTTAAGATCAATATTTTGTTATTCGATAGTTTATTTAACCACAATAGTCGTTTTGTTCGCTAGCAAAAGTAATGCATACATCCATTCATAATTCTTGTGAATTTTATATGTATGCAACACACCCCTATAATCCATAGTGAAGTCATTACAAGCATTTGTAAAATTAAATTAAGTTCGCCAGAATACAGACCAGCTTTTATTATGTACTGATAGCTTTTCTCTCATATCACTATTGCCATAGAAAAACATTAGTAAGTAATGAAAAATAAAATAAAAACCACAAAATGAAATTTCAAGCCTGAGTTGCTTACGTTCCACAGTGGGTCCTTTCACAAATAAATGATAATAAAAATATATATAAATTCTACTTAAATATTATTTGGGTCCATAGAGAAAGATTTAGGCTTTCACAATATTTATTGCAAAGTTCTGCAGTTTAGAATTTATAAATATTTATAATTTCGTACTATTGGAAGAAACTACGGTTATTTGCAAACTGTATAGCGTCACAAATGTTTGTACATACATCCGTACATATGTATATGTATGTATGTATTTGATTTTGGTGGTATCTAATTATTATATGCGCCCAAGTCAGCCTATTTCAGCTTGCTTAAGGCCGTGCCGCACTATCTACACAGTCGCGCGATTTGCAAAATATGACATGTGTACTAAAAATGTATGGTAGTGTGGACTAAAAATGCAATTGTGTGGCAGATTTTTTGGCAAGTCGTGCGATTTGTAAAATTTTATGAAAATTTTCATAAAATTATAGTTTTCATCCGATCAGAGGAGTATTTATTGTCAACCAGATGTTTTGGCATCAGATTTGTATGATAGTGTGGCACCTACAACACCATTTTGAAACGATTTTTTAAAGTCGGTCAGATTTTTGCAAGATTTTCCTGTGAATGAATCGTACGATTGTGTAGGATAGTGAAGCACGGCCTTTAACAGCAATTTATGTATATTGTGAAATAACCTACTGTGCATTTACATGGTATGTGTGGTATGTGTATGGAAAAGCATACAAACGATCTAAAATATTTATTTAATGTATATTTTTTTATCAAAGATGACAAGATGCATTTCAATAGAACAAGTGCAAAACAGTTTTATTTTTGCAACAAGAATTAAAGGGTGTATTTTTATTTTATTAATAAAGATTGGTGGCGTTCTAATAATATACAACATCCAAAAGAATTAAAAAAAAAAAAATTAATAATTCCCAAGCTCGATTTGATTAAAAAAAGATAACAAGGTTCGTTATAAATATAAAAAAAATATGATTTACTAACGAAGAAAGCGGGAAAACCCCATCTGAGTTTCTTTGTTAAATAAATTTTACAGAGAACTAAAAGCTCGGTCAAGCAAAAAGTAAATTCTAAGAAAATTTAGCGTGTGTTGTGTTTGATTTTTATTTTTTATCAATAAACTGTTTGCTTTTACAAACATAAAGTGAAATTTAAGAAAAAATAAAGTGTTTTATATTTTATGCGAAAATTCAAAACAGGTTTGAGTGTTTAAATAATTTCCGTATTGCACAATAAAAACTGAATGGAACATTTTAATCAATTGAACGCTGGATTTAAATGTATCATATTATTATCGTTGATTTTATTTTTAAAATCAAGTAATTAATCTTAAAAAAGTTATTTTTAAAAAAATATTTTATGAAAACAAGAATGAGTGCAGGTGATTGCACCTGTATATAAAAAATCATGTTCACTTAGTGCAGATCCATTGCAATGATTAAAAATTACAGGTTTGGGGAATTGCAATTGTATTTCAATTGCATGGAATGCATAGTTAAGGCCGTGCTTCACTATCCTACACAATCGTACGATTCATTCACAGGAAAATCTTGCAAAAATCAGAACGACTTTAAAAAATCGTTTCAAAATGGTGTTGTAGGTGTCACACTATCATACAAACCCGATGCCAAAACATCTGGTTGACCATAAATATTCCTCTGATCGCATGAAAACTATCATTTTATGAAAATTTTCATAAAATTTTACAAATCGCACGACTTGCCAAAAAATCTGTCACACAGTTGCATTTTTAGTCCACACTACTATACATTTTTAGCACACATGTCATATTTTGCAAATCGCGCGACTGTGTAGGATAGTGCGGCACGGCCTTTAGTGCCTGTTCGCCGATATCGAAGAAGTTCTTTCTTTCGAACAAATACATTTGAAACAAAAACAAATTCAAAAATTTTGTTTTTATTTTAGATGTAATAATGTGGATCTTTTGCTATAATTCGTAATTGATCCAAATAATTGACAAATCGCTTCTTTATTGCAACATAGTCATATCTCATATGATATGAGATATGAAGATATGACTATGTTGTAATAAAGGAGCGAAATAAAGATGTGCCAAAAACGTGACCAAAATCCTTCAATGATCATCAAAATATAAAATTTTTAAAATTTGATAGAAAAATTCATAAATACAATAAAGCCCTTTAGTTGTTAGCCAATTCCTGAATTTTCAATTTATTTTTGACGACTTTCGTTATGGATCACATCAACAACAAAATATTTCGCCCAACTGCTTATAAGTTTTCAGAGAATTTTCTCGCAGTCCGTTCTGTAACAGTGGTTGACAGCAAAATTTTTATTGTCCGCTAATTTTCGAGTTGCATGCATGTAGAAAAGATCGATATTTATTCTGACTAATACGAGTACTGCATTGGCATTATGCAACTTTGTTACATGCAATTAAATTTTAAGTGAGTGTTAAAATAAAAATTTTATAATTCATCTCTTTTTCACACTGAAAAAAAAAATTGCATGCTACAATATGCAATTTTGTTGGATGCTATTTTCATTTTAAGTGTGAGAGTTGAAAAATAAATGTACATACATATACATTTTATATATCTTCTCTGTCTCTCTCACTTAAAAATGGAAGTTGGATGCAATAAAGTAGCGTTGTATAAATGCCATATTATACATAGTAGCGTGGCACAACTTTCGTACTTAGAAAAAAATGCAAAAAGAAATGCCTTCATTTTGTAGCTCATTTCCACCCCCACTTCTGCCCATGGATACTAATTTCCATGAAATAAAAAAAGATAAACAGTTACTTCTCAAAAGCAACAAAAAATTTAAATACATACTTTTTTTTTTTTTTGCTAAAAATTCATATTTAACATTTTATTTAACTTAAAGATACCAAATAAAATAAAACAACAAAAAAACACAATCTATTTTAACCAGAGTTCAGAAAAATTCATATATGAATACTCAAATTTAAACATTCATGATAAATAGTCATGAATGAAACTAACAAAAATTTTTTTTTGTGATCACATTCGAAAATGAATAGCGAAGATTTTTTTATTTGATTCACACATGTATGAATACATATATTTTGCCTTTATGAGTCATGTGCATGAATAAGAATTTTAAATATTTGTTGTGTTTCATTTTATTCGTGTTTGAGGAGACAAAAAATATTTTGCTTTATTCGTTCATGTAAAGAACATAAGGTCTTTCTATTTATTCACACATGAATACGAACATCAAACTTTATTTTGCTGTAGCATTCAAAAATGAACAGCAAAATATTTCTTTATTGGACATTCATGAACAGAGTATCAAATATTCACTAACTTATCACGCATGTTCATGAGTAAGAATTTTCAACTTCAGTTGCGTTTCATTCTATTCGTGTGTGAAGAGACAAAAAAATTTTGTTTTATTCGTTCATGTGAAGAATATAAGGATTTTGTATTTATTCACACATGAATACGAACATCAAAATTTATTTTGCTGTAGCATTCAAAAATGAACAGCAAAATATTTCTTTATTGGACATTCATGAACAGAGTATCAAATATTCACTAACTTATCACGCATGTTCATGAATAATGTTAATGAATGCGACTGTGAACTAATGTCGAGTAAAATATATCGTAATTTTTATTGTGTTAAATGAGAAATTACTATAGATGCCGAATGCGGTGATTAGACTCCAGAAATTTTATGAAAACATACTCATCAAACAAGCAAAAGGAACTATAGGCATTGACAAAAATTTGAAGTAAGTATGTGTTTATGAAAACTATGCACTGCAAATAAGCTTGCGCTTAGAAAGTCGGCCGGATTTTCATCAAAGCGAAATATAAGTATAACATGAACCAAATAAAATTTTTTTCAAGAAAAAGGATACCCAGAGAATAGCAGTCATTTGCCTTTGCTTAAATTAAAAATAAAAATTTGCAGGTACATACATATGTACATATGTGATAGAAATCGATTTGAAATGAAATCGAAGACTTATGTAAATCGAATCAAATATTTTTCGCTGTAATGGCATTCGGATCGATTTCATTATTCATTTTTGTTATAATACCACACATGTCTCAAGTAATGCAAGTGTTCGCCTTTTGACTCTCTCGCTCATGTATGTATGTACATGTACACGCACTGAGTACATGCATATACATACATACATATGTATGTACATATGTTAATGCCTTCAATCTCAAATTTTTTTACGAGTTTTTACTGTGCCGTTATTCCAAAGAAAATCAACAAAAAAATATAAAAGATTTTTAGCGTCTAAAAATCAAGGAATCGACATCGGTCGACATCGTGAGCAGTAAAAATGAATTATTTAAATTTTATTTTTTTTATAAATAAACAAAAACCAAAAATAATAAATTTCTGCAGTATTTTCATTAAGCAAATATCATGGGTGATATACATACATACTTATGTAACTGGTACATTTTCACTAGAGAAATAGTTGGGTTTTGCTGACCAGTGATCTCATCGGTGTTCTGCAGGGGTGTTCCTTTCCTTTTTATCATTGCACGTCTAGTTCTCGTGCTTAAGAAAATTTCATTTCTTTATATGAGGTGTGCATTCAAAATGATGTATACTATGATGTAATGTTTTTTAAAGTGCAAATATTCATCATGATCAGCGGTGCCACAATGAAGATTTTACCTTAATTTTGAAGATTTTTTAATCTAAATAAGATTTGAAGATCTTTTTTTACCATAATTAAGATTTTTTGAGATTTAGTTGCTTAACACCTATTATTGTTATATTACTTTTTTGTTGTAGGTGGAAAAAGCAACAAAACAGAATAAATTCATGGTGGTTAAAGATTTTTGGCAACTTGCTAACAAAAATTAAAAATTCGTCAGGTGAAAACAAACTATACTGTAAAATAGGTAACGTCAGCCTTAAAGGGACTGTCGGTAAATCCGACTTGACAAAACACCGGCATGATAAAAATTATAAATATGATTGAAGATTTTTTTTTCTAAAATTAAGTTTATTTTTTGACGAATGAAGATATGTATGTATGTATTTGTACAAAACTGATCATGACTTATGAATATCCAATAAAGAAATATTTTGCTGTTCATTTTCGAATGCTACAGCAAAATAAAGTTTGATGTTCGTATTCATGTGTGAATAAATAGAAAGACCTTATGTTCTTTATATGAACGAATAAAGCAAAATATTTTTTGTCTCTTCAAACACGAATAGAATGAAACACAACAAAAATTTAAAATTCTTATTCATGTATATGAGTGATAAGTGAGTGAATATTTGGTACTCTGATTTTAACATGGATTTAGTGGAAACGTTAACGACAAGTTTTTCAATTCTATTCAAATCGATAGCGGTGAAATAATATCCAAAAATTTCTACAGAAAATAGTTAATTAAATAACGCCGATTCGAAAGTATCGATTGAAAATCGCTTGCGTTGTTGAGCACAAAATTATTAATTTTCTCTTAATTTTTTCAATATGAACTCCAAGTCGAAGGAATGCTGTGAATCTAGTCATATATATGAACACATAGAGTTTGTTCTTAATATTATTAATCAAATGTGCATAGGTTTTGTTACGATATATATAAGTTGGATGTTCTTGCGTACAGGATTAGCCGGTACGGCGTTACATGCATGGCTCACAACGATCGGGGTAAGAAAATGAGTGTGACAGTGAGAAACTGAAAAATTTATTAAAATATGTAGTTGTATATGAAAATACGGTTGTATGTACATACTAATGTTATGTAATTTTGTACAATTCATTAGCACCTGTGTTTGTGTGAAAAACTTTTTTCGGAAAGGGAAATGAATATGAGGATATGAGAAAGAGTGGTTTGCCAGTTGCTAAAAAGTTTTCAAATTAAAATAACATATTCCAAACGAAAAAAGGAACAATTCATGTACATTAGGGCAATAAAATCAATTTTGGGCCTGGCAATAAGCGATGGCAAATGTTGTGTTATTTACGAAAAAACAAGTACATTAATTTTAAATGAAAATTTAAAAGTGTTGTTCTATCTTTAAATTCGGTCAAATCCTTTGTCCACAGTTACATAAACCTATTACTTTTAACTTAAAACAAAAATAATATAAAACACAAATTTGTAATATATAAAATAAAGTAATTTATAAAAAGAAATTTACATTAAAAATATTCTTTAAATATTTGCAAACACTAGTGGAAGTATTTACACATGAATACTGACGAATTTTAGTGGCTTCTACCGAAAAAGCGTTTGTTATATTCATTCAGCCGTGTAGTTGAAATCTAAAGGAATATTTAGATATTAAATTTTTCCCTTGTTGCTTAAATATGTTAACAATGGGCGCGGCGAGTTTAGCAGAAAAACCTGCTACTAAACAGTTAAGATGTAGCAGCTTTTGATTTGATTAATTTTTCTGTACGGATCTGCTCACTTTTTTGTCAAAAACATCAAAAAAATTGAATTTTCAATTCACAAAGAGAAGTGCGAATGAATTTAAAGTATACGCATATATATTTTTCAGTTCGTTTCAAACTGAATAATTCAATAAAATATTTGTGTAAATTCAAAACTTGTAAATATCTACATACATACATACATACATACATATACATAAATGTTCGAAAATACAGTTTTCTCATCAAATTTATTTAGAAATAGACGGCACATAATCTATTTAAAATATAATTAAACAACTACTATTTTCAGTTCTCTTTCCTTATGGCCGAGGCAATAATGTGTCATTACAATCAAAATGTTTTGACTTTTAAATATCGCAGAAATACTAAAACTCTCATACATTGGGTGCTACAAGTATTGGGCGGAGGCATTGGCATTGCTGGCGTATTAATCCAGTGTATTCATGATAAATTTTATTTATTCAATGCCCATACAAAACTAGGTACCCCCTTCCATCATTTCAATAAAATTGTTTTTAAAATTTGTTTTCTTTTCTGTCCTTAGGTTTTGCTGCTTTTATTTTGTGTTGCATCAGCTTTGTTTCCGGTTTATTGTCATTATTTTCAACGTCATTGAGGAGTCTGCTAAGTCCTCTTCTAAACAAAACTTTCCACACGATATTGGGTATTGCAACATTTGCCGTAGCTCTGTGTGCCCAATATTATGGTTATGAAACCAGTCTATTTACTCGTAATGTGCCATCTAATGATTTTATTATATTGATGAAGTGTTTAACTTTAATATCCCTGGTATTGTCGTGTCTGGGTCCCTTGAAGGCATTATATTCTAAACTTTCGAGCATTTTTTATCAATAATAAATTTATCGAGAATAAAATTTTCACTAAAATTGCAATTCCTAAGTTGATATTTTAGTTGTTTTTTTTTTTTTTTGTATTTTTTAAACTACAGTGCGCTCGCGATAATATGAACTAATTAAAACCAAGCCAGTTCACTTTTGCAAGATTGTTCATATTTGCGAATGGCATCTAATTTCCCCTTAGAAATATTTTTCCCATAAAAACAATAGTTTATTATGTTATTTTTTTTTATTGTTGTTTATTGAATTGAAGCAGAATTTATCTACAACCGTGTTTACAAAAGTTTTAATCACTGTTTTGATAAAAATCCGTTAAAAAATGCAAAGATAAGTTGTTCACATTTTAAAGCCTTTCGCACTAAGTTCATATTGGAAGAAAAAATGCCAATGGAAGAAAAAATGTGTTCATATTTTGGAGTGTTCATATAATATGGTGTTCATATTTTCGCGAATGCACTGTATTTAAACAAAAATTTTTTTCTTAAAATCTTTTATTAACAAATTTTAAAATGTTCAAAATTATACTGAAATTTAGATAATTTTATTAACTGGATTTAAATTTTTTAGATTTTAATAGACTAATTTATGCTGCACATTTAATTTTATGTAAAAATTTACTGCCTGTCAACGAAAAACAACTGATTCGCGACCTTCTTAGGTTTTGTCTTACAGTCCCAAATAATAAGTTAAATAAAATCGGTTATAAATGAAACGCAAGTTTGCTGTTTTACGTCTAGAAATCCAGCGAACGATATCGTTTGATATCATTATTATTTAAAACAACATATAACAACAAACTACTGTATGTATTTATTTTTTTTAATAAAACTGATTTTATGGAATAAAAAATTTTATTTAATTCTATTATTTTCTGGCAAGTCACACATTTCGATCGGAACGGTTTCAATTCCGTAATTGCACTGCGATCGTTTTTGATCTTCAGTCTTTAGATTCCGTTTTTTTATTTCGATTTTCCTACCATGTAGTTTTTTATACCCATAGGCATTTGTTTGAATTGTTTTTACTAGCAAAGCTCACATTAAACTTTTTCATTATGATGCAAATTTTATTTTACAGACGCTCCTAAAAGTATGCTTGTTTTTTCTTGTTTACTACAAATAAAGTTAGTAGAAAATTTTAGAAATGATTTGATTACAAACAAAATTTTTGGTTTTTTTCGTTTTCTAAAGACTCAACTGTTGGAATTGAAACCACTTACGATCGGAATGGAGTTCTTTATATACATGTGTGTATATACAGATGTATGTACATAAATTTGTGGACTTTTGGCAAACGAACTTGACCATAATTTTAGAAATCTTCATTAGAGGAAAATAATATATTAAAACTATCAAAAAAGCTTTTAGTGCATCAAAAAACAACTTAAACAAAAATTCACTTACGAGAAAACTGCAGATTAAATTACAAAAATTCTAATTGAAATGCACCCAAAATTTTTGTTAAAATTAAATGAAAATGTTATTTTTAATCAAGATTGCTGGCGAAATAATTTTTGTTTTTAATGTATTTATTTTTTGCAAGTTTGAATACAGTGTAACTGCTCTTTTGTAGTACATACATATTCTCCAACAGATTTTATCAGATTTTCTTAATTAGCTACATTTTTAAAAATGTAGTTGACAAATATCTTCTTTTCGGAGATAAGCCGAATTCCTAAAATAAATTTCCATAGAATCATTTCCACTTTAGGGTAAAATTTAGCAAAATTTAACAAACCGAATGAGCTAAAGTACGAAATACAAGTGATAAGAGAACTTTTGTGTAAACACAATTGCGTCAAGAGACAGTAATAAACAAATTTTAAATACATTTAAGATTAAAAAACCCCCCAAAAACAATAACAACAAGTTATTTTTATTAAACAAAAAACACAAAATAATATAAAGAAAAACTGTGTTTGTTTGCTTTTTCCAGCTTAACATGGAAATGTTCAATACCACAACTTGCAGTACGATACGAAATGATTACGGAAGCACAACGTTAAAAATATCTTTGGATAACGCTGATACAACCGGTTCGAGTAACGTTTTAGAAACAACAACTACAACAATTTCGGATAAAACAATAACATTTGATAACATTGGTTATCAAAGTCTGCCAGGGTCGTCATCAACAAATTTATTCGCAAAGTCAAGATTTCGGAAAATGTCGGTGAATACATTGCCAAATAGCGAGTCGCGCCAAATATTACAACGTTTGGAATATCTTCTAAATGTTTTCAATCAAATTTGTATTGGATTCGTAACCATCTATATGAGCTGGTTATGTTTACGTACAGGATTAGCTGGAACCGGACTACACGCATGGCTGGTAACAATAGGGGTAAGCAAGAGCTAAAAGCTCTTAAAAGATTGGAACATTTTTCTTCAAATACTCACGATCAAGTAATTTTTCGAACAAAGTAAAAACAAGAAATTAAAATCGTTTTAGCCGCTTGGGAGCTACAGTCACACAAGAAAAAAAATGTATGTGTATTTTGTTTTGAATTTCAAATTTACATACAGGTACGGTCACATTTGGCAAATATTTTCCCATAAATACCAATGAAAATGTTTTTGATTTATACACATATTTATTAAGTTAAGTCCAATAATAATGGTTTCTATGACATTTTCTATAAATTATGATTAAAACTGTTTAAACGAACAAACACGTGTCTGAATCAAAAGATTACATTTTGTTGGGCAAATATATAACGCCACCTAAAAGCCTCTAAAGTCCGTAACTGACAGAAAACTCAAAATGAATAATGATGGAATTAAGAAGAATACATCATTTCTTAAAACATTACGCTTATATTTTTTTATTAAATGTGTATTATATCTATATAAAAGTGAATGTAAGCCGGAACGGGACTATTTTTGTATGTTTCTAAGCTGGGGACAACAAAGCCGACCAATCTTACTCAAATTTTCACAGTATATTTCCGATGGTCAGGAAGAAATAATAGAATAGTTTTTTTTTTTAAATATCTTAAGTGGCTAATACTTGAAATTTGAAGGAAAGTTAAAAAAAATTGGACAAGTGGACGTGGCACATAATTTTAATATTTCTTAAAATCTATTAAAGTAAATAATCTGCTGTTTTAGGGCATTATTAAAATAAAGAATAAAAAAAAATTATTGGGTGTGTACAAAATATTGCACAAGTGGGCGTGACACCTCTCACATTAATAATTTTGATATACATATGTATGTATTTTAAAAACATTTAAAGTATATGACAAAAAAACACTCCGTTGACTTAGTGCATTATTGTAGAAAATAACAATTAGAAACAAATTAATGGGCCTGACTCTTTATATATCTTCTTATTTTACGATTTTTATGAAATTAATGCAGATAAATAATTAAAATTTTGAGCGCTTTGCCCATTGTGTATTGTTAAGGCCAAGCAAAATAATTGACAATTGGATAAGTGGGTGTGATACCTCTCACATATTATTTTTGATATATCGTGGGATATAATGACGCAAATTACCTGTGATTTTATAAAAGTTACTTCGTTGAATAAGTGCATTGTTTTTAAAAATAAAGTTGTCAGAATAATATAAGGGTGCGTACAGAGTGGCCACTTGTTGCCGAGCCGAGCTGGCTGACGCTTATTGCGAGAACCAATGTGAGAAAACTGGTACTATACATATGTAATAGTACAAACATGCGCGAACAGGTCATAGTGGGCGCCGAGCTGGTCAGAGCGCAAAGCTGATTGAATGCGAGAAAACAGTTCCAAAGCGTATTTCAGCCCCGAAAACATTATTTATGTTATGTTGTTATGATTTCAACTTGTTTGGAAAGCATAAAAAAAAATTAAAAACAAAACTTTAAGAAAACGTAAATAAAACATGCAATCAAAAAATTAAAAAAATAATAAAAATTAAAAAGAAAATAAAAATTAAACAAATAAATAATAAACATTAAATAAAATTATAACAATTATAAAAAAAATGTAATAAAAATTTCAAGAATAATTTAAGAAATTCATATATAAAACACAAATAATAGATAAAATATCAGCGATGATTCTCGCATCCACTATGCACACTCAAACTTCTTTCTCGCATGAACAAGTTCTCGCAATAAGCGTCAGCCAGCTCGGCTCGGCAACAAGCGGCCACTCTAATTTTTATTAAATTTTTTTTATAATTGTTATAATTTTATTTAATGTTTATTATTTATTTGAATTTTTATTTTTTTGTTTCATTTTTATTTTATTTTTTAATTTTTATTTTCTTTTTAATTATTATTATTTTTTTAATTTTTTGATTGCATATTTTATTTACTTTTTCTTCAATTTTTGTTTTTAATATTTTTATGCTTTCCAAACAAGTTGAAATCATACCAACATAACATAAATAATGTTTTCGGCGCTGAAATACGCTTTGGAACTGTTTTCTCGCATTCAATCAGCTTTGCGCTCTGACCAGCTCGGCATCCACTATGACCTGTTCGCGCTTGTTTGTACTAATTTGTATAGTACCAGTTTTCTCGCATTGGTTCTCGCAATAAGCGTCAGCCAGCTCGGCTCGGCAACAAGCGGCCACTCTGTACGCACCCTAAGATGAAATATTTTTGCAGCTAATTAACAAACTTAAATTTTTGTGTAATGCTTCGCAGAAAAAACCGCATGGTAAAATTTCATATTTGTAAGCTTTTTTGTAATAATAGAAAGTGCAGTTACGTACGGCCTTCTGGATTTTAGGTGACTAACTATACATACATATGTATGGTTTTTTTAGTGATGTTACGAATATCAATATTTAGTATTCGCGAATACGAACATTTGAAACAATATTCGCCGAATACAAATACGATTATTACTTTTAAGGATTAGAGCCACTTAATATTAAAAATTTAATTGGAAAAATATACCTCCCTTTGTGTCAGTAACAATAAATTGAAAATAATTGAAAAAAAACTGTCTCACTACTTTAGCTATTTGACATTATTATGACATTGAGATGCCGAATTTGAAGACCTCTACTGAAGATTTTTATTTACATACTTTCAGACTTCGTTTTTCTCGCTCAGTTTGTGCTTTTAATTACTAATTCAGTGCTGTTTGGGAGAACATATTTTCGCAAAAGGCGCAACCACCTATGTCGGTGGACTTTCACATATTAAATTTTAGTTCTTTGGACTTAAACATTTCTGTACTGAGAATTTATTACCAACTGAACATGATACATATGAATATAAATATCTATAAGACTTTAACTTTTAAATGCAGGTTGCAATTATATGTGTATATTTGTGTCTGTTTTAAAGAAGGTTATTATTATCTTGCGTCAAAGGTAAAGGGTTTTCTTTAAATAAAAATTATTGAAAATAAATATGTATGTACATATATTTTTATACATTTTATGTACTACTAGTTGAAAAGCCTATCCATGCCAGGCGCACCGTTCCGCTCCGGCTTCATTAGGTTCTTCGTCGCGGTTAGTACTATAAGTATACCAATTTTCAGCTTTCTAGGCCAACTGGTGGCTTCAGAAAGTTCTGGAAAGACAAAAAAAATTTACGGAAATTATATACTATGTAGATTTTAAACTTTACATATATATATTTTTTTTTCTTTGAAAAGTATGTATGTGCAAAATAATCAAGAAATATTTGCTTGAACTTGAATACGAAGTATCGTTGCGGTATTTATAAAAATTTCTGTTACGGTATTTTAAATAACAAATTACGATAATCGTTTAACATCTTTATTGCTAATGTTTATGAAAAAAAGCTCTTTATTTAAATATGTAATTACTTTTCGTAAAAAATTCTAATTAATAAATTATTTCTTTCAGTTTTCCTTTCTTATGGCCGAAGCTATAATGTGCCATTATAGCAATAATGTTGTGACCATGCATTATCGTCGTCACACAAAAACCACTATACACTGGGTGCTACAAGTTTTCGGTGGAAGTATTGGCATGGCTGGAGTCCTTATTAAATGTATACAGAAAAATTTTTCATTACACTCTACACATGGAAAATTAGGTAATTTTGAGTATCAGAAAAACAAAACAATTTTAAATTTGATTTCTTTCTTTTCAGGATTTGCGGCTTTTATTTTATGCTGCATTAGTTTGTTGTCCGGTTTATCGACTTTATACTCAACGAAAATCAAAAACTTATTAAGTCCACTTTTTAATAAAACGTTTCACAACATTCTGGGTATTGTAACGTTTGCTGTAGCTTTAGCGGCCCATTATTATGGCTACGATACCGGTTATTTTACACGCAAAGCTCCGTCGCATGATTTTATAGCATTAATGAAGTTTTTAACTTTTATGTCGTTAATATTGTCATGTATGGGCCCTTTAAAGGCCCTCTATCATAAAGCATCGAATATTATTAAACATTATAGTTAGAGAAATACATACATATGTATATAGTATATTGATAATTTTATATTAATATTTTAAAATAGTTGAAAAGTCTATCCATGCCAGGCGCACCGCAGGCCTAATATCAAAAATCTGGCTCCATTACGATATTCGGATGAGAAAGTACTTTACGTATGCCAAATTTTAGCTTCCTATGTCATCAGATGACTTCAGAAAGTTGCGCAAAGAGAATAGGACATATGTACAAACGTCTGGACATACTAAGAAATTATATATACAAACATATATGTATATACATATGTAGATTTTTATGAATATCATTTAGGATAATTTTTATCTATTCGTATTTTAGTACATTTATTTCATAGTCTGAATTGTGTACATACTCGTAAGTATGTCTCATATGTTATAATAGTTATAATTCTATATTAAAATTTTATTTTTATTTTAAAATAAATATTGTAATAAAAAATATATACATGTATGTATGTATGTATGTACATTAGGCCGAAAACCAAATTTTTGGCATAGTACCACGGAGTGGCCAAGAATGTTTTAGTGATGAAAACACCTGTCTCCCGTCGTCTTTGCGGAAAAAAAACCTCACGCAGGGAAGGAAATTTCTAAAACCTTCCAATAATATATAAATACGCAACAATTTCCATGCTTTCTAAAAAATCTTTAAATCTAAAGCAGTGGATAAATTCCAATATAGCATTTAAGTGATACGTATAGGAATATATCAGGTGTATATTTTTTAAAATTTCAGTGAGATAAAAATGGTTGTTTTCAAAATTCTACCCGATCCCTGCGTGAACTTTTTTAACGATCCGAAAAAATTATCATATATTTTATTAATAACTTTTCATGTTCTACACGACTATACTATGCTGTGATATGCTTTGATATTCGCAAAAAGTTATAGTCCTAGTATGTACAAATGTATATTTTTATAATTTCGGAATTTTTAAAATCGTTTAAATCGCATACATAAGCTAATTTAAAACTTATCATATTTTTACATGAAAGGCAAAACGTTCTAACTAACATTTTCATTATTTTACTCGAGAATCAAAAAATTATGCAAAACATACTATACTGCCTGTTCGCCGATATCGAAGAAGTTCTTTCTTTCGAGCAAATACATTTGAAACAAAAACAAAATTTTTGAATTTGTTTTTGTTTCAAATGTATTTGCTCGAAAGAAAGAACTTCTTCGATATCGACGAACAGGCACTTAATTTTGAAAGTGTTGCCAGAACTTTTACGGGCAAAATCAGCAAAATTGGATGATATTTTTTAAGAAATGTCTTCAAAATCGGCATTTCGATTTAAAAAATCTTTAAAAATGTATGTTAATTTCGTATTTTCGACATTACAATTTTTAAATTTTAATAAATAAAAAGTACATACCATTTAGTTAAATAAAACTCTTTTTTTTTTGTTTTATTAAATTTTGCAGTTTTAGTTATTTTATATTTGTTATTTTCGATATTTCGAAAAATATTAGGAAAAAAAAAATTATAGTGTAAGTTTTTTTAGTTTGAGTAGAAAAGTCATAATGGGAGCCAAAAATATATCCAAGCTATTTCTTGCTTTAAGCTAATTTTAAAGTTGAACAAATTTATTTCTCTTAAATCTCAATAGTTTTTGTTTTCGTTTTCCTTAAACAAATTTGGAATTATTAAAAATTTAGTTCATGACGACTTGTTATTAAATTTGGATTAATAATAGTCAGAAATTTCATTTGATTTTTAAAATGTGTCTTGCTTTGAGCTTTCTTTAAAGATTGGCTGCAATTTTTCGATCTTAGTGGTAATTTATTGCCATATATTAACTTTAAAAATATCTCCAATTTACATTCTAAGGTTATAAAATCTGCAGTTCTGACCACAGTGCTTGTGAGCCGTAATAATTAGACACATATTTTTGTTCAGTGAAGTCTGATTTCTTTTTAGCGATGTATATTGGTGAAATACTTCGGAATTTTGTTAGTTATGGCTTTTTAGGTAACGAAATAATATATCGTATGAAGTTCTCCCCACTTGTTATATTGTGCATAAGCATTTTTCTGCTTCAGATTTGATGTAATAAATTTTTGCAAATACTTACCTACATGCACGTGTAGCCGATATGTTATGCTGTGCTTATAAAGGGTTTTCCAATAAGGACTTGAAAACTTTTTTTAAATAAAACGCAAACCATTTGAAACATTTCCAAAACTTTATGATCGACTTGAAATATAATCAATACATTTATGAATGCAACTCGACTTCGTTCATATGGCCAACGCAGGAACGTCAGCCGTCGATTCGTTGGACCCAATTTTCGAAAACTCGGTCACACATTTCGGCCCAATGACGCCGCCGTCATGCAAACCGCACCAAACAGTAATTTTTTGTGGATGAAGTACATATGGATTTTTAGCAGACCCAATAACGCATATTTTGACGAACCCATTGAGCCAAAAATGAATGAAGACCAAAAATTGGAGTTAACACTCTTAAAGTTGCGGTCAGCGACTCCGAATTTCGGTAGTACATTTGCATACGTTGTTCGTTCGTGTACTTTACCATGATGAAAATGTTTAGTTTACTGAAAAAGAAAGGAAAGTAGTGAAATAGTGCGTTCACAAATTAAATTCAAAGTTGTCAAGTACCTAATGGAAAACCGTTTAGCTTCGGTTTAAATTAATATATTTTTCTGAACATTGTTTAAATGGAAAGAAGATAATAAAGAACATCGTTTAATATCTTACGACTTCTGACGATCATAAAGCAAACGGAAGAAAAATTACCAAAATTCCAAGGATTTTGACGTCACGGTTTTTTCGAGAGTATCTATTGTGGTAATTGAGAGGCGAGTGTCGTTGAAAAAAGCTTTTCTGAAGTTTATTTTTATTTCATTGTATGTATTTAAAATACTTTTTTTCTTTGCTTGTCTCAACTGAAAATCGATAGATAAAAAATTAATCAAAGACAAGCAAGAGATGAGTTTCCTCATAAATGCAGAGTATTTGCAGAATGAATTCAATTAAACACATTGGAAAACATTGCAGTTTGTTCTGGTTGTCATTTTTCGATTTCAACTTAGTTTCACATCTAAGAAACTATGCCAGAATTTTCTTTAATCTAGTACAAAATATTAAAGTTGATGTCGAGAAACTCGAAACAGGATAAGGATGATTATCCTAGAGTTGCAAAGTGCTTAAATGAACGAAATTGGCATTAATTGCGAATTAAAATTACTATTTTATAGCTCAAATGAATAATAATTCCCGGGCATTCCTCTGCCTGTTATTCATCCTTAACGGGTATAAAAGATCACGTGATTGTGACCGCATTGTTATTCAGCCCAATTACGAATAATAATTCCGGAAAATGTTTTCCTTTTCCCATTCCTCCTATTATGAATATAAACTCCGCTTGGGATTTCTCAATTTTCCCTTTTATTTACATATAATATATTGTAATTGGAGAAATTTTTTCTCGAGAAAAATATTTTCCGTGGGAGAGAAATTCCTAGGGAATATTCGTAATTGGACTGATTGTGTCAGTGTAATATTTTCTAATTTTGTTCCCCCTTGTTCGGTTCATGGAAAGTATTTCACGTGAATAAAATAGATGGCTCTAATTCCCGATAAAGGTGATAATTGCGTTTTTTTTTCTTAAGGAATTAAGTAAACATTCTTAATGTGAGGTACTTAAGTAACAAAATTTCGCTGCAAAGAGGAAAAAAATTCTACAGTACTTGTTATTCATGAAAAAAGTTGATATTGGCAAAAATTATACAATCTGCCCAGTAAAGAATTTAACATTTAGTTTTTCTTATTCAAATTCTAAAAGCTAAAACTCCTTAAAGTCTCTGCTTCTATAGTGGGTGTCGTATGTTTATTAACTACATTTATTTAATATTGTACAACTCTCAAAAACAAAAATCTAATAACTTAACGATAAGAAGAATAGTAAGAAATAGTATCGAAGACCCATTAGATATCGATGTTGTAAATAAATGATTATTTAAGAAACTATTTGAAGTGTTATGCATCTATTGTTCTAAAGCCGGAAACAATCATGCGTCAGACGGGTAAAATTGTTATTAATAAAGTGGAAAAACAGGCGAAAGTTAAATCGAATGGAATAGTTACACATAAATCGTTAACGAAATGTCAAATATTTGAATTTATATTGATTTCAATAAATCGTTTATTAATCGGTTTTGTAACGTTGTACATGTGTTGGATGTGTTTGCGCTTAAAATACGATGAAATACCATTGCACGCATTATTTTGTACCATAGGGGTAGGCACATACATATATACATACATATCGAGCCTTTGCTGCAAGAGTCATAACATAAAAAAAATTATTTTGCAGAAAACGTGTTTAAGTTTCGCTAACGACTTAAGTGTAAAAGAAAATATGTATTATTTTTCTCCAAAAGTTTAGTATATGAAATATTTGAATGAAATTTTTACACATTAAGAAAAACGATATGAGAAAAAATCAATTGTTTTGAGTTATGACTCTAGTGCTGCAAAGGCTCTAATAAGGTCTGTTTCTAACAGCCCGAAAAAAAGTACGGACTGTTTTCGTTCTCTCAAAATCGCTCTCATTTGCTTAATTTTCGAGTTCAGAGGAACGACTTTCGTAAAAAAAAGACCTACATTAACAACATCCAAATCGATAATTTGAATTTTTAATTTTTCTTTTGCTATACATATAAAGTTTGTTTACTTAATGTCTGAGGGCTTACTGGCTCATTACCGCTCAAATGCGTGGACCTTGTTGTGTATTCGCACTGAAAAAACTAGAGCTCATTGGTTTTTACAATTGATGGCTTCTCTAATTGGACTGCTTGGCATCGGTATAAAGATTTATTTAGAAGAACAACATTTTCATACGATACATGGTTTAGTGGGTAAGTACAGTTATAATCAGCCCAAGTATGCATATAAATTCCCCGGGAGATTTTTCTCAATAAAATCTCGCCTGAAAATTTCGCTATTTTCCCTCATTCTAAACGAACTTCGAAAATGGGAATCTTTTTCGCGGGAAACATTTAGGTTTTTAAAGATGAGGTAGAGCGAAAAATTCTTCAGTTTTTTTTTTCAAATTTTGAAGGGAGATTGTGTTAAAATTTTAATTTCAGAAAAGAAATTACTGTACACCGATAGAATAAGAATTTTTGTATGGCAATGAACTTAGACAAGCATCGGCATGTTATATTTCTATCGTGTTTATTTATTTAGCACGATTGTTTTTCAGAAAAAAAACCTTTTTTTGTAAAAAATTTTAAGTCAAAACAACAAAGCAAGTTCGAAATTCCCTACTCTCCCCGTCTGTTTAGAAAATGGGATTTTATTGCGGGGAAAATAATTTCCCCGGGAAGATGTATTCATAATTGGGCTGCATAAATTATTTTAAAGTTAAGTTAAATATTTGTTTTGAATTCACTCCCTTAACGGGGCATACTTGAACCGTGTTTTCGAAATGCACTGCAAATAACATGCAAATTCCAAAAAAAAATCTTATGTAGTTGCTTTGTAAAACCCGATAGTCAGTAAATAATAATAATAAATTTATAATTAATAAAAATTATTTTCAGGTCTATTCACTGCCGTGTTTTTATTCATAAGTCTATTGTGTGGTGTAAGTTCTTTGTATGCGAACAAAATGAAAAATTGTATACAACCTCTATTTAACAAGGCCTTTCACAGCATTTGCGGCTTATTAACATTTACGCTGTCCATGATCAGCATGTATACAGCTTTTGAAACAGAAATATTTCTTCATCATTCCTTAGATGCGGCCTACTATATTGACTTTAAGTTTCTTATACAGGGTTGTATTCTCATAATCTGGTTGCTTAGTAGTTATGGACCATTGTGGTGTTTAATTTATACTAAATTATGCACAACTTATTAACAAATAAAAAAAAACACATTTCGTTTGTTACTTTTTTAATACAATTTTTATTTTTAGCAAAGTGCAATATATTTTGTTACGTTTTCTAAATCATTTAAATAATACTTTGTGTAGTGTGAATTGTAAATTTTGTGTAAATAATATAAATTTAATAAATAAATTAAAGAAACGAGTTAAACGTTAGAGTACTTTTCTAATTTTTTTTTCATAATTCGAGATACAATTTTATGTTTATACAGACTTTTTTAGTTTATCTTTTTTTTTTCAATTTTAAAGCACAGTTTAAAGGCAATATTATCTTGATCTTTTTTAAGCAATACTATGTTCTTAATTTTTATTTCGGTTACAATTTCTGGAATTTTGTTTCATTGCATTAAACATATCGATCGATGATCAAATTTTGATACATTTAATTTGAGTTTCTTTATGAATTTTTACGAAATGAATAAAACAGAGTTATAACAAATTAAAATTTTTCAAAATTAGTTAGGAGGTATTTAATAACTAAACTTTTTCCAATCGTATTCTAAAATAAATAACTTCATTTTGAAGTGCACGTTAAAATTAAATTTCGTACTTTAAATACAAATTGTTTTTTATTTTTAAGAATGTGTCAAGTTAATTTTCTTTTATTAGTTACATCAAAGTTTTTTCCGAAATTATGTGCTTTTTATATTTTACAATTTTTAAAAAAACTGGTTCGTGTTGTCAACGTTTGGCTATCAAGTCGATTTAAGAAAATAATTTAATTAATTCTATAAAATTTTTGGTATTTGCTTATCTTGCAAATGTCAGTTCTTAACAAATACAATCAAATTAAATGTTTAAAAATTATCGATTGGCAATTTTCGAAAAAAAGTTTATATAGATATTTCTAGTAATTACAATCGATTAGAACTACCAGAGTGCTTTTATTATTTTCATGGTAAATCGAAAGGGTTATCTTTCGATTCAAAGTGACTATCCCCTAATTACTTCCTTAGGGTCCTTAATTCACTACACGACCGAAGATTGCGCGTTTCCTGTAAATGATACAGGAATATGTGATTTTCAGCAACTACCTCAAAAAAATAAAACCCTAATAGCATAAAAAATTTGTAAATCGGACACACTTTTAAAAAAATTTGCCAAACATATTCACTTAAAGTCCACACTTTCGTAATTGTTGAGCACACATGAGACTTCTGAGAGATCAGATCCAAAAAAAAAACGAATGTGATAGTTAGTTTATCAACGCCTTTAGGCAACTGCTGGTGGTCGGTACACCTGCAATTTTCCATTCTATGTATATCAATAATTTTACTTTCCATTGAATTACCACGAGAATAATCTATTGTAATGTTGCAAGTGTTCCACTAATTCACTGCATTTCGCAATTTCTTTTCCTTTTAAGCAGAAAAGGATTTTACGAATGCTCTCGAGCGTTTTTCAGAGACAAATAAATGCTTTTGCCCTCAAGTATTAGAAAACTATTAGCCATGTTTATTATATGTATAAACAAGTTTGGTAATGAAATTGAGACACTTAAAAATTACTTAAATCACTAATTTTCTTTTAACCTAAAAAAAAGTGTAAAATTTTTTTTTGTTGAGATTCGTGTTTTTTGCCGATTTTTTTTTATTAGATAAGCAAACACCTATTCAAATACTAACATAAAAATTGTTTATTTGGGTTCTTACATTTTATTAAAATGTCTTGTTGAAAAGCCCATAGGAAAGGCATCAATATGCTGTCGTATCCAAGAAACTTTACCATTTTTATCGTTATTCAACAAAAATTTCATATCATTGAATGAATAATCGGCAGAGCAACAGTTTTTATCCGAACAAAAGCGACAATTGTTATAGGAAGTTGTTGTTGAACAATCATATTCTTCAAACAAGATTTTTGATGACTTTTGCTCGTAACGCAAATATATTGTCAAACAGACGAAAAGCAAAAACAATAAAATGCATGTTGCACCGCTGGCAATGCTGGCCTTTTCGAGTATAGGTCTGGGACGTTTGGGTTGATACGAACCATCGAGTTCTTTATATTCACAACGCGGTCCCATAAAGCCATTAGCACACTCACAATTATACATAATGGACTCACCAATTTTGACAGTAAAACAAGAGGCCTCATTTAAACAATACCAGGCATCATAATTGGATGGACATTTAAATGTGGGAAATGTTATATTTGGTCTAGGCGTAGTTGTGGTCGTTGTAGTGGTAGTGCTGCGGACTGTAGTAGTAGAAGGAGCTTTAGTCGTAGTCGGAGCATTTATGGGTCTGGGCTTGGGTAAAGAACGACTAGAACAAGCCAAAGCATTGGGTGTTATATTTATAATTATCAAAACGCAGCTTATAAATATAAAATGGAATTTTGGTTTCAAATATTTCAATATATTCCTTAAGCAATACATGATGGTTGTTGGGTTATTTTTCGAATTAAAAATTAACACGAAATAAATTTTTGTGGTTCAGCAAAACAAAAAAAAATGGAATGAATTTTAATACTATTCGAATAAACAATTGTTTTTTTTTTTTTGCTTTTAATATCTTAAGAATTAAACAATATTTGGTTGATTTAAAATTAATAAAGATTTAATTAAATATTTGGTTTATTTACTTGAGAGTCAGTGGACAATAATTAAAAAATAATTGTAACTTAACTTTATTGTTTTGAATAATTTAACTTAATTTAGCGGCATATAAGAGTTTATCACAACGAGATTAATATATATTTAAAACAATATGAAATTGAATAAAATAACAGAAAAACAATTAATTATAAAATAAAAATAATAAAGTTTGTTGGTCAAATGTTAAAAAATTATCACTTATTCTTTATTTTTTTCTTCAAGTATAAATAGTTAAGCAATTTGCGTCAGTTTTTTTGACATCGTTAATGGTTTGAAGTTTTTTCCGACACTCGCTTATTTATATCTGGCTGCGTACTTTTTTCCTTGCAAGGTGTGTTTCGAACAGTCTTCACCTGGCCTGTTTGGGGGAAAAAACAGAATAAAACACAAAAATTAATTCTTATAGCAGCAAATGTCCCGTGCACAATGATGATGACTGAAATTTAATGAAACAATTATTAATAATACAGTATCGAGTTTCTGAAGAAAATATTCTAATTACCGGTAACAAAATTTGGAAAAGAAAAAAAAAACAATCTCAAAATTAAATCTGAGTTCTCGAAATATCAAATCATTATTAACACAAATTGATATTTATAACAACAATATTATTACTACATATTTCCATCATTTCCTACTTCGCATCTAATAATTTCGTAGAACAGTTTAAAGGGAAACACTTTGATCAATTCCAAAACTTATAGAACTGAACTCTACACTCCGATAACGATATACAGTAATCATTTCTATTTCTTAATTATTTCTTTAAAAATTCGCTAAAATATTTAAAAATTTGATTACGGGCCCGAAAGAATAAATAAAATAAATACATAATAGACCTACAAACCTGCTCTAGGCTTTCTACTTTAAATGTATTATAATTTTGTTTAAAAATTACATATATACATATGTGTATGTGTTCCAATATAACAAGTGATTTTGTTAAAGCAATTGTTATATGTAAGTATTTTATAATGGCCAATTTTCCAGTTTGATTTTAAATATCATTTATATTCAGCGTAGCAAAATGAGCAGATTTATCTGTTTTTGCAGTTTTTCGAAGCATTGAGCAGATTTAAATTTGGTTTTCTTGTACGTAAAGCAGTTTTTTATATATAAAATAAATTAAATAAACGATAAATTTTATGGATTTTGTTCTATATGCAGTTTTTTCCTTGGAAAATCAGGTTTGTTTTTCTAAATTTTCAGTTTATTTAAAAAAAAATTATGGCAGCATTGTTTATATTTAAATTCGATTTAAACACGAACTTCTGCATTCTTCTAAATAAGTATTTAAAATGAAATTTAAACCAACAATCTTGCGCATTTAAAATTTAAATTTTAAATTCAATATACATATGTATGTAAGTTTTAAAAATTGCCATAAAATTTTGACTGCTTGTTCTTCTTGGCTAAAACAAATCAATTCCAGTTGGCATAAAATTTTGGCTTAGCTCTTTATTTATTTATTTATTCCAATCAGCTGTTCTTTTGGGAAATTTGTGGGAATTTTATATTACGGTGCTGCCATATTTTTTACACAATTAAATAAGAACATTATATACGACTGAAAAACGGAAAATTAACTAATTACACATTTAAAAATTCTACCCGGAAAATTGGCCAAGTTTAAAAAAAAAGTCGATCGATGACAGGTGGATTGGAAAATCAACACAACGAAAAACGCAATTTTTACTTTGCCGATATTAAGTGAATAAAAATTTTCCGTTCTTTTATTAAATTCTTGAATTGTTTGCACACAAAATCATTTCGTATACATACATACATACATACATACATAAATATGTATATGTACATAAATATGTATATGTACATAAATATGTATATGTACATAAGACGTTAGCACTTAATACACGCCGCACACACCCCTATTCTTAACTTAAATGAACCAATAAAACAAATATGTACACTTCACATACAGGTTTTCTTCCTGTGTTGTTTTCGGTAAATGTTAATAAATAGTTTCTGCTTTTTATTCAAACCGACACTTTATACACATTAACACACTTTACTTTGTGTCCTTATACTTCCTGTCTGTCTGGGTCGCAAAAAAATACATTTAGACACATCAAAGAGAACAAACAAAGTAGTACAAAGCATCATATTTATTGTTCACAAAGATTTTATTTCAAATAAAATTTTATATATTTTTTTTTTTGCTTTCATTAATTTATTTAGGAATTGTTGTATTCCGTTGATTATCCTAGCTCATCAAAGCTGGCTGTGATATGCGTTGATAATCCATATCACAACCACTTGATGAGGCTTAGATAAGCAACATTTTCATGCTATGAAAATAGTTGACATTAACAGTTATTTTCAAATATTTAACACTTGTTTAAAACATTATTTTTCTTCCATTTGATGTTTTATATTACATCAAATCTAAGCTCATCAAAGCTGGCTGTGATATGCAGTTTTTAAGTTTTAAAAGAACTTGAAAAAGTTAATTTAAGCATTTCACAACCACTTTGTGAGGCCAAGACAAGTGTATCTATTGTTAATTTTTATTTTTGTTTCCATTAGTCTGGAATTCGTAATTTGTCAGTTTTTCGTAATTTTAAGCTGCATTCTTTAGTTGTTTATATTTATTTAGAAAAAAAACTTTTTTAATTAATTTAAAGAAATGTGACGCTCCTCAAAGCTGGCTGTGATATGAATATTAAAAATATAAAAGAGAAAACATTTCGCAGCCACTTTGAAGAATGACACAATTCTTTTGGGAGGCACCAAAGAATTTTTTCCACACACACTTACACAAACAAACGTACTTGCAAATTTCTACTGTTATCACATATCAATTTATTGAATACCGTAATATACAGGGTGATATTTCTGTTGTTTGGTTTTAAGCTGGAATTTATGCAGATTCATTTTTTCTTATTTTAAGGTTTATACTGTAATTTTATCGAATTGATTTGCAATCCTGTTGTCGATAAGCCCTATTACCTGTCATTAAGCGACTTATGTAATTTCCATGACTAAATCTTCGCGACACTTATAATGCTTTCATAGGAACATCTTCCTATATAATTAATTCTATTGCGTTTCAGCCCAAAGTGCATACCGTAATCAATTGAAATTCGGAAGAAGAAAAAAACTCCTAATTTGGAAAACTTCTAAGCTTGAACAGCTAAAACTTAAATCGAAAGAATTGCAATATCTAACAAAATAAAAGCTGGTACTGAAAACAAAGAAATTTCGCAAACACTCTAGTAAACTTAATTGAATACATGGTTCTATTTATGGGAATACAAAAAGTACTTTTTTTAGACATTTAGCCAATAATTTCACTTAGCACCATTTTTTTATTTTGATACAAATTTCCAAAGAATTTGACAACAAATATCTATTAAACATAATTAAGATAAGAGTATCATTATAAAATGTTTGATGATTTTCTATCAAGGTGCAGTTGTATTAATAAATTAACAACATTTTAAGAAAGAACAAATACACACATTCATATGTATATATGTACATATGTATGTATATATATACATAAGTATACTGCCTGCAGTCGGCGTAGCTAGCGAATGACTACTACTTCGCTAACTACCAGTCGTTACCACTAACTAGCAGACTAACTACTAGCAATGCACTCGACTGACGATTTTAACATGGGGATGACATTGACGGTAGTCAATTGACACGATCAGACCGATGTCAGACCACTAGTCAACAAAACCCCACTATTGCGCTAGTCATAATGTACCAGTTAGATCACTAATGATATTTCCTTAATGAAAATACTACAGAAATTTAAATTTTTTGGGTTTTTGTTTATTTATCAAATTTCTTTTTCAATATTTATAAAATTTTCAATTAATTGTTTTTTTTTTCGCTTTTTGTTTACAACGTTTTAGTTGACTTCAGCTGCTCATTTTACCTTTCTAAAAAAAAAAAAACGCTTTTTTTCTTAAAACTTTAACATTCACTGACCACGAACTTCTAATTGTACGCCAACACAAAATAAGAACACTTACATAAAATCTTTTTTATTTTTTTGTTAATTTTCTTTGGAATAAGGGTCAAAAGGCGAACTCTTGCATTACTGGTGGGGCCACTGTAGTAGTTAGTCGATTTTTCGTTAGTGAAATACCCAACGATTTGGAGTCAATTTCTACTTTTAAAACTGCAGGGCTTATGTATGTACGTATAGGTATATACATATGTAATTGTACATATATTTATTTGTATGCTATTTTTGTATTATTCATAAAGAGAGCAACAGGATGATGACATTTTTAAAGAAATTAATAAACAAAATCAAGTGCTTTCATGCATTTATGTACATATAAAAGATTTCACTAAAAATAATGAAACCGTAATAAATGACTTTTGGGGGAATAACTTTCTTAAAACCAAACAGTGATGCTTACACTGCAATTTTCCATGCAACAGACACTTCACTATTAACAATTAATATTAATTTGATTCCAAAATATGCATGTATGTAATGGCGTTTTCTTTTCTAAGTAATATGTTGCATTTATTCTGCCTTCTACATATCTTTCTGTTCTTTTCTGCAAAATATGTGCTATTTTAAAAGTGTAACGAGTTCTTTTCTCATGATGTTACCTTTAAAAAGAAAAAAAAATGTTACATGTTCAACACTCATTTTAATTAAAGGGGCATAAGTGCAGCATTATATAACAGCTGATTTTGTTATTGTTTCTTTACTTTATTGATTATTGCTAACATTTATGTGCTTTTGTAAACTTAAAATATGCAACACTTTCTAAAAGTCGTGGGAACATTTAAAAATGTTGCCAAATCACATGTAACATAAGTATATGTAACATTTTATTTTTAGAAAAGAAAACGCCATAAGTTTACATGTACATAAGTATGTACATACATACACACTACATACAAAGTATGAACTTTAACAACACGTACTACATACATACATGCATACATACATATGTATATTTTTATATTATATTTTTACTCGCTAAGTTTTTTATGAATGAAATTTATAGCAAACCATAAATTAAAAAAGAAAATAATTTTGGCATGATAACACGTGCTTATCAAAAATTAAACAAAAAGTATGTATGTATGTATGTATGTATATAAGTATATATGTACATTAAGGGTGTTCTTATTTTTAAATGTCGGATTTTTATAATCCGCCGGGCAGATTATTGTTCCTTTGTGCTACAAAAGTATGTAAATCCAATTTGGAGTAAATCCGATAACTCTTAATGGACCCGGAAACGACTTCAATATACCTCTACAGAGAAATTTTTTAAAAATTTTCGACACAAAATCAAGAGTTTATATTTTTACCATCTCCGATTTTAATGAAATTTGACGTATATACGCTACTCTTACGTGCGTAACGCATGACGAAGGAATTAGTTCGATACCTCTTATGGTTCCGATTTTATTTCCGTCTAAACTTCTGGGCATCTGGGCCATTTTTGCGAAAAGTTCGTATTTTTTGTGCCACCCCCCTGTGGATATTTTCGTAGTTGAATTAACGTTAAAATTTCAAAAGTTAAAAACTTTAAAATTTATTACTTTAAAACTCTTTACTGTTTGTGTAAGCTATTCCTAGAAATTGTGTATTCCTCCGCTACAGTCGCTGCTGATAACGGAACATATTTGCAAACATTGTGATTAAACCGACAAATGACATTGTTGTAAAAACCGTGATTTAGTTTATTTTTTCATTTGTAATGTAAGTGTTGATCGGAGTAAAGAGAGTTCTTAAGAGTAAAATTAATTAATTTGCAATTCAAGTGGTGTTAAGTTATAAAATCATATACAGGCATCTTCCAGAAAAGTAAATGAAGTTTAGTTTTCAAACTTTCTATTTTTTGATTTTTTGCAAAACCAAAAGTTTGCTGTTCGTAATGAATATACGTATTATAAATTCCATACGAAAACATAAATAGTGATTGTGATCTGTCATTTTTATGTAAAATTCAAAATAAGAAGTTTGAAAAGTAAACTTCATTTACTTTTACTTTTCTGGAACATGCCTGATACATATAAGAATTAAGATGTCGAAATCGACTGCGGGAAATTCACCAAGCACTTCAATCGTTACAACACGTAAGGCCATTGAAAATTTAAAATAAATTGATTTGGGTGTAAATGTTTCTCACCAGTCCTATTAAGTCCTATTTTACAATATGCGCTTTGTTCTTCTTTTAGCAAAGCAAAGTCAAAATTGGAAATCGAAGCAGTTCAAATTTTTTGGCATTAAGCACGTATACCGATTTGAGAAGGTCATAAGTGTGTTGTCAAATTATTAAAATTATATGAAAAGTGGAAAAATATTCAAAAAACACTCCCAGAGAAAAGATCAAATGCCCAAAAAAGCGGTCGATACTATTCGAATTTAATAGACTTTAAAAAATACTCCTTATGTGATTTTGTATCAGAGAAAACAATGTATTTCTTCAGTCGGTTTAGTTTATCCCTGAAATTTCTAGACTTTGATCCCTCAACTTGGGAAACATCATTTGAATTTCAGGAAGGTTGGACATTCTGAAAGGACTTATTTGTTGTAAATGACACTGCTGAAAGAGGCATTAAATTCATACATGACTAACAGAATATTAACCAATGATGAAGAGGAAAAACAATTTTTGCTTCAGGTTTTTGAGACTTACCGACAGAAATATCCATCCTATAGAAAATCTGATCTAATATTAAATCCATAATTTTAAGAAATATACATTAAAAAAAACCCTTATACTAAAATTCATTAAAAAAAATATGGTAAATATATCCCTCGGCTCAAGTAAAACGTTAAATTTAAATCCTGTAAAAAATAGTAAATTTTTGTAACTGAGTAAATTTCTTTCGAGTGCAGATACAGAAACTAATTTTATTCAAATCAATTAAAATTTGTTCGAAAAAATTATTTAAAACTGTCATTTTGTTCTTTTTACTTTTTGCAAATACATAACAACGACATCGCAAATGAAAAATAGAAGCTATGTCATTTTAAGCAATATTTGTAAAATGTAGACTGAAAGAATTCAAATGACACCAATATTATTAATATCTGATGATGAACTCTAAAATTATTCAATCTTGATTATGACGAATTTTCGCAAAAATGGCCGAGATGCCCAAGTTTAGACGAATATACAATAGGAACCATAAGAGGTATCGAACTAATTCCTTCGCCATGCGATACGCGCGTAAGAGTAGAGTACATACGTCAAATTTCATTAAAATCGGAGATGGTAAAAATATATACTCTTGATTTTGTGTCGAAAATTTTTAAAAAAATTTTCTATAGAGGTATATTGAAGTCGTTTCCGGGTCCATTAAGAGTTATCGGATTCGCTCCAAATTTTACCTAATTAATTTTTAAACATAAAGGAACCAAAATCAGGCCGGCGAACTGGAATCAAAACATTTTGAAATTTCACCATACTAATAAGAACACCTTTAATGTACATATGTATGTATATGATAGGTATATGTTTGTATGCATTTGTGTACATATATGTATGTATGTATGCATACACATACGTACATTTTAGGGAAGGCGCCACAAAATTTTAAAGCTAGCAGATAATGAATTTTTACAAAGTTAATCATCTTTATAATAAAATCATAATATGTAATTGAATATAAAAAACGCGCTGTCGCCAAAAAATGTATTAAAAAAATATTGGATGCATTTGGATTTGTGTATGAATGTATGCTTGTTTAAGCGCCACCTCAAGAAAACAACTAAATAAAAAGAAAAATAATACATTTTTTTGACAAAATGCATACATACACACATACATATGTACATATATATACATGAAAACCAATAAAAACGGCGTCACTTATTTCACCCAATAATGGTGATAACAAAAAAAAAACATGACTTGAGAATCTGTGTGCAATATGAGCATCATAAAAAAATAAATCACAGAGTTCAAAAAATTTTGGCTTCATTTTTTTAAGTGCAACAACAGCTAAAGATATGAATATTTTCGGCTGAATAACAGTGATGCGAAAACAGATTTTTTAAAAGGCCCTAGTTTCCATACAAACATTTAAATAAAATATATCTCGTAATTTAATTGCGGTCTGACCCACGACGTAAAACGATATCGTTTTCTGGATTTCTAGACGTATGTATGTAAGAAAAATAATTTGCATTTCACTAATAACCGATTTTATTTAACTTAATTTTGGTGCCAGAAAAACAAAAACTAAACAAATAAATACCTAAACACAATGGTTAGAAGATCGCAAATCAGTTGTTTTTGGGTATTCAATTTCAGCATTATCGAGTGTTCGAAATCGTGGGTCAGGCCATATAATTGAGTTATACAAATTAATCAAAATATAACTTGAGCAGTCTACACTTAACATTATTATTTTTATGCTCTACGAGTAGTTTACGTTATTATTTGCAATAAATTTAAAATATTCTATTTTCCCGCAGCGCTTGAAAATAAATTCCTGCATAAAGCTCTCATCACCGCCTAGTTCGTAGTTGAATAACCAAATGTTTAAACAAATAGAAAGCCATTAACACTAATAAATATTATCAGAAGAAGATGACATGTGTTTTCTATCAAATGCAACTTTGCTAAAAACAAAGCATCTCTGCGAAAAAACAGTTAAATTCAAATTATAAAGTAAAATACAAATACATACGTATGTATGTTAAATTCAAATTATAATAAAGTAAAATACAAATACATACGTATTACGTATGTATATAGATAAAAAAATATAAGTAATATTACTATTAACAAAAGTTAATATGAATGTAATAAATTTCATGATATACATATTTCATGTGCTTGTTATGACGTTTGTTGCATGGTAATTTTTAGTACCTAACAGACAGTATGAGACCAAAATATTAAATAAAATTTTAGATCATATTATTTTTACAGTCGCATTTCAAGAGGCCAAATTATGGTCATGAAGCGTACCTAATGCCCTGAACAATTTCAACTTACGGAATAATGTCGTATTTATATTATGCAACTTTGTGTCAAACAACACTAAAAATGATAATTGCATGCAACAAAGTTGCATAGTGTACATACGGTACAAGTAATAATAAATGCATTCAATCGAATGCAACACTGCTAAATATGTATTTATTACTTGAAATATTTACTTTTGAAAAAAAAATATAAAATAAATAAAATCGTGCCTACCTGTTTAACTACAATTTACATAAATATGTATGTACATACTTTGTATTTCTTGTCCTTTATAAAATATGTTACTTACATATATACAATAATTTTAGTTAATTTTAATGAAAAATTGCATATAAAACATGAAGATACTTTATCCAAGAGTTATTAGTATAACATTATTTACATACCCTTGTTTTCTTTACATAAAATACACACAGTATTTATTGCAAGTCCTTTTTTGTTAAAAACTTTTTTGCCTTTTTACCATAAAGACACGCATACAATCAGATATTTTGAATTCATTCAATATACGAGATGATGTTGCTTATAATGACGACAGTGATGATGATGATGATGATGTTTTCAAAACAACAACAACTTTTCTTATTTTATCCCTTTTTGTGTGGTACTTGAACTTTTTTTATAAATACTAGTTTATGCTTAGGGAAATAATGTCTAATACAAAGAGCCAAGTCGAATTGTCGTTGCCCTCTTCTGTTTTGCGAGCGGAGCCAATTCGAATGCAGAATTTATAAAAAGAGGCTTAGAAGTTTTTTCCGTTTTATTTTTTCGTATATTTTTTCTTAACGTTATTGTGGTTTTGCGTGTTTTGTTATTATGCTTCAAAACATTAGGCTTTCGTCTCTGTTTTATTTTTATGCCAAGTAAACGACAGACGCCGTTGTTGTTGTTGTTATTGATATTGACTTGTTTTTGCTGTAAACGTGTACTTTTTGTAAAGTTGTTTTGTTAGCCCGGTTGGTTGGTTGGTTGGTTGGTTAGTTGTTTAATTGTATGATTGTTTTGGTCGCCGTCTCGATTTTTTTTATTATTTTGCAGACGGTCGTCGATCCACGCGAATTGTTGGAAAATGTAAAACTGCAAATAAAGAAGGGGAAACAACAAAACATTAAAAATACACGTAAAAACATTGAAATGAAAATTACTATAAAAACATGGCTAGTAAAAAATGGTGCATTTGTATGAATGTTTGAGTATGAAAAAAAAACTTTAAAAAAATCATAAAACTCCAAGAGACAGAGAGAGAGTGAGAGCAAACGTGTGAATGGAAAAAATTATTGCACTGAAAAACCCATAAAAATGCAGTTCTGTTTTACAGTCAAAGGCCGGGAAAATAAAATCTTTACAAGATTAATAAAGTATGTAAATATGTATGTATGTATTTATTACTTAGCGTGAGTTAATTTTTTTTTTTTAATAATTTAGAGTACAAAAGAAAACAATTTAAATTAAATATGAGCGTATTTAACACTAGGGGCTATTTTATTAATGATTTCTTTTTATTTACTTATTACAGCCTTATTTATAAACGAAAGCTCAAGTTAAAGTAGTAGTAGTACAAAATTCGTTCAATAAACCAACTTTACCTTTAATAATCATTTATAAATAATGAACGAAAACCAAATTTGATCATACTTTAACTGCCCTTATGCTTTTTAATAATGAACTTAAGAGCTACAATATTTCGCTAGCCCTAGCATAGTTTATTTTGGATCCTTAAATAGCTTTCCTAGTTTAGAAGTAGGAAGTGTAGTATAAATTTGTGCAACAATAAGGCATCACTTTAGTTTCCGATATTTTCTTATTTTATTATTTTTAGTTTCTTCATTTGAATTTGAAAATGATGATTTGGGTTAATTTAATTTAAATTAATAAAAATAAATACATAAATTCTCTTTGGTGATTTTTTTTCACTACATTCCAGTTTTTCCTACATAAATTTAATAAGAAATTCAGCTTTTGTACGTCGGTCTTGGCCGCGAGTGCATAGAAAAATGTCTGCGGTTGTTGCCTAGTGTAAATGCCGTCCTATACCGTATTTACATATTCAACTTTGTTGCATGCAATTTCCATTTTAAGTGAGTGTTGAAATAGAGATGTATACATTTTCTTTCTCACTGAAAAAAAGGAGTTGCACGCAAGAAACTTACATAGAGGAAATACTTGTATCGATAAGTCCACCTTTATTTTTTTTTTTGTTTTGTTAGTCTTAAGACAATTTTCTGAATTTATATCAAGGCATGATTATTTCTTATTTTGCTTTTTATTTACATACACATGTAAGTTAAACAATAATTTCATAAATAAATAAATTTTTTATGTTAAAATAATAAAGATGAATTAATTTAAATAATAAAGTAGTGGTGTCTTTTGTTTTTAATGGTGGAAGCTTTTTGCTAAACGCAACAACACCGCTTTCCTTTCAGTTGCGGAAATCGAAATCGAACTGTAATGTCAAAAGAGATTAAAGAATGTCACTTATCCACTTAATACCAAATATCTAGTTGTAGGAACAGCTACTCCAAAGCAAAACGAAGGAAAAAATAATTCTGTTGGCCTTAAAAATGTTGAAAAATTTTTATTTGTGTGTGTGAAAACGAACATTTTGAACGTTTCTAAAATACATATTTTTTTTCAATAACTCTTAACCTCTTGGTCTTCAAAAAAGAAGATGATAATAAAAGAACAATGGATAAAATTTATTTCGTTTGGCATCCCAGCATCTACAGCCGCATCAATGCAACAAAGCATCGAGAAAAGTTTCAAACATCCAGAAAGACCAGAATGTTATTTTTTTATAACAAAAAAAAAGAATACAGCAGCTACAATAACAGGAATGTGGTTGAGGTATACAAAAATTCTAAGAATTCTAAACCAGAATATAACGTTCAAATACAAAACGCTCCATGTTGCACACGTAGATACATACGTACAATGAACCGACTCAAGATTTAAAGAAACATAAACGATTTTTCAGAAGATGTTTTTCAATAGCAAACCTGCCTGCATGCCAACTTGCAGCATCATAAACAAAATATGTATGTATGTATATATGTATGTAAAGAAAAAGGAAATAGTAGCAGCGCGTGAAATTTATTTACAAAGTAGTTATTTTTTATTGGCATTAGGGGGCACCGCAAAACAATAAGAACACTGACGGCCATGTCACAGAACCTAATTCCGAAAATTGAATCTTTAGAAAACGAAAAAACCAATTTAACCACTTTTAAAATTCGAAATTGAATTAAAAATTAATTTTTCTACTAAATCTATATATGTATATAAAAAATTGTTGCAAGTGTGTTATAACTTTATAACTCACGACCGGTCAAACCGAATTCGATTAAATTTTTGGGGGGTTCGCACGAAATCGGTCTACGCATTCGTGATGTATGACTTTTCATGACAACATGTGAAAGAAGAAAAGATCTGTTACAATTAAGTATTTATGTACTTAAATTAAATTATTATCAGTCCTATATTTTGATCGGCTGTCTTTAAAACGAGTTTTATACAAAATAAATTCAATTATTTTTTTAAATGTTTTACCTATTGACTATTTTTAATCTATTGACTACACTTTAGGGGGAGCACTGTTAAAGAATATAGTGTGTGGTTTGTTAATGGAATTGAACGTGTAAATACTGATACCTAAAGCAAAGAAATCCACAATATTGTTTATTATTGAATACTCTCCGAGTAAAACATGTACTGCATCATGACACTTACTATACTATGATGACAACAAATAAAATGTTACCTCTTTGACTGGTACTTTTGTATCTACTTTAAAAGTTGGGTGTACTACCATGACATTAGAGCTTGTTCTTGTGGTTGTGAGGTTGTATCTAAAGTATGTAAAACAACAATGTGTATTAAAAATTATAAACATTGGAATTTAAACGGTATTTCTACATTTTCTAAATAGATGAGGAAAAAGCTGTTGGAAGTTCTTTTGAATCTAGAATGGTAAGGAAAAAATTTTGCAATATGTACATATAAATAAGTGTATTTATTTACACACATTCATATGTAGATATATAATGTATATATACGAATAATTAATAATTGATATTTTTAAACAATTTTAAAAAATTTTGCAAAACGAGAACCTTATGGCCTCGCCCAAATGCTAATAGAAGTACGCAACTGCTAAATTTCTGTAAGATGTACATGCACAACCTTATGGCCGCAGTCACGGGACACTCACGCCAGATGCATGGGTCTCCCCTATAATGATTACTGCTCCAGCTTTAATAACGAGGAACAAGAGTAGAATATCGCTCATCTTCTATGCCTCTATCCCGCTCTAGTGGAAGATCCTTCAGTTGCCTCTCCGAGCTTTCAGCAATGAAACTAAGGAATTTAGGTTCCTTTATCGGCAACACAATTAATGGCTCGATTATGGATGGCAACCGAACCTCAGTTGTGTTGCCAGTTGCTGAGATCTGATAGTTTCAGTTGCTATTTAGTGCTTTTCTGGCAACCACAAATCTTCAGTTGCCGGCTGGCAACGCAACTGAAGTTCGGTTGCTATCCATAATCGAGCCATAAGACTTATTGCTAGTATAGACAAAAAAATCTGTAATTTGCGCTGAAAACTTAGCAGCGTCACTATTTCGGGAAAAATAGCAAACAAATATTCTGTTACCCACTTGTAAATAAACTTTTCAGCACTAGAAACAATTGGAATGGGTTTTGAATGCCAATTCCATACAATTTTTTTTTGTAGTCTATTAGCAATATCCCAAATAAGAAAACTATCAGCAATGTCACAGACCTCAATTCCGATCGAAAGCGGTTTCAATTCCGAAAGATGAGTCATACGAAAACAAATAAAATACATTTTGTTTGCAATCAAACCACTTAAAATTAAATTCAAAATGGAATTGACAATGAATTTTTCTACTAACATCATTTGTAGTAAACAAAAAAAAAAGCATAATTTTAGGAGTGTCAGTAAAATATGCGAAGCTTGAAACCATTCCGATCAATATGTGTGACTTTGCCGTTTATTTTAAAAAAGAATAATCGTGTATATTTCGTTTTAAGCGAAAAATAATACAGAATTTATAGATGCCTTTAAATTAAAATTTTAATTCCTCTTTCAATGCTGAATAATTTATATGCTCTGTAAAGTCCAAATAAATTAATTTTATCATAGACATAGAAGGGGGAATTGATACATACATATTACAAAAATCTTAATACATTTTAAATGGAAACGGCACGCGATTAAGAAATGAACACAACACAACACACGAAATATATTAATATTTTTAAACGGGGTGATCTATAATAATTCTATAAGTACGTAAACAATTAATTATAAATTCCCTAAAGTTTTAAAAGAAAACACAGTAAAATACTCAATCACTCCACTACACGTAACACCACATTTAACGTTTAAGTAACAGGATTGCAGAAATATAAATGTTTCTTATAAGATGGGAATAAGCAACAGAAGTATAAACTAATCTAAACACTCGTTAAAATGAAACTAATATTTTTAAACATTTAAAGATGCCAAACAGCCTTAAAAATGAACATAAAAATACTTTAAAAGGGGATACTACTCAATGATATTTGTATTGAAATGCACACATAAATGAGGAGGAGCAGAGCAAAAAAAATAAGCACAATATTGAGACGATGGTGGTGTGGTGTTGGCGTAAGCAGCAAGGCTGGAATAATACATTGAACTGAAAATTATGTATGTATGTATAATCAAGTATGTACACATGTATATTTGCAAAAGATATTCAGGTAAATGGTGTTCGTATGTATTTGTGTATAATCCAAATTCTATGTGATAGACTAGACAGCAGACAGACTAAAAATAATTCTAAAATTTTTGTATTAGCCAGCATCATTATAGTTATCATTTTATATGTTAGTTAGAATGATTCGAAATATGAATTATTCGGAACGAAATGATACATATCGATAATCTCATGTCGAAAGGCCCTAATTGAAATTGAGTTTTTCAGTGAATCGAATACATTTCAATAATGTAAAATGCGGGGGCGGATCAATAAGTCCCATCAAGTACCACCTGTTAATAGACTACTGTCAAATTTTGAGCAAGTGTCACAACCTCGTGTATTTTTCTAAAAATGGAAAGAAGTGAATTTCGAGTGCTCATTAATCATTATTTTTTGCGAAAACCGTCAATCATACCAAGGAAAAGCTCGATAAATACTATGGGGACCCTGCACTATCGATTTCAATGGTACAAAAGTGGTTTACTGAGTTTCGTTGTGGTCGCACAAGTACAAATGACGCTGAACGTTCTGGACGGCCAAATTAGGTCAAGTGCACCCGAAATTGTCGAAAAAAATCAACGATGGTGTTGGCCGATCGAAGAGTAAAATTGCGTGAGATTGTTGATGCCATAGGCATTTCATATGGCAGTGTGGTTTAGATTTTAAATGATCAGCTGGGTTTAAGAAAGTTGTCTGCTAGATGGGTGCCGCGTTTGCTCTCAATTGACCATAAACGTAAACGTTTGACAACTTCAGTCTCAATGGCAAAACTCTATGAATTGGGCTGCGAATTGATACCTCATCCGCCATATTTTCCGGATTTAGCCCCTAGTGACTACTTCCTATTTCCAAACCTAAAGAAATGGCTCGGTGGAAAGATATTTAGCTCCAACGATGAAATTATTGACCAAACAAATGCCTATTTTAAGGACCTCGAAAAAAAGCGATACAAATGACGACACTTGCTCAAAATTTGACAGTAGTCTATTAACAGGTGGTACTTGATGGGAACAGTGTTGCATTTCATATAACTACGAAGGAAGTTCGAAAAGACACCGACTTATTGATCCGCCCTCTTAGCAATTGTAGAATCATAATTGTGTTAAGATCGTTACAGTTTCTATAATGTTTTTTTTTACCCTCTCCTGTAAAGTTAAAATTATTCGAGATAGGACCTTTCTACTTAAGACCAACGATATATAAAGGTTGGGTATATTTGAAAAATTCACCGGGAAAATTTAATCTTTTTAATTTTAAATTCAAATTAAAAAATGTTGAACATCGTTGGAATAAGAATTTGTTTATTATATTGAAGTTAAGCAGCGCAATTTTATATAGGTACCTATCTTTCCTATTGATGTAATTTTTACTTATGCCATTCAAAAAACATGGACTAATTCTGTTTTTAAAGATTTTTAAGCTTATTTACCTAATACCTATGTAATAGAAAGCCCATTTGTTGATTTAGAAGTATTTTTATTTACTGTTAGTTTAATCAGGTTCAATTTTATTTCTACGATGCGGTTTTTACTTTCTACTACTTTAAGCAAAAGTAGATATATGTACATACATACATACATATGTATATAACATACATACATAACTATGTTCTTCATTTAGGTAAAATATCAAATTTTACAAATATATGTATGTATGTAGGTATATTTTTTTCGCAAATTCTTAGTCAAACAATTGGCTGCGAAAGTTCGAAATTCCCTTTCGATCAGCACTACCCACCTGCTGGTGGAGATTAATTCCCGGGGAATTTCATAATTGGCCTGCAAATATATCTTTAATCCTAAAATTTATAAAATATTTTGGATTGCTCAACAAAAGCCACAAAATGCAATTAATAACTCAATATTTCCATTAGTTTTAATACCTATTTCGATTTTATAATCGCTTGAGACGGAAAAAAGTTTTTATAGGTACCTATTATATATGTATGTATGTGTATACCTACACACAGATAGTTACAAACATATTAATAAAAAAGAATATCGCAAAAACTTATTTTCTTTAAAAACCGGAAAAAGCTTTTTGCACGTCTACTTTATTGTTCCTTTTTTTAATTATAACATTATTGACTTTTTTTATCCACACAACTTTGTTTTGCATTCCCAAAATTTTATATTAAACTGGTAGACAATCATTTTCGTCAAGAGAAAAGAACTTACAATAGCATAAACAGCAAATACATACAATAAGGGACTCACTTTTAAACTTAAAAGCAATACAAGAATCTACGCGCCAAATTAAAACAATAAATAAGAATCCACATTGGTGGTACATACACACATACATACATACATATGTACATGCCGGCAACGTCTTTTTTATTTTTCAAAACAAATCTTTGGAAAGTTTGTTTTTAAGACGAAAACAAGAGAACTTTAAAATATCAACGACGAGAAAATCGTAAACAAGTCAATAACATTCAAGGACTATGGGGATCTTTTTCTTTTTCAAAACAACAAAGTTCATTGCTATTAAATGTAGAAAAACAACACAGACGATGGATGATGATCAACAAGAAGAACACCACACAGCCAACATACAATGTTGTTCAAATGAATGTTGAACAATTATCCCCTGCGAGGAGTGGAGTATATAAAAGGTTTTAGTTTCGTTTTTAGAATGAATATCAATCTCAAAAAAAAAAAAAAAATTGTTCCATTTAGTCTCATACACAATAAAAGGAAATCATGTTTTTTTTAGTAGTTTAAATTTAATTTTGCCATGGAGCTCAGCCAGTAGTGAATGGCGCGCACATGGTCGTTGTTGTTGTTTAAGTCACACAACTACTGATTAGGATCTTTTAGAACATATGTACATACATATGCGGACACATACTGCATACATAAGTACATAATATGTTGTGTCCCTTGCATATTTTCTGCTAAAATCTTGTTTATTCTGATTGGTCTTCCGCACACGAGTCTAATTATGCTGGCATAACATGAGAGTTTTTAGGCGAGAGGGGTGAAGAGAGCGGTTTTTCGTTGGAACAAATTTTCAACCAGCCTCATACCCGCACAAGCAGCACAAAACTAATACATACACAAGCCAAACATCAAATGAATACAAAAAACACTAACACACACAAAGCTGAGTACACGTATACATTTTATGCCAGATGAATTAAGCTACGTTCACATTTATCAAATATTTGCCCAAAAAAACGTAACCAATAGTTTTGCTAAGGGATAGTGTCATTTAACACGATTTTTATATTACAAAATAAAATTAATTATTCTACAAAAAAGTATTTTTATAAAGTTTTTAAAAAATTCGAACCCAAAATTAAAAAAATATTGGAATTAAAGGAAATAAATTATTAGTTTTTTTCTTGGTTACGTTTTTTTCGACAAATATTTGATAAATGTGAACGTAGCTTTAGTCTCGTGTGTAAAAAAAAGAACAAAAATTGTGCGGCTTAAAAATTCATCTCGTGTGCGGAAGACCATTGTAAACATTTTTTTTTGTTAGATTTTTACTTAAATCGGGTGATTTTTTTTAAGACTACAATGCATGTACACAGATCCTTAAACATTTTAAGATTCTTCTCGGCAGCTTTTTAACCGATAAAGTCTATTATCAGTTAAATCTATTACTACAATTATTTCTTAATCATCGATAAGAGATATAAAAATACAACTCTGACAATACTGAATAACTACTTTAAAAATAAAATTTTAAAGATAAAATTGTTGAAATTCGATATTCGGTTTAAGCAGTATCCAATAATTTGCAAGCACTAAGTCCCCGTCCAGATTTGCAATTTTATTGGCTGCAATTCTTTAAAATTCTGCTTTGAAATTGCATAAGTGTCCACATTATAAAAATCTAAATTTGCAATTTTTGTATTTACACCACCACAGAAAAATTTATTTTCAATATTTTTAACTTACAAAATTGTATTATACATATTAATTAATTAAGGTATTAATTTAATTTTAGTTTATTTTGTTTTTCATACAATTGAAGAAATACAATAAAACGTCAAATACACAGAATACAGTGCGAATTGCAAGGCAAAAGAGAATTGCCGAGCATATGAAACTATGTACCCCTCCCCAAGCTTCTTGCCGATCTCACCTAAAAAATCAAGAATTGCACTTATCAAATTGCAAGTCTGGACAGGGACTAATTGATATTCTTAATTCCTGCATATGTATATGTAGATGTTTATATGAATAACAACATACCAAATACATACATATTTACATACGTATGTATGTATTTATCAGTGATCTGCAACGGATATAAAACTTTCGAGTGTATCCGATCATATAACCCAAGTTTTGTGATCCAAACGCAATAGATCATTACAACCACTCAGATTTGGCAAAGAACATGATTGTTTGAATGATTGCTACCGCATCGGATCGAAACGAACATGCTCTGATTTAATCAATCTTGTATGAATCTTTAATACGGTGGAAAGAAGGAGCCACATGTGTTGATATAAATCACATCCATACATACAACATGCAATAATATGTTAATGGTATTGTAGTTGTTCCGTATAAGCCGTGTTCAGTGATGCCAACTCTTGCAACATCAAAAGCACTGTGAGCCCATGGAAATAGGGGTAAAAATGAAAAAAATTTTGGGTACAAAAGCACTAAACTAATTTTGTTTTGGGTCTGGTGGATCAAAAGACAGATCTATTGCTTTTTCATGGCTTTTTGTGTGACTTTGTCGCAGTAAATCGCTTTATCGTGCATTTATTTCACCATTACAACAAATCAAATATGCTTTTAGTTCATCTTTTGCTAATCTAAGCCACCTTTTAAAAGCTGGATCATTTTCCCAAGCTTTTCTATATAAGTATTTGTTTTTCGCTCTAAGGGAAAGCCATTGTTAGATGATGAACTTTAACACATATGAACTTTAACATCAATGAAGAACTTACTTTTAATAACTGTTCAGATTGATAATAACCAAGGCACTTTCTTGCTTAAATTTGCACAACAAACAAATCAAAGGATATGTACTAATATTGAAAGTAAGATCAATGCTAAACAAATAAATCATAAAAATTTCTGCACGAATTTAAAATGATGCTTGAGAAATTCTAGTCCCAATTCACACTATGCAAGTCTTTTATTTTTCAGCTTATTAGCCTTTAGGCGAGAGAGACAGGGGGAAAAGAAACGAGTACACCCTTTCATGTACTCATGAAATTCGTTTTGTTTTCATATTCGTAGTGTTAAGTAGGTACACAAACATACATACATACATTCATACAAATGAAGAACAGTTTAAGCAATAAGACGAGTGCTGTGTGAACGCCAATGAGAGTTCAAAGAAGAAATCGTGATAAGTTTTGCAATAAGATAGTGTGAATTCGGACCTAGAATTCAAATTCTTAACAGTTTGCCAGTACTAATCAAAACATACATATGTATATGCAAATAATACGCAGTTGGTTAAAAAAGTATTAGGTGTGTTTAAAGAATAGTAGGAAAATACCTACCTATAAATACCTGCTTTTCAAAAACGGGTATTTAACAAAATTGCGGTTATTGATTAAGTATAAAAGCACCAAAAAATACCCGAAAAGCACCAAAATGACAACGCTGCTTGTTATTGATTGTTTTGGTTCGTGAATGAAAACGATCACGAACAAAACTAACGAAAGTCTGATTAGATTGGCTCGATCATACTTGTTGCAACTCACTGATACATACTTATATACATTTACCTATACATACATATGTATCTAAGGGCCAATAATTCAGTGCTGATTTATATGTCATTTAAGTTTAAATGTTATTTATATACAAAATTGAGTTTTTCACTGCAAAATTAAGTCAACATTAAATAGCCAACATTGTGCATTTAAATACTACATAAGTTTAACGAATTTCCATATGTTTTTGACTGCTTGTTCTTCTTATTTAAAACAAAGCTAATAAAAAAATTTGTGGCTGCTGACAAGTTGCATCCAACTTTCGCTTGTTTTGTCGTTATTATCCTTTTAATCGTTCTGGAGTTTGCTTTTATTCTCTTAAAATAATTTATCAGTTCTTAATTATTCTTAATTTTAGCTAAAATAAAAATATATACCTATGTTTTGCATTTTACTTTATTTGTTCTAGTCAGCTGTTCTGAAGGGAAATTTGTGGGAAATTGTTTATATTACGTTGTGCTACCAAGTTCTCAATACAATTAAATAAGAACAAATAAATACGACTGAAAATCAGAAGTAGCACTTAAATGCAACATAAATTTAAATGAAAATTAGCTGAATGAGTATTTAAATACGAAGTCAATTATTGGCCCTAAATATTTAAGTCATCTGACGCTTTTTAGTTTATCTCAAATATTTGTTCAATAAACACACATACATCCATCCATACATACATATGTATGTATGTATGATTGTAATTATCACGATCTTAAAATCCGTAAATTCTTAAGAAAAATTTTTTTTTAACTTTATTTTAACAAGTTAACAATTTATAGAACCTCATCGAAAGTACTAAAATCTTCAAGATGACTAATATAAACATGAAATTAACGGTCAGGTCAGGGGCCAAATTACCGCATTCGATATCGATCGAAATTTACATTTAAATTGTATTGAAATTTCGATCGATATCGAGTGCCGTAATTTGGCCCCAGGATTCAAACACGATTTAAATAATCTGAAGTCAAAAAAAGTCCATTACGAAAAATATGTACATAAGTACATACTACTTACACAGGAATCATCTGTGTCTATAGCCGCAACATAGGTACATATTTTAATGCAATAATTTGTTTGCTGGGCAGGTGCAGGAACAAAAACAAAGATGTACCTACCTAAATGTAAAATGAAATATGTATGTATGTTGATATGGACTTTAGTATCTACATACATATGTATGTACATAAATATGTATCTTATTTATGCAAATGACAACATACATACATATGTACATACACACATGATTATATCTGAATATGCATATGGATGTCTGTATGTAGCATACCCCATAAAAATGCTAGGATTATAGTAGACACAAAACAATTATCAACAACCAAATAGGAATGTTGTTGGTTGAAAACAAATACAAAAAACTGTACGTAAACAAAACAAAAAATAGTATCTGTTGTGCTCAAAGAGAGAATGCCAATGCTGTTGTGTACATATGAATGAACAATAAACACATTAAACAAGGGAATTGTGAAACGCAAAGAGAATTTTAAGAAAAGGAACCGGCATTGAAAAAGAAAATACACACAGTAAGCAAAATAAATAATGGCTGGTGGTAATGCAGTATCAGACAACAATAACAAAGTCGTGTTTTTTAAGTTCTTTAATGAAAATGAAACAACAAACATCTACATGCATACACACTTCCATACATAATTTCATTATGTGTACAGTACACAACAAAAATACTATAAAAGTACTATGATACGAAACCTATGTGTAGAAAGAAAACACAAAAACAAAATAAGTCAAAATGCAGCCATGTATTAAAATAACAGCCACCAAAATATTAATGGCCATGAGAAGAGAAAACGAGAAATATCAAAACATGTCTTTGAAGCAAAAAACAAGAGAAAGGAATGCTAGCAACAAAGTCTGCAAATTTAAATAAGTCTACAGTCCGTTTATGAAATCAACAGTAAAGAGTATTGAGCACGACAGCAGAAGAGAACATGTTAAATAAACGAAACCTCATTAAAAACAGGAAATGTTTAAAAAAAACAGGAAATCAAATAAAAATTTAGTGCGGTAAGCAGTGTTATCGGATACTAACAGATTTTGTCAATGTGAAGATTACAAATCTCAAGTTCCGATAGATGATTAAACTATGTTTGTATAATATATGTATAAGTTGTTAGGAATCATAGACATTAGGTTATTCCATGGAGATACAAAGGAGAGCACCCAAATCTTTTCCAGTCATTAGATATACATAGGTATCCTCTTATCAAATAAAATTATTCGTGACGTTACTCATTGCAAATGTTCCAAAATTGTGTATGGGGCTAGGTAGGGTTGCCAGAATCAAAATATTTGCCATAACTTGGCATTTAAGCATATGATGCTTGATTTTAGAAATAGAACTTGACAAATTTTAATCTTTGCTTAACTATTCCTTAGTTGAAAATTTGTTTACTTATGGTGTTTTCTTTTCTACAAGAAAATGTACTTTGGTGTTCGTTTCTTAAAAATCTTTTGCTCACTATAAGGGCAGTGTGTTTGATTCTAAAAAATTCGCCCTCAATAATGGTGGCAGGCATTGCACTTTTTGCCCCGTAAAAATCGACTGTGTTGATAGTGCCCTGTAAAACATACATAGCTGTCAGCTGTTGAAAACAGGGCGTGCCACTTTTTCATAAGTTGTGTACAGTTCTAGTGAAATAACCAGCTGCATTATTACAGGGTTGGCAAGACATTTTATACATGTACCGTTCAACAAGGGTGCCATTTTGTGTGTAGAAAAGAAAACACCATTACTTTTATTGATTTTTTGCAATTGCTGTGACTGTGATATTTTACTATTTTTTAGGCATTGGCAGACCAAATTACAAAGTCCAAGACAAATAGGTTTACATACTGGGACCAAACTAATATTTTTCAATAGTAAATGTATGCAGAACATTTCCACCGGTGATCACAATGTCGGGAAATGCCACACAACGTGTGACCACGGGTGGTCACGATGTCCCATAAAGTAAATCCACCAGTACCAGTGACCACGGGTGGTCATTGTCCCAAATCGTCAAAATACAAATGTCCACCGGTGGAGCACATGGGGCACAATGTGTTAAAAGTTAAAAATGAGTAATATTATAATTTTGATTAAGAAAATAAGCTTTTTTGTTGAGCAATATTTTCAAAAATGCTTTAGATTTTGTTCACTAAAATTTGCTGTCCGTTTACATATGTATGTTGGCTCAAATTACCAGTGATTATATAAATTTAGTGTGTTTGCTGGCACGAGTGTGTTGTGTTGGCGCAGGGATAAAACTAAATGTTACCATCAATTGACCTTTAATGCTAAAGAGTTAGATATTCGTTCGATGTAATAAATTGACATACATATATGTATGTATGTATATACTGCTTGAACTTGAAATTGACAGACATCCTAATATCTTGACAATCTAGGTTATTCAAGGCCATCTAGGAAGCCTACTTATAGGTACCTGAGTATTTTTTTATGAATTAGGTATTCACCTAACACGAGTACCTAGTTACTAGATAAAGGCCGTGCTTCACTATCCTACACAATCGTACGATTCATTCACAGGAAAATATTGCAAAAATCTGACCGACTTTAAAAAATCGTTTCAAAATGGTGTTAAAGATGCCACACTATCATACACATCTGATGCCAAAACATATGGTTGACAATAAATACTCCTCTGATCGCATGAAAACTATCATTTTATGAAAATTTTCATAAACTTTTGCAAATCGCACGACTTGCCAAAAGAATCTGTCACACAGTTGCATTTTTAGTCCACACTACCATACATTTTTAGCACACATGTCATATTTGGCATATCGCGCGACTGTGTAGGATAGTGAAGCATGGTCTTTAGTAATTAAGCTCATGCGATTTATCTTGTTGTTTTTATGAAAGCCAATCATTCAACTCTCCAAAACTTTGGAGTTGACAAGAACTAAAAAAGTATTCGATTCGAACAGAGTGTAGTCTAATATAATATAATAAAAGAACAGCTTAGTTTAAAGTGGGCATACATCAGTGATGGAAAATTCAGTACTTCCGTACTAATTTCATAACTTTTTCACAAAAAATACCACAGTACCCCCACGTCATATTTAGTACTTTTTTGTTTTGCTTTGATCCCTGTTTAGAAATCTGCGTTATTTTTATAATCATTGACAACATTGGCTTCAAAACAAGAACACAAATTCGTTATTCATGTTGTTGTTGTGTGTGTTTTATTCAAAAGTTGTTAATGTTATAGGTCCAATTTACACGAGATTAATTTTTTGTTCGCACAACTTTTTTTCTTTCGAAAACACATGAGACTAATTAATCTGGCATAAAATTGTATACATATACAGAGCTTTGTGTGTATTAGTGTATTTTGCATACATTTGTTTTTTTTTTAATGTAGGTACATGTATTGGTTTTGTTCTGCTAATGCGGGGTTGAACCTGGTTGAAAAATTATGCCAACCAAAAACGACTCTCTTCACCGAAAATACCAACATGCTGCCATGTTATGACAGCACAATTAATCTCGTGTAAATTGGACCATTCAAGCAACCAATTCTAATGTGTTTTAACTATGTATGTATGTACATGGTTTTGATATCATGCTACTTTACACATTACTAGTCAATAAACATATATATTTTGCACGCCACTAAGAAATAAAGCTCTTTTTTGTCCTAGAATTTTAAATTAAAATAAACTAGTGATTTAAACTTTCCAAAATATGAAGTCTGCTTCTGCTTAATTTTATTTTCGAATAAAAATATATGTTTCATAAAAAGTACCTCAATGTTGAAAAAAGTACTCTTTTTGTTGACGCACAGTACCTTTTCAATTTTTCATTTTTCTATCACTGGCATACATGTAGTATACTTTTATACTAACTAAAAGCTAACTACAATAGGTTTACCTAATCCAGGTTTTTACAAAAGTACATACCTACAAATTATGTACCTGTATTTATATTGTATCGTGCAACTGTCGTTTATTTATACATCCAAGCTAATAGGTATGTAGGTATGTATGATACAAATTACAAAAAACGTGTGGGTATGTTTGTACTAGAAAGAGCTGATATACTAAGTACCTACCATGTTTCTTTAAAATTGCAAACAGGTGTTAATTAAAATATATAACAACGTACAGTTATTAAATTATTTTATGGCTAAAATAAATTTTAGAAACTTAAAAAAAGTTTTTTCTGCATACATAGTATGTATGTATGTATGTCGGAAGAATACAGAATACCAAAAAAATACACATTAGGTAGACACATACCAACTGTTTTACTGTGCCAATCTGCTTTATTTTTAAATTGCTCATGACCGTAGCCACAGCCAGCAATATAAGTACATACATATGTACATAGTTCGAAGATAACGAAAGGCTCTACAACAAATGGTTTATAACTTAAAAATACCTGTACTTACTACTAATACATACATGTGTATTATGGTAATAACATTTGTTTACATATTTTGCATATTGGTTAGTTCGAACCTCCCGAGCTCTGATTTACATACATATTTATACAAACATTCCATGATCTCTTTAATTTGCTCCTTTTTCGTAGATTGACTCAGGAATTAACTTCATATATTTATATCGCACACTCAATCCTAAACAGACACATTTCAAACTTAAGAAATAGGTATTCAGTAGACAAAACACCGTTGATGCTGTAAAAGAAATAAATAAATACAAGTAAAATGACCAAAGGAAACAGAGATGTTATTCCAGCTAACAAAGGAGGGAATAGAAAATAAACTTTCAAGGTTTATGTTTTAGTGTGCGACATGTAAAAATGGCTTTCACTAGTATCCTCGTTCACGCTGCGTGTTGTTAATGAACGCATAAACTGTCTGTATAACAAATTTATCGAAAAAAGAAAATGTAGAAAAAGCACCAGATTTTAGTGTAGGTATGTTAATGTAAAACATATTGGTAACAAAATAGTACAGATTTTTCTCTCGTTTACCCCTTAAAAAAGTACCTACGTATTTTCAGATAGGTATTTATACCGATTTTGTTAACGGAATTTAAATGTACCTACCTATAATTAGATACAAATAGTAGATCGGTACCTACTAATTTTGTTTGGTATTTTGCTTCTTTTGTAAATAAATAAAAAGTGCAGTTACGACCTTCTGAATTTTATGTGACGCTATGTATGTATGCATGTACATATGTATAAAGAATTCGTCAAAACACGTTTTTCTGACTGCATTTTTCATCTTATATGATGCAAATATTGTTCAGGTTTCCGAAAAATTCCTATACATACATATTATTTATTGTACGTACATATGTACATACATAACTACTAAAAAGTGTTCATTGATATTAATATTACAAAAAAAACATGAATAAATTAGTAAATATGTATATGTAAGTATGTACATAAATGTTTTTTATTATTTATGACGTTTTATGTCTACGTCCGGTCACTGACATGACATCACATGTACGCTCATGCACGCATTGATACACATAAGTATTTGTAAACACGTTGTGTGAAATTATTTGCCAGAAAGCTTACTTGCTGTCTGTGGGTTTGTTTGAAACAACATATTTATAAGCATACTTATACATATGGATTTATGTACATACATACATACATATATTTATTTTTAAGTACGCACATGTACATATGTATCTATATACATATGTATATACTATGCACATTTTGGTTGGCATTTCGACCTACATTTTTCCATGAATTTCAACGATTTACTATACGCAAATCATACACATACTTACATATGTATGTATGAGTAAATTTTTTTTTGTACTTATGCATATGTATGTACATATGTACATACATAGGTACCACACACATTTTTATAATATATAGTATGTAGGTAAGTATATGTATATTTCTTCATGTTTAGTTGTGTTATATATGTAACTACTACTAATCATATTTTTTTTAATAGAAACAAATACATAAGTATGTAGGAATGTATAAATTTTTTTTAATTTCAGACGACATTAGACAAGGGGGGCGATGCTTTGCTCTTCTTAGCTTTAAATAGTTTTACAAGTAAACCGGAAACATCCATTTAAATAACGTAAACTCTTAATATACATCAATACATACATACATAACGGATATACATACATACATATGTATGTATGTGCCTCGCGAAAGTATTCACAAAATGTAATTTTTTCATAAAACCCGGGTCCAAAAAACCTGTATGCGAAAATGTTTAACCTATTTTACAAATTATATGGAATACCTAATAAGTATGTAGCCATTTACGTAGTACCTTAGTTCCTATATTGTTACGGTGACCATATTTTTCGACAAAAAAAAAAGGACACTCAAAATTAAATAAAAAATTATTTGAATTTTTTTTATTAATTTTTTCGACCTTAAGTTGTTAATAATGTGTTATGTTTTTAATTAAAAACATAACACATTATAAAAAATTATTGGTAGGTATAAACTTAATTACATAGATATATTTTATACCAAAAATAAAAATATAATTCAAACAATGTAATATTAGTGACTAGTACAAGTAGTTACATATATACATATGTATGTATGTACTTATTTTAATGTTTAAAACAAAATTATATATGCCTAGAAGTTCATAATTAATTAATCAAAATTAACAAAGAAATTAAATTTAGCCAATAATACAAAAATAAAAAAATTCAATAAATAAAAATAACTAAAAACAATAGTTTGTTTAAGGATTATATATTATTGATTATTTTCTGAAGAATGTCTTTTTTTATTATATTAATGTTATTCGATTAAAACAATTTAAATTCTGCACAGTCCATTTGAAAGCCGACGGAAAATTTGACACATTGAACATATACTTTTCAGTATTGCTTGGCAATTCCTGTCTTAGGTGGTTATAAATTTACATTCTATTGAGTTTAAAATTTCGGTATTTTGAGAAAATAAAACTTTTAATTTTGGAAACTAAAGAAAAACATTAGCCATCAAAAAGAAAGGACAAAAAGGACAATTCAATTGAAAAGAGGACAATTTATTTTGTTTAAATTTAAAATGACGTTGTGTCAAAAAAGTTGAATGTCCTTATTAAAAAAGGACGGATGGTCACCGTATATATGGTTTTTACTTGTTTATTGGAAATATAGTGATGGATAAAAAAAAACATGATTTGTCATTTTTCTACTACTTCAAATAAGATTCACAACCCAACTAAAGTTTGTTGTCAATGTCACAACTCAACTACATACCTACCTATTAGGAAAGTGTTATTATGATTAAACAAATTTTGTTGGAAATCTTAATACCTACCTAGGTAGAAAAATCAACTTCTAATTGTCCAGTTTATTGAAAGACGAGTTAGTTGGAATCCAAAATAAATTAAAATCGAAAAAAAATCCGGATTTTGGCTATTTGAATACTCTTAGTAGTCATACATATTACCTATACATACATTGGAGTTGTAACATAATGGTTAAAATATATTTTTAAGGACTTACAATATCTAATGTATTAGAGCTTTCAGAAGCCTTACGTGGGATTGTACCGCTCTTTGTATTTAAATTTTATACATTTTTAATTTAACATCTCTTACTTCATATTAACTATAAAAACATATTTAGGTAGGTATTGTTGGTAGGTATGTATTTGCTAAATAAAATTAATTTTTGCAGAATTCTAATTGAAGGAGTACGAAATAAGTGTTCTCCGAATTTAATTAAATCAGGGGCCTAATCACCGCATACGATATCGAACAAAATTTATCGAAATTTTTCATTTTGGTATTATCGCATACGATATCGAATGAATTGTATCGTAATTTGACGCATCGTATGCCATAATTTGCTTATTCGACACGTATCGTAATGTTATTCGATACGATAGTTAATACGATATCGTATGCGGTGATTTGACCCCAGAGCTTTACATATTAGATAACTTTAATTTTGAATAAAAACCAGAATATCCTGTTAAGCCGGATGAAAAACTCCTCTAAATATGTACGTAAATTTTCTTTAGGTACGTAGGTAGGTAGGTACATAAATATAACCTAAAATGAATGAAAGAAATCTCATTTTTTGAATAAAACTCTCTTACGAGTTTGTTAACATTGATGTAACGTAATTAATTTTATTATTTTTTATTATAAGTGAATTTAAAAACACATTATGTTTAGGTTTAAAAGCTTTTTTTTATTTTCCCGCAAAAGTAGTAACAATCTCTTGTAAGTTAAATAACGAAAATTCTAGCCCACTACTCTTTTTCTATACGAAATCACTGATAGATATGTATGTAACTATTTAAGGTTATTTCGAATTAAAATTTGCAACAACTATACGCCCCTAAGTTGCAAATGTCGCTTGACATTTCAATGTGGAAAATAACACATCCGCTAATTTAAATGGTATACTCAAGTATTATGAAGATTCCGATAAAAAGCTTACATGTTTGTAGGTATGTGCACAAAGAAAACAAGACCGTAAGCAGAAGGTTAACAAACGGGAAAAGCCATTGCAAAAGCAACGAAAATATGTACATACATACATATGTATATAGGAAAATACTTGTAATACCTAAATATATTTTTCGATATACCACAACAAAGTGCTAAATGAACTAACTAACCTACGCTAATATAATACTCAGTAAGAAATAGTTGAAGCAAACATTCATGTAAAATAAATGGGCAAAAAATATTTATCAAACAAAGGCCAATAAGAAATGAGTGTTAAATAACAAAAAAAAATATAACCGCTTTATAAGAATAAAAACACAAATTGGCAACTCTTGATACAACAGACCACACAAAAATTTTAAAAAGAGCATAACAGTAGTAATGAAACAAAATGAAACTGTATACAGAGAGTTTATTAGAAAATGAGGAGAAATACTATGTAAGAAATAAAACAACAAAACGGAAATGTTAAGAAGGCATTAACCGCTGCATTTTAATTTTTTTTGCTTTGAACTAAAATAAAATCAAATAACGTCAGCAGAGACGACAGTGTAGACTTTATAAAATGATGTTGAGCAAAATTTAGGAAAGAACATTCTAATCAAAGAATGACAAAACAACAACACACATTCTCATATACACAAATTGATGGAAAGGTGGTGGTAGGCATGGATGGCGGCCAGACAGTTTTTTTGGTCAAACATATTCAACAAAAAAAAAGAGATGAAGAACTATGGTGGTGTACACACTTGCAAAATTATAATAATGAATATAAAAAGAGCAGCAGACAATTTTTTCTCACACATGGATAGGGACATATGTATGTGTGCATGTACATATGTACATATGTATGTAGGTGCCGCACATCATTTTTCGTATCTTTCATTATTTAAAGATTTAAAACGAGAAGTAGACTTCGAGTGTTTTTAATATAACACATAAAAAAATGTTTACTTTTTTTCAAGTTTTTTGACCAAATTTATTTTAATGGCTATAACCAGAAGTAAAGTTGATAAAACAGACAAGTTAGCCAGACACATGCATACATCCATCCATACATATGTATGTATGTCATGTTTCGGATCAATGTTTGTATGCATTTAATAACAACAGAAACACAAAGCAAAAGCAGACGTCGGGGCGTTATTTATAACTATGTTGAATTACTTTTTTTAGGATTTCAGTTTTAGAGGAAGTAAGAATGCTAAAACACAAAAAATGGAAGGGTAAGTACAGAAACGGAAAATACTACACAAAAGGAAATACTAAACGGTCTGCTTGTATGACTTAAGTGTGGCTGTATATGTATCTTATTGCCGAATAAATAAAGATACGTATGTATGTACATACATACATATAAGGAACATATTAGTAGAAAATTTACAAAATACATATTTTTAGTTGGAAAAAACTGGTACATACATACATACATAATATTAAATTTTTAGACTTACATTTTTCTCAAACTTAATTTGTTTGCTTGCTTTCACTTAAAACTTTCTTTCACAAGTTCATATTCTGATTTTTTAAAACAATTTTTTTGTTGGAAAATTATTTAATTAAACTTTAGTCATAATTGCGTACATAGTATCATTTCTTTACCATAAAGTCCAATTTATAACTTTTGCATTAAAAATATTAAATGTACACGATTCTTTTAACAATTTTCTTTAAAAATCAATCTTTTTGCAGCAGTTTCATCACTTTTTTAAAGTTTGTCTTTGCTGCTTTATTAATTTTTTCTTTTCTTTAATAAACCGTTCACAAGAAATGTGTATTGAAAAGACATACCAGCAAAAAATAAAAGTAAAGAAAAATTAGAAGAAAAACTACGAATTTACAACAAATTGCGTTATCACCAAACAGAGGACGTGCAGATGTACCAAGCGTTCGATCCAAACGAATTTCAAGCGAACAAATTATTAAAAACCAACCAAAATAATTCTTCGTTTAATTTCGAAATGAAATAATTTTTTACACTCCTCTCTGCAAAATTCGCTCAATTAGAAAATTTCCCCTTAAATGGAGTTGCCATACATTTGTAATTATTCTTATTTCCCAACATTGTAGTTGTTTTGTTAATTACTTGTTCTCAATAGTTCATTGTACTAAAATTTCCTTTAAAAAAATTAATTTACTGGGCGACATCTGCAAGCAGCGGCTGTCTCGCGTATTTTCCCATTGTCTGCTTTCATCTGTGTCTGTTCGTCAGCAATTATTTTGAAAAGCACAAAACCTTAAATAAAACACACTTGTGCCCTTAAAAATGATTTCGTTTGTGCAAATTAATAGGTATTTCATTGCCTTTTATTTACTTCTATTTTTACCACCCTGTTTTTTAAAAACAACTTTATAAAGGAAATCAAAAATTGAGACATAATTTACCATACAAGATATATGTAGATACACATGTACATATGTATGCATGTAGTATATATATATTTACATGTGTCCTTAATACGTATACATACATATACTTATATACTATGTACACAGATACATAACGACTTGCATACATAAGTATTTTAAAAGGATATTGTACTCTTCGTATGAACATACATACATATAAGTACATACATACATACATGCTCAAGAAACTGCAACACGTCGGTCAAGGACACGCCCAGTGCTATTTTATGAACCAAAATAACATTTTGCTTTAATTTGTAATAGATACATATGTACATATGTATATTTACATAGATACATATTTATTCATAAATGTTTTTTTTTATTTAAATAACGGAATGTGGAATGGAATGTGTATCTTTATAACCGTATAAACTAAATATTCTTTATATACATACATACCTATGTAGGTACCAACAAATAATTAAATGAATGATTATCATTAAAGTTGTACAATTTTCCAATACAAAGTTGTGACTCAGTAAGTGGTGTTGCTGAAGTGGTTATTAGTGCGTTGACTACTAAGCAAACAATTACTTGGGGCCTGGGTTCAAATCCTGGCCAGAGCAAGTCAATCAGCATTATTAATTTCTCTAATGTACATATGTATATATGTATGTATGTACATACATTGATGTGGCATTGTATTATTTGTTGTCGGACTATTTAAGTGATAAAGGCATTGTTACTACTGGTCATTGAAACTGTTCCGACAGCAAGATTTGTTACGGATTGGAAATTTTGCACTGAAAAATTAGTAAAAAACGTTACCAAAGGGGGGTGGGGGGGGTATAAAATCTCTGAAAACAGAGTTACGTAATATGTGTACAGCCCTATAGTAATACCCGAACACATATTTTTTCAACTCGATTTTTTTGCTTACATACATACATACATGGTTAGGTTTCGAGGGCCGCCACATCTGAGACGTACATATGTATATCGATAACTTAGAAGGTTACCCGTCAAAATATTATAAGCACCCACGCGATTTCAAAATACATATATACATAAGTCTGTGTTCACACTATCCAAGTCTTATTGCAAAACTTATCACGATTTCTTCTTTGAACTTTCATTGGCGTTCACACAGCACTCGTCTTATTGCTTATTTTGTATGAATGTATGTATGTATGTATACCTACTTAACACTACGAATAAGACAACAAAACGAATTTCATGAGTACATGAGAGGGTGTACTCGTTTCTTTCCCCCCTGTCCCTCTCTCCGAAAAGCTAATAAGCTTAAAAATAAGATTTGCATCGCCTGAACACAGACTAAGTTAGGGTCTTTATATTTTAAGGTAACGATATGTATGTATGTATATACATACTCACATATACATACATATGTGTATTTACATACAAATACAATAAATCAACACTAAAGCTGGATTCACTCATTGTTTCCGAACAAAATTTTTGTCCGGACAAAATTTTTTGTTCTGAAACAATTTTGCAACACGATTCACTCATTTCGAACAATTTGTCTGGAAAATCAAAGCTACCGTATGACATACATGTGTTTTATTAATTTTGCAAAGTGGCAATACAGTGACAGATGAATTTAATTTGGTGTTTTATTTGTCAAACGCACTTATTTTTTATTGTTTAATAAGAAAATTACATGTTAAAAAAAATTAACAAAAGTCAGTTAGTTTTTTTTACTAGCAATTGAGCTTTACTTTATTGTTATTTTACTAGATATAAGTTACTATGTGCTTTTATTATACATACTTATAACATTATGTGGCAGCTCGCTTCAACTTTGGCTGAGAAAATAAAATAGGTGGCAGCTTATTTCAACTTTGTCCGGACAAAATTTAAAATTAAACCAATTCAACCAAAAAATGTTCCGAACAAATTTTGTTCTCTTTTTCTCTCACTCTCAGAAAGAGAAACCTCAAACTTCATATAAAAAAAATTTGTCCGGACAAAAATTTTGTTCCGAAACAATGGGTGAATCCAGCTTAAAGGCCGTGGCGCACTATCCTACACAGTCGCGTGATTTGCAAAATATGACATGTGTGCTAAAAATGTATGGTAGTGTGGACTAAAAATGCAACTGTGTGACAGATTTTTTGGCAAGTCGTGCGATTTGTAAAATTTTATGAAAATTTTCATAAAATGATAGTTTTCATCCGATCAGAGGAGTATTTATTGTCAACCAGATGTTTTGGCATCAGATTTGTTAAGCGACTGAACACGACGAATAAGTTCTTAAAAATGTGTATCTGGCTCACAAGACGAGGCGCGTAAGTGTGGATGGATGGGTTGCGTGTAACGTTAATATTTTAAATGAATGAAAATACATATTGTGTTTATAAATACATACATATGTATGTATGTATGTATGTATGTAAGTATATACATATGTACATATGTAAATTCTACACCCATGATGAGTAAAGTAACGGCATACAAATGGATGAATATTTCAATATGCAAAAACGACTTGCATTGGTTAATAATACTCATTCATACCCATACCCACTCATTCCTCTCTTCGTTATTTTATTGGCATTTTTTTGTATTTGTAGCTGTTCTTTTTTTAGGAAATGCATTGGAATGCATCATGTTATAATGACAATGAGAAAGAAAAAAAATGAAGAATCCCAGAGACATGGTTGTTATTGAGTGTATGTATGTATAGATATGTACATTGTACAATTTAAGACAAAATATCTACGTACATACATACTTATGTGTGTATGCATGTTTAGGAACGGAAGTAGTACTTTATAAATTATTTTGTAGATATTGTAAATTTATTTATTAATTCCATATGAGAATTACTATTGTCCTACTGTTTAATGAAACTCTTAAGAATATGAACATACTTACATACATATGTACATACATTTGCACGTATGTATGCACTTACATATCTACGTAAATAACTAGGCACTACCAGGGTTGCCAGACACGTGGATTGCCAAGTTTTTGTCTAGTTACCAGCTAAAATACAATTTGTTCATTTATTTTTATTTAATTTTTGCAAATATATAATAAAACTATATTTTAATTTTATATGGCTTTTGGTATCTGGCAACCCTAGTTCAGATTCACAATCTTTAATTTGAATTTTTCCGTTACGTAACTACCTATCATGAATCGATGCTATATACATATGTAAGTATGTATGTACATAACTATTATAGTTAAAAATCTAGAAGAAACCGAAAACACATTTGATCTTCTAGTCATATTCTTCCGTTTATTACTTTATACAAAACTAAATATATTGTATGTGCTGCTAAAATTAGTTCTGCACACAAACTGGCACCTGTTGAGAATTTTCCTACTTTTTTGTTCCTAAACCTAGGTAGGTAGCAATTGCAAATAAATCCGCAAAAAGAATGAAGCTTCCAATTTGGCCAATCGTTTTGAAGTTATACGCGCATCCGAACAAACCACAATCCATTGAATATAAAATTAAACAAATTACAATGGTAGGATGTAAAAATTAATTAAGTCAGTGATCCGATTCAGTTATCTCAATTGTATTATATGTATGTACATATTTTCAAAAATATTTCAAAATTTTGTAATACCGATAATAACTTGTGAAAGTTTTCACATCAACAAAATGTAATCAAAATTTTTAGTTCATTACAGATTTTTTCTACATTTTATGGCGTTTTCTTATCTAAAAATAAAATGTTACATATGTATGTATATGTTACATGTGATTTGGCAACATTTTTAAATGTTCCCACGACTTCTAGGAAGTGTTGCATATTTTAAGTTTACAAAAGAACATAAATGGTAGCAAAATAAAGCAAAGAAACAATAACAAAACCAGTGGTTAATATAATGCTGCACTTATGCCCCTTTAATTAAAATGAGTGTTGAACATGTAACATTTTTTTTTCTTTTTAAGGGTAAGATCATGAGAAAAGAACTCGTTACACTTTTAAAATAGCACATATTTTGCAGAAAAGAACAGAAAGATATGTAGAAGGCAGAATAAAATGCAACATATTACTCAGGAAAGAAAACGCCATTAAATAATTGGATCGAAGAAACCTCCTTTGAGATATTTATTTAAAAAATATTTAAAATTTTGTATTTATTTGTTGATTATTGCATCTTACTAACATACTATTTTAGATATGTATGTACATATGTATATACTTAGGTACAATTTCTAATATTTTGCTGAAAGACTTTTTCAAATTCGACAATTTATGCTAGTCTGCGTTCACACATGAAAGTTTTCTTTCATGAAAGTGGAAGTTTGTTGGTGAGAGGGGAGAGAAAATGGTACCCGACACCATTCTTCTCTTCTAACTAACCACTTTCATGAAAGCAAACTTTCACGTGTGAACCCAGACTTAGCTAGGTAGGTATGTAAGTATATTATTTTTTAAGTTTATAATGTTTCTATATATCGAAGGTATGCTTTTCTACATACTTTACATACATACATATGTATGTACATAGTAAAAATATATGTTCAATTCACAAGCTCAGTCGTCTGTCTTATGGTTTAAAAAAAGACGATATTTGTTTATGTGCTTGTGAACAGACAAATTTGTTGTATCGTTATTTTGTCGTATTTTAAATGTCAGTTTAATGTTGTCAATTCATATGAGTAAATAGTTTATGTCAAAAAACAAATTTCTTTTTATCAAATCAAAAAAAAAATGAAAATGAAACCAGGTCTGGGAATTATAATTTGACGCGAAATATAATAACTTTTTTAGCGACAAGCAATTTTGATTAAATTAGTTTGAAAATTAAGTTGAAATGAATCATGTACATATATATTTATCATTAAGAAGAATGTATTTTCTGGTGTTACTTATCACATATATAAAATATTTTTACAAATTAATTTAACAAATAGATTATTCCCAGACCCGGCCTCAATATAACAATTGAAAAACATATAAAATTCAATCGTATAATTATAACACACTTTTGTATGAAAATTACCAACAACAAAAATACAATATTGTATAATTATACGATTAAACACATATGACGTTAATACGAGCTTGTGAATTGAACAATAGATTTTTTAGTTTTTCATATTCTTTGAATGCATTCCCATACGTACCTTTTTGATTCAAACAGTGCTTGTGAGTTAAAATCAGCTACATACATATGCATGTACGTGTGTAGATATCTGTAAGTATTATAGTGATAAAATGGATGTTAGATAATATTCCAACACCGCCTGAGCTAAAGTAGCACCATATTCTATAGCCAGTGAATATGCAGTATCACCATTTTCATTTTCCGTTGACATGTCTGGATCTTTCGCCAATAGTTCATTACAAGTATGGGGATGATTACCAGCAGCGGCATACATCAATGCTGTATTACCTACTACATCCATATGTTTATAATCACATCCCTTTTCCAAAAGCAATCGAACAACTTCATGATGCCCTCCAGCAGCAGCTAAGAGCAATGGTGTAACCATTTCGGGTGCCTGTTCATTTACATCTGAACCGGCTTCAATTAAACTATGTACAGTTGCCAACTGTCCATAATAGCAGGCCCAATGTAATGGGGTAAATCCAAATATATCTTTGGCATCAATGTTTTGTAACTTTTGGAAATTTATTTGTTCTTCAGTTACTTCACCTTGTCCAGCTCTTTCATGAAAAGAAAGTGTTACTTCGATGGGACAAAAAGTAGCCTCTGTATTGCCTCTTTGCAAATTGGTTAAGACGGTTGCGTGTCGTCTATATGGTAAGAAGGCAGATTTGTGTTTGCCCGTTGCTGATGAGGATGTTGGATCATGCAAAAGGCTGGATGAATGTAGAGAATTTGGGGTAGACAATGGTGTTGACGTTGTCGTAGGCGATGGAGTATCGATTTGTCTCAGGGATTCTTGACTTGCCGGTGGAGTGTGTGGTATCATTTTAGTCCTACAATTAATGGAGCGAGTTTAAAAGAAATAAAATTGTGTAATAAGTTTTTACCATTCTCGTCCTGAATATGTACACATTTATTACTAATATATAAATGTAATTAATTTTAAAGTGGAGATCTTGAAAAACTGTTCGTCAAATAACATCAAAATAAGAAAACAATCTATTAAGAATAGCATTTTTAAAGATACATATGTACATACATATGTACATATATTTTTTTTTTATTTTATAAACTAAGAATCTAGCTGTTAAAGCCAAATATGATTCATATTCTGTTTATTTTGAATACTCATAGGGGTTTGTTAATGGTAAACTTTATTTTACTGAAGTTCCTAAAAGTATGCATGTTTTTTTATTGTTTACTACAAATGAAGTTAGTCAATTCTATTTTTTGAATTTTTCTCTGTGACACTGCGGAAAAAATATTTTATATATAGAAATTAAGCCGAATACACGATATGTTTTGTACATCTAACTTGCCCAGTTTGTGATTTATGTACATATGTGTAATTCTGAATGTGTATCAAAATTTTAATTTAACAGACGGTTTATAATATTATTTGCAATTACATCTGACATAAAACCTATCCGTTTACACGGAATACCTATTTACATATTTCTAATTAAGTTTGTCAGAAGTAGGTATTTGCATATTGTGTTTTACATATGCAATGTCATTGAGTCTTTGTGTTGTGAAGTAGAAAATTCGACAAAGGGGCTGTGCACATATTACGTAACGCTGTTTTCAGAGATTTTATACCCCCCCCCCCCCCCCCCTTCGTAACGCTTTTTACTAATTTTTCAGTGCAAAATTTCGAATCCGTAACAAATCTTTAACCCCCCCCCCACCACACTGCGTCGTCGGTCATTCAACTTCAGCAAATTTATTTGTTTTTTAATAGACTAAGTTCATGTATGCAGACTTTTCAAGCATAGTGTACATAATGATACATTTAGGTATTGTAAACTAAATACTTAGGAGATGACTTAATTAACAATTGTTTTGGCGATTTTTATAATGAATTTGGCAAAATAGGTCAAAACATCTGACAACACTTCATTGCACAACAAAAATTACCGGCCGAATACATGAATGTATGCCGGCGACGAACCAAAGTTCTTGTTTTTGTTGTTTTCTTTTCGCTAGTAATTTTTTGTTCAATTTTATTTTCATTCCCTACAATTTTCTCTTCTCTCTCACACAAATTTTTATTTATGTTAATAACAGTTTTCGTAATACTCATCTCACTTTCCCCATTAAACTAAAGAGGAGACTTTTGGCTTGACGTCGGCGTCTACTAAAACATCACCTGCAAACATACTTATACACACGGCACAAAACAACAATAGGCAAAGAATAGAAAACGAAAAATAAGCAAAAAAAAAAATCTTAAAGTAAAATGTGAATGAACTGCAAACGAAAAATGGCATAAAGAATAAAAAAAATTCAATATCTATAAAAAAAATCGCGCACAAATAAAACACGATGAAGAGTACGTAGCAAAAAACGAATCTCCCAACAAAAAGCAAAAAAGTTTACACAAAAATAGCAGGAGTGGCATTTTTACCAGTTTATACACATTTGTATCTAAATATGCAAACACATTCATACATACATACATACCCTGTCGGGCTTCTATGAACTAGTTCTGAGTTAAGTTGACTTTTTGCTAACTATTTTCTACTGACTTCAAATTAACTCAGAACTGATGCAGAGATGGGTAGTCATTTGGTTTTTAATACATCTGACTTCTTCCTGATAAGTATTAAACTAACTTTTTGCTCACTCGAAACTGATGCACATATAAGCAAACATTGAACAACTAAAAATTAAAAGCAAAAAATAAAAGAAGAAAAAGAAACAAAAAAAAAAAAAATAACTATCAATACGACTGTGATTTTGTTTTCAGTTTGATTTGTGGTTTCACAATTAATTTTCAGAAAAATTAATTATTTAAAAATTCAGACCATTGACGGTTTGGAAGAAATTAATAGCAAAATAAAAGAATCAAATCGTGCTGGTTATGTAAGTATTTTGTTACTCTGTTTTGATTGGGTTAACATCGATTAAAAACAAATTCAATTAATTGAAATAAATCTTTTCAGACTCGTTGTATGTAATCTTTACTAAGAGGACAACTTCATAAATCTCTGACAGAGATTTTCTCCGTGGACCTAATTGTCGCCTGTAACGTGGATGGAATCCACGGAAAACTATCGCTGAAAAATTTTAAAAGATTTTTTGATGCTTTAATGGGTAAAGTAACATACATTTATTTTTCTTTCGAACGTGTAATCACAAATTAGTTTTCGTATCATTAATAGATGCTATTCATGCTAATCAAGAAGATAATCCAGAAAAAGCTATAAGAAATGCACTTAAGTTGATAAAGAAGCGACATTTCCAAGCAATTTGCAATACCAAAAAGAAAGAATCCAAAGGAAATAATGACCATCATGAATGAAAAATTTAATTTTAAAATAAATATAATATATAAATTTATAAAAAGATATACATACATATAAAATATGTAAAAAACTGAAGTTCCTTTTATTTTATGTTCCTATTTTATGCCTATGACTGTTGGAATATCATTAATTTTTTTATAATAAAATCATTTTTACTGTAAAATTAATTAAATAATCTTAGTATTATATTGTTAATTAATTAATTAATAAATAAATATATATAAAATCATAAAATATGAGAAAAAAAAATTCTGTTTTTAAATTTTAGCAATTTTACTCAAAGCTAACTTATAAAACCCAATCATTAGTTAGTTAGTTCATAGCTAACTCATAGCGCCCTCCTGATTTATGCGCCACAAACTAACTTATAAACCCCAATCATTAGCTAGTTAGTTCATAGCTAACTCATAGTGACCACTTACTTTATGCGCCACAAACTAACTAATAATAAGCTAACATATGGTTAGCTGAAACTTATGCAGAGTAAGTGAGTACTGACTCGCTCTGATGACATCAAATGTAAAACCTGAATAGCGTTTAACAAAGCAAATGAACTAGTTTTTTAGTCACCTGTGACTCAAATCTGATTGAATATAAGTATGCTTTAAGTTAACTCAAAGCCCGACAGGGTATGTACATACATATGTACTCTCATGTGCATGTATTTTACACATATTGCAGTTATCGTAAAAAAAATATACAGAACAAAGAAATTATCATCTTATTTTTTTATTGATCATCTTATTTTATTTTTTAACAGCTTGCTTTTTTTACTACGCCTTATTCGGAGAATATGGTTTCTTCGTGTAAACAAGAACGAAAGAAAAAATGGCCGCCTTAACATTCCATATACTAAAGGTAACAAAATATGTACATACATATGTATGTATGTAGAAAGTGTGTTTGCCAAAAGGGCGGTGAAGTATTTCCATTGTCGAATTTATGAATTAAACTCTTATTTTTATTATTAACACTTTTTTTCACTTACCCGCTTTGTAGTATTTTATTCACTTTTTCTTTGAGGTGTATAAACTTTTAATTCTTTTTCATTATTTGCGCAGCTTAAAATCCAAAATTTATTTTTGCGCGTATACACAACATACAAGAAGAGGAGAACAATTGGAATTTTTCTGCACACTCAAAATAAGAAATTCTTCTAATTCACCTTTTCCTCGTTGCTTTTCATTTTATTGCAATATGTGCCTATAGGCATGTTGCTTTTAAACACCAATGTTTCCAAAAATATATGTAGTATGTACTGTATAAACAAGATTATTTTAACCATATGGTGAATAGAGTAAAATGTTGCAGACATACAGTGTTGTTTTTAACAACATGCCGTTTTTCTGAGTTGTGGACTTCATTATTAATAAAATGGGGAATTTAATAGAATGTTACTCTTAAAAATGATTTTAATAAAAGTACTATTTTTAATACTTTGTATAGAAAATAATCAAACTCCAAACACATTGCATTGCCAGAAAATATTTCAAATGCTTAGAAATGTGGTTTTATTAGAATACTTTTAGATATGAAAAAAATTTTTTTATATGTAGGTATGTATGTATGTATGTATATGAGAAGTCTTAAATTACATTCTTAAAACTTTTAGTACATTATAGGTACATATATTTACATCATAGCTTGGGAATTTCGATTAGAATTAGAAATCATTACGATTAGAGAAATAAAATAATTTAATCATTAGAATTGAATTTTGATAAAAATTTCAGATTACTAATTGATTAGATTAGAAATAATCAAAAATATAATCACAATTAGTGACGATTAGCATTTCTAATCAAATCTAATCAAAACTAATCAAAAAAATAATTGATTAGATTTCTTGATTATTTTTTATTAGATTTGATTAGATCCACTATTTTTGACGTCGTCAGCACCCGTTGAACGACTATTCTCATTTGCAGGCATCATCAATACTCCAAGACGAAATTCATTGTCAGACTTTTCTTTTGAAAAGTTGGTATTAATGAAGTCTAATGTCAATTTTTTTTGAATTATATAAAAGCAGAATCAGCACACAGCACCGTATGCAATTTTATGATATATTCAAAAACTGTTACATTATGTAAATATTGCAACAAATGTGATAAATAAATATTTTCTTTTCACAAAAATGCTTAAAAATAGTGGATCTAATCAAATCTAATCAAAAATAATCAAGAAATCTAATCAATTATTTTTTTGATTAGTTTTGATTAGATTTGATTAGAAATGCTAATCGTCACTAATTGTGATTATATTTTTGATTATTTCTAATCTAATCAATTAGTAATCGTCTAAAATGGCTAACTAATCATAATTAATCAATTTTTCAGCACAATTAAAATATCTAATCCAATTTAGTAGTGTTTGTTTGGTAATGTGGAACTAACCCATTCTTTATTTAATTGAATTTTCATGAGTACCAGAAATGTTCAAATACGTTTTTTTCTATCGGATTTTTTTTTTAATAATATTTGTTAATATGTATTGAAAACAACTAAATTGAAGTCTAGCAGCCTTCATTAAACTTCCAAACTGAAATTGGTATTTAAAAAATGTTCAGGCAATTTTTAACTTATTAGGTATCAAAAGAAAAACAAATTTCATATAAAATTGAACATTTAGGCCAAAATTTCAAAACCAAAATTAAGACAAAGTTTAGCTATACTCAGATCTTAAAAGGAGTTTTATGTGACAAAGGTATAACATCATATTGATGTACATATTACTTATGAAAAAATATTTAATTTTGTTTTGATACATGTGTACTACTTTTATTAGATATTGATAAGAAATATAATTTGTGAAATGACCTTACATGTATTAGTTTCTAAAGAGTATATAGTCCGTACATATCGGACATTAGAAATGTTTAGTAGAGACAAAATACCGCTCAAGCTGTAGAAGTACTGCAATAAAGATCACAACACGAACAGAGGTATTTTTTCAGTTACATATTTATTTATTTATTTATTACGAATTATGTATACGAATTGATGACCCACAAATTTGGTTTAACCTAGAATAAAAATGATGCGATATAATAGTCTGGACAAATTATTTGCTCGTATATTAATAAGGTAGTGCAGTGCAAAGTACTGTAGAAAGGATATTTTATTTTATACAACCCTGTTATTTGTCATGCCATATATTTAACAGTGCTGCTCTTAAAGGTATTTTTCGTGTGACAAATTTAGTAACACAGTGACGTAAACGGAAAAACAGCTGCCCACTTCGCCTAATTGCTGAAATTTGCATTTCAAACAAATTTTGTTCGGAAAGTCTAAAAGAAAAATAATAAATATTAAAAATGAACATACCAACCGGTATAGTTTCCCATACTAGACAGGTACAAAGTTTGTACAAAAAGGCTCTGCGCAATTTGGAATCCTGGTACGACCGTAGGTAATCTTTATAAAAGACACAATTATTGTGAAAATTAATATTCAATCAACTACGTTATGTAATTTGGAATATTTCATTAAATTAAATAATTCGTTTTACAGAGAAATTTTCCGGTACAGAGCCGTACAACTGCGTCAACGTTTTGAAGAGAACCGTAAGGTAAACGATATGACAAAAGCAGCAAAATTATTGGCTGCTGGAGAACAAGAGTTGTTTAATACCCAGCATTATCAACCAATCAAAAGTATGTACACCCTGAAAAGTTAAAAATTTTTTTACTAAATATTTATCTTAATAGTGGCCAACAGTCCTGGAGGCTGCGCTTTTGAACGTGATGTTGAGCCTCCAGATTGGGTTTTAGATTACTGGCATCCTTTGGAAAAAGCTCAGTACCCTGAGTTCTTTGCCAAACGTGAACAACGCAAGAAGGAATTTGTTGCTTGGTGGGAGAAACAATACGGCAAACCAGATCCCAAAGATTTGCATCATTAAATAGAAATGTTACATGACTAAAATTTGCAAACAAAATAAAATTTCCAAAATCAAATACTTAAAGTTTTCAGTTAGCTTTTTTGTGTAAAAAACACGGAATATTTTTTATTTAATTTTATTAGAAAAAAAAAATATAATAATACATATTAAATTAAAAAGAAAACTTAAATTCTGTTGTACGTAGTAAATTAATTGTAGTTCTGGCAAAATTGATATCAATTTAGTTATAGACAAAAATTACTTCACGATATAAACATAGAATGGTTCAAAATGGGATTGTTAGTGGGTGTTGTTGAGATTTTCAAATAAATTTGCCATTTTATTGTTAGACTTTAAGCTCATTAAAAACACTAAATAATATAACATCTATTCGGCCTCCAAGCGTGGACGCTTTTTACAACTGTTACCAGCTCCGGTAGCCGAACTAGAACCGTCAGTGGCATGCTCACGTTTCTTGGGTAATATCTTTTTATCCCATTGCTGCGTCAAATAACGGAGCAGTACGGAGCGTTTATCCAGAACTATATGTTGTTCAGAGGGATAATCTTCAGTTGGTAAGTAAACAGATGGTCGCTTTTGTGATGTTCGCATTGCATGTTCGGTATTAAATTGTGAGAAATTGTCTGCATTATGGCAGGGTAAACCTTTTATAAAATCGGTTACAGACATCTTTCCCTAAATATTTCACGTTCAAATTAAGCTTTCTACACAGTACAGCTGCTAACAAGATTATTCTGTTTAATTTTAATATATTTATTTTGTAAATATATATATATATATATGTACATATATATATCGTTATGAGGTTTTCAATTTACTTAGAATTCTGTAACTCGATATTAAGGGTCTTATATATTTGCGATTTAATAAACTTTTTTATATTTTCCACAAAAAATTTATGCGTTTTCTATGTTCTTTGTAGCGTTTGACGTTTAAGTAATTGTTTTTGTTGCTATCGAATATTTTCATCATGTTTTGCAAGTGCTGCCATACATTAATGACGAAAATTCTCGATGTGTCAAATCAATAATTAAGGGATCCAAATATTTGACTTTTCGGATTTCACAATGTTCGATTAATCGTGAAGATATTTAAAGTTTTCGAATAACTCGATTACTTCAATTAATTTTCTCCGATGAAATTTTTACTTTTATCATGGTTTACAAAAAGCAACTGTTTTGAATTACATAGCATATAAAACAGTTGTAAAGTCTTTAAATAAACTTAGGACATTGACAGGCTCTCTCTCCATCTAACTCTGTCCTTGACAATGTTGTTTGCGTGAATCCAGGGTATTTGGGCTGATTCTAGGGTTTTTATTAAGGTGTGGAGTTTTCACAAATAAAAAGTTATATAAAATAAAACACTTCCGACTCAAAATTAATTCAAAATCAACAATAAAAATTCATTAGAGATATACATATTATGTATGTACATATACATATTAATTTTAAATTTTTTTTCTATGGGTTAGCTAATCTATATGCATTTTGTTGGTTACTAAATGTAGTCTCATCAGTGAATCATTACACGATGCTTGAAAAATTTTCAAACGCATTTACTTAAGCTTCTTTCAAAAAAAAAAAAAAAAAAAAACGTAACCGCTAGTTTTGCTTAGGTATAGTGTCATTTAACTTTTTTTTATATATAAATGTATATAACTTTATTTACAAAATAATTCATTTACAAAATGTTGCCTCAGCGCCTAAAATGTATTGTTGGTTTTCATATTACCAAATAAAATTTATTATTCTGCAAAAAGGTATTTTTATACAGTTCTTTAAAAATGCGAACCCATAATTTAAAACTATGTTGGAATTAAAAGAAATATATTATTAATATTCCTTTTAGGTCACGTTTTTTTCGAAAAATATTTGATAAATGACAACGTAGCTTTATGAACAAACTCCAAGTAAATGAGAGTTCCCTGACACAATGGTTTAAAAACTTGTACAAACAACACAACTATTAATTTTTGTTCGATATAAAGCTGTTTATTTTACTCACAACCTTTAAACACAAAAAAATTCATATCGTTTAATAATTATTTGTTGTGAGTCTAAATTATCTAGTTGTTTTGAGAGGGATCTCAATTCTCGTGTTAGTTCTATGCAAATCGCTAGATTTTTTAATTTGTTTTTTGACCGTAAAACAATAGTCAAGATTTCAAAAATCTTATAAACTAAATGGGGTGTAAAATCGTTGGGTTTCCTATATTTTACCTGCTGCTGCCATCTTGGTCATATTCCATTTTTTTTTAATAACTTGGCTGCACCCTTTTGTAACAGCAATGTATATACATATATGGTTTCACAGTATAATCGCGCTAAAACAAAGAGGACTCTAATTTTTACAATTAATTATATTAAAGTTGTTTGAATTAATATTATCCAAACAATAGTGTTAAAAACAATATGTGAGTTAATATAAAAAAAATTAGAGCTCTTAATTAAGTGGTAGCAAACAAATATAGCAAGTTTTTTGCAAATTGTACAATTTCAGTACCTCCTAATTTGGAGGTACCATAAACACGATCCACAAATGTGATGGGAACCTCCCCCACAGTAAAGCCATGTTGTCTAGCACGTACTAACATTTCCATTTGAAAGACGTATCCCTTTGAAACGCAACTGGAAATGCACTTTTCCAAAACTGGTTTCTTATACAATCTAAATGATCCGGTTAAGTCAGACGCATTTGGACGCAACAAAAATTGCGACAAAAAATTGGCACCTCGAGAGATTAGCTTGCGCTTGAGATCCCAACCAAACACTCCTCCGGATCCCTGGTAGCGAGTGCCGGAGACAATATCATAGTTGTATTTCGCCTGCAATTCTATAAATTCAGGTATGAATTTGGGCTAAAAAGAGAAGTACATAAAGTAGTTTAAATAATTAGTTTCGCTAAACTCTTACATGATGACTCAAATCGGCATCCATAATGATAATAAAGTTTCCAGTTGCATGCTGAATGCCGTGTATGTATGCTGTTCCCAGACCCAGTTTAGCATTGCGTGGTCTTAAAACAATTTTATCTTTACCGTAGATTTTTTGTAAATCTTCCGCTACGTCCGATGTACCATCTGGACTTCCATCATCTATGATAATTACTTCAAATTTATACCCACTAATAGCGATACTGAATGTTAAAAAGGTCTTGGAAATATTTTGTTCAGTACCTCACCTTTCTTGAAGATATTTCATTATTAACCAAATAATAATAGGTAAATTATCCTTTTCATTATATGTGGGCAATAATATACTGTACTTCTGATCCATTTTTTTAATGATATCAATTGTTAATTTGATTTAGTTAAAAAAAATAGTGTTTTTTTTTTGCAAAACATTGGTAGAAAAAGTGACGTGCCATGAAACAGTACTATCTCAGCTGTTTAATAATGGTAGGGCAGTTTAATTTGTAATCAAAACAGGGGTGTTAGAGTCTGAAAAAGTGTGTTCAAACAGTTTTTAAAAATAACTGCAAATATTATTTAAAAGCTGTATATGAGAAATATCATTTCCTCATACATACGACTTACAACTCTAAAATAAGAATATCCCTGTTTTTAAAAATTGTGCCCTATAAAAACGCATAAGTTAGTTTATAAAACTTGCACTTGCTGAAAATATGCTAATGACAGAGATTTTCTTGACAAAATGTATCTTTAATACTGCGCATGATTTGGTTTCAGATGACAAACTTCCATTTGACACTAATGTGGCTGTCAGTTTTCAATCTTCTATAAAACGGGGTTGTCCAGTAGTTAATATCCTGGTCAGACTTAAAGAAAATTTATTAAAGTAGAACAGTGGAATTAAATTAAGAAAATTTATAAAACGAAATTTGAAAATAAAAAGTCTAAATTGCAAAGATATGTTTAAAGAAAAATATATATATATATGTATGTATATACATACATAGGTATATTAGATTTGTTTTTGTCATCTAGTGTTAAGTGATTAAATAAAATAATACAAAAAGTGATTACTAAAAGAAGAAAAAATAAAAAATCCTTTGCATTAATTTTTTCACATCTTATGTTTTACAATGGCTAAAAAGATTCCTTTCAATGTTGTATTTGCTTCTGGTAAGTCAATTCCTAATATATACTTATATGTATATATATTTTTGGCGTAACTATTTCATAAATAATAAATTATTTTGAATTAATGTGCAGTATATACATACATTTAAGGTCACTCGATTCCTGTCCTACCTTTGCTTTATTTTTATTACAGCACACAAATGTTTGCGTTGTTATTTTGGACATTTATGTGCTTGAGAAATCGATAAATCTTAGTCTATATGAGTTACTATGTTTTCTGATAATAAATGATACTACTTTTATGAGAATATATTTTTGGGTTATTATAGGGTAAGTGCTCCTAAGTTCGGCATGTCCCAGTAGTCGGCAGTTTTCAAATTTAAACTCAAATAACTAAGAATAACAGTGATAATATATAAAAGTAAGAACACATAAGCTTCACAAATACTCCCAGAATTATATATGAGAAAACAAAACTGAGCATATTTGCATAGTTTATTGAGTTCGTTGGCTTTAGTAAGTGACTCTCTTACAACACGTGTGGTAGTGCTTATTTCTTAGTAAAAATTTAGTGGCTAAGCCGACTTTGTAAGGCATGTAAAAACGTCAATTTTAGCAAATTTTAATCGGAAAAGGTTTTAAAAGGCTGAAATCTGCTCAAATAATAGTATTACAGTGTAAATTTTTAAAAAAATTGAATTTATCCGATATATTAAGGGATGCCGGCATTAGGAACAAAAAAAATCGTTAGTTTTCCAGTAGTCGGCATTGGGGTGCCGACTACTGGGAAACAAGCAAATTCTTCCGATTTAACTCAAACTTGAGAAAATTGTTTATTCGTCATTTTGCAAACCATTGTATATATAAAAATTGAGTTTAAAACAAGTTTACCTAGTAGTCGGCATAGTTTTAAATTAGTTATTTTCAACCTGCCGACTACAGGACAATAGCTATCCTAATGTCGGCAGTGGTTTTTTGTACTAGTTTTGTTTAACTATAATGCCAAAAATATGTTGAGATTTATACTAACTAGTCTCAGATATAATTTGAATTAAAATATGAATACCAAAAGAAAAATATTCTATTCTACAAGATGTACTGACTGAAAGAAGGGTAGGCGGCATTTCCATATTAGGGTCCAGTGGTAAATATGGTGTTCCACGTTCAACTTCACAAGACATGTTACAAGTTCGCGTTCTTGAGGGTCCTCGAAGATTCGGCCCACAAACTATTCTATGAAATGCTGAAAAAAATTGTTTAGAAAAATTGTGTAATGATTTGGCGAAATGTAGTTTTCCACTTAAAATGGACGATTTACTGAACACAGTTCAAGAAATTATTAAAAAAGACAAACAAGCCACACCATTTTTAAGCGATCGTCTGGTCAGAAAGTGGTTTTTTAGAAAATGGTTGTCTGAATTGAAAAAAATAAACTACATTTTGGAAGCTATGAGGGACGAAACTAGTGTTTCCATGTGTCCCAAAACTGGAAAAGTACTGTCACCAAAAGGATACTGCAAAGTTTACACCATCCTTTTTATCCGCTTCTTCATACGGTTCTTTCGGATCTTAAAATGGAAGAAACGATTAAGAACGGGTTTCGAAAGTGTGGCCTTTACCTATTTAACCCTGATAGTGCGGATTATACTAAATGTGTTATTAATCGTTAGCCGAATTAGCAAACGGTCTTAAAAATGTTAAAATGTTCAGAGAAACGGATTATGATAAAGACATATAGATTATCAACCTCATGAGCCGTAGCTTACTTGAAATAGGGATTGATTCAATGTAGCTATTAAAGAGATTCGCGCTTTAAAAAATGAAGAAAACATTTAAAATATCGAAATTTTCGGAAACGTTAGAGATTAGTCAGGGACATATATATTTAATGACGATGGAGTTTTGGAAATGGAGAGCATACAAACAATATCACCGGCTCTCTTTTGTGCAACACCAACTTCTTTAAAAACAAAGCAAAGCTAAACATTTCGTGCTCCTCTCCAACCTTACAATTGCCAGCCGAACGCCTCTCACTTAGTTCTTCAATTTGTAGCTCCCTTATAATGTGATCCTATTAGCCCTTCTCCAACATGTAATTTGACCAAAAGTATTAGCTACACAAAGCTAATTAAAAACCCGGAATCATCGATATCAACATTGTTCGAAAATCATCCTTACTTCCCAAAGCAATCAACGTCCTTAAAAATAAAAGCAAAATTATGGCCCTCAGTGCTCTTGCATGTAGGATCCATATACGGATGAAAGAAACTGAAAGAAGCCAAAAATAGAAAAAGGAATCAAGGCAGTCAAATTTAAAATACCAAAGCAGAAATGTAGCACTTATTCTGAAGTGTTGGATTCGGATACCGAAGATGATCAGCTAAGAAATGTTGGGTGTGATACCTCACTCATTGGTATCAACTTAAATGCAGCGAATTCAAAAATATGCAATACGATGACGTTATGGAATTAGAAAGTACCTTCCTATATTTTTTAATAGAATTAGACTCCACGAATGCACAAATTATAGGTATAAAATATCTAGCTTTTACCTTTATTATATCAGTTAAGTACAAACAATGAATTCCAAGGACTGAAATATGCAAAAATATTATTTAGTATTAATATTTTTAATTTTTGGTCGAATATGAATTAATCCTTTGTTCCTGCATGATCTCATAACAAATGTAGAAGCTTAGTTAATTTATTTTATATCAATAACAGTATGATTTCTATCTCAATGTATTGTTTTCTTCACTAAAATTTGATATGCCGACAATAGGAACATGACATGCCGAAAAGTGGAAAATTGGTGCCGACTATAGGCAGATGTGCTCTTTCTTACAAAATCTGTAAATTTCTCAATTTTAGTACAAAAATATTTAAATTTAACATAATTGATCTAAAACAATACAAATTAATGATTTGTATTAAATAGCTACCAATCCAACAGCTTATTCACACGTGCAAAGGCGCTAGATTTAAAAAAAGCAAAAGCCTTAAACTGCCGACTACTGGTACACTTACCCTAGTTTGCTGATCTATGGCAATGTCTTACTGAAATAGTTACTTACTTTCTTAAATAATAATTTAAAGTAAGTTAAACGTGACGGGTGAATTAGTTAAGGAACGGTTCGACCGGCAAATATTTGACGAGCACAATACTTTTTCGTTGATTTTAAAATCTTTAATCAGTTTCTAATATGAAAGAGCTGTTCACATATTATGCAACGCTCTTGGGTGTGTTACGGGCTAAATATTTTATACTGAAGTTTTATTTTAAAAGCGATACGAGTCGAGATTTCAAACTCCAAAACTAGTGCATAACAAATTTTTTCTGAGTCACCTGAAATTGCTAAGTTTTTTATACAAAATTACAATAGAGCTATAATGAAGAAATTTTCGAGGTATAATACTTCTATATAACAAATTATTCATACAACGAATTCATAATAAAGCAAAACTTTTAAAATCTAGTTTATAGCGAAGTATTCTTTAAAACTCCTGTATACAACAAAGTCTTGAATAGTTAATTTTATAACTATTTCTTATTAAAATAGAATTTGGATAAAACACACTAGTTATAACGATTTTTTTTCGTTTTTCTTCATATTCCATTATACAAATGTTTGACTGTTACATATGAAGAGATGGATTTTTTCCAGTTAAATTTTAAGTATTAATCTGCGGTTTCTATAAATTTGTATGAAACCAATTAGTTTTTTTTTGAGTGATTCCCATACAAAATTTCAGCACTAGTCATTTTGCAATATAAAAACCAAGTTAAATGACACTATTACTAAAAAAAATTGGGTTCCTTTTTTTGCACAAATATTTGATAAATGTGAACGTAGCTTTAATTTCTCCAAAGATTTTAAATATTTTCGAAAACAAAATATGTATAAATATAACATTTTATTCGAGAATTAATGTTTTTAAAAATTAAAAAAAAAAAAATTAAACACATTTTATGAACCCAAGGCAAATTCATAACAGGTAAACACGGCTTAATTGGCTTTGAAAAACCACCACTTACTTTGTCAAAAATGTACTGGAAAATGTGTCAACAAAGCTTTTGACAAAAACGCATAAAAATACAAGGGGCGAATCAAGGCGAAAACAACCACCTGGGCTGTCGAGGCTAGGGGCTGTGCACATATTACGTAACGCTGTTTTCAGAGATCTTATACCTTCTCACCGTAACGCTTTTTAATAAATTTTCAGTGCAAAATTTCCAATCCGTAACAAATCTTTATCAATTTTATGTTCTTTATGCGAAAAGAATTAGAATCTGAACTTTAGATAATAGTCCTCTTAAAGTATGTATAATAATTTTTTTTTTTTGGAAAATAGTCAATTATAAAAGGGTTTATTTTTTCATTGAATATCATTTCGATAATAGACTTTAATAATCGTAAAAGATTTTATCACATGAAATTTTCTAAAGGATTAACTAGTTAATATAAATTAACTACAAAAATTTTAATATCTGTAGTAATATTATATTGGTGACGTTGCTGTTTGCTTACGGCTACAAACATAAACACATATACATATTATAACTACTTATTTACCTCTTTGTAAAATCCTAGCTACCTACAAATATTTTGTTTATACACATACATACATACATATATCACACCAATAAATATTTTTATAAAATCTTAGCCTACTAAAATTATTGTACATAGAATAAGCCTGGAATGTTTTTGAAAAAAATAATAAAACAGTCAGTCTAGATTTGGAAGTCAAAACTGATACGACGTCTTTTATTTAAAGTATAGACTACAATTTTCAGAAGTGGGATACGAAAAATTTTCAGTTTTTTTTTCTTTCTACAAGTTGGACAATTACATAAGTACTTATGTACATAAAATAGAAAGTTAAAAGCTGGATAATTCAATAATTTGAAAAAAAAAAGTTTGAAAGGAAATAACAAACAATCAAGAACGAAAAAAAAAAATTTAAAAAAAAAAAAAAAAAATATATATACCTACATACGTTTTAAACAATAAAAGAAAAGGGAAAGACAAAGCCTAGAAAGTTCAAAAATCCAAATGGAAAGTGTGTGTGGTGATAATTATTCAACGGCACGTTTACGCTTATGGCTGCAAAGCCTGGGCATGCTCTCAAATGGTCCGGAAAGTGCATTGATACTAAGATTAAATGGAATATCGGCAGAAGAAAGAGGTGAATGTCCATGTACACAATTAACTGAACAGGAAGGTGAGCTCATTAATTTAGATAATAATGGCGAAGAAAATGAGCTTGGTGGTCAAAGAAAAGAACAAGAGATAGAGGGTGAAATATTGCAAAATGAAAATGATAGTCGCAGAAATGAAAATGATAGTCGCAGAAATGAAAATGATAGTCGCAGAAATGAAAATGATAGTCGCAGAAATGAAAATGATAGTCGCAGAAATGAAAATGATAGTCGCAGAAATGAAGAAAATAATGCAGAAAATCAACAAAATGAGTGTCTACAGAAGAGCAAGAAAAGGTATGAAATTTTTGCAGATTTAATGAAAAGGGAGTTGGATATCATAAAACGTGAACGGGAGCTACTACGTAAGGAGAATGAGTTACTGAAAATGATAGCAGAAAATGAAAAAATACAGCAAAGTGAAAATGTAGAGAAACAAGCCGAAGTTTGCCAAGAAAATAGTGTTGATAACGCGGTTGAAGAAAACGATAGTAAGAAGCCGTGCTCGAGTGTCAATACTAAATTTAACGCATCTTTTGTTGTTTTAAAAGACATGATTCCAGATTACGATGGAACATCGTTCGCTGAAATTTGGATCAACCAGTTCCGCAGCATAAAAAGTCTGTATAAAATTGACGAAAATATTTTGAAAACCTTATTGATATGTAAAATGAAAGGAAAAGCACAATTGTGGCTATATTCCAAACCAAATTTTATCAGCAAATCTTCAAGTGAAATTATAGAAGAAATGGCAGAAATTTTTTGCACGAAGGAGAACAAGCTAATGTTGCGTCGTAGCTTTGAGGCACGAACGTGGAAATATGGAGAGTCATTCATTGACTACTTCAATGATAAAGTTATGATGTCCAACAAAATTGGCATTGACGAAGAGGAGTTAGTAGATCAGATGATCGAAGGTATTCCCGATAATCAACTCAAGACTCAAGCCAAACTACAGTGCTTTACTGATAAGACAAAACTCCTACAGGCGTTTTCGAAAATTGATCTCAAGAGGCCAGTTCAACAATTTCAGAAAGGTGACCAGACCAACGATAGCAGCGAGAAGAAATTAAGATGCTACAATTGCAATTCTTTCGGTCATTACGCTTCTAGCTGTGTAAAACCGAAGCGTCAAATGGGAGCATGTTACGGATGTGGAAGTATGGAGCATAGAATGGCCAATTGTCCAGAGAAGAAAGCTGCTGTACACATTGTTGAAGGCGATGAATATGTAAGGTATTTTAAGTATTCTTTAGATCTTAGTTTTACAGATTCATTTTCTTTAGAATGCCTAATGGATTCTGGTAGCGTCACCAGTTTTGTAAGGAGGAAAAATATTTTGAAATTTATTGATTTAAATAATCTTTTATGTTGTAGCAGTATTTTTCGTGGAATAAATGGAAGTGAATTAAATGTGTACGGAAAATTTAAGTGTTTTGTGAATATTGGGAAGAAGATTGTTGGCCTGGAGATGTTAGTTGTTTCTGATGAGACCACATCGTATGAGTGTGTACTAGGAAGGGATTTTTTGAAAAAGGCTGGTTTTAAATTTATAACATATGATGGGCCAGATGAATTAGATTTTAATGATGATTTTGAGCGAACAATATTGTCTATTGATGTGAGCATTGATAGCAACTTTGATTTGGTTGTAGGAAATAGTATTGATAGTGACGAAAGATACATGTTGAATAGTATATATAGGGATGACTATTTGTTACCTGTGCGTCCATCCAAACCTGGGGTGTATAGTGAAATAAAGCTAAATTTGATTAACGACAGTTGCTTTAACTGTGGACCGAGAAGACTGTCATACGCAGAGAAAGGAGAGTTACAGAAGTTGTTGGATGAATATTTAGAGAAGGGATACATCAGACCGAGTGAGTCAGAGTATGCGTCACCTATTGTTTTGGTTAGAAAGAAAACGGGGGGTTTGAGAATGTGCGTCGACTATAGGACCTTAAACAAAGTTACGACGAAAGATAATTACCCGATTCCTCTGATAGATGATCTATTGGACCGGCTTTCTGGCCGCAGGTTTTTTACGAAACTAGATTTAAAAAACGGCTTTTTCCACGTGTTTGTTCATCCTGAGTCAGTAAAGTATACCTCTTTTGTAACGCCTCTGGGTCAATTCGAGTTCTTGAGGATGCCATTCGGGTTAAGGAATGCTCCTTCAGTATTTCAAAGGTTTGTTAATAAAATTTTTGCTGATATGGTAAGGGATGATAAAGTTGTTATATATTTAGATGATATTATGATTGCAACTGTTACTAAAGATGAACATTTTAAAATATTAAGGGAAGTTTTTATTCGAATGGTTGATAATAATTTGGAACTAAGGATGGATAAATGTGAATTTTTTCAAACTTCTGTTAGGTATCTAGGCTACACGATCGATGGTGACGGTATTAGGGCTGATGAAAGAGGATTAAAGGCGATAAAAGATTTTCCTATACCAGACAAGCAGCATTCTGTTCGAAGTTTTTTAGGTTTATCTTCCTACTTTAGAAGATGTGTTAAAGATTTTTCGATATTGGCGAAACCATTATATGATCTGACGAAAAGGGACAAACAATTTTGTTTCGGTGAGGTTGAATTGAAAGCTTTTGAATTACTTAAAGTAAAACTTATGGAATCACCAGTTCTGGCACTTTATGACCCAAAAGATGAGACTGAACTTCATTGCGATGCGAGCTCTGTTGGGTTTGGAGCTGTTTTATTACAAAGAAAAGAGGATGGAAAATTCCATCCAGTTTTTTATTTTTCAAAGCGAACTACGGACTCTGAATCTAAGTATCATAGCTTTGAACTGGAAACGTTGGCAATAGTTTATGCGCTGCGACGTTTTCGAATATATCTGCAAGGAAAGAAGTTCAAGATTGTAACGGATTGCAATTCTTTGACATTGACGCTGCATAAGAAGGAGCTTAACCCAAGGATCGCAAGGTGGGCATTAGAGCTTCAAAACTTTGAATATGATCTCGAACATCGATCAGGTAGTAGAATGCAACATGTTGATGCGCTTAGTAGGTGCAATAATATACTGACAATTGAAGCGAACACATTTGAGGAGAATTTGATTATTTGTCAGAATAGAGACCAGGGTCTGAAAGATTTGAGACTCAAGCTGCAGAAAACTGAGCACAGCTTGTATGAGATGCGCAATGGGGTATTATACAAGAAGACCAATGATGGTAATTTATTGTTTTATGTTCCAGAAGATATGGAAAATCATGTTTTGTATAAATACCATGACGAGATGGGGCATGTGGGAATAGACAAAATGACAGAACTTATATTAAAAAGCTATTGGTTTCCGAAAGTTAGGGCAAAGGCTGGTAGGCATATTGGTAATTGCGTAAACTGCATTGCATATTCTTCTGGACAAAATAGTAATGAGGGGTTTTTGCATAGCATTCCAAAACCAGAGACTCCGTTTGAAACAGTTCATATCGACCATTTTGGTCCGATAGATAATGGCAGATCACTGAAGCATGTTCTGGTGATAGTCGACGCTTGCACAAAGTTCGTGAGACTGTATCCGACAAGAACTACTAGCACAAAGGAAGCAATTGTGGCGTTGAAGAACTACTTCAGATCGTATAGTCGGCCTAAGTATATTATAAGCGATCGTGGTGCGTGCTTCACTTCAAAAGAATTTTCAGAATTTTTATTAGAGAGTGGAGTAAAACCCATTTTAATTGCTACTGGATCACCACAGGCAAATGGACAGGTGGAAAGAGTAAATAGATCGATTGGTCCTATGCTGGCAAAGTTGGTTGATCCTGAGAAGGGCGTTTTTTGGGATACAGTGTTAGAAAAAGTTGAATATACTCTTAATAATACTGTGCATAGATCTACTGGAGTACATCCGAGCGTAATGTTATTTGGTGTGGGCCAGCGAGGGATGGTTTTGGATCTGCTAAGAGAATGTCTTGTTGATTTAAACGGTAAGCAGAGGGAGGATCTTAGTATGATTAGGTCTAAGGCGGCTGAGAGGCAAAGGGATCTGCAAAAATATAATGAGGAATATGTTAATAAACGTAGGAAGAACCCGATAGTGTACAATAACGGTGACTACGTGATGTTGAAGAATTTTGACTCAACGGCTGGTGTTTCTCGAAAACTTATTCCTAAATTTAAAGGTCCTTATAAAATATCGAAAGTATTAAGGAACGATCGGTATTTAATAGAAGACGTAGATGGATTCCAACAATCGCGTACACCTTATAGGGGTGTTTGGGCGGTTTCCAACATGCGCCCATGGTTTGGTGGTCGTAAATGTTTCTTAAGTTAGCATGAGATACGGTGATCTCATGGTCAGGATGGCCGAGTTGTAGTAATATTATATTGGTGACGTTGCTGTTTGCTTACGGCTACAAACATAAACACATATACATATTATAACTACTTATTTACCTCTTTGTAAAATCCTAGCTACCTACAAATATTTTGTTTATACACATACATACATACATATATCACACCAATAAATATTTTTATAAAATCTTAGCCTACTAAAATTATTGTACATAGAATAAGCCTGGAATGTTTTTGAAAAAAATAATAAAACAGTCAGTCTAGATTTGGAAGTCAAAACTGATACGACGTCTTTTATTTAAAGTATAGACTACATATCTTTATTTTATACACAGTTTTTTACTTAAAACCAATGAAATAATTGAAGCACACAATACTCTGACAACTGAAAAGGCTTTTGGACATTTGCCTTCATTTTTGTAATTTCGAGGATATTCTTTTCCATTTTCCTGATAACGATTCCTATTATTATCACCAGAAATAACATTATCCTTGAAAATTTTAAGAGAAAATAAACCGAAATTACCACGATGTTGTTATCGAGTAATTTTTTTTTTTCAAAACTTACGCCGTTTTTTCGATTCTCAACAACTTTATTCATCTCATGCTCCAGATCATTCTGTAAAGGTTATAAAATAAGTTGATTAGATAATAAAAATTTCATAAAAATAATTTATATAAAACTTGCGTTAAATAAGTCTTGTGCTTTCGTGTTTTGTAATTTAATAAACATGAATACAAATACCACAAGAAATACAAAATGAATTTTCATTTTCTCCACGAAATAAATATGTACTTCCTGATCGATGGAGAATGAAATGTATACTAAAATAATTATTTGAATTAAATCACTTTTGAGAATTTATAAGTTTATGGTACATACATATGTATATACATAAAAACATACATACATATAAACAAGTATTCATATTTAAACTTATTTTTATCAGATGTCTTTTATTTTGTGATTTAGAGCGATATTTTAAATGCGATCGTATTATATGTAACCTGAGTTAATTTTAAGGTTAAATATTTCGCTTCAAAGAGAATGTTTTCTATTTTTTTGTTGAAATTTGGAAGAAATATATTTATTACTACGATACCGTTATTCAAATAAAAATATCGATTATAGCGATAACCTTAGTGATCTTCAATTACACGGAATATAAACACAGAATAAATTGAAAACATTTTTATATTTTGTATAAAAATAGAGCGCGAGAGATTATTGGGGTGTCAAATCAATTTTAATCAGATACGATATTTGTTAATTATTTTTGGCCAAAAAACCGACTTCAATACAAAAGACAAATCGAATAGATTACAAAATTTATTTCTTGTTTAAATAGATAGTGGACTAACATTTCTATGGCATCAATATTTTGGGCGGTGCAAAAAAAAAAAAAAAAATGACGGAATCCAACTGTAAAAACAACAAAAAATAAATTTTGAAAATCGTTTGATAAATTGAAGAGTTATGAGATATTAAATATAGTTTTTGAGGCGGCGTGAGCCAACCTGCTCCGATTTTAGACAAAACTTCAGCAAAACCCCTTAAAAAAAAGAATTATGAAAATCGGTTCATAAATGGAGAAGATATTAAATAATCCACATTATTGGTGCCCCCGATTTACCAAAAAAATTGTGGGACCAAAAAAAAAAAAATTAATAATATTTAAAAATTTAATTTAAGAAAACGAACTTAAGCCGGACGAAAAAAATAAGAAGCAATGGGTTAGAGTTCAGGATATTTTAGAGAGAGGAGGAGACAGGAGCTGCCTGACTAAAAAAATAAGGAGCAATGATTTGGTGCTCTGGATCTTTTATATGAACCCGAGGAACCCGTCAGCTTTATATGTTGTTATCATTGGAAGGGGTGAAGTGACACAAAAAAGATAGTCAGCGACATGCTGGTCCTGGATCGAAATTTAAACTACTTTTTCTGTGATTGTTTCTTTAGTGTTTTTAAAATTCCTGTACTTTGAACTAAATTTTTATTTTTTTATTTGAAAAAAAAAAAAAATGCTACTGTACAGTGAAGGTATTTTGTTACAAATATTTGCTCTAATCAAGTGGTGTGATCTCTTAATCGCTCACGACTCGTGAATATATTAGATCACACCTATTTTCACCAGTCATAGGACATGTACATACTAGTACATTGAAACCATTTCGCCTTCAAGGATTTTAGAAATAACAATAGAAAGGATAAAATGCCTTCAGCTGTAGTTTGCAACCAAACAAAACAAAAAGAACCAATTTTTTTGTTGTGTAAATAGGAAGGAAGGGTTTATATCAATTTAATATAGAGAGCGATAGAGAGAGAGAGAGAAAATCGGTCAATAGCAGAAGTAGGGTGGTTCTTAGGTGCTCACATATGGGTTTTATTGCAATCTTATACATAATATTCACATATGTGACCTTCTCCGCGAAAAGGGACCTAGTGTGTCAAAAAACGGGTTTGGAGTTAAGAGTGGATTAAATGTGATAATGCGTATTTTGAAACTTTAAATGCGTTTTTCTCAAAACTTCATTACACACTAGGAGAAGGCCACATATATAGAAAATATTGTGGTCTTGTTAATTATTTGTCATTTAATTTTTAATTATAAATTCCAATGGTTATGTTATTTTCTGCAATATATGAGTATTTTAAATTTAATCACATACCGTTCAAATTCATTGTACAGTGTTTAAACGGATTTGCACAAAACCACAAAAAACTATTCATACGACAGATATAAATAAAATTAAAACTTCTTACATGCTTCAGCTAAGATATTATTTCAGAATTGCAAACAGTATTGTTTTATTCACAGCTTGTGTGAGAACTTTAAATATTCAATATGAAAATTGCTTTATTTGTATTTCTTGCTGCTGCAGTTTTGATCTTTACTACTTCAGTTCAAGGTTATAAACGTCATGATCGCCATGAATTCCATGATGATCAAAATCGCAGAAACATTTATCGTAATAATGTAAGATTAATTTTAAGCTCTTGCAACTGTTTTTCTCAATAATGTTTTAATATTTTTTAAGGATCGAAACGAACACAATGACGATCTAAATCGCAATAGCATTTATCGTAATAATGTGAGATTAATTTGAAACTTTTGCAGCAGCATGTATTTTTATTTGTTTTTTTTTTCAAGGATCAAGTTTTTGTAACCGCTTATCGTGATCATAAAGTTTACAAAAATCTTGAAAGGGATTCATCAACGGTTGTAGTTAAAGATGCTCATGGCAATGTTCAAGAGTCGAGACGTGTGCGTATTACTAATAAAGAAGCATGAACTAAAATGTGGAAACTTCTGCAGCATCTTTATTAGCTTAAGAGTTGTATTAAAAAGTTTATAAATTACAAAAAAAAAAAAATCTATTTTTAAATTTGCGTAATTATCAAGGACTATCAATAGAACGAGTGAAATACACTGTACAACAAAATCCACTTGTATCTGAATTTTATTTTGAAAGCTTACGCCTGCTCTTTACATTGGAGGGAGCTAAGGGGCTGTGCACATATTACGTAACGCTGTTTTCAGAGATTTTGTGCCCCCCCCCCCCCCCCCCCCCTTTAATACCGCTTTTTACTAATTTTTTAGTGCAAAATTTCCAATCCGTAACAAATCTTTAACAACGGCCCACCTCACGATGTCGATCGATCGATAATGCTGAAATTATAGACGAAAAGCAACTGATTTACGACCTTCCAAACACCCATTTTATTTATTTGTTTAGCTTATGTGCCTCTAAACAAATAATAAGTTAAATAAAATCCGTTATTAGTGGAACGCAAGTTAGTTTTCTTACGTCTAGAAATCCAGCGATCCACATCGTTCGATATCGTGGGCCAGGCCGTTAAATTAGTGTTATTAGAAAAAACTTAATAAGAAATTAAAAAAGAAAACAACAACTGTATTAATGGCCCGAAAAATATCGAACATACACGCAATCGCTATATTTTCTTTAATCCATATGAATTATTTGTAAACTAAAGCAATATTCGTATTTGAATGATATAATTTTTCTATCAAACTCAAAACTTTTTAAACTGTTCAATCTTTGTTGAAAGTATATACAGTGAACTCGCAGAAACGTGAACTAATTTTTACCGAGGGTGTTCACGTTTTCGATTTTGTTCACGTTTTAGATTGCATTTTTTATCACTTTTTTCATTCTCTTTGTCGTTTGTTTTATATTAATATAAAGTAGGTGGTTTTTTACCTCTGAAACATTTTTCGATTCTACTTTTTGTAAGAAAAATAAATAATTTTTAAAAATAAAAAAGGGTTCGTTAATGTTAAATTATTAATTTATTATTAATGAATTTTCTTAAAATTTAATAATATAAAATTTGTTTACTTCACCACAACTTTATTGTTGTTGTATCGGTTGTGTTGCTTTATTTTTTAACAATTACATATATATTTCATATAGTACAGTTTGCAACAAAATTAAAATTCATATCGATAGCTTTCTTTTGTATGATATATTTTATGTAGGACATATTTTTAATTTAAACTAACCTGATCGCATAACGTCATGTGAGCTCTTTTAACACTAATTGCGAATATATAGGTTATTAACCCTGGAATACACATTTTAAGTTGCATCAAGTTGAATTTTAAGATTTGAGTATTTTTACTTACAGTCAAGTTTTAGGAAAAATATTTGTATGTATTCCTTTAAAGGGACTTATTTGTTGATCTTTCTGTACTACTTTTTTCTTACATTATAGAGGTAGAAATTTAAAAATTTCTATATGCATACGTAGGGTCATATATGTATGTATATATACAACTGATATATTGGTTATTGTAATGTTGTAAAGTGAATTGAATACAAAAGATAAACAAACTTTTAAAGTTTTTCATACATTAATACAATTTATTGATTGAATATTTGATTAACTTTCCGTTTGTTTGGTCATATCTCGTTATAAAATAAAATTAAAAGTATTTATATATCCTATTGTGAAAATTTAATGACGATTATGCCAATACCGTATGTACCAACTATCATCGACGTAGGTCAAAAAATGCCCAATATATGGCGATTTATATTTTTGGGGTATATGGGCGGTGCCACGCCCCTTTGTCCAATCAAAACTTCATATAGGCTATATGATTATATGATTATTTCTTCAAGAGTCACAGTAACATGCTGCGAAAATTTCAGGAAGATCGGTCCAAGGGTTTGGCCTCCTATAAAGCACAAACAAACAAACAGACAGACAGACATTCATTTTTATATATGTATATAGATTTTCGAATAAAAAATATCCTGATACCTTTGATATTCTTCCCGTGTGGAGAGGTGGTAGTCTCCCATCGGGCGCGTCCCCAGGTGGCGGATAGGGGTAGAGAAATGTAAATGGCTTATTAATCAACAAACGGTTGATAAGTCAACGACATGACTCGGGTCGGGTCTAATACTACGTGTGCTCAGCACACCAGGGGTACACGTGGTATTATGCCAGGCCGAGGTCCCAGGTGCTTTTAGATCATCCTAACGAAACATGAGGGCACTCGTCTCAAGCAGGCAGCTCATGCTGGTGCTTGGTACGAGTGTGGTCATGAGGGAGAGTCATCTCCCAGCGGCCCCTGAGCAAGACCGGCATTCCATCATGAATGAGTTCTTGCTGAGGGGCTGCTGCACGACGTAGGGTCGACTGTAAATTCACACCCTTAGGTGGTCTTGCGGCAGACCTCGGGTCGTGGGCATGACTCTCCTACACCCTCGTGACGGTGACTAAGACTACCGGACCCGCGGACCAAAACAAATCTACTCCACTTGTAAGTACAAGGTGGCTGGAAGCCGTGCCGAGGTACGCATGGCCAGTAAGTGGTTAAAGAGAACTGGTCCCTAACGGCTCCCCTCCGATGCCAGGGCACGGATCGGTTGTAAAAACTATTTGCCTAATCCATGCACGCCGTCACTGCATGGAGGGTCCAACACCTTACGTGCTTACTCGTGGGAACAAAATTGACAATAAAAATAAACTAAACACAAAAACAAAAACAAACAAACAAAACAATAAACCAGCTGCCCTGTCGCTAGGTAGGGCAAGAGTGCAGCGGAGTGTGTCCAGGGATGAAAGTCCAGGCACCTCCGCGGCTGGTAAAAACCTAGCCACCATTATCAAAACGGGTACGCCGGCTGAGAAATCCTCTGCTGTGCCTCGTGTACCCAAGCAAACATCTGCGGGTGCGCCGGCTGCGGTCAAAGCAGCTGTGCCTAATGCACCAGCAATCAGTGAATCAGAGGGTGCGCCGGCTGTACACGCTCCAGTCGCGCCAACTGCACCCAATACCATCGAAGCGGATACGCCGGTTGTAGCGAAGGCAACTGTGCCTGATGTATCCGCCTCGACAAGTTCACGAGAGAGGAAGTTCTCGTCCCGCAAAGCCATTTCCGAGACTCGGGCCGCTCGACGCTATATCGAGCGGTTGGGCAAAAAAGCGGCGGCGGAACTCACTAGCGCGGAGAAATCCTCGCTAGCTTGGGCTAAGACACATCTGGCTACTGTAGACGGATCTTCTCCTGAGGGCACTGCCAAACCGGCTTCAAGTTTTGGCCCCAAAAGACAAAGATCAGGAGAGGATTCGTCTCAGCAGCAGATGCAGCCACAAAATAAAAAACCAAGACAGGGTGACGGCAAAATCACGAACAGGTCTTACAGCGAGGTTGCAAAAAATCCGCTGATAAGAGCTGTTCTGGATCGCAGCAACAGCGACGGATCAATCGACCATGCTCAATGGGGTTTGATCTGTCAAAAGCTGCTTGACGTCTACCTGCTCAACACCAGCGAGGTCCAAGAAACCTCGCCTCAATTCACGGACGCTGGCTGGGTCCAGGGCCGTGTTAAACTGGTGTCTTGCACGGACGAGAGGTCGGTCACCAAACTTAAGCTAGTGATCGAGTCTCTTGGCGAGGTGTGGCCTGGCGCGAGGTTGGAGCTGGTCCCGGTAAACGAAATTCCTCGTAGACCGAGAGCAGTTGCGACCATTCCGGCAGAGCCGCATGACCCAGAGGCTATCCTAGGCATCTTCCGTCGTGCAAACCCTGACCTACCAACCAGTGATTGGAAGGTGGTCAAGGTTTTTGGGGCGGAAGGTGCACGTAGGAAGGTGATCGTTGTCCTGAATAAGGAGACGTTGCCTCTACTTCGGGACAGACAGGGCCTGGTCTTCTATGGTTTTATGGGAATCAGGCTCAGTGTGTACCGCGGTGATGGCGAACGCGATCCCGACAATGCTAGCGGCCATGTGAAGGAGCTGGCAAAAACAACACCTGACAAGCCAGCCGGTACGGAGGTCATAGGGGACTCCACGGAATCGGTCACTTCAGGATGTTCCCAATCAACAGCCGGTTTGGTTGGGGATCTCCTGGAGGGACTCATTTTTGGAGATGACGAGGACGCACTCCTGAACCCGAGTCAGGGTGATGCCGAGGCAAATGCCGTCTATGACCCCGACACGGACAATGGCGAAAGTGCTACAGGTCAATCTGCAGCACTCTAAGGCAGCATCAGCTGCATTAACCCTCCGCCTTTCAGAAAAAGGGGAGGACATTGTGCTAGTCCAAGAGCCGTGGACCAAAAACGGCAGAATACTTGGACTTAGCACCACTGGCTACAAACTGCTGTATGCAACAAAAACAGGTAACAACGCTAAAAACATTCGATCCTGTATCTTAGCCAAAACAAATCTCAATATCTTCATTCTATCCGATTTTAGTGATGAAGACACTGTAACTGCAGCATGGGAGACAGGAGGATCCACCATATGGATCCTATCCTGCTACATGGCGCATGATCATGCGGACCAACCACCACACAATCTGGTCCACAAAATGGCACACAACGCCAACTTGAAAGGCATACCAATCCTGTTGGGTGCGGACGCTAACGCACATCACCACATCTGGGGTAGCTCAAATACCAACGAAAGGGGTGAGTGTATATTCGACTTCATTATTGATAAAAACTTAGTAGTGCTGAATCAAGGTTCAGAACCAACTTTTGTAGTCTCAAACAGACAAGAAGTACTAGACATTACACTTGCTAGTGCGAGACACGCTCACATAATTAGGAACTGGAGGGTCTCAGCTGACTGCTCCTTTTCTGATCACCGCTATATTGAATTCAATATCAGCTTAAAAACTGGAAGCACCAAGCTTTTCGTTAATAGGCGTAAAACGAACTGGGAGGAACATAAGAATATCCTTACCAACTCAATTGCACATCCTCCAAACATAGAGGAAGTAGCCGATATAGAAATAGCAGTCAATAATCTAACTAATGCTTTTAAGGAAGCAACAAGAATCTCTTGCAAATCTTCCACACAACGCAAAAATAGCAAACCACCTTGGTGGTCTGTCAGCCTAGAAGAGTCTCGCAGGAGCTGCCGCAGACTCTTTAATGGGGCAAAAAGAACAGGTAACTGGGCTCTTTACAAAGCCTCATTGAATAAATTCAAAAATCAGGTTAGAAACGCTAAACGTAAGTCTTGGAAAGATTTCTGCGGAAATGTGGAATCCCTCTCCGACACTAACAGGCTGCGCAAAATTCTGGCCAAACAACCGTCCGTACCTGGATTCATCCAGAAACTAGACGGCAAATGGACTACTAACTCCTTGGAGTCCCTAGAAGCCCTAATGGAAACTCACTTTCCGGGCTGTTCCCCTTTTATGGAGGTACAAAATGCTTCCCCTCCTGCCCGGAGTATGACGAACGTAGCAATAACTACTGACAGACTTCACTGGGCTATTAAAAGCTTCCATCCGTACAAATCACCTGGGCCGGACGGAATCATTCCCGCAGATCTACAACACAATTTAGACCTTGTTACACCCTGGCTGCTCATAATATACAGAGCATGTCTTGACTGGTCCCATATTCCGCAACAATGGACCAAATGCGATGTAATTTTCATCCCAAAAGGGGGAAAAGCATCGCACTCGAAGGCAAAGGACTTTAGACCTATCAGCCTTACATCTTTTCTTTTAAAGACTTTAGAAAGACTGATCGACGTTCATATTAGAACTATAACAATCGACAGTAATCTTTTATCAGCCAATCAACACGCCTACACCAAAGGCAAATCGGTTGAGACGGCGTTACATTCGCTCGTAGGTCACATTGAAGGGTCACTTGAGCATAAGAATTATACTCTAGCGGCCTTCATGGACATTGAGGGCGCCTTTAACAATATCAACTCGGATGCTATTACCCAAGCTCTCACAGAGCTAGGAATAGAGCAGTCACTATGTCAATTCATCAAGAATTTGCTTGAACGCAGAGCCATCACATCTACCATGGGGGAAGCACGTATTACCAGGTACGCCCGCAAGGGCACACCACAAGGTGGTGTCCTATCCCCTCTGCTATGGAATGTGGCATTAAACGTCCTGCTTAGAAAACTGGAGTCCATGTGCGTCAATACTGTTGCATATGCAGATGATGTGGCAGTGACTATCTCGGGCTTCCATCTTGACACAATTAGCTACAGGCTGGAAGATGCACTCAGTGAGGTCTGTAAATGGTGCTCACAGAACGGCCTCAGCGTCAACCCAACCAAAACGGAACTAGTGCTCTTCACTAGAAGATACAAAATTCCCACCTTCACTCTACCCAAAATAAATGGCACCACACTAGCCCTATCGGATAAAGCCAAATTCTTAGGCATTATCCTTGATAATAAATTAACATGGAGAGACAATCTTCATGCTCGTGCAACAAAAGCCGTAGCGGCATTATATGTTTGCAAGAAAGCCATTGGTCCTACCTGGGGCATAAGTCCCAAGGGGATTAATTGGATATTTGAAACGGTCATCAAACCAACTCTTTTCTATGGTGTAACAATCTGGTGGAAAGCACTGGACTTGGCAACAAACCGACAGCGAATTGAGAGAACTCTCCGCTTAATGGCAATCATGATAACTGGTGCCCTTAGAACTACGCCCACAAAGGCCCTTTTTGCTATGCTGGGCTGGCTTCCAGTCGATCTTTTGGCTAGGAAGCTAGCCCTACGCACTGCGGTGCGACTTAGTACAACTGACGCATGGAAATATCGACCATGGGGTCACGCTAGCATTGTAGAGACCATGGGAACTATCCCTGATCTCATCGACTATTGCATTCCAAGACCTTCCTTTTATAGAGCATTTAACTACTCTCTATCGGAGGACCTCCCCCCTACACCGCACGGGGCCCTACGAGTGTTCACGGATGGCTCCAAACGGGGCTCCACGGTTGGCGGGGGTGTCTACATTGAAGAATTCGGGATCAGGATTTCCTTCAGACTCCCGGACGAATGTAGTATCTTACAAGCTGAAATATCCGCCATCAAAAAGGCAACAAACTGGCTACGGTACTATAGGATAACAAATAGAGTTATTCATATCATAACCGACAGCAAACCTGCAATAATAGCAATTTCGGGTGTGTACACAACATCCCTCCTTACCCTGGAATGCAGGAAATCACTTAATACAGTGGCTAATTGTTCTAGTGTTACCCTTATTTGGGTACGGGGACACGGAGAAAACACAGGCAACCTCATCGCTGACAATCTGGCCAGGAGAGGTACAGAGTTAGAGGCCGCTGAAATTGACAATTTCTGTGGTCTTCCGCTCTTGGCCTGCTGGAGGCGAATCGAGAAAGCCCTTATGCAAGAGGCACAAACAAGATGGTTTAATGAACCATCCTGTACCACAGCAAGGACCCTATGGCCTTGCATTGATATCAACAGAACCAAAAATCTGCTGAACTTTCCAAAACCGCAATTGCGCAATCTTGTGGCCACGGTCACGGGACACTGCACCTTCGGAACCCATGCCAGACGCATGGGTCTACCATACAATGAGTATTGCTCCAGCTGCAATGACGAGGAAGAAGAAGAAAGCATCGCACACCTTCTATGCCTCTGCCCAGCTATGGAGGATCACCGCCTCCGCTTTCTAGGCAGCAGATCCTTCAGTACCCTCTCCGAGCTCTCAAATACGGAACTCGGTTGTATTAGCTCCTTCATCAGGAGCAGTGGATGGTTCGCCCAATAGGGGGCTCGACATCCTGGACGTTCTGCAAGACAACTGCTTGCTTTGGTTTTTCCCACCTGTTTCTGCTTTCTACTATTCTCTTGCTCTTCTATGGTCTTCCCTCATCTACTCTTCCTCCGACTCTTCTAATCTCCTTTCCTCCATCACTCGTCTTCACTACAGGTAGCACAATGGGACCATATCAGGACCCAAGTGAGCTGGAATCTAATCTTCCATTTACCAGCAGCCTGCCAACCTAACCTAACCTAACCTTTGATATTCTTCAAGAAATTTCGCTGTTGTGTATTAAATGAAAAAGATGATTCTATTTCACCTTTTCAAATAAATATAGGCTTGACATTTCAGGACTTCTTAACTTGTTGGGGATCTTGTGATAATCGATCTTGAGCTGTACTGGACTGGACCTTTTGTTTTTGCAGTTAGTTTTTACAGTTTTGTAAGTTTCTCTTATGACAACATACATATAAAAAAAAATTATATTTATATCATTTGAAAAGTTTCAAGCAGCCACAAATTGTGCATCGATCTTATTAGATTCCTCAACAATCCGATGTTTTAGAAACTCATATATTTTGACTTCTCCTATGACAAATAAGAAGTAAAATATAAAATTTTATTTTTAAAATCTTGCAAAGTACAGGTAGGATTGTTTGATTGCCATCAATAAATTGAGACTAAAATAAACAATTTTTCGCAACTCGAAAATACAAAATTTCAACAGTTTTATTAAGATTTAAACGTCACTTTCTTGCCGTTGACTTTCAGATTAAAGGTTGAATTTTTAGAATAACCGGCAAATGCAACTGTGCTACCAAGTGCTGCAGCTCCTTTTAAAACTTTCTAAAATTGAAGGAAAACAATCTGTATTAGAGAATTAAAAAAGACCCGACTATTTTCAAAAAATTACTTGAGTCGTTTTGGCCGCAGTGCCACTGGGCTCGGCATAACAAATGCTTATATTCAATGCTAGGACTACAAGACCAACCAACATAAATTTTTTTAAATCCATTTCCAGTGACTCTTTTTTGCAATGGATATCTTGAAAACTATTACTGTGATTTTTTCTTATAAATCTAAAACCTTGTGTTCGTTATTTTATAGCGTTTGAAATGATTAAAATAAATTTTATTAATCATAAAAACTTTGAAAAATCTCAATTATAAATGACGTCATAATATTGCGGTTTTTTATTATTATTTAAAAAATTCCATTCTGCACTACGAGGTGGGTAACATTTTATTCTATGCGCCCGATAACACAGAAACAACTAAATTTTATTTAAAATAAAAATCATGCTCATTTAATTACTTTACATACTTTGTCTCGAAGTAATCTCATACTCCGTTTATACGCAATTCTTATTTGCAAATAAGACTATTTGCAAAAACTTAACTCACTGTTTATACGCAAATAGCATTCAGAAATATTGTTATATATTTTGTAATGACACGCCGTAAATATATAGTCATCTGGTAACATCACACATCTTATTTGCAAATAGCTTGTTATTTGCAAATAGTTTTCGCAACAATTTAAGTTACAATAAAAAAGTAATACGGCAACGCTTTCCACTCTTATTTGCAAATAAGAAGTGCGTATAAGCGGGGTATCACAAAGAAATTTATAAATCACATTTAATAAGTGTGATTGCAACAACATTTAGTGTTGATCGTGTCACCGGATGTTGTTAACTGGAAAGTTACATATGCTAAGATATACAATAAAAAAAAATTTAACCGAAATTTCAGGATCATTATAAAAATTATATAAATTAAAGCTAGTATGTATGTATGTGTGTACGTATGTATGTATGTGAAAAATTATTATTCATATCTCGGCTGGTAGCCCTCTACCACCAGCTCAGAAAAAATTCGACTACAAAAGTAAACAACTTGTTACAAACAAAGGGATCGATTTAAATACATTTCAAAACTGTTGTTACCGTCAAGATCTCAAAACATATTTTAAGCACAACGAATGGATTTCTTGCTCGATATAAAGTCGATTGTCTTAAAATCTGTTACGTAGTATTTTGGTTTTTTCTTATCCGTTTCTCTAGTTGGTAATGCTGCCAACATGTCTATTTTTTAGCTTATTATAGCGATTTAAAATTTATAAGAGATCTTATCACTATTTTTCTCACATTTCCTTTCTTTTGAAAATAAAGTTTTATCCACAGTGCCTGATTATTATTTATGAATGAGTTGGTTGTAAGCAAATAAAAAAATGTAAATAAAATTTGACACATAAAAGAACCAAATAGAAAAAAAAACACTTGACAGCTGGGATACCCCCGAAATCTTTATAAAAATACTTTGGTTCGTTCCGCCAGAACTCCGCCATTTGTACACCGATTTGGAAAATTATTATTTTATATTTCGCCTGTTATTTTGTACGTTTTTTGGTTTTACAATTATTTTCTTTGAAAATTATTCAAATATTTATGTATGTTGTATGTATGTATTTATTCATTAACGTTTTAAATAAAATTAAATAGAAAATCTAGTATAATTTTGAAAATAAAGATATTTAAAATCCATTTATCCCTTATTACCTTTAGGAGAGCTTGGTCTGCTTTGGGGCTTAGTATTGACATTAACATTCATTGTAGAGTTTGCAGCATAGCCGGCTGCAACAATTTTAGGTCCATTTTTAGCAGCGCCCTTCAAAGCACCCTATTAAAAAAGCAAAGGATTACAATGAAAAAGGCAATTACAAATATTTACAGCCTGTCCCCACTACGTCGAACGTTAAAAATTGTTGGAATTCTAAAGGCAACACGATAGATATGCGTTCCAGAAACAATTTATTTTAGGTTTAGAAGTATCGTCCGTCCATTGTCGTGAGACAGGCTGCTGTACTTACTGCAGCAGATTTGGCAGCAGTTTTGGCACCATTGCTGACGGCCTGGCCGGCATCAGCGAAGTTCATATACAAAACCAGGGCTACCATCAAAACTAGGATAAATTTTATAAAATACATTTCGATTTGTTTTCTTCCAAGTCAAAATAGTCCGAGATATAGTTTACAAGATTCGTCACACTTTTCTGTTCGTATGATCTCCACTGTTTCACATTTTATAGGTTTTGAAGTGTGAAGTAAAATTTATAATTAGTTACTACATAAATTTATTATTTAAAAACCGCAAAACTATAAAAAGGTCTTTGTTTTTCTTCAACTCATAATTGTGGTTTGAAGAATTTCTGATTTAATTCGAATAATTTTTTTTTCTTACTTTAAATATTGAAACATCTATTTATGGGAAATTTACTTGCCTTGTCTTGAGATATATTTTGTCCCTTCTAAGCATTTGTTTCAAGTATTTAATATTGTATTAATTAATAATTTTATTAGTTAATAAATTGTGATGCAAAGTTAAATCACCAATCGCAGTATGAAGTGTTATTTATCCCACCATTCCATTTAATTTTAAAAATTATACGTTTTAATGTATTTTATACAATTTGTGATAAAAAATAAAAACAGTAGGCAAATTATATCATTCGATATCGATCGAAATTTCCATTTAAATTTAACATTTGTGTTATTTTTTAAACGTAAAATATGTAACATGTTGCAATTCACATGTAATACTTATGAATTTTTTTTAGATAAGAAAACGCCATTAGGGAAGGCAAAAATTTAATTAAGTAACTGATCATTGTTAGTAAAACTTCTTTAGTAAATATTTTTAACAATTTCATCTTTTCCTATAGTGAAAAAACGTAAAAAATGTATGGTCTCTTCTTGGCAAAATGCGCCCATCATTCGAAGTCTGTTAAAAATTTTTACTTTAATTAATTTTCACAGCTAGACCAATTTATGGTGTTTTCTTTTCTACACACAAAATTTAACATCTTCGCCATATGTTTTACAGGACACTATCAATACTGTCGATTTATATGGCGCATAAAGTGCAATGCCTTACCCCATTAGTGAGGGTGTGATATTTTTAAAATAAAACACTCTACCCAAAGTCATCTTTCTACATAGAGATGTGCAAGATAATTTAGAAATTTTTTCAACATATTGTATTGGATTTCATTAAAAACTCAGATAATACTATTTTGCAAGAATAAAACAACAGAACAATATCAAAATTCAACTTTGTTTTCCTTCCGCCACAAGTTTTTATTACCCGATATGATCGTTTTTGATACGCAGTATCTTATCAACAACTTAATTACGAAATAAATTGAGTTATTGGGTTGTCCTTCTAACGATATATAAAAAAAAACCAAAATGTCTTCAATAAAAAAAAATATGTTCCTAAAAATAAATCATGATTTTATTTTTCAATCTTCCGACATTGTTTTTCTTTCGCAATTTAATATTGAAAATAACACCCAATTTTCACGGTGCTTAAAAAAAACTTTGATTTTTAAAGTCGTCTTAAATTTATGTCAAGATTTTTGAACATGATTTATTTTTCTTGCCGTGTTGATTTTCTAACGTATAATCGGTCAATCTTCTTTGAAAGTAGGAAAAGAATAAAATATAATAAGACAAACTCAAACGAAAGTAAATAATAAAAAAAAATACACGGAAACAAAAATCATGATATTTCTTCTCTAGAAGATATTTAGTCATGGTTTTTAATCACCGTGTGATTTGATATTTTTAAATTTTGGAATAATTTAAATTATTCTGTACAAAAATCAGAGTTTCCTTATTTATGAAAAATATTATTGTTTTATTAAGCTTTTATTAAACGGATTTTGTATGTTATTTACTTTATAAGTCAAAAATATTTTTTTTATAAATAACGTTGTAATACTTTGGCATGTTCTAGTGTCCCGATTTTTACTAAAATACCATCTAATTCTTCTTTTTGGGTGAAGGTGAATTAGGCCTGGACTTGTAACTCACCGATGGTGGATTGGTATTTATATTAATGTCATGCGTTTTATTAGCAGTATAAGCACCAGCAATTATCGGTATCTTGGGTATTTTTTTAGCTCCTTCTACAGCAGCTTTCTGAAAAAAAAAACAAAATTATAATAATTTATTACGTTTCTTAAGTTACTGGAAAAATGACTATAAAATTTACTCCGGCTTTGCTGCCAATTTGTCCTGCATAAGTGATATTTAATAACTGTACACAGCAGATAATCAATACCAGGATAAGTGATTTCAAATCCATTTTATTAAATATGTAGAGATATTATTAATTGAGTTGTTAAATGTTTAATAAGTTCATTAAGAACAGTTGCAGGCAAATTTATAGAATATAAAGCGTAAAGTATAATATTTTCAAAACCACAGAAATTGTTTTTTTAATCGTTGTGATAAGATGCGGTATGCGTAACTAGTTAATGATGTACTTAGTATTTTTCTGAAGGATTTTATAGAAATGTGATGAAAACACCTTATACATGAAATGTAGCGATCACGATATGCCGATTAAAAATTATGAGTTTTAATTATTTTTAAATTGTGGCTTGAAATTTAATCCCGTCTTCAGTCCGCTTTGAAATTAAACTCAGCATTTTACAGCCTTGATTGAATGATTTTTCAAAAAATATATTATTTAAAAATATGCTTAATTTTGTTAATTCTGCGGCTTTCTTGCAGAGCTTCTCAGAAATGGGCCATACGGGTAGTAAGAAATAGGTACTATGAGAAAGGTTGGAGCAAGTTTTTTTTTATTGAAAATAGTGAAATAAAAATTATTTGAATAAATTAAGTTTGATAATGAAAAATTTAGCAAGTTTTACCACCATTAGTTGTGGCCGGTTATAGTGTCAATTCAACTTATACTGTCAATGTCAACACTAAATCAGTCATTGCTTAATCGACGCCCACGCTCATGCGGAACCAAAATTATGCTTCGCACTGTCACAATTTTATATGAAGAAAATTACAAGCGAAATGATTCGTAAGTGCTTTTAAGACCATATTTTAAATTTTTTGTTGCATATTTAAGGCGCATTGAACATTGTTCTTAAGGCATATTTTAGGTTTCCAACTAACAGTCTTTTAAGTTTGTAATAAAAATTTAATTGTTATATTTTATTGTTCTATTAATTGGGCTTTCTGTAAAACTATTTATTTCTTATGGCGTTCTCAAGTAAACTGTTGTTAAATGATAAAAGTAAAACTGCTTAACATCATACAATATTGTGTGTATATATTTTTTAATATTTATTGGCAACTAAATCATTTTATTGCCTACTTTTAATTGCATAACCGATAAAAACCAAAAGTCTGATAACATATTAATACATACTTTTAGGTTGTCATATAAATTATAAAAATGCTGCATACTTTAAGGCATTGATATAAGTCAATACATTGTAGAGTATTGCCTTATATCAAGTTTTTTTTCTTGCCTTTGATGTTTAGGAACTTCTCTGCAGGCCGTCTTAGAATCCTTTGCAAATTATGTAAAGAAAAAAACCCGATACACACAATAAAAACCCAGGCTGTAAGATGTTTTGTCTAAAAAAAGTAAAGTATATTGTAAGATGTAAAAATGTACAAAATATAAAAAACAAAATTTTGTGTGTACTCGTATGTTGCACAAGTTTTATTGGAATAAAGCCAACCAGTTTGTTTTATTTGATTTGATTTTGCTGTACTTTTTCCTCCCCTTTTGTTCTTTTTTTTGTGGTGACAACTTTTATCTTTGATATACATAAAATATTCTTCTCGAAAGATTGAAAAACAACTTGTTTTTCTTGAAAATTGTATGATTAATAACCACTGCTTTAGTAAAAGCAGTCGATTGTTTTCTTTTTTTTTTGTTTATAGAAATTTTTATATAGAGACAATGGTGGTGTTTGTTTTATGCCATTACCTAACGTAATATTTGGATCTATTATGTCCCAAAGATGTCTGGTTTGCAAAGGTCAAACGACATCAAGTCTAGTGCAGAGACATAATTCTTTATTCTAATGAAATTCATAACATATTTAATATTTAATAAAAAAATAAGGTAAGATTTGTAATTGATTTTAATCATTCTGCTATTTTAAAAACGTACATCGTTTGAATTGAAGCGATGGGTTTTGAAGGTTTTTAGCGTCAGGTTCGGGATATATGCTGCAGTAAGGCCGCCATTTCCTTTTCTTTCACACGATGGATTTTGGTGATTTTTAAACGTTCTTTCCCAAATTTATGAAAGCCGCCATTTATCTAGAGTTTCTTACACATCACCAGAATGATAGTCTTGGGCTTGTTTTACTATAAGCTTAATTCTTTGCCTTATGTAAACTCATGGCCGCCATTTTTATCAATAAAAAATATATATAATTATATACATATATATTTATTTTTATATATATATATTATTTTTATGTATATTTATGTATATATATATATATATATATATATATATATATATATATATATATATATATGACAGACAACAGCATTCAATTCGAAACATATTTATTTAATTAAAAAATTAGTCAGTTTTCAACTAATGGCGAAAATGCCAGTATAACCTCAGTAGAAAATATTTTTTCAATTAAAAAATTAATTGAAACATTTTTTCATATATAATAAATCGTTTTCATTTATTATATTTTGATTTAAAATCTATCGATAGAATTGTTTTAAAAGAAAACTAAAATCAATTAATCTTAACGTTAATTCAGTTAAATAGTTAATTAAAAATAAAAATGTTCTTAAATAAACTGATTAATGGAAAAAGATTTAGACAACATTTTTTTTCTGCATAGAAGAGTTTAGTGTACGATTTTAAAAATAACTCTGTTTTCATAAATTCCAAGAGTACTGGAATTTGTTGCAAATATACTGTACTTTCAATAGAAGTATTTTTATCGATATTATTAGTCTTAGAAAAATACTGATGGGGCAAAAATATCTTTGGTTTTTCCCATTGTTATTTTCAAACTTTGCAACCTTGCAATAAATAGTGGTCAACAGTTTGTGGTTAAAAATTTTTCACTTACGCATCAGTCTTAATTTATATATTAAATAATATAGGGTGTGCACAAAAGAAAACATTTAAAAAGGTTAATGTCCCAGCTAAAAATGTTTTTGGTGTATATACACCATATACACCAAATATGATCCTTAAATTTCTTACGTATGAATACATATATATATCATATATAAATATATATATGAATATATGTAAAACATGTATTCTCAATTTTCGGATATAATGATATAATATATCATATAATATATTATGTACGTATAATCTATAAAAAAAAATATTTTAACTGGGTACTTAATTAATATTTCTAAAACTACTATTAATTAATTCTAATAAAAATTTAATTAAAATATCCTAATATCAGTGGTATATTCTTTTTCTTTGCATGTATGTTTTTTTGTCAAAATAACTTAATATTAGCGGCAAGTACTATAGAAAATTTATATTTGATTATTTTTAAAGTTTAATATTTTATATGAAAATATTTTAATTCAACCAATGATTTTAATTTGAAATATATTAGTACATATGTATGAATATTTAACTTTCATGCATGCAAGAACAATAATTCCTAGCTAAATTTGTGCTTAGCAATCTATCGATCGTCAAAATTTATTTGCCCTTACCACCTTCCTTTACTGGAAAAATTACCACTGTGAGAGTTTTCGTTTTGCTTGGATTATTTCTACAGCATCAAAGTTATTTTATCTCTTTCGAGCACTTGTAATTTTCAAGTTATTTGTTGTGCATTATATGCTGCATTTCGTTGTGTGCTAATACCAACTAATCAGTAGATCTTTAACAATGCTTGAAAAGTTTTCAGGAATATCTCGAATAAATTGTTAGGTTATGTAGTTAAGACTACATAAATCAAAACATAAATAAATATGTTGGCATTTTTTGAGGCACCCTTTTGCTTTGGTGCCGCAAAAAGTTGCCGTATATAAGCGTTCGTTTTACTATTTTATTTTATTATACTCTGAGTTATTACTTGAAACGTTTAATAACTTAAAATATTTCATCATGAAATTCCTTAAGAATTTCTTTTTCGCCTTGACAATTTTAGCCATTTCTATGGTTACTATTGATGCCGGTAATCAGATTTCGAAAATCAGTGATGTAAAAGTAAGTTTAGCTTTAAAATTTCAAGTTTTAAAGTAATAGATTTTAATATTAAATTAAAACTTTACAGCAACCTATTGGCACAACAAAAGCTACCAAAAATGGATCGTTACCGAATAAACCTATTAAAAGTAATCGAGGATGAAACCAAATTTTTTGAGTGTTATTTAAAGTTTAAATGAAATAAAAATAAATTTTTAATTTGGCTTTTCAAGTCAAAGAAAATGATTTTTTACAAATAAAGTATAACCATAAAAAAACGTATTTATTTTTTGAACAAAGTAGCTCTTGATGACTCACCACTTATTACACGTTTTCTACCATTCCACCCTCTACAATATGAATCATAAAATTTTTAAAAAATATAAACCAACTTTCCTATTATAGGATATGTGTACGAGGGTCGCTGTATTTAAACTTATGCCTTCACAATTATTAGATTTGTCAATTAGACGATAATGAACCATATCAAACTAAGTTTTTCGCACACCAACTGATATATTTGATTCGAGTAAACATAATTCGTTTGCCCAAATTCCTTACGCAAATAAAACACTCTAACCAGAAAAATATAAATGTGTATATGGGTATGTGAGTGTACATATGTACATATATGAAATTTTTTATCATATTTGTATACGAGAATTGCATCATGATTAATGTGTCTTCATCTCATTTCTATGAGTTTTTATCTTAAATCAAACTTTTTTGGTTTGGTTTTTATTTAAGATCTATTGCTCCTAGTAAAAACTAGGATCATAGTTGTAAAACAAGGAATCTTAATTCAAGTACGTGTAAAGATTGATTTGATGTGAAAGAACTGTATTATGGCACGGGTCAGGTTTAATACTGTACAAAATTAAGTGTAAAGCGCCTGAAAATCTTCTGTACTTGACGGAGCTTGAGCTTGATTTAAGTACAAATGGCGATGTTTAGTAAAGATTTTCTTGCATTGCGGTGATAGGTCACAATAAAATTAGGTACGTATGTAATGCAATGCAGAAAATCAATTAACGAAAAATGAAAAATGGCCCCAAACTTTAGGAAAAATGGCCCCAAACTTAAAAATAAAAAATGAAAAATGGCCCCAAAAAATAGGAAAAATGGCCCCAAAGTTCGTGTTGTTGTTTTCAATACAAAAGTTTGGGGCCATTTTTCATTTTTGGTTTGGGGCCATTTTTCATGGAGCCCTTACATTACATATCCCATTTATACAAGTTTCTTTTGAGTGTGCAACAACATATTCCTCTGAGTCTATTACGATGTTACAACTCAGCTATAATTTAGTTTTACAACATATCTGGTTGTGAATCACAATAAATTTAACAAGTTATAAAAGATGTATGCGAACAGCTGAAAGTTGTGTGGAGTTATAATCCATAATAAAACTTTGGCAAACACACCTTAATTAATAATTCGGTTATGATTAACAATACGGGCATACACAGGTGTATATATTTACAATGTTATTTATAAACGACTGATAAAGCTAAAGCAGCATACATGAAGACCACCACAATAAGTTTAATAGTAGTAAATGTTATCCGTTATTTATTTAACCGATTTAAATATTTCAATAAGTTTTTTCATTGAATCGTAAACATTTTCTTGTTAATGTTTTGAAATCATTAATTATTAATTTTTTTATTTAATAAATTTTAAATAAAAAAATTACATAGTTTAAAAGATAATTATTCTTTTTAATCAAATCAATGCTTTTTGTAATTGAATTTTTTTTAAATTTTTTTCTGTGCAAACCATATAGAAATATTAGATATTTTAATATTTTGAACCAACAATTTGTGGTTTGTTCATTTTTATTCTCACGGTGTAAATAATAACCCTCGTCTATAGATATTTTTATTGAAAATAAACCTCACAATTTATTTAATTTTGTTTGTGGTGTGTAGTAAGCACTCTTTATATAAAATGATTTTTAATTTTATTCTGCATTAGTTTAAGAGAGTTCACAATGAAACTATTAAATCTGTTGTTATTTATTGCCGCTGTATTGTGTGCCCTAACAGGGTGTATTGAAGCTAAGGGTGGCGGCAAAGGACACAATAATGATCATCCAGCTGTACGTAATTTCTAGCATTTGCATTCACAGCGAACTGTTTTTGATTTTAATTGCACAAATCACAAGTCTTACAATAGGTTGTGGCCTGTTCAAATATAAATTGCTGAATTTCTACAATATTTGGTTTGTCTAACTACAATTGTTATTTCTTATTCCTCTTTAATAGGTGCATATAGCTAAACATGCAGTAGGTGCTGGTGTCCAAGAAGGAGTTAGACAATTTGCGTCAAGAATTTAATCGTATTTAAATAAGATTAATAAAAAAACAAGATACGAGTACATACATAAATATTTAAAACATGTATTTTGTAATTAAAGAAATAAAAATTTGACAAGCATTTTAGCAACAGATGATTTAAGTGATGTTAGGAAAGATCTTTAAGCAGTTGAAGTACGTACAAATATTTCGGAAAATTGTAATATTAAAGCAATTATTTTCTCGATTAATCATATAAGTGAGCTTGAGCGCGAGCACGAAGATTTAACATATATCGAAATATACATATGTATGATCGATTTATGAATTAATTTTTTAAAATTAATATTTATCTACTAAAGGGCTGCAACGAGTAACTTTTTTCTTCATATGTGAAACTCGCTGTCGAATACAGTAGATATTTGCTCTGTCGCTCAGAGCACAAGCAGTGAAGAGAAGAGATTGTTTGTTTGACAAATACTAACCAGTTGCAACCGCAAATTAAATGAGTACCGAAAAATATGAACATACAAAACCGTAGCCAACAAAACAGAAGTACCTTAAAAACTATGTTCACTTCATGTGGTACTTCAAGAATTTTTCATGCAATGCTGAAAATTAAAAATTTTAAATTTAAGCCTTTACATCCACATTGGCTAAAAAATTATTCTTACATATGTATGCTTTTTTTCATAAATTCAATTAACATTTTTTGAAAAGGAAAAGATGCCCTATTAAAAAGGTAACCTTTAAAAGTAATTAGTAACTAAGTAACAAAACTCTAAATAAATAATATTATGTATAAACTTGCCTCACTTAATACCATTTTTTTACTACACTCAACAGAAAGAATTTTTTTTTTTTAATTGCCAAACTTCACGTAGTACTGCAAGTACCAAGTGAAGTTTGGCTGTCGCATTATGTTCACCTCGTTCTGTTCATACATGTTGCGAGTATGATAGCAAAACACACAAGCAGTGAACTTACACATGCTAAGTCGAGTAACAACAAGAAGTGACAACAAGTTTTTGGTGTTCTCAAAAATATGAACATTGTTTCTGTAATTCATTTCGAGTAAGTGTTCATGCTTTGGAAGTACACGTGAACTTCTTAGCTACACATATATTTATGCAGCATTCTATTATCTACTTAGTAAATTATTAAATGGATTTCTAATCTAGTTCCTAGGCGCCTTTCAATGGGACTAATTAGTTCTTAGAAAAATTATAGATGCTACATTAGACTTATGTATGTGTAAATTAATAAGAAATTTCAACAACAGTAAAGTTCAGAAAATACCATACAGTTTTTAAATCGGGCGGCGACTTGTTCCCTGCGAAATATTGGCTATCAGATAACTCTTCCATTTGTAAAGCGATTTTCAAAATTTGTTTTTTGTTTAAACGTGTTTGCTTGCAGTTTGGTCAAATAAATTTTTTGAGAAATTGTGGGCAAGTTGTTCCCCTGATATATTCACCCTTATCGGGAATAGGAGGCAAACAGATTATTCATGTGAAATATTTCCAATGAACTAAAAAATAGGGAACAAAATTAGAAAATATTACATTGACACAGCACCCATTCAAAAATTGCAGATCATAATTTAAGGGACAGGGAATACGTTTCACGTGAACTTTTATTCCCGATAAGTGTAATTGATTTCGGGGAACTCCTCCATTTATAAAATGCTTTTCAAAACTAATTTCTGGTTGAACAGGTCTTGCGATTTTTGGTCAAATAAATTTTCTTGGAAATCAAGGGCAAGCTGTTCCCCCGAAATATTGATTTCAGATAAATCCTTCATTTATTAACAAGTTTTCAATATTCATTTATTTTTTGTGGAACGACTTTGCTTACAGTTTCGTTCTATAATATTTTTTTGGAAAATCAGAGGACAATTTGTCGCCTTTGATATATTGATTTTTTATGGACCGATTTAAATATTTTTATTTAATCTCTTGTGGGAGTTAAATAGAAGCTAAATAGGAATTATATTGGGTTCAATTGGTATTTTGTATTAAAGTCGTTATTTTGGAGGACGTATTCAATATTTTTGTAATAAATTAAATACAATAAAAATTCAGTTCTGATTCTTTTTGTTAGTTTTATTAGAATGGAATATTTACATTATTCTCTTAATTTGTTTAAGTCCTTCGTGGGCAGCAGCTTTGAATCCATGTTTGGCTACCGATACCTATATAAGTATGTATGTATATACATATGAAAGAAGGATAATAAATAAAATTGATTAGATTGATTAGCAATATATTTAGAAATAATTTACCAATGGATGATCGTTATTTTGAACGCGCCCCTTATGGCCACCGTCTACTTTATGACCACGACCTCCCTTATGGCCGCCAGCTTCCTTATGAGCACCACTTCCTTTATGGCCACCACCTTTTACCTTATTACCTTTACAATCAATATGCACAGCGAGGAGAGCCAGTACAGTGGCAAGAATTAAAAATATTTTTAAAAGTCTCATGGTGAACTTTTGAATTAATATACATAAATTAATTATAAGTTTTACATACTGGTACATGAATATTTTGATTAATTTCAAATAGTTTTATTATATGCACCACAAACTAAATTAAATCAATTGTGGGTTTATTTTACCAATAAATCTGCGGTTTTATATGCACATACATACATATGTATAAAGGGTGGGCAAATTTGAGATTCGGAAGTAAATTGGCTGTCAATTGTTGAAATGTCAAGAATTGAGCTGTCATCCTTTGACATTTATTTAGTAAAAAGTTGGGAAATTTTAACAATGGAACGCTACACTCTTGAAAAAAAATTTAAATGTAAAAATTTACTATCATGAGAAATTCAATAGCATGAGAAATATCCTGTTCGAGTAATTTCTCGATTTGGCGATGTCAATTGGCCCCCTCGTTCTTGTGATTTATCGCCGCTGGGCGATTTGCAAAACCGGGCTTATGTGAACAGACCACAAACAAATGATGCTCTGAAAGATGAAATTAAATGGTTAAATATGGTTAAAATTTTTTGTGAAACGAGCGGACGTCCGCCGAAGTTCTAGAGGTGGACATTTGCACGACATCATATTCCATTATTAATTCCCATGTTTCTACTTTGCATTGGTATTAAAAAAACTGAATTTGTCAAAAAAGTGAGTTTTTAAGCCAATTTACTTCCTAACCTCAAATTTGCCCACCCTTTATATGGTAAATTGTTAAGAAAAATGTCTTTTATTAATTTTTACACAAAAAAAGTAAATAGAATATTTAATCAGTTACAAAAAGTATTGATTAAAATATTTTTGAGAATTCAATTAAAACATTAATTGAGAATCTTTTAAAGTTTAATTAAAAAATTAATTGAATTCTGTTTTTTATGCCACTATAGCAATATTCTTAAAAAAAATTTGATGAAAGTAGTTAAGGAAACTGAAAAATTCCCTTACTCTAAAATATCTATTCCTATTCAAGATTTTCTCCTTGTTCGAATTTTCTTCCTTTTATATTGCATGCATTATGATGCCATTGAAATTTTAAGAATCCTTTCTTTATTTTCTAATTTGTTTTTTTCTTAGTATTATTATATGAGTCACAACGTCTTTGTTGTCTATGTATACAACAAGAAAAATTACTCACAGATTAAAGACATTTTACATATTTTTATATTAACCACCTTCTTTCTCTTAATTATATAAAGTATAAAAACTTGCTAGATATTGAGTTAGTAATTCAGTTTTATTTGAAAGAATTAGTTATCATCATGAAGGTTTTAAGCTTTTTATTCTTATTCGTTGTTGTCATTTTGTTATCTACAAGACAATCGGAAGCCGGTTTGGGTAGAATTGTTGATAAAGTAGTTGTGAGTTTGGATTTTTTTTCGTGTTATTTTATAAAATCTAATATTGATGTTTTTTAAATCCCAAGGATACTGGCAGATCTGTTAAAAATGCAGTCAAGACCAAAGTGTATGGGCAACAGTATGCGGTTTAATAAAAGTATTGATGCAAAGTGGTTCTAGTTATAATTTTTTTAGATATTAAGGACCAAAAAATATTGCAAAAGTATTTTTGATTAATAAAAAAACATTCAAGTTGTACATAATGAAATCATATGTATGTATGTATGTATATGTATATTCAATTTATCACATAGAAAAATTCCCTTCAACAATTCATATTTAAGAATTTGACATTTGACACATGTTTAAAATTGCAATTTTGCCATTCAAATTAGACTCGAGCGGGCTGTTAAAAACAATTAAAGTATTTGTTAAAAAAAGGATCTTCAAAGATAAAAACAAAAATCAGTACAAATTTCCGGTACGAAAAACTGTTGCCATTGTGGTTTACTTGAGTTTTTAAAATAAATATAGAATTCATATAAAGTAGATTTGAATATAAAGGCTCTTTCAAATATTTTTTATAAGTATGTAATTGAATATTTAAATCAAAGTTGAATTCCTGAAAAAAGTTCTCGTAGTTGCAGACATAGTTGTACTTGAATAAATCAAAACTAACGACGGAAAAGGCAGGGCTTAAAAGTCGGTTAAACTCTAAAGTATCAGTCTATACCAGTGCTTATTTAGCATTTCAGTAGCAGAGCTCTGCTAATTAATTCTGCAAGAAAACTTTGTTAATGATCAACGTGAAAGGCTTACTTGCAGAAAGTTATTTATTTTTCTAAAAAACCAAAGGTCCTCAATTATAGTCAAACTCTAAATTTGGTTCGTTTTTGGCAAACAATCGATGAATTCGTTGGAGTGATATTTTCAAATCCTAGCGTTATGCCAAGACTAGGAAAACTGGTTGTGAGAAGGGGGAGAGGGAGTAGGAAGGGATATTAGTAGATACCTCTGCGGAAAGTATATTCCACATACGAACATTTCGGCTAAAGTACGAATTTCATCTGTAATGTTTAGTGCGATTCATTAGCATTTCTCTCACAAACAGATATGCTCTTAATGAAGAGCGTATTGTACGTGTTTCGTACGTTGTTGTAACGATAGAACAGTGAAATACTACCCACATTGCGACAATGCGCCAGTGGGTCAATGAGTTGGCTACCTACTGTCACCGATAAGCTTATTTGCCCTCTCCTGTACACGATCGAGTAACTTCAAAATAAATTTTAAGCACCGACCGATACATGGGACTCTTATTCCATTTTCGGTTGATTATAGATAGTATAAATGTTAGGGAGATCAGATGGAGTGAATTATGTATTATATGTACATGCACGGTCTTAAGAAATCGAGGCACTTGAATGCTTCTTTTGCGACATGAAAAATATGATCAGTCCAACGATCATCACAAGAACATCAAAAACTTCTGATGTAACAGGATGTGCAATAACAAGGCACATTGGGTCTTACAGGCATTAAAATCGGGCGCATTTACAATACATCATTTGGAGATTATTAAGAGGTCGCGATTTAGCGTATCCTTAAGAGGATTAAGGAATATCGGTGTTAAAAAAATTAATAAATTAATGCAAACCAATTTCGTAGGGTTTAAAAAACTACATTGGTTGCCGAAAATTTTATTTCAGTTGGACTAAAATGGTCTAAATTTTTTTATAAAATTGCTCATATATTATACAAATGAGCTTATTAGGAAGTTCCAGGGATGGACACGCAAGGTCAATCTTAGCCCATAGTTTTTATATTTTATGTCCGTGTTTTTTATTCCACATTAATAATGAATTAATTAAATAAATGGATACTGATAAAATCCAAAATTTGTTAAAAGCATTGTAAGCCGTAATTTTTCTTACATTTATTTAAGCAAAAATTATTGAAAAAATTCTTTGCTATTGGCGGTAAAAGTAAAAAAATCCTGGTACATACATATATCTGAAAAGTTGTTATTGTGTGTGTGTAAACCACTATGATACGCGAGTGTAATGCTATTAAAACAATCGACACTTTTATTAGTGTTTTTCACAACTGCAGCTCATTTTATTTTCTCCGTATTTTTACCCTTAAATAGTCATTATGATTACTATTAATTCCCTACATATTTTTATTGTGCTATTTTCGAATAAAATTTGTTTAGTCATGACAATAATATTGGATCTGATATTGTGGTTTGGTGTCGCAAAACACAGTAGTGGATTTAGTTCATTATAGCAAATAATAAGAGTATGTAGTACTAGAACATGAGCAAATATGAATTTTTTAAAATATTTCTGTACATTATTCTTTGTTTGTGTGACTCTAAGCCAAATTGACGCGCTGCCAATGGTAAGGATATACAAATTGATTAAGTAATTAATATACATACATATATTATTATTTCTGGTTTATTTCATTAGATGAAAACTGTTTACAATCCCATACAACAATCGTATCGGAGTAAATATGAGGTTACAGAAAAGCCCTGGTATACATTTTGAAGAAGAAAATATTGTTTCTATGTATTTAGATTAAATAAAAATTTCTATAATATCAATGGTTCATTTTGATCTAATGTGAATATAAATAGTAACGATACGAACCAATATTGCACTTAAAAGACTACTGTTAAACAGTTAGCAGACGTAGTAAAAGTGCACGCCTTGGCTTTAATTTTCCATTGGTCCAAATGAGTGACAAACAAAAATGTCATCAAAATTTACGCAATATAAATATAACTTATAGTGATGTATATATGAAAAGTAATATTATCAGGCTCAAGTTCAGTTTTGTTGAATTAATGAAAATTCAAAATTACTAAGAGTTTTTTTATGTTGGAAAATATTATTATTTATATTATATTATTTATATCCAATAAAGTGGATACTAATTGAGAAGAATATCAACTATTTAATATTTTCCAACATAAAAAACTCTTAGTAATTTTGAATTTTCATTAATTCAATAAAACTGAACTTGAGCCTGATAATATTACTTTTCATATATACATATGTACATCAATATAAGTTCAAATAATAATTACGTTTATTCGTAATAATAATAATATAAAAATATTAATTCCGCTTGGGCACGAGCTATAATACCCTAATAATAAGGGCCACAGTAATATGTGAATTTCCCTAATATAGAGTAAAAATAACAAAAACGTTAGAACACAAAGTAGAATACTTTGATGATAACGGACAGTGAGTTTGTGTTGATTATTAGTACTTTCCAAACAGTAATGAGGGAATTTCGTACTAACCAGCACTGTTTTAAGGTACAATAAAAAATGAATTAAAAATTAATTCTCATATTCTATTTCTCTTGAAAACTGGTTAAATAGTTGATATTCTTCTCAATTAGTATCCACTTTACGAAAATTGTAAAGATGGACAATTGAACGCTGATGAGAGGTGTAGCGGCCTTGAAATCAGTACTGATACGTTCTGCTAAAAACTGATTGGATATAAATAATAATATTTTCCAACACAAAAAAACTCTTAGTAATTTTGAATTTTTATTAATTCAATAAAACTGAACTTGAGCCTGATAATATTACTTTTCATATGTAAATCAATATAAGTTCAAATAATAATTACGTTTATTCGTAATAATAATAATATAAAAATATTAATTCCGCTTGGGCATGAGCTATAAATACCCTAATAAAAGGGGTCACAGTAATATGTGAATTTCCCTAATATAGAGTAAAAACAACAAAAACGTTAAAATACAAAGCAAAATACTTTGATGATAACGGACTATGAGTTTGTGTTGATTATTAGTTCCAGTAATGAGGGAATTTCGTACTAACCAGCACTGTTTCATTGTAGAATAAAAAAAACTGGTTAAATAGTTGATATTCTTCTCAATTAGTATCCACTTTACGAAATTTGTAAAGTTGGACAATTGAACGCTGATGAGAGGTGTAGCGGCCTTGAAATCAGTACTGATACGTTCTGCTAAAAACTGATTGGATATAAATAATAATATTTTCCAACACAAAAAAACTCTTAGTAATTTTGAATTTTCATTAATTCAATAAAACTGAACTTGAGCCTGATAATATTACTTTTCATATGTAAATCAATATAAGTTCAAATAATAATTACGTTTATTCGTAATAATAATAATATAAAAATATTAATTCCGCTTGGGCATGAGCTATAAATACCCTAATAAAAGGGGTCACAGTAATATGTGAATTTCCCTAATATAGAGTAAAAACAACAAAAACGTTAAAATACAAAGCAAAATACTTTGATGATAACGGACTATGAGTTTGTGTTGATTATTAGTTCCAAACAGTAATGAGGGAATTTCGTACTAACCAGCACTGTTTCATTGTAGAATAAAAATTGAATTAAAAATTAATTCTCATATTCTATTTCTGTTGAAAACTGGTTAAATAGTTGATATTCTTCTCAATTAGTATCCACTTTACGAAATTTGTAAAGTTGGACAATTGAACGCTGATGAGAGGTGTAGCGGCCTTGAAATCAGTACTGATACGTTCTGCTAAAAACTGATTGGATATAAATAATAATATTTTCCAACACAAAAAAACTCTTAGTAATTTTGAATTTTCATTAATTCAATAAAACTGAACTTGAGCCTGATAATATTACTTTTCATATGTAAATCAATATAAGTTCAAATAATAATTACGTTTATTCGTAATAATAATAATATAAAAATATTAATTCCGCTTGGGCATGAGCTATAAATACCCTAATAAAAGGGGTCACAGTAATATGTGAATTTCCCTAATATAGAGTAAAAACAACAAAAACGTTAAAATACAAAGCAAAATACTTTGATGATAACGGACTATGAGTTTGTGTTGATTATTAGTTCCAAACAGTAATGAGGGAATTTCGTACTAACCAGCACTGTTTCATTGTAGAATAAAAATTGAATTAAATTTTAATTCTCATATTCTATTTCTGTTGAAAACTGGTTAAATAGTTGATATTCTTCTCAATTAGTATCCACTTTACGAAATTTGTAAAGTTGGACAATTGAACGCTGATGAGAGGTGTAGCGGCCTTGAAATCAGTACTGATACGTTCTGCTAAAAACTGATTGGATATAAATAATAATATTTTCCAACACAAAAAAACTCTTAGTAATTTTGAATTTTCATTAATTCAATAAAACTGAACTTGAGCCTGATAATATTACTTTTCATATGTAAATCAATATAAGTTCAAATAATAATTACGTTTATTCGTAATAATAATAATATAAAAATAATTACGTTTATTCGTAATAATAATAATATAAAAATAAAATTTTATAGAAAAATTCTCAAATACAATTGAGAAATCGGACTTATGTAGTCTATAAGTATGCACCCCTGGCATTAATTTTCCATAGGTTTTAAATGTAAGATTTCAAACAATATAAAAAGTAAGTTTAAACTGCATACTTGAACACACTTTCGTATTTTCTTCAGTGCTATATACATACATATGTACAAAAAGTACAGACTGTATAACGAATAAATTCTGAGCAAAAAAGCCTCTATAAAGCGAAATATTATTCAAATGCCTCAATATAACGAAATCAGAATAAATCCTAAATGGTAAAGTCCCGTTATAAAAACAGCGAAGTCTAAATGTATTTATTAGCGTAAGGCCTCTATACAACGAACTACTCGTACAAAAGCCTCTATATAGCGAAGTAAGAATAAAATTTAAAGCAAAATGGTAAAGTGCCGTTATCAAAAGAACGAATTCTAAAGCTGTGTGCAAATGTAATGCATTAGAAACGTATGTAATCAGTATTGATTTGATTCTTGTCAAAATGAGTAAAGTAAAGCAAAAATTAATATCTATTCGAGAACAAAATTCTATAATTGAGGACAGAGATCGTTCGATTGCTTAGATTTTGTCGAAAAAAGTATGGATTTTTGTATTTGGAACTTGCGAAAATAAACAAAATTAACTCAATATTTTATTAAAACCTAATAAAATTACCTGAATAACAAAACTGTGTTTTATTTCTTATTTACCTCATGAAATATAAGCTTTTATTAGCAATCTCATGTTAAATAGCTATAACGTAGTATTTTCGGATCCCCTTGGAATTAGTTATATCGAAGTTTCACTGTATATATATATATATCTTCATTTATTTGTATATATAATTCAATATCAGAACCGATATTTTATTTTTGCTGATTTTCAATACTAATCATCTAAAGAATAATCCTTACACTTAAGTCCAAGACCCAAGTCTCTAGCCCTTCTAGTGTCTTCGGAAAATCGATTTCACGTACAGGCAAACGGATAGACGGACATGGCTCATTCATCTTCCCTATCTAAGGATTCAAAATATATGTATATATATACTATATGGAAAACCTATAAATATCCTTATCATTTTTGGTGAAGGGTATAAAAAATGGCCTCAAAAATAAAAAAATGGCCCTAAAATTTATTTTTGATGTTTTTAATGTAAAAATTTTGGCATTTCTTTTTTGGAGCTACTTTTCCCACTTGAGGAAAATAGCAAAAAATAACTTTAGGGACATTTTTGGTATTTTGGTGCTATTTTTCACGTTTTATTTTTGAATTTGGCCCCAAACTAGTGCTGCTATATTTATGAAATTGCTTTTAATGGATGCCAATAATGACAAAATAAAATAAGCCAAAATATTAAAAAAATATAATACGATAATGTCTTTTGCTTAGCACTTGTTTTGCCAAAAACTAAACCATTACTTTATTTACAATATTATAATTTTTGTTTATTTCCTTTTTCATATCTACTGTTAAATCACTTTTCCAACTTTTTTTAATTCCTCTGCCGGTACTTCAATTTATTCCACAACGAACGTACTGGAGCAATCATGGTCATTAAATAAACCAAGATAGTTACCAAAGCAACTATTTGTATGTCAACACCATATACAATTATTTGAAAGAATTTTGTATAATAGCCTAAAGTAATTGTTGTCATACCTAAACTAAAGGTAAGCAACCCAAATAAATTATGACGAAATTTAAGTTCGGAGGGTGTGTAAAATTTGTGTATAAATTTCGGCTGAAAATAATTTAGAATGCCACCCATCAGGCTGGCAAAACACATGAATGTAGCAAAAAGGCCTAAAATAAGTAAAAATAGAGGAAACATTTTGGTAATAAAATATAATACTGAACGGAGAATTGTAATGTTAATATTTACCAAATCGACCATGCCAGGTAGTAAAATGTGTTTCAGTACTTTGGATTTTACCCAGAGCTCCTAATAAAACCATTGAACCTCCTATTAGCTGCAGAATTCCATGATATCTTGATTTATTGCGATATGAAAAACGTCGTGTTAAGGGGTTTTGTGGATAATGCGACATCAAGGCTAGAGGCATCACCAAATGAAACTGAAGGTACATAAAATAAATTTCAAATCATAAATCATATAATATTTTAGTGAATTAAATGAAATGATATTACAGTGTAAGTTGCTCGATAATAGTTAATTAATTTTTTGTTTTAAATTTATATTTGCACACGAGGCATCTCCTGCCTCAACAATTTTTTCTTTGTTTCGTTATACGACTCAGGTCGAAATCGTTCAGAAGTTCGTTTTACATATCAAAACATTTAAATTATATGTATGGGTTTGATCAAAGGATTTTGTCCACCCTCATTGATTTAATAATCATCATACTGCTGCCATAAGTCTCAATTTTGTTCTTTTTTTTTTTTGCATACATATTTATTATTGCGAAATTCTCATACTTTGCCCCATATTCCGATCGGAATGTTTTTAAATCAGTGAAGGGCACACACATACTCTCTCATATGTGTTGGTGTGGGAAGCAGCAAAAAACGAACGACGGTCAATAATAATACACTCGAAAAATTTGTCTGTTGCCAAAAGTAAAATATATTTCTTGCCTTTTAGTATTTTTATTTGATTTGAAGTTTTTTTCAATATTACTTTTTATGTTAATATAATAATAACAAAAACAATATTCATTTAATAATAAACTAGTTACACAACGAATGAAATAAAATATAATATTTAATAAGTAAAGAAATATCGAGAAAACATAATAAATAAAAATAAAATTTATTAAAAACGAAGCTTGATAATTTATTAAATTTGATAATTAAAATAAAAAGTTCGAATAAAAACAAAATTATAAAACAAAATCATTTTCCTATTCTTCCTTGAACATTTTGCTTTGAGTGTAAACAAAAAATTGTAAAGCGAGGTCTTTCTCAAACAAGTGCTGATCAGTGACTGGTTTGATTTACTTTGACGAAATGATAACAAAGCAATAACCGAACGTTAATTCTCAAAAGCTACACGAAGATGCTTTTAGTATACGTGTGTCGACGTCGCGCAAACAGAATTTTCTTGCTATACACGCGTGTATAGCATTTCAAAAAATGCCCTTCACTGTTCTATATATTACTTAATAATATTATGGGGAAAGCGGCTTAGTTTTGTTACAGCCCTTTCTACCTTATTAAATAGTATAGGCTGAAACGAAAGTAATTTGATGAATAATTTTGTAGAATGTACGACGCCTCTTAAGGGGAAATATTAATTTAATGCTCCTAAAAGTATGCACAATTTATTCTGAAATAGTTGTTTACGTAATTAAAATCATTTTTGATCGGAAATGGTATCTTGTGACATGACCGATGAAAATCAATTTTTCTAAATCTAAGTTGATTTTATTGCATTTCAAATATATCTGTCGAGATGCATAGTGTCTCCATCTATTATTGATTTTTATTTTTAACGATTTATTTTCTACTGACATTCTTAAAAAGCGCTGGAAATACTAATTCCTTTCTACAAATGTTGGAAAAAAGTTAAAACTTTATTAAAGCGCTGAGAAATTTTTATAGCTCTGAAAAAAAAACGACGTGTGTGAAGATAAATATGCCGAGTTAAATATGTTTTACGTAAGAGTAATGTTTAGTCGGGTCATTGCTAACATAGCTCGATGGAACTTTTTGCTAGTTGATATAAATGAATCTTAACTAAGACAACTTTGTATCGCTCCTTTATTGCAACATAGTCATATCTCAAAAAACAAAATTTTTCAGTTACTGATGAAAAAGAGTTTCTCAATACCTTCTTTATTTGTAAAAAAATTTGCATAAACATATCTCTATCTAAACCCAAGTTATAACCGCTTACATGCTCAAACCGTCCATATAAATGCTTACGCTTTGAAAACTTTAAATGCATTTTGCCACGTTTGAGTTTTTTTGAGATATGACTACGTTGCAATAAAGGGCACATTTTTGTTTGTCACTTATTTGGACCAATGGGAAATTAAAGCCAAGTGTCCATACTTATAGACTGCGTAAGTCCGATTTCTCCATTGTATTTGAGAATTTTTCTATAACAATTGTGTAAATTTTGTTCAGCTCTACGGGAATTTGGCCATTTGTGGGCACATGTTTGTTTGTCACTCATTTCGACCAATGGGAAATTAAAGCCAAGGGTCCATACTTATAGACTACGTAAGTCCGATTTCTCAATTGTATTTGAGAATTTTCCTATTAAATTATGAAAATTAAAATTTATTAAATTTTTGATGAGCTCTACGGGAATTTGGCCATTTGTGGGCACATTTTTGTTTGTCACTCATTTGGACCAATGGAAAATTAAAGCCAAGGGTCCATACTTATAGACTGCGTAAGTCCGATTTCTCAATTGTATTTGAGAATTTTTCTATTAAATTTTGAAAATTAAAATTTATTAAATTTTTGATGAGCTCTACGGGAATTTGGCCATTTGTGGGCACATGTTTGTTTGTCACTCATTTCGACCAATGGGAAATTAAAGCCAAGGGTCCATACTTATAGACTACGTAAGTCCGATTTCTCAATTGTATTTGAGAATTTTTGTATTAAATTTTGAAAATTAAAATTTATTAAATTTTTGATGAGCTCTACGGGAATTTGGCCATTTGTGGGCACATTTTTGTTTGTCACTCATTTGGACCAATGGGAAATTAAAGCCAAGGGTCCATACTTATAGACTACGTAAGTCCGATTTCGCAATTGTATTTGAGAATTTTTCTATTAAATTTAGAAAATTAAAATTTATTAAATTTTTGATGAGCTCTACGGGAATTTGACCATTTGTGGGCACATTTTTGTTTGTCACTCATTTGGACCAATGGGAAATTAAAGCCAAGGGTCCATACTTATAGACTGCGTAAGTCCGATTTCTCAATTGTATTTGAGAATTTTTATATTAAATTTTGAAAATTAAAATTTATTAAATTTTTGATGAGCTCTACGGGAATTTGGCCATTTGTGGGCACATGTTTGTTTGTCACTCATACATCAATGGGAAATTAAAGCCAAGGGTCCATACTTATAGACTGCGTAAGTCCGATTTCTCAATTGTATTTGAGAATTTTTCTATTAAATTTTGAAAATTAAAATTTATTAAATTTTTGATGAGCTCTACGGGAATTTGGCCATTTGTGGGCACATTTTTGTTTGTCACTCATTTGGACCAATTGGAAATTAAAGCCAAGGGTCCATACTTATAGACTGCGTAAGTCCAATTTCTCAATTGTATTTGAGAATTTTTCTATTAAATTTTGAAAATTTAAATTTATTAAATTTTTGATGAGCTCTACGGGAATTTGGCCATTTGTGAGCACATTTTTGTTTGTCACTTATTTGGACCAATGGGAAATTAAAGCCAAGGGTCCATACTTATAGACTACGTAAGTCCGATTTCTCAATTGTATTTGAGAATTTTTTTATTAAATTTTGAAAATTAAAATTTATTAAATTTTTGATGAGCTCTACGGGAATTTGACCATTTGAGGGCACATTTTTGTTTGTCACTCATTTGGACCAATGGAAAATTAAAGCCAAGGGTCCATACTTATAGACTACGTAAGTCCGATTTCTCAATTGTATTTGAGAATTTTTCTATTAAATTTTGAAAATTTAAATTTATTAAATTTTTGATGAGCTCTACGGGAATTTGGCCATTTGTGGGCACATTTTTGTTTGTCACTCATTTGGACCAATGGGAAATTAAAGCCAAGGGTCCATACTTATAGACTACGTAAGTCCGATTTCGCAATTGTATTTGAGAATTTTTCTATTAAATTTAGAAAATTAAAATTTATTAAATTTTTGATGAGCTCTACGGGAATTTGACCATTTGTGGGCACATTTTTGTTTGTCACTCATTTGGACCAATGGGAAATTAAAGCCAAGGGTCCATACTTATAGACTGCGTAAGTCCGATTTCTCAATTGTATTTGAGAATTTTTATATTAAATTTTGAAAATTAAAATTTATTAAATTTTTGATGAGCTCTACGGGAATTTGGCCATTTGTGGGCACATGTTTGTTTGTCACTCATACATCAATGGGAAATTAAAGCCAAGGGTCCATACTTATAGACTGCGTAAGTCCGATTTCTCAATTGTATTTGAGAATTTTTCTATTAAATTTTGAAAATTAAAATTTATTAAATTTTTGATGAGCTCTACGGGAATTTGGCCATTTGTGGGCACATTTTTGTTTGTCACTCATTTGGACCAATTGGAAATTAAAGCCAAGGGTCCATACTTATAGACTGCGTAAGTCCAATTTCTCAATTGTATTTGAGAATTTTTCTATTAAATTTTGAAAATTTAAATTTATTAAATTTTTGATGAGCTCTACGGGAATTTGGCCATTTGTGAGCACATTTTTGTTTGTCACTTATTTGGACCAATGGGAAATTAAAGCCAAGGGTCCATACTTATAGACTACGTAAGTCCGATTTCTCAATTGTATTTGAGAATTTTTTTATTAAATTTTGAAAATTAAAATTTATTAAATTTTTGATGAGCTCTACGGGAATTTGACCATTTGAGGGCACATTTTTGTTTGTCACTCATTTGGACCAATGGAAAATTAAAGCCAAGGGTCCATACTTATAGACTACGTAAGTCCGATTTCTCAATTGTATTTGAGAATTTTTCTATTAAATTTTGAAAATTAAAATTTATTAAATTTTTGATGAGCTCTACGGGAATTTGGCCATTTGTGGGCACATTTTTGTTTGTCACTCATTTGGACCAATTGGAAATTAAAGCCAAGGGTCCATACTTATAGACTGCGTAAGTCCAATTTCTCAATTGTATTTGAGAATTTTTCTATTAAATTTTGAAAATTAAAATTTATTAAATTTTTGATGAGCTCTACGGGAATTTGGCCATTTGTGAGCACATTTTTGTTTGTCACTTATTTGGACCAATGGGAAATTAAAGCCAAGGGTCCATACTTATAGACTACGTAAGTCCGATTTCTCAATTGTATTTGAGAATTTTTTTATTAAATTTTGAAAATTAAAATTTATTAAATTTTTGATGAGCTCTACGAGAATTTGGCCATTTGTGGGATCATGTTTGTTTGTCACTCATACACCAATGGGAAATTAAAGCCAAGGGTCCATACTTATAGACTGCGTAAGTCCGATTTCTCAATTGTATTTGAGAATTTTTCTATTAAATTTTGAAAATTAAAATTTATTAAATTTTTGATGAGCTCTACGGGAATTTGGCCATTTGTGGGCACATTTTCTTTTGTCACTCATTTGGACCAATGGGAAATTAAAGCCAAGGGTCCATACTTATAGACTGCGTAAGTCCGATTTCTCAATTGTATTTGAGAATTTTTATATTAAATTTTTGATGAGCTCTACGGGAATTTGGCCATTTGTGGGCACATGTTTGTTTGTCACTCATTTCGACCAATGGGAAATTAAAGCCAAGGGTCCATACTTATAGACTACGTAAGTCCGATTTCTCAATTGTATTTGAGAATTTTTCTATTAAATTTTGAAAATTAAAATTTATTAAATTTTTGATGAGCTCTACGGGAATTTGGCCATTTGTGGGCACATTTTTGTTTGTCACTCATTTCGACCAATGGGAAATTAAAGCCAAGGGTCCATACTTATAGACTGCGTAAGTCCGATTTCTCAATTGTATTTGAGATCTTTTCTATTAAATTTTGAAAATTAAAATTGTGTAAATTTTGATGAGCTCTACGGGAATTTGGCCATTTGTGGGCACATTTTTGTTTGTCATTCATTTGGACCAATGGGAAATTAAAGCCAAGGGTCCATACTTATAGACTGCGTAAGTCCGATTTCTCAATTGTATTTGAGAATTTTTCTATTAAATTTTGAAAATTAAAATTGTGTAAATTTTGATGAGCTCTACGGGAATTTGGCCATTTGTAAGCACATTTTTGTTTGTCACTCATTTGGACCAATGGAAAATTAAAGCCAAGGGTCCATACTTATAGACTACGTAAGTCCGATTTCCCAATTGTATTTGAGAATTTTTCTATAAAATTTTGAAAATTAAAATTTATTAAATTTTTGATGAGCTCTACGAGAATTTGGCCATTTGTGGGCACATTTTTGTATGTCACTCATTTAGACCAGTGGATAATTAAAGCCAAGGGTCCATGCTTATAGACTGCGTAAGTCCGATTTCTCAATTGTATATGGGAGTTTTTCTATAAAATTTAAAAAATTAAAATTGTTTAAATTTTTGATGATCTCTGAGAGAATTTTGCCATTTGTGGGCACATTTTTGTTTGTCACTCATTTGGACCAATATACTACATATGCAACTCCGATTTCTCAGTTGTATTTGAGAATTTTTTTAATAAAATTTTGAAAATTAAGAGATGATACAAATTTATCTTAGTTGAGATACATTTATATCAACTAGCAAAGATGTAAACCAAAAAGATCCATCGAACTATGTTGGCAATGTCCCGACTAAAATTATTTAGCTTTGGAGTTAAATATGTCATGACGTAAGCTCTTACGTAAAACATATATAACTCGGCATATTTATCACACATTGTAAAATAGCATTTATTAAACAAAAAGGAAGTAATATTTTGATATTTCTACAAAATTTCTTAGTTTTGTTTTTATATGTATGTATGTATGTATATTTTTATATTAATAATTAATTAATTTGTCTGTTAATATTTCTATTCGACCTTATCTTTTTGTTGGTTAAGTAATAGATTAAACTATACAGGCTTTCAAGGTCATTTTTCTGTTCAAACTAATGTAAATAAAAAACTATTATTACATCGTTTTATCCGACGTTTCGCTGGCATTTTCCAACTTATTCAGGGATAAATTTTTAATTAATTTGTCATTTAACTTGTAATTGTAACGAACTTTTTTGGACAAGGGTTGCATTTCGTATTTTACGCAATTAGTAATATAATTTAGTACTAATGCCAAAATTTACTTATTGAGGTCTTGTATGGTAAATTGAGCACAATTCAGACCTAAATTTCATAATATTACAATTAAATCGTATACACCATGTTCAGACATGGTATAAGACACTAAAAAGTCCCCACTTAAAAAATCCTTTTGAGGTTAAACAAAAGTATTAACCGTTATCTTACCAATAGCGTACATAATAAAAATACATTAAAAATAATTATGTATTCTGAAATTCAGGGGTCTAATTACCGCTTTCGATATCGAATGAACTATCGAGCAAAAATAAAACTCGATCGAATCGAGTTTTCATACTAATTGTAAAAGATTTTATTAAATTTGTAATAGAGTGGCAGCACATGTTTACATGCAATATACGAGTAAATAAAACAAAATACAAGTAAAATGTAAGTAAAAACTAGAATTTTTGTTATTTTAATTAAAAGTTTGTATATTATAGAAAATGGATCAACAAATATTGATGGTATCATATTTATCTTCGTCGGAGTCAGAAGAAGAACATCATTTGGTGCGTATTAGGAGACAAATGCGGGATAAGAGCCGACGTTCTATCCTTGCCAAAAAAAGTGTAGGTAACAAATTTATGTAGTATTTGGAATGAAATAATCAGGCAGAAATTCTTGACTGTATATTTTTTAGATTTAAACAGCGGTTCAGATTGTCGAAGGACAATTGCTTGCAACAACTCTTCCCTGTCCACAATTTGGCAATAGGTTCTTTGCTAAATTCGGGTGTTCGGACATAAACGCTGCCAGTATTACTTTTTGTTTTAAATTTATATTTTTCGCACTTGTCCTAAAATGTACACCATAATTACAATTTTTTTAACTCAAAAAATAAATAAAACTTACATTTTTCACAATTTATTGTTTGCATTTAAAATTAAGAAAACCATTTGTTTTGTTTACGATTGACATTTTGGTATCGAGCAATATTTGCAAATAAACACTCGATCTATGACTCGATATCGAAAGCTCGATATCGTAAGCGGTAATTAGACCCCAGAATTTGATAAGCTTAAAAGTAAGTTTAAAAAATAAATCTAGTATATACATACATACATACACATGTACATACTTATTTATGTATGTCTTATTGTAAGCTCTGCTACTCTTTTGTGCACAAGTGTTAATATTATCAGCTTTGCTGCAAAATTTTATAAAGTTCAAAACGCTTCGCCGGCAAAAGTCGTTGAAAATTATCAATAATGATTAACTTAATTGTATGTACACATTTAAAAAAATCTTTATTTACGTGAGTTCTCAAACACAAACTATAAACATACTAAGACGTGTCATAAACAAATAAATGCACTTGTTAATTTTCTCCTCTCTTATCAGTTGACTTACCCCTGTAACCGTTAAGAACATATGCATGGCCGTACCATCGAAATCAAGACCGGCAGCCAATATTGTAACAAAACTTACAATAAGAATTATAAAAAGATGGTTAATATCGGTTAATGTATTTAGAATTAATATCCAAAATGTTTTCTCTTGTTTATTTTGTGTAGAAATTGTGTCAGCCATAGTAAATAAAATCTTTTATACTAAATATTTTCCATTTCTATTATTTTTTATACCAAAAGTTGTTGACACCGTACAACTTCTTTTAGTAATATCTTGAACCAAACTGAAAAGTATCTGCATTTTTGAGATACAATGTTGTTTAATAATAGAGAATACTTTTTCGAACAGATAGAGTGAGATAGAGAGATAATCAAATGTGTTGAGTTTTAAGTGAGAGTATGTACAGGGTTCACATGCTATATTGCGTTTGGTATTAATAAGTTATCGGTTTTCTGCCCCAGAATTTACCAATTTTCTTTAAAAATAAAAAAATAGTTGAATTGGCAAATCGCCTTAACTTGAACTTGCGGAATGATTTAAACGATGTGTGTTCTCGAACACTTTCTCCAACGAAATTATTTTTTGTGAACTAATTGCTAATAAAATATTAAAGAATTTGAGCTTTAAGTAGTTTCTCAAATATTTTTTTATGCTTTGTATAATATTCTTATTTATTTTTAACACTTTGAGGCCCACGTGCTGACGAATGGTTATTTTTTAGTTGACAAGCTGGGTTTGATTGATTTTTTGCAATTTGACTTTGTGATATTTATTTTTCATAAACCAAATGTATTTTTGATGTTTTTTCCTGTTTTTATTGTGACCACCGGTTGTCCCAGAATGTCAAAATACATCTTGGGCCCAACTGGTGATTACAATGTCGGGAAATGCCACACAAAGTGTGACCACGGGTGGTCACGATGTCCCATAAAGTAAAACCAGCAATGACCACGGGTGGTCGGTCACATTGTCCCAAATCGTCAAAATAAAAATGTTCACAGGTGGGGCTCAAAGTGTTAAATATATTTGCTCATAATAATAGTCTAACAAACAAAGTACAGTAGTTTGGACCCAAAAACAGTAAAATTTCTTGTCGGCCAGGAAGACTGTTATAATTTTGTAAAAAATATTATTGTAATGTGGTTCAGCGCTACACACGTTCGCCCTAGATTGCATAAAATTGGTATGCTTCATTTAACAATAATCAAAATATTTAAGAAATTTAAAAAATAAGTATGCATGTACGCATTTTGTAAAATTATAATTTTCGTTTATTTGCACTTTGATACTCTAACCATTTAAATATTTCTTATAAATTTACTTTTACCTCCAATGTATCCATTTATGGCCCAATGAAAATATTGGAGGAAATACGGTTAACAAAAAAACAATTATTGTTAGATAAGAAAATATTACATTTAAATTAATAAAATTTTTTATAAAAAATTCAGTAAAATATCCAAAATAAATTGTACTCATACCTAAAGTGAACGTAAGCAAACCGAATAAATTATGACGAAATTTAAGTTCAGACGGTGTATAAATTTTCCGTATAAACTTGGGCTGCAAAAAGTTTAAAATGCCACCTATCAAGCTGGTAAAACACATGAGCGCGGCAAAAAGACCTAATATAATTTAAAAAAATTATATAAGAAAACTAAGAGTATTAAAGTATTATATATTTGGTACTTACCAAATATACCATGCCTGGTGGTAAAATGTTTTCCAGTTGTACTTCCAATTTTGTCAATAACCCCGTACAAAACCATTGAACCTCCTAATAGCTGCAGAATTCCATGATATATGGATCGTTTGCGATATGAAATGGGAGTTGTTATTCGATTTATAGGATAATGGGACATCAACGCTTCAGCACACAGAACATGAAACTGAAAGTAAAATAAATTTAATAATCCATAGTATTGTTTTTGAATTAAGGACCGACAGAGATATATGAAGAGAATATTAAAATATAAACCAAAGTATATGTATACCAAGTAGATGAAACTAAACAGGTGATTCATTTTTTTCTCGCTTATTTTTAATGTATGACTGTCAAAAGCTGTTTACGATTTTCGTACGCCATTTTGGTTTGTTTTGTTTTGTTATACATTATTCTACAAATTGTTTTTGTTTTCTTCATGTTGTTCTCATCTCTTTTTGACATTCATCCAATATTTTTACACAAACAAAATACATGGTGCATCTACTTGGTATAAATTTACTTTGATATAAACAAACAAACAAACACACTCTAAGTATGTTCTCTTATCGCTAGTACACTTACCCCTATTACCGTGAAAAACATATGATTTGCAGTACCTTGGAAATCATGACTATAAGCGTTCAATGTCACAGAAACTCCAATAAATAATATACAAAAATGATTAAAATCATTAATATTCCTTTGAATACCAAACCAAGTTGTCATTATAATAATTTAAATTTTAATTATCTGTATTCCGATAGTTTCCTAGCCATATAAACAACCTCATTTAACAATAGTTTTAACAAAAATGAAAATGATCTGTACTTTTTAGAGATACAGAGTATTTTGCTCAGTAACAGTGCTGCCAGAAAAAATTCGTTTCATGTCACCAAATAGAGATCCATAAAAATCCCCCCTCACACTAAAATAATTCCCAATTTTCCTTCTAAATCCTATAATTTTTCCATCATATCTAACTGCGATATGAAATCCGTTAATAATAAGATATATTGCAAAAAAAGGTATGCAATTATTGTATTTTATGCGAGTAGACTTAAATAGTAAGTGTGTAAAAATAGTTTTTGTAAAAAAAACATGTGGTTTAATCCACATAATTGAAAAATTCTTATTTTCTTTTACATATTTTCCCCGCATGTGGCAACCTGTGTTTGTTTCTCATTTCTTTTTGCATACTTGGTTAATTTTGGAGTATGTATTTAATAATTTTAATCAGATATGGAAAATTCAACACTTTTTTGAATTCTAGCAGCAGTGTGTGGACATGTATTTGTATATAGAGTTTGATAACAAAATTTTAAAAACTTTCAACAAAAGAATTGATGTAAATATTATAGATTTAGGTAAATAAATAAATGCAAAAAAATTACACACCGAGAAATATACATTTTTATAAAATTTATTTAAATATCCCTATTATTTAAATTCTCCCTCTACCTGAACGACCTTCATGACCACCTGCCAGGTGGAATTGCTATTGCTGGGACGGTTGTTAAAGTTTTACTATACGCCGACGACATTGTTCTCCTTTCAGACTCGCCAAATGTGCTGCTGAGTATGATTGATTCATTGTATGCTTATTTTAATCAGTGGTGTTTAAGAATTAATCTCGACAAGTCAAAGATAATGATATTCAGAACTGGTACAAGAGTCAGGAAAAGCCTTAATTGGAAGTTCTGTGACAATATGATTGATATTGTGAATGAATACACATATCTTGGTATAAAATTAACATACAATTTGTCCTTTAGAAAGCATCTTGAATTTAAACTTGCCCAATCAAAAACGGCGATAAATGCCACTTGGTTAAGCTATATCCACCATCCCAAGATAAAATTTACAAACAAACTTAAAATTTTCCATACTGCAGCAAAATCGATCATATTTTCTGGTGCCTAGGTATGGGGCTATCTTAGCTTCGATGAAGTTAAGAAATTGTTGCGCTATTTCTTGATGAAAATGCTATACCTTGGCAAAAATACTCCTAATTATATGTTACATATTGAAACTGGTCTTCCCTCGCTCTTTTTGGAGACATTGCATCTGCCATTTAGTTATGTCAGAAAGGTTTTAAATCTACCTGTTTAAAAATCACTGAATATGAAAAATTCGCTGTGAGAGCCAGAGATTCTAGTTTTCATGATTTATACCCCACACTTCATTATGATATTCCGCCATATTTCTGCGATGCTAATTCAGCACAAGTTGTTAGCTTGATACTAAAAGCTTGAGGAGGCCTTCTTAATTTTAAAAGCTCGTGCTTTTGGTGGAAACAGTGTTGATATTTGTTCACTCGATAACTATAATGAACAGGAAAACACACATCATTTAATAGGCAGTTGCGGAATTTTTGCCAGTAATCGTCTAAATTTTCTTGGTAAAAGATTTCTATCATCTGAAGAAGTATTTGATCTATTAAACGGCAAGGACTACATGCGTCTTTACAAATACTTGTTAAATTGTTTAAAATATAGGAATCTCATTATATCAGAATTTTATTAAAGGTATTGTTATCCTGTAAATAAGTAGTTAATAATTGGGCTTTTAGGGTCAGTTTTTAACTTGAAATTTAAGTTATATTTTTTTTCAATTCTAATTGCTGCACGAAAAAATAGAGCCATATACGGACACCACTACGTGATAAAAGGCAAAAAAACAAAAAGACCCGTGTCTCCCAGATTTGCCCAAAGTCATGCACTTTTTTTATGCGCCCCCAAAGAATTAAAAAATCCGATTTTTTTTTTAATTTTTTCCCCTGTTCAGGTCCATAGGTAGCAAACCGTTCAAAATTCAAAGAAACATATATTTTATTTGTGGCATACACACTTTTTCTTAAGTTCTAGTTCGTTACCATTTGCAAATCTTTGTTTTCCTTACCTGGCTTAAACACTTCTTTTGTTAATGTATGCATCTTAAATCATTAAATTTTAATTCTCTTTTATTTAAAAATTTAAATATGTCGTTAGCGTTCGTATCCAATTACTTCATTATGCTGTCATTGGCCCAATGAAGTGTGCTAATATTTAAATAAATGATCGGATGAGCATCGGATGTACTTATGTATGTATGTACATTTTTAACCATTAATATTGATGAATTTATAAAAAGGTTATAATTAACCATTTTTATAAGATATATTTTAATTTGGTCATCGCAACCAATTTTAGTGAGTGTTTTGTTTTTTTTTTTGCTATAAATAACCATTATATCAACCAAAAAAATTTTTTGGTTTCAAATAAGCATTATTTCAACCAAAAAGATTCTTTGGTTAGAAATAACCAATAAAAAATAAAATGATTTTTTTTTGGTTATCAGGCATGAGTGAAATAACCAATAAAAAATAAAATGAATTTTTTTGGTTATCAGGCATGAAATTTATAATAAAAAATTAATTCATAAAATTTTAGTGGGAATATTTCTCCCATTGAAAATGCTGAATAGGGATTTCTAAATCCATTAAAATCATTATTAAAGTTGCAATTGCCTGTATGTAACCTTTATTAGGTTTTGTGTAATGGTTTTAAAATATAAAAAAACTTACATCGCCTTTATCTTTGCTTAGTTTTTTTTACTACCGCAACAGATTTCCAGAGGCCAGGCCGTTCCCTATTTGGTCGAATTAAATGAAAAAATAGACATAAAACTTGGAGTTCATTTATCAAAATATTTGTTTAACTTAACAAACATAAGCGATCTTAAGGAATCGTCTGAAAGGTTGCATCTAAGATCACTTAGTACTAACCTTAATGCGCTCGACACTAACTCCCAAATTCTAAAAATTACCTGGAACTAATGGAAAGCAAAAAAAAAAAAAAAACACAATTTTAAGTACAAACATTTCAATAGTGCTAACTTATTACTTTTAAAGCTAAGATTGCGATTTTAATCGTTTACGAATTTGTTGAGTTGTGTCATCAATGATAACCAAAACAAACAAATTATTTTTTATAATTGTTATTTCTAACTAAAAAATCTTTTTTGTTGAGAAAATGGTTATTTAAAATAAATTTTTTTTTTGGTTGATATAATGGTTACTTATAACCAAAAAAAAATATTTCTCACTTTAATTGGTTACGATAACCAATATAATATATATGCAGTGATAATGGTTAAAAATTCCCAATATTAAATAAAAAGAAATTTCTTGTAACCTTTTTATCAGAAATAAAAAAAATAACAATTAAATTCGGTCCCTGATTAAAACAAATGTATTACTAATTTAACTGTAATATACATTTGATAAGAATATAAAAGAAACGAAAATGCTAAATATGTATGTAAGTAGGTGCATTCTAAGGTTATTATAATAATATTTTAATATGTATACCTAATTAATTTGTATTTTTAACACACTTTAGTCTATAAAATTACAGAAATAATGAAAATAGAAACATATCGTCGGTCACAAGTTGACAACTGTTAACTCGCAAACAAATCGAATCGGGTTTGGGAAATATTTCACGTGAACAAGATCTTCGCCTCTTAGTTCCGATAAGAGTGATTATCGCAAAGCATTACTAACTATAGAAACACATCTGCATGTACATATTTATATGATGGTTTCACTGAAAAAAATATTGTTAAATTTGAAAGAAAAATTCCAAGTTAAAATCTAAACTTATTGTAATATTTTCTTTACTTTTAGATGAAGATTCCAGTTTTCCAGCCAGCGAACTAAATACACACGGTCCTACGGTTCATGGCTGGCGCAGTGCGGTTGGTAGTACTACAACACCGCATGATATTATTTTAAGATTTCATAAACCAGCCAAAATATGTCGTATACAATTATTAGCCCATCAGTATTTAATACGTAAGTTTAACAAGTTTTGAAACCTTTCCGGGAAATAATAAAGACATATATTTTCTTTTCCAAAGCCGAAAAGGTAGAACTCTGGTTACATTATTCTCCTAAAAGTATACCCAGTACACCCTCATCTCAGTGTTTTGATTTTTTGGGTTTCGTGGCCTTATCAGATAATGCAGCAACAAAATATAAATCTCGAGAATTGCAGAGTGTTTCTGTAAATCCTCGCAAAGGCACACATCTCAAATTGCGTTTAAGTGGACCCCATGCGAATGAGTTTAATACGGATAAACAAATTGCATTAATAGCGGTGAATGTGTTGGGTGAAGAATTGGATACTGCTGCGGTGATAAGTAAAGAAAGTGAGGAGAATGGCAGTGTTACAGCGCAAGAACAGCAACAGGACCCATGGGAGTCAGTCTTAGCTTCTATGTGTGATGATTTATTATTTTCCATGTATGTGGAAGAATCTATAGCAGACATAATAAGAGAAATGGAAGATCGCAAACTGAAGGCGGTAGCTACGGAACGTTTTGAATATGCTCGCAAATTGAAGTTGTGTATGAATGCTTTACGTACATCTGGGGAAAGGTTAGGACGTTACGCTTTGGCTAAACGCCAGGCAGTGCAGCAAGAAGATTTTACCACAGCTAAATTGAGAAAGGAACAAATCGAAATGTACAAGTCGTCAGTGTATAAGCATTTGCTTATAGAGGAATTGTTGGAAAAGAATGGTGAATCTATAGCCGCCAATGACATGGCCTGTGATGTTTATGCTACAAAGCCCACACTACCATTTGCGCCCAGTTTACAAGATGTAGCCCAAGCGTTGGCCGAAGCCCACTTAGCTGACGCTATGAGTCCTAAAAGTGTTCAGGACGATAAGTCATCTACAGATGGCAATAGTTCCACGGGCGGATTAGGCAATCTATCACATCATAATCACAACAACAGCATAAGTGATAATATATCTACACTATCCGCTGCAAGTTTACGTAAATCTCACGATGAAATACCCATGTCACCCAAATTGAATATGAGACGCAGTCCTAGTCGTCATAGTTCACCAATGTCCAGTCATCAGGGCTCTTTGAGAAGGCGTAATAAAAGTGCTCCACGAAACTCTTATGAAGAGTATGAAGATCGTGCCATACCCACTTTGAGGCAGTAAGTAATACAAAGATAAGGCTGATTGATAAGCTTTATACATATCTAAATTTATTTTATATCATAGATGTGTTTTCTCGATAATAATCCTTTAGTCTTAGTGATCGACAAAATCAAAAAATCTAGATTACTTCCTTAAGCTTTTGGATGTTCTAGTAAACAAAAGCACACACAAACACAAATGTAAATGTAATTTTTTTGAGGCATGGTTTCTTCTTTAGAAATAAAATATCATAATTATCATTTTTTTAAATTAGCTATTTGCCGATACAGACGTAGAGTGATTATATTTTATATTATCTGCCTGTTCGCCCATATCGAAGAAGTTCTTTCTTTCGAGCAATTATATTTGAAACAAAAACAAATTCAAACATTTTGTTTCAAATGTAATTACTCGAAAGAAAGAACTTCTTCGATATCGGCGAACAGGCCCTATATCTTTTTTATAGAGTTTATGGCGTTTTATTTTCTACAAAAAGTTTTGCCGTTTCCAAAGTAAATTTGAAAAAGTGACTTTTTTAATAAAACTGAAAAATATTATACGTATGTACATTAGGGCAATAACCAAATTTTTGTCATAGTACCACGGATTGGCCAAGAATGTTTTAGTAATGAAAACACCTGTCTCCCGTCGTTTTGCGAAAAAAAACTCACGGAGGGAAGCAAATTTCTAAAACCTTCCAAGAATTTTTTTTAGAAAAATTTTTTATTATATATTTTTTTTGTATTTATACAATATTCATGTATTTATTTATTCTATGTTTACATAGTAGTTTTAAATTTATATACGTTTGGATGAAATAAACTTTAAGTTTAATGTTCGCGATGATTTACACAGTGGATAGAAATATCTTGTACAACTTTTATTGCTCTCTCTCTCTGCACATATATTACTCCTTTGTTGCAAAGGAATTGCTAAAGGTTCTTTTACCCAGTGTCTTTCAAAACACGCCTTTGCTTTTTTAAATTGGATCAATGAAATCATCAAATGTAGTACCGTTTTCCACATATAAATTGGCAAATTGGATATATTTTAGTTTGGTATTTTAGAATAAGAATAAATTCCAAAATAGCATTTAAGTGATACGTATAGGAATATATACAAATATCAGGTGTATATTTTATAAAATTTCCCTGAGATAAAAATGGTTGTTTTTAAACTTCAACCCGATACCTGCGTGAACTTTTTAACGATCCGAAAAAATTGTCATATATTTTATTAATAACTTTTAATGTTATACACGACTATATATTCGCAAAAAGTGTGAAAAAGTTATAGCCCTAATGTACATATGTATGTATATGTGTGTTCTTTCTGGAAAAGATAACGCCATTAGTACTACTCAAATACCATGTGAAATTCGTAGTGCAAGAGTGGAGCGGAAAAGGGTAATTTTTTTGGTATACATGCAATTTTTATGAAAAAAAGTTTTGAAGAAAACAACAAAAATTTCATTGTATGAAAAAGAATGCAGTTTCAAAATTAACTTGTTAACTTCAAAATATGTAGTTTTTCTCCAAAACTCATTTTTTGCCCTTAAGTCCCTTTTAATTGAAACTGACACATATATGAGCCGTTTATTTTGAAAGTGGCTTTATCCGTAACAAGGCGAATTCATAACAGGTGAAGCTGAAAACACAGCTGATCTATTTTTTTTCTTGCATAATGGAGGCTCGCATGTCAAAATTTTTACATGCAAGCATAGGGGCTCATATGTCAAATGTTGTTGTAATGTTGTACTTGTTGTAGTATTAACACTAGGGAGCTAACGATACCCCTTTTCGCCGATCCGATACCGATACTCAAAAATAAATATCGCCGATACCGATTCCGATACCGATACGCATATTGAAATTGAGCTCAAGTAAAAATTAACAAAGAGTAGTAGAGTAATTCTTCTATTATACAAAATAACAGTGTTTATTAATGAGCCATTCAAATCATCAAAATTTTCAATACATTTCAGTTTCTAAAATTCAAATATTCAAACTACAAAACGTCTGCAATATTTATGATTTTACAAAATAAACGATGGCATTCAGTTTAGATTGGCTCAAGATTTAAAATTGATATTAATAAGACTTAAAAAAGAAAGAATTGAATTTTGCGGAGATAGACGATTTATCAAATCCGTTTGAAGCAGACCTGCAGTGGAAAATAGTCTCTCAGTTGCGACAGAACTCATTTGAAAGCTTAAGTATTTCTGCGCCATTTTCTTTAAGTTTGGGTAGGATATGTCATTGCGCCAGTAAACAAGAGGGTCTGCGTCTCTAGGAATATTAGGAGATCTAAGGTATCTCTCGACTTCTTCGTTAGCAGAACCACAGCTTAGGAAGGATAGAGGCTCATCCTCCTCGGATTCTCTTATAATTTTTTCACATACGCTCCAAAGGCGAGTATTTCTCGTAGACTTTACAGAACTTTTGCGAGGTGTAGGGAGGACTGTGTCTTCAACACTTTCGGAATGTAGAGTCATGTTAAGCAGCTAAATAAAACGTTTTTGCGATAGGATTGAAGTCGAAGTTGATTCATGTATTATGTTTTCTAATAATGTTAACTAGGGGAATAGCGTCAAACAATGTAGCAGTGGCTTTGCTTGTGGATTTTGTGACCTCTAAATTTGTACATGTTGACATAGGGGCTGAGATGTCAGTTTTTATTTTAAGTTGTAATTGTTGTAGAATTACCACCACGTATTAATGCGCCTTGAAAAAAATCTTAAAACATAAAAACACATACAAGAATTAGCATTGAGAGAACATTTCATTACTATGGTGCAAAGCAAAATAGAAGAAACAATTTCATTATGTATTCTGTTTTGATTTTATGTTCTACTTTTAATATGTTATTTCTCATAGTTGTCATGCAAAAAAAGAGTTCAAAATTTTATATTATTTGGTCAAAAAACTCTAAAGAAAAATATAAGAAGTATCGGCGTATCGACAGTAAAATATCACCGATATCGATATATCGCAAAACCAGAAGTATCGCCGATATATCGGTGTCGGTAGCTTCCCTAATTAACACTACCTGTTATGAATTTGCCTTGATCCGTAACTTTCTTCGGGCAAAATGGTAAAACTGTCATATCGCTAAAACAGCATTTGTGGAACTAAAATAACAAATTTTTAAGATAACAAATTATTAAAAGTGTTTTTTTTTCAAACATTCTTATTTTCGACCTTATCTTTTTGTTTGTTAAGTAATAGATTAAACTATACAGGCTTTCAAGGTCATTTTTATGTTCAAACTAATGTAAATAAAAAACTATTATTACATCGTTTCACTGGTATTTTCCAACTTCTTCAGTTCATAAAAAAGTTAACAATTAAATTTGGAAAATAAATACTTTTGTCTTTTAGAGCATTTATTTTAAATAATAGCAGTTTTGTGTGAGCACATGGTAAAACTAACAGGTATGCGCAGTTCGACAACAACTACAATAATCCAAAAAACAACATGTATTTTGTTAGTGTAAAGTACTCGCTTTAGATCAAAATACACAAACAAATTTAAAGCATTTTCTAACGTCTGAGTACCGTTATTTATGTACTCTCTTCAAACTATATCAGGTTGTATGAAAATTTGCTATAAAGCGAGCTCAGTCAGCTGTGCTGTAACTATCTCTCTCTCTCTCTCTCTTTAACAGTCCGTTTATTTTGATTTTAGTAATTTATTATTTATTTATGTATATTAAATCGAGTTTACAAATAAATTTATTAATATTTCATACATTTGTTTTTCTTGATCATGTTTGCTCTTTTCCTCTACAACACTTTATTCATCACCGTAATTATTGAAAAACATTTAAACATATGAAAATTTAATATTAATGTATGTATGTTGGTTGATGTTGTACTGTAAAATCCTTTTAATGATCCAGTTCGAATACTAATGAATTTTTAAGAGAGTGTCAAGGTACCGCTTTACTGGATTCCGATCCCAATCGCGGTCGTTCACGTTTAAATGATCGTGAACGTCGTCAGGCAGCATTGCCCATCCTTGTTTTTGGTAATGATATGGTAAGTGTGTTGTGAATAAAAAAAAAAAAAAAAAAGTGTGTGGGTGTGTGAGAAAGGACAATAATAAAATTTTTTCGTGATAAAGTTTTTCAAAATAATATTATGAATTTTTTTATGAATTCTTGTAAAGTTCGATTATTCTTCAGACGTTTTATTATTCTTTTTAACGTTTAACGTAGATCTGCATGATTTTTGATATTCATATAAGACTTTTTGGTGTTGAGTTTAAACTACACTTAGAAATTGCGTTAGTTTAACAAAACTTGACCCTAACCGCTCAATAATTTATTAGCCGTTAGTGCATATACAAAGACGATTAACTGCCTGTTTATTAAATTATTTATTTTTTCATTGAAGTAGGGAGAAACAAAGAGAGACACCATCAGTACTTTATCTATTTGTAGCTTCTATAATAGACTCAGAAATTGAAATTAATCATTCTTTAACTCTAGTTCTTATAAATTATATCACACACACTCATACACATTTAAAAATTTTCATAACTGTTTGTCCTAAAACATTATTATAAATACTAAATTAATTATTTATATACTACTATACTACATTCATGACAGGTGGAACAATTCTATTCACGCCAATTTCAAGATCGTGAAGACGGTCTGGTGCGTTTGCGAAATTTCCTTAAGGGACACGAAACGGAGACCCAATCAAATGGCAACAATTCAAACAGTGAGAATACGGCTGGTCCCAACAAAGTCGCACGAAGTGCTGCTTTCTTGCTACACCGAACCGTACGTGATGCTGTATATTCGGTATTTAATCAAGCTACAGAAACTGTAAGAGTACTATTTTTGGAATATGTACCCGGTAGGGTGTCTCAAAGTGAAGTCGCCAGATGTGTTGATCGTTTGTTGCCCGAATTGTTGGCCAAATCAGGTGATCCTTCAGCACGTATACATACCTTAGCACAACATACAATATTAAGTATAGCCTCTTGTCCAGAGGTTCAAGAGCAACATCTTGTTGCTCCAGCTTTATCACGAACCGTCAGTTCTGGCACACATCCTCGCTTGGCCTTGAGCCGCATGCAAATGTTGGAACAATTGGTATTAAGCCAGGGCATTAGCACGGATAAACATAGTGGTTTAACGTGTCGAGCTCTTTCTGAGTGTGGTTGTTCGGGCATACATCATCCTGCGGAGCCGGTGCGTAAAGTAGCCGAGAGAATACTTTTGCTAGTGTACAAAGTAAATCCTCGTCTTGTGCGTAAACAGCTACCGCCTGATGATGATATAACACGTCGCAATCTATTGTATCGTCAATTGTTTACGGAATTCGATAAATTAGATTTGGAACGTAAATCTGAAATGTTGGAGGCTAATAAATATGCTGCAGGTCATTGTTCTAGTGATGCACAATCTCCACCCTCCAATCGTAGTGCAGCAGTGGATAATTTACAATTAGGCGGTGCCAGTGGTAGTTCAGATAGTCGCGCTAGTCCTTATAGTTTTGGTTGCAAATCTCCCGATTCACAGTCCAGTCCTATGAGACGTTCTGAAACACGTATTATAAAAAGTAAAAGTGGTCAGACATTGATTCCAGGGGGCACAACTCCAAGCTCAAGTAATGGATATGTGACCTCAAGCAAGGATCTGGTCAAATGTAATGGGAAACAGCAGTATAATGAACAACTTAAACGTTCCATGATATCGGCCAGTAGCTCTAGGAAAAATTCCAATTCAAATTCCGAATCGTTTGAAGAGGCGGCAGATGTAATGTGAGTTTGCTAGGAAATTAGTATTTAAATTTGTTTATTTTTTAAGGGATAGTTTTGAAGGTGGCATGCAATAAATAGCCCCCAGGTGTTGACAAAAAAAAAATAAAAAAAAAATAAATAAATAGTAACCCAATAATTAGGGATTTTTTTAATTTTTAAACGAAATAAGACTTCAACGGAATTAAATAAAATTCCATACACCAAAATTCCAATAACACCCGACTCAAATTAAAAGTATCAGGTTTATCTGATACTGGATTAACTAATTAATAGAGTGTTGCCATATTTAAAACAAAAAAAATTCTAAACTGACATATCTATGTGGGAAACGAAGTATGGCACTGGCAAATGATTTATCAAAGAATGAAGAGCGATAATTTTTTTTCTTTTTTAACTTAAACGGTTATTTGGGAAAACAATTATTAGATCTTACAACATTTTTGTAAGAACAAACAGAGACAAATAAAAATATCTATCTATCTGTTAAAAACTATCCCTTAATAAATTATGCAGTCGTAATTTATTTATTTATGTTTACTTATCTTATTTTAAGAAGTTAAAAACTATCACTTAATAAATTATGCAGTCGTAATTTATTTATTTATGTTTACTTATCTTATTTTTTAAAGACGTTGTCCATTTTGTGACTGGTGCTCGCAAAGTGGCGATCAAGCTCAACTTGATCGTCACTATTGGAAGTCATGTCCATTTCTTACCAAGTGTCCTCAATGTAGCCATGTGTTAGAGGTGGCCGCCTTAAACTATCATTTGACAAGTGAGTAAAAAAGTGGATCTGAAAAATAATATTTTTTAAAGATATTGCTTCACAAAGACACAATTTTCTATAAAAATTGTATTTTTTGCAGGAAAATAATTGCTTGAAATCTTGTTTTGTTTATACTTTTTTTTTTAAATTTTTCATTTTACAAAAATAATATTTTTCAAAAATATATTCTTCTATTCTATATGAAAAAAGTTTCCATTTATTGTGTGTAGAGTGGACTTAAACTTTTTCAACATGTGGGTGAAGTCTATTGATGATTTGCCTTAAGCATAAAAATGTGCTTAATACACAACAAATAAAAAACTTTTTTAAACAAATATTTGCAATTGTTTTAATTAAAAAAAAATAATTTATATTTGCCTTCATTTTGCAGAGGAATGTGAAGCTAAAAACAATTATTTAATGTGTGAAAGATGTACTGAGTCTGTGCATAAGCAGCTCTACGATCTACACCAAATGGAAGACTATTGTAGAGGTATTTATCAAATTTTTTGAAAGATAATGACTTTTCATTTTACACACATTTTTACAGAACTGAAAACTGGTGCCGCACGATGTCCCCTGTGTCATGACGATGTTCACTTACCCTTGGATGGTGGTTGGAAACTACATTTATTAAGTGCTTCTGGCTGTCCCGGCAACTCAAGAAGGCGTCCTAAAAAATCCTCTTAAAGTGATCCTTCAATAAAACAAAAAAAAAAAAAAAAAAACAAACTTAAATGCAAACAAATATCCCATTCTTGCCTTCATCAAATAAACTAAAGGATAAATAAAACAAAATCAAATCTTAACAACATTTAAACATTTTCTTTTTTACTTAAAAAGAGAAAGTGTTTATTAGCTCTTCGTTATTTAGGGACATGTTAAGCATATTTTATATGAAAAATTGCTTACATCTGAAACTAAACTAAACAAAAAAAAAAAAAGAAATCACGTATTTTGCATAACTTTTTGAGCTTACAATAATAACTAAATTAAAACCAATGAAATTTTTGAATATAAATCAAGCAAACAACCAAACAAAGAAAAGTATTAATTAAATCTAAAAAAAGATAACTAAAAAATCTAAAAGAAATAAACTATAAATTAAGTTTTATACATTTATATACATATTACATTTTTATAAGCATATGTTAGTTAAAACTTTTTTGTTATAAATTTTTCTTTTGTAAAATTACACTAAAGAACCTACTGGAGCATCATTTGTGTAAGTTTGTCTAAAATCAAAAATACATGAGTTTTACTACTGTAAGTTCTTAATATAACAAATTTGTTCCTGATTTATTTAAAATATTTATTTTATTTAAGATAAGATTATTTCTATTAATAATACGAAAAATTTAGTTTATTCACTTTCTTATACAATTTCCTGTGAATTTTCAGAATTTCAAAATCTTGTTACGACTACGTCTGTTTTGATATTCCAGTGAATCTTGCAATTCATGAATAGCCTTTATTTTTTATATTAAAAATATTTTTGTTAAACATTTTTGTTGTAAAATTTTTACATTTATTTGAGCATGTACTCAAGTATTTATGTTTTATATTTTATTTATTTGTTGCGGGTTAGCTATATCTAGATATATATATAGCTATACCAATTCATCAGTAGATGTTTTACCCTTTATGTTTAAAAAAAATTTCAAAGCTCATCTATTTATACAAAAAAACTCACAAATATATTTTTGTGAATTACAAAGCATAAAAATAGCCTTTAAAAAATTTCTCAAACACACACAACAATAATTTTCCATTATGAATGTGTTTACTTTTCTACACCTATACAATTAGATAACCGCTGGTTGCCATTAAAAGTATTTTATAAGGCAAAAATGAAAAGCAAATCTCCCCGTTACAAAATTTTTACATTTATTTGAGCATGTACTCAAGTATTTATGTTTTATATTTTAAAATATAAAATATATATATAAAATATAAAACATAAATACTTGAGTACATGCTCAAATAAATGTAAAAATTTTGTAACGGGGAGATTTGCTTTTCATTTTTGCCTTATAAAATACTTTTAATGGCAACCAGCGGTTGTCTAATTGTATAGGTGTAGAAAAGTAAACACATTCATAATGGAAAATTATTGTTGTGTGTGTTTGAGAAATTTTTTAAAGGCTATTTTTATGCTTTGTAATTCACAAAAATATATTTGTGAGTTTTTGTATAAATAGATGAGCTTTGAATTTTTTTTAAACATAAAGGGTAAAACATCTACTGATGAATTGGTATAGCTACCAACGAAATATATATCTAGATATTGCTAACCCGCAACAAATAAATAAAACATAAAACATTTTTGTTGTAATTTAAATTTTGTTAAAATTGTTTTAAGCAGTTTAGTTTTATTTAAAGGAATATTATCTAGTTAAAACGTCCGTTACTTGAAACCCATCCATAAATAAAATTTAGAAAATTAAAAATACGAAAAGAAAATCAATTACGAAAACAATTAAATACAATACAATTGTAGTTGATAAATAATTAAAAGAAATAAAATTACAAAAAATCAAACATTAAAATTTGAGTTGTTTTTGTTTTAAAAAATATAGAATGATATGATGGTGAAGTGATAAGTTGTGATACATACTGAAGATAAAAGCGTGGGGAAATGCGAAAACCGGTTTTTTGAAATTTTACTCATAAATGTGATACATTTTTAACAATACCATCATGTTTCTAGTTTATTGGTTTTTTTATCGCAAATTTTGTTGTCATAATTTGCAATTCGTCCATTATGTAGTTTCCTTGACCACCTTTTGGCGATAATTGTTAATCAAAGGTATCATCAACTAGAATTACATTAGTTTCTTTGACGAAATCCAACAAAAAACTGATATCTTCTTGGGAATCTTTAATTTAAAAGATAACGGCTAACTCCTATTCACAATGATCAAAGCTATTGTGATTATATCAAGCTCAAACGAGCAGAAAAATGGCAAAACTGCTTTATTAAGCATTGGCGGTAGTGCCGTGCTGGAGAATTCTAAACGGTGCTACCGCTACGGAATTCTTTAATGGTAGTACACATACGAATTTTAGTAAGCAATTAAGAAAACACTACGCATTTTAATATACACTTCACAAATCGCTTAAAACAAATCAAACAAAAATACGGTTTTGGTTTCGGATCTTACAATATTATTTTTCCCGGAATTTTGTCTAAATTATTGGGCTTTGCAAAGACTGTTTTTAATATTTTCGCGAGTCTGGCAGCACTATTATCAAAATCAAATAAACAAAAAGAGAAAAAGGTAGTAAATGCAAAAACACATGGAAACAGTGCCAAAGAGAACAAGAGCACAAGCAGACCACATTAACACAGCAAAGAAGTAAAGCAGGAACTATTCGTGGCAACGCGGCACTAAAAAGGCAAATAAATTAAAAAAATTAAAAATTTCAATAAAAATTAAGTGCAATTTACAAAAAAGTTGAATTAAAACAATATATTTTTATAATAAAGTAATTCTACAAACCAAATCAAATTAATTAAAGAGATACTTTCGTAGTTCTCAGTATAAAAGAAGTGAATAAATCAATAATTTTATGCATTAAAACATGAATTAAAAATTGCAAAACTTTGCTAATTGAAAATAAAATGGGCTATTGATTAATATAATTAAGAACATTATACATTTTTTTCTTAATTTACGGCCAGTCAGCCGTCACACAAACAAAAATTAAACAAGTCGTACTGTTGGTCATGCCCACGCTTCTATTCATTGGCGTGGGGAATGTTTTGGTTCTAACAAAAAGAATTTTTATTTTTTGCTAATTTTACTGCTGCTGATGTTCAAGTTAACTTTAATGCGTATTTAAGAGCTGCTGCTGGAATAAACCTGGTGTTTATTTTAATATACATACATATGCCTTTTTGATTATTTCCTGACGCAAATTTTCTTGACGTTCTCATATCAACATTTGAAGAAAAAATTATAAAAAAACCATATTGTCAAGTGATCGACTAATAACGTATTTCGTTTGAAATTTCTTTTCTGAACTTTAATTATCTTATTTTTTGGCTCTTGTTTTGCATGCTTTGTTATCTTTTCTCTCAAAAATAATTAAATAAAAAGAATCGTTAAGCTCAAATATTACACTAACCACCCAACAACAACAAAATCCACCAATTGTTGGTGTCGAGATTTTTTTGTTTTAATTTTTCGTCAAAATAACGTCAATATTTGTGTTTTATAATCATGTCCTTGGTACAGGAACTATTAAATTATAAATATTTAACACAGGAACATCTCAATGGTTTCGACAATTATAAGGTGAGGCTTATTATAGGAAATATAGAAAACTCTTTAGTAAAATTAATTTCTTGTATACATATCCATGTACTGTGGTACACAGAAGTATGTACATACTTATATGTACATAGGTATAGACCATAGACTGTAAATAAATATAGAATATAGAAGCAACTGAATTGCGATTTTATTTATTTATTAAGAAATTATATATGTAAATACATACCTTTATCGGTTTTTATTTCGCGCCTTGCCATTATTTATTTTCTAGAAAATACTTACTTATTATACTATAATTGTTCAAAACAGTTATTCTTATAACATGGATTTAAAATTTAAATTTATAGAATAATCTATATTATTGCGCCATATGTAATGTTGTAAATTAATAATCGATCAAAACTATAATAATGTGAGAACGAATTGTGGATTATCTCTCATAATAAAAATCTTCAAGTATTAATTAGATAAAGAATAAATAAAACCAATATTAACAAAAATTGAAGTGCTCGCATATGGTAGAATGACGCTGAAATGATGACACTGACAAAAACCTCGATCGGCATTGATAATTGTGTATAGAGGACAATTATGCAAATTAAAACAATAAATAGCAAACCGCATTGAATAGCAAAATTACTTAAATTATTTTCTTTTAGAAGCAATAGCGCCTTGGTAAAATCAGAATAATAAACTTTTTATAAATAAAAAAATTTTAAATTATGAATAAGACTTATAATAGAGTACATGTATGTATGTATGTAAATTTTTCTTACTTGCTCCCTATTTATAACCGATTGATAAAATACAAGTACATATCTACATAGTTAAACCGGGTTTACCGGCTTATGACTACTGCGTTTAATATTAATAATCGTTTATGAATACTATAAGTGCGCTGTTATAATTTTTTTGTTTGCTAAATATCTAAAATTGATAATACATTAATTTGAATTCGAAATAAATTCAAATGAAAATTGCTTAAATCTCTTAAATTTTAACATTTCTTTAAACACATACATATGTACATACGTTAGTTTTTAATAACCATTTTGTTAAAATTTCAGTATGTTAGAAAAAAGAAACATTTTAATTAACCAAATAAATTATGTGTTTGATTCTACATGTGCACATATGAACTTGTTTTCATTTTGCCAGTTCTGTGACTTTAAGTTAGAAACTCCCAAACTTAATGACAATATGCCGTTATATATTTTGCTACAAAAACTCATTTAATATTCAATAATAATAATTAATTAATTAAATTGAACATAATTTCTTTTCGTTGTTTGTTTCTTTATAGTATAATGCACGCGATACTTCACCATTGAGTGTGTATGTAATGCATCCCTTTTGGAATTGGATTGTCAAGGTAAAGGCGCCAAAACAAAAACTCAATCGAAGTAACTGTAAATAAGCAAATAAATTTAGGAAAACATAACGTTGACTTACTGCCCAATTGTTCAAACACAATTGTCAAACAGTTTGATTTCGTTTTTAGTTTCTGTCGATCTTCAATAAATATTGTCGGCCATTTAGAAAAAAAAAAAAAAATAATAATAAAACATAATAATGAAATTTACAATCAAAGGCAGGAAGGACTGTTGAAAAACCTTATTGTTTGTTATTGTTATGGTTGGCTGACATGTAACAAAAGAAACCATTAAAAGTCAACAGTGGGGCAAAAAAATCAATATATTCTAGTAAGGAATAAGAATAATAATCGAGAAAATCCTAATATAAATATTTGTTTTTATAGTACTAATAATCAAAATAAAAAATTGTTGGAGGAAGAGAAAAACTATATAACCAATACATACTCGCAAACCATGTGTATTGTTCCTGTTTCAATTATTTCTCTTAGAAGTTTTACTAAAATATCAAAATTTAGCATCCCACTGTGCAGAATTTAATAAACATAAAGCTGTTCATTCTTTCATTGTTTACATACATACATACTCGTATGTACGTAAATAATATTTTGGCTGCAGAAATTAAGTTTGAAAAGAAAGAAACCATTTGACAGAAAATCAATATTTTAGTTTGTATTTACATATGTGCATGAATACGAATACATACATATTAATTATTTCCATGGGATACGAAAACATACATATTTCTATAAAACTTTTGCTGAAGTAAAGCGCAATTCATTCTCACTGTCAAATCCTAGTTATGGAAGTTATAATCGAGTTATAGTCTATAAAGTCATAATTCACTTAAATCCAATCCATGTTCAAGTCATACTATTTAAGTTATAGTCAAGTCAATATTATGTCAAGTCCTACCTCAGCCTGCTGCAAGTCATAGCCAAGCCGTAGAGAAGTTATAAATAAAACATACGTGTCTGTCATGAGTTTCACATTCGTGTGAGAGTGAATTTTTCCGAATATTTTGGTGTCTTGACATTCACTTCCGAACAATTTTTTCGTTTTACTTTCGAATGCACAAAGCTGTGTGAAAGCAAATAGAATCTGAATTATTACACAATAAAACTAATTTAATTTGAAAAAAATCTTTTTTGAACTTAAGTTTGATATCTTATCTACCTAATTCGGAAATAAAAACCAATATATGTTTGATAATAACACATGGAAAAGGAGATTTAAAAAAATTCCCACATTTGCCACCAATCGAGCAAAAATATTCGGAAGTATATTCGGAAATTTTCATTGTAATTGAAAACGTTCGGAACTCATGACAGACACGATAGTAAAGAAATAGTTAACCCACAGTCAAGTCGTAATCAGCTCATAGTTAATTCATTAAAAAATTATAGTCAAGTCATAATTAAATCAAAGTCAGCTAATCATTAAGTTATAATGAAGCCGTAGTTAAGTCATTATCAAATCAAAATCAAGCCATACTGACATGTCACACAATTCAATTCCGATCAAAAGTTGAGTCAAGAATCCAAAAAAATTTATTTTGTAGTAAAACCACTTTTAAAATTCAAAATGGAATTGACAATGATTTTTTGTACTAACTTTATTTGTAGTAAGCAATAGAATAGACATGCATACTCTTAGGAGCGACAGTAAAATAAGCTTTTCATGTTAATAAAAAAGCTTAATGTGAGCTTTGCTAGTACAAACATTTCAAACGAACGCCTATGGGTATAAAAAACTATTGTTTCACATCGAAACTGAAGACAAAAATCAAAAACGATTGGAATACATTTTCGGAATTGAAATCATTCCGATCGGAATGAGTGATATGCCTGATAATCAAGTCCCAGTCAAAGTGAAGTTAAAATAGGCAATTTATAATAAATTCATAGGCAAATTATGCTTAAGCCTTGGTGAAGTATAATTGAGTCATAATAAAGTCATAATCAATTTGTATGTTAGTGAGAGTCCATTCGCTAGAAGCAGAGACAATCAACATTTCTCTTTTTTTTTTGTTAACGTTTCTTTCTACACATGAAAACATTTTTTACACAAATTCAAAAATTATTAGCAAAATTTTTACGTTTTTTTTGTTTTGTAATCGACAGTTTTTTCCTCGATGGTTGGCGCCAAACGTGATGACATTTTTGGGATTTTTATGTACAGTAATAAACTTTTTTCTGCTCTCCTATTATGATTGGAACTTTTTTGCCAGCTCCGGACAAGAAGGTGCAATACCGATACCCTCATGGGTTTGGCTATGCACAGCCATTAATATATTTCTGGCCTATACATTAGACGGTATCGATGGTAAACAGGCAAGACGTATAGGTTTGTCGGGGCCGTTGGGTGAACTCTTTGATCATGGATTAGATTCGTATACAGCTGTATTGATACCCACATGCTTGTATAGTATATTTGGTCGAGCTTCTATATATTCTGTGGCACCCATGCGCATGTATTATGTCTGCTTAATGGTGTTCTTCAATTTTTACATATCCCATTGGGAGAAATATAATACGGGAGTATTGTATTTACCTTGGGGCTACGATTTGAGCATGTGGGGCTCAACAGCTATGTACCTGATCACATGGTGGTTTGGCCATGAATTCTGGAAATGTAATTTACCTTTTGGCCTACAATTGGGTAGTGCTATAGAAGTTGTGCTGCATATAAGTGCCATATCTAATATGCCCATGGTGGTTGTGAATATGTATAAGTGAGTATTTTTAAGAAATCCTTGAAAAAAATTAATAATTTCTTTAAAATATTTAAAATTTTCTTTTTACACTGTTGTATAGTTCTTATGTCCAACGTACTGGTAAAATGCGTAGTCTTACAGAGGCCATACAGCCGTTGTGGCCATTTGTTATCTACATGAGTTTATTGTTAATATGGCCCCATATATCGCCCAACAATATTATGGAAAAGGATCCCCGCGCTTTATTTATGCTAAGCGGCACCATATTTTCAAATATTAGCGTAAGTAGTTTTTTTTTGTTGTTTTTGTTATCTCTAATAACGTTTTTTGTTATAATTTATGATGATTGCTTAAAAATTGTCTACATTTAATTCACACCAACTTTCCTTATCAATGTTTAGTTTTTTTTCTTTTTATTTTTTACTTCAAGTGCTAAATAAATATAACAAACAGTTGGTGGCTTCCTTTTCGCACTTATTGAACTAATAAATCAGACGTTATTTTTGTAGTAGTTTTATTTATAATAATATTTATTTAACTGATAAGGTGTCTATGCGGCTGGCCAACTATTATGAATCACAAAAACATTTAAAATATTTTAGTCAGATTTCTTTTTAATTGTTGCTAATTTTGTGCGGTCTTGCGAGTGAAAAATGCTTTGCAAATGCCAATTAAAATTGATTTCAATGTAAAACGTAAGATGGCTATTAATGTAACCATTTATAGACTGCAATAACAATAAAGATTGAACATTTTTGAAATTATCGTTGATAATGTTAAAAAATAGTTATATTTAAATATTTAAATAAATATTTTATGGTTATTTATGCAGGTTATATAGTATACTATTTATTATTGACTGATGATCATAAAGAATGGTAATCAATTGTAACATACATATATTTTTGTAGACGTTTCATGATTTTGTGTTTTTTCCTTCAAATACCTTCAATAGAAAAAAATAGTTATCCTAAATGTGGCGAATGTGGCTGTCAATTATTTCTCTTAACAGCGGTATTGTTGGCCTTGAGGTATATGGAAATAATGAAACTAAAACGAATTAATTAATTAATCAAATCGTATCGTTTACATACTCAATTCATAGTCGAACCAATAGTCATGTCAATGAACTCAATTTGAATCGAAAGTAGTTTCAATGCCAAAAGTTGACTCTTTCGAAAACGAAAAATTAATTTTTTTTTATAATCAATTTCCTTAAAAATTTCAAAATCAGAAAAATAAGAATTGCATGCAAACAAAAAAGTTTAAAGAGAACTTTGCTACTAAAAACAATTTTAACAAACGCCTATGGGCATAAATCACTTTATCACTGTAAAATCAAAAATCAAAAACGACATAATCGGAATTCGATTACGAAATTGAAATCATTCCGATCGGAATGTGTGTTTGTGGAATGGAATATTTAAGTCATAGTAAATTCGTAGTCGGGTCACAGTCAAATAATCATGGTCTTGCTCCCATTATTTTTCTGCTGTGTTTGTCAAAACATTTTGCTTACATATTAATCGCATCATTGTTTTTGTATAATTAAATGAAGCAACATTTTTTTCATATTCTAGTCAGTGGTTTTTGACAAACATAGTATGGTTGTTTTATAGTGGAACATGGTCATAAATGAGTTATAGTCAATTCAAAGCATACATATTCATTGACAACTGATAGACAAGTCGTACGCAAGTTAAAATCATGAGCACTTTATAGCCACGTCATATTAAGAAAAAATAAAGTCATAGTACACTATACATATGTAGTTAATTGTTAGTGTATTCAAGTTATTATTAAATGATATAAGACTGAGTAATAAATGTTTCCTATTTATAGTTGTAGTCAATTTATAAAATTTTTCAAGCTAGAAACTTTTATTTTTGCCTAAACGTCTTTTTTAATCTCTTTTCTTATGTTACCTTTTGTTTACAGTGTCGTCTAATTGTTGCACAAATGTCAAATACACGTTGTGAAAGCTTCCATTGGATGACACCGATTTATGTCATTTGTATTGCTATGGGTCTATGGCTACCTATTTTAGAACGCTTAATGTTGTATTTGTTGGTAATTGTGACCACATTGAGTCACTGGCATTATGGTTCTTCGGTAGTTAATCAAATGTGCGAACATTTTAATCGTATATGTTTTAGTGTACACATGCGCAAAACAGTTGAAACGATATCAACATCATCATCATCATCACCATCTGATACTTCCTTCAAAGCTAATCGTGATAATTTAGCAACAGAAACAACTACAACAATAAATTCAAATACCAATAACACGTTATCTTCAACATTGTTGTCTTCGACTTCCAAATTGGAAGAATCTACTAAGAAGTTAGAATAATATATTTAGTTTTTTAAGTTTAGATAAAAGTTTTTTTTTATATTTTCCTAACAAATTAGCACAACGTTTCTTTGTATTTTTTTTATTGTATTAATTGAGGCTGTACATTGAGATTATGGCTTAAGTGTTTTTTATAGGTTATAATATTTTTTGCAGGTTAAAATATTTTATCGAATTGAAAATTCCTTATTATGCTTTCTTTTTTAGCAAAAGATTAAGTTTTTATTGTGTTGGTAATTGATTTGTTTACATATTTAAATTGAAAGAAATTAAATTAAATATATGACAGATCAACTCATTATTTTTATCAAATCGCATATTTATCATATTTCTTAGTTATCGATGTAAACAAAAAGGCATAATTTAAAAAGCAAAAACGAGTTAGGTCTTTTATATTTATATTTTGGATACAACTTGAAAAAATTAGAATTTAATTTTTAAGGATAAATAGTTATGCAAAAAAAAAAATTATTTAAAAACATGCCCAGTCAATTGCTATTTCAAAGCCATTTTAAATAATTTGCCATTAAAGTCACTGGACTGCTTTTGAAAATGCCAAAAAATAAAATTTCGTTCGGCAATTGAAAACAATAATAAGTTTTCAATAAATTACCGAACAGTATTCAATTGATCACATTATTTTCTTTTAACTAATTTGGAGATTCAATTTAATTAAAATGTATTATTTTTGTGTTATTTATTAAAATTATATTTTATTTTTTTATTTTCTGTTGTTAAATTGTATTTTTCGCTAGACATACTCAGTCTGTTCCTTCTTCTACGTTCAGGAAATTACCAAAATTTAACCACTGAAAGATCTTTTCAATAATACAAAGTTTTCAGTTAAATTTGGACAATTTTGTATGCATGCAGGAGCAGACATACTGTTTGTTTTTTAATTTTAATTTATTCATACTAAAAGTATCCTAATTAACAAATTGGTCGTAAATGCAGTATTTTGAATTTTTTTTTTTTTTAATATTTCTAGTGGTCACACAAGCTATATAAGACTATATTTAAATTAATTTTAAGATTAAAGACAATTTAAATGTAATTAAAATTTAATATTAAGAATTTTAAGACAACTTAGAAACTAATGGAACCGAATAACAAGCAGTTTAGTAACTGTGAAAGGCATACAATGTAAAAAATTCGTTTTATGTGCTTATTCTAAATGGCTGCTATAGTTTTGCATATTAAAAAGATTTTTGCACAAAGTCTACTTATTTTACAAAATGCTTTAAATTCACAAATAAATTCAGAAATTAAATTTGGCATATTTAAAAATTAATATGAGAAGTTTTGAATATGCTTTATAAAGTTTTGAATTAAATATTTTATATCGTCCACAATTATTGCACTAATCGTTTCAATTTATTATTAAATTTCTAAATTTTTTACTAAAATATGTGTGTTTCGGAATATTTAGTTTTGGCCATCTTGTTTGCGTTTACTATGTTAAAACGAAAAAAGAAAATTTTACATAACCAAGTTCTAAAAATGTTTCAATATGATTGCGAATAAAACTTTGCACTTCGATTTTTTGCAAATAGAAGTAACTCCCTTTTTAGAAAAACATTTATTTCCATAGCCATCTGAACCTTAGTTTATTTTATTTGTTCATAAATATGTACAAAAAAAAATTTTGTTTGTTAATTTATGAAAATAATATTATGATTAATAACTTTAATGCAACAACTCACACAAATAACGTAAACAAAAATACAAATATATTTTGCTACCAAATATTTTAATCAATGCCAATATTTTTACTTTATACTCTTAATGTTTATAATAAATGAGTTAGAAAATTTATTTTTTAAATTTTATTATTTATTAAATTAAATATTAAATTTTTGTTTTAATAAATGTCAATTTATTAAGAAAAACTAACATAGAAATGAAAATAGTTAATATAGAAATAGAAAAAAGGAAACATTTAAAATATAATAAAAAGTTTTTTAGTTCCATAAAACACAAATGTAAAACACGTGAATTCGAATTAGTTCTTGAATACTCTCTATGCAACAGTCTTTTGAAGATAAATTACAACACAGAGCTGTTGTATAGAAAAAAATTACAAACCGAAAGCTACTGACGACGAACATTACATATTCAATTACAGAAATACTGATTTTCAATTAGCCTGAATTTGTAAAAAATATATTTTTTGATCATTTGAGTAATTGATTCAATTACGAAATTAATTGATACAGGAATACTATTTTCTATGTTTCCCATTGATTTTCTCAATCGGACTTCAATGAAAATATTATTAAAAATTAAAATTGGCTTCAAATAATTTCGTAATTGAATCAAATAAATGTGTTGGAAAAAAAAATATCGAATGTTTGTTTTTTAATTATAACAATTATATATAAAGTTATCATTTAGGGTGGTGTTGGCTGAAGTGGTTAGCGCGTTGACTACTAAGCAAACAATGACGTGGGGCCTGGGTTCAAACCCTGGCCAGAGCAAGTCAATCAACATCATTAATTTCTGTAATGTACATTAGTGAGACATTGTATTAATTGTTGTCGGACTATTTAAGTGATGAAGGCATAGCACTGGTCACTAAAAAACTGTTCCGACAGCGATTGATGATGTTCCAAGCTAATGTACATAACATCGCCCTCCTTCGTCGGTTAGCAGAAACATCGGCGAAGTAAAACAATTAATAAAATGCCTGCCAATACAGCTTAACAAAGTTAATGCGTCTACCTAACACCGGAGGCGCCTCAACACTGCTATAAAAATTAACATAACGCGCAAAGCAGAGTTGTAAAAGAGTTAAGCCTTCTACATTTTCAACATCTATCTTCTCTACTCTATCCCTCTCTCTGAGTTCCGGCACAATGCACTGCATACGTAGGGGTCATCCCCTGAGTGCTGGTCCTAATTAAAAAAAAAAAAAAAAAAAAAAATATGCAGAAAAACTTAGTCTTTAAATACTTTCAATTAATACATTTAATTAGAAACCAAGACTAGCTCTAATTAATTTTGTAATTGAATCAATTACGCTTGTGATTAATTAAAGTAAAAAATTCAAAAATTACTCAAAACTTGTTAAAGTTGTTAGAAAGTTTTACTTTTGGCCAAACAAGAGTAATTAATTGTTATTGCATCAATTACTTATGTATGTACATGTAATTGAAAATTATAAGTTTTGTAGCTGAATACACAGGACAAAAACTTCTTCTTCTGTGTTGTATTTTCCTGTATTCAAGAATTAATTGCGAAACGAGCTTAATAAGAAACATTATCTGGCTTTGACAAATTTCTAAATATGTAATATTAACGAAAACAAATACAATACCAATTAATGTAATTCAACAGGACAAAAGACATTAAAAATCACACATGAAAATTAATAGTTAAACAAATTATACGATACGATAATAATAGAAATGCGATGTTTATTATAAAGTTGAAATAAAAATTATAAAATTAAAATTTATAAATTACTTATTTAATTATGATAATAAATTATTTAAAAAAAAAATTTTAAAATATGTGTTTAAATTAAAAAACTTTAAACTAAGAAAATGGAAATTATTAAAAAAAAAAATAAATTTTATATACACTTACAAAAAAATTTACATTAATTTAATTTTCAACGTACACACCAGAACAAAACACCGGAGATTTCGGAACCCGCAAAACTCTCATCGCCAGTGCTCATGTTTATAACCGCTTATCATCTCTTTGCTAGATGGCTCAGTTGAATGCGTGCGTAATTTTTATGTACAGAAATTTTGAGAAGAAATTTGCATACGAGAATTGCATAACTTATAATCTCTTTCAGGATATATGGCTTGATGACAAATGGCAACCGAACTTGAGATGCGTTGCCAGCAACTGAAAATTTTTGGTTAACAGAAAAGCCGCGTCTGGTGTTATGTAGACGCACTAAATTTCTTTGTTTTACATCGCCGACGCTGTTGTGTTTATCAGCTTGGACGAGTACCGATCCCTGACCAAACAGTTTTTACTGACCAGTAATATGCCTTCATCACTTAAATAGTTCAAAAACAACTAATACAATGCCAAACTTTTGGACATTAAAGAAATTCATGATGTTAATGGCTGGGATCGAACTCAGGTCCTAAGTCATATTTGGGTTAATAATCAATGCAGCAAACCACTTCAGCCAACTCCACCCTTGCTTTCACTAGCAGAGCTAATATTAAACGTTTTTTATGAACATGAAAAGCTTATTTTATTAATGCTCTCAAAAGTATGCAATTTATTTTGTATTTATTACCAGTGTAGCCAGGTAAATATTGTCTAATGTCCCCAAATTAAAGAGTGTTGTCCCCAAAAATCCCCATTTTAAAACTGGAAATCCCCAATTTTGTCCCCAATAAATATATTTACATATATTAAGCATCATAAAAAACAATTTTTTTTTTATTAATTTTATTACATACATTTATTTAAGTTAATACATTCGTATTTGCTCAATGGAACTTTTGAATCCATAGAATATTTTAAAATTCCATACACGGAATCAAATTTATTTTTTTCTATGCTTTCGAGTTGTAAATTTATAAATAACTCAAAATTTTCCATACTCTCAGTGAATATTTTAAGCATTTCTTTTGCTAGTACAGTTAAATAATCTAAAAAAAATTGTTTGAACTCCTTTTGCTTCTAATTCCTTTGAACATTCTATGCCAACATCAATTTTAGCAACAACCAAATTACTTTCCTTATCGTCAATTAGCACACCCATTTTGGCAATATCGAATTCAATAATTTCTGGTTTTAAACATTTTGAACAAATTGTGAATACCATCGCCTTGAAATAATCGAAATATGGAGAAGAAAAACGCCAAGATACATATACATATATGTATGTAAATATATGTATGAAAGAAAATGGTAAAATAAAGCAAAATTGATAATAGGTATACTGAAAATGAAAAATCCCCAAATCTCTCCCCACGATAATCTGTCCGAAAAAACCAGCTAAAATCCCCAATTTGGGGAGAAATCCCCACACCTGGCTACACTGTTTATTACAACTGAAAAAAAAATTTATTCATTGTTAATTTGATTTTGAATTTTAAAAGTGGTTTGATTAGAATCAAAATTTCTCGTTTTTTGTTTTCTAATTTGAATTTTTGTTTTCGGATTTGAAACCGTTATCGATCGGAATTGAGATCTGTGACATTGGAAAAACAAAATCCTGATATATTGAGTTGTTCTTCGTTTTTAAAATATTTCAAACAACAATCAGATTAGTGATGGATTTATTAATGATTCTTTCAAAGTATGAAAACGGAGTTAAATAAATTGAATTAGCAGTTTTTATTAGTCGATTTTTTTTATATATTAAAAAATATGTGTACATATGTTTAGCTGTTTTTTTTAAAAAAAAGCGTTAATTATCCAATGTCAATTTACCTATTCCATATGTTGTAGTCCTTCTTCATCAACGCCCTAAATTTAATGTTTACGCGTTCTTTTAAGAAAATTCAAGAAATTCGTTATATACGATTTAGTTCTTGATATCGGCTCAACATTTTGTCTAGCTTCTAAATATTTCCTAGATAACGGAATTTCTGCTACCATGGGCGGTATATCGTAAGGCAGGGCATCAGCATTTGTGGAAAGATTTTGATTTGATTCATAGACTGGAAGTGTGTTAACTGTTGCTAACTGGCTTAGTGAAGACTCTGGAGATGATGTCATAACAGTAGGTTTATTTTTGCCAAAAGCTGAAAGATCATCATCATCTTTATATAAAATGGAATATAAATCGAGTCACATTATATTAATGTAGTCCTTAAGAAATTTTCAACTTACCTAAGCTTTCCAACATTTCTTCAGTGATGAGCAGCAGCGTAGTACTATCATCCTGTGGTAGACCAAGAACGAAACCATCCACTTTTATACGATAATTTTCCTCGCCCTTTTGCCTTTGATCGTAGTGTTCGTCTTGGGGAGCCGATAAAGCTGCAAGGGACATTAAAGCATCAAAGAATTCCGGAGTAGTGCGTGCTGAACCTTGCAAAGGCTTAGCTAAGACACACACCGAACCAAGCAAACAATATAGAGCGAAAATAAATAAACGATTATTAAATTTACACATCGTAATAGAGCTTTTTATTGGAGCAGAGGGAGAGAACCTTCTGGTTACACGTTTGTTTTGTTAGTGATTTCTTGTTTGAGTCTAAAGAAGTCATGAAGTTCTAAAGCCAAGTCTTTAGTTCTTTTTTTTTTCCATTTATTTTATGCTGGGAGTAAAACAATGATGTGCTGCTTTTTTTTTTGGATTTTCTTTAGTTGCAAGAATCTTTTATTTAAATACCAGTTATTTTGAGTTCTATTGCATGCATTATTGTTTACCTTCTTTTGTTTGTTGTTAAGTTGTGCTCAATGCTTACATAACATCTAATTGAAGACAAGTTTTTTTTTAGTTTAAAATCAAGTTTAAATGTTCCTGCCGAAGGAGAAGGCAGGAAGGAGGTTTGTATTTTATGCTGATGGTCGTCTAAAGCAACTAAAATGGTTAAACCCAACGAACAAGTATTTTAAAGAGGGAAGCGGTTTTATGATCGTGCTTTTTATTTCAGTGGTGCTCATCTACGTTACGATCATTAAAAATACCGAAAAATCAAAAATTTTCTGCAAACTCGAAATGTCTTCGAAAAGCTGTAAGACCAGCACCAGCCAAATGATTCATCTATAGAATCGAAAATTCCCAAGAAAATTGAATATTCCGTGATAGTTCGACGTACATACATACATATCGTTACATGAAATGCAAAACGGCCTAACTAATATTTTCATTGTTTTACAGGAGAAGCAAAAACCTTCCTAAATATAGTTTTGAATTTGCGATAAATTATATGTACATGTGCAATTATTTTAAAATGTGAAAAAATCAAACTTAATCCGAAAATTCGAACATGTGTAAAAAGTGCTGTAAATTCACTAGAAACTCATAATTTCTTTTGTCACCATAAAATTGGAAAAATGGAAAATCGGCACATAACATATGTGTCTACTTAACACCAGAAGCGCTGCAACACTGCTTTAAAAATTAACAAAACTAACATTAGCAAAGTTGCTAAAGAATTAAGCCTTCTAAATTTTAAACGTCTATTCTCTATCTCTATCTTATCCTTTCGCCCAAGTTCTGGCACAATGCATTGTACAGTGTTTTATATTTTTAAATACGATTATTTCGAAAATTAATAAACGGTGCGCGGAGGGAGGGTGGCGGCGTTGGAACAATCGATTGTGAGGATTTGTCAGTCACGATGTCGCAGTGGTCAAGTGAGCATCGCGCGTTCGCTGTGGAGACATTTTTTAAGAATAATTATTCTTACGTAATTTTGTTCAAATTTCGGTTTTGGAGCGACGAGGCTAATTTTCACTTTAAACGGCCACTTCAACAAGCAAAATAGCCGTTAATGGTCTCCAAGAACAAGCAACCCTCGATTGAAACATCAAAAATCATTGCATTGTCCCAGGGTAACTGTTTGGTGTGCCTTATCCACACATGAGATAATTGGATCAAAGTTTACTGTAGCGTGTGGCGCTTAACACAAGGCTCCATTTTGAACACTGTGTTCAACTCGACGGAAGACATCTGGATGACATACTCTTAAAAAAATAAAATCCGCATTTCCATTCTGTCGTTCTCTTAATAAAACTTTGTGTCAATTATTGCGTTTTTTATTTAAATAGAGGTCATTCCCAGAGAGATGGTTCTAATAAAAAAATCTCTAAGTGCACCAAAAACCAATAATTCCAATAATGAAATCGAAAAGACGCCAGAAAATAGAAGATTTTTTATATGAATTTAATTATATCGAATTGCTTATCAGTAGTCTGTGTTGATTTAGTCAATTCTTTCTGATCATTGCGTTAAGAATCTTAGAAAGAAGATTCTATATAAATAATTTTCGCCTTCAGTTCATACTGGAATGAATGTAAATTTAAATTATTGAAAGACGGAAAAATATCAAAATATTCAGTCTGATTAGCAGAACGTATCAGAAATGATTTTGAGGTCGCTTTACAATTTTCTTGTTCATTTACAAAACTTATCATGGTGAATACTAATGACTAAAGAAAGAAACTAATAATTTATTTCCTTGAATTCCAATATTTTTGAAATTTTTTAAAAACTGTACAAAAATAATTTTTTGTAGAATAATTAATTTTATTTTGTAATATAAAAAACCAAGTTAAATGGCAAAAACTAGTGGATACGTTTTTTTGGACAAATATTTAATAATTGTGAACGTAGCTTAAAAATATAAGCAGCTTAAAAAACTTTTATTTGACGAAATAGAATACGAGAAATATAAGTAGAAAATGAATGAAGAATTTCAGAAATAAGTCAAAACGAAAAATTCTAATCAGGCGCTACAAATATGTATTTAAGAGACGAAAGTAAATTTTTATTTATTTTTTTTGGGCTACCTAAGCTATATGCTGCATTATGTTGGGTATTATTTGCCAACTCATCAGTAGATCTTTAAACATATTTCGAAACTTATGGTGTTTTCTTTTCTATACACAAAATAGCACCTTATTAGCACTAACCCTGTAATAATGCAGCTGGTTATTTCACTAAAACTGAACACAACGCCCTGTTTTCAACAGCTGACAGCTAAGTTTTACAGGGCACTATCAACACTGTCGATTTTTACGAGGCGAAAAGTGCAATGCCTTTCACCATTAGTGAGGGCGATTTTTTTAGAATCAAACACACTGCCCTTTTAGAGTGTAAAACATTTTTAAGAAACGAACACCAAAGTACATTTCCTGCATGGAGATGTACCATTTTTTTTTTGTAGAAATGGAAACACCATTAATGTTATATTTCTTAATTTTCAGATGTTAAATTTTCAATTTGAATAGAAACAACATAGTTTTAAAGATTTAAATCTATTGTATAATTTTTAGTTTTATTTTGTTATAAAATATTTTTAAAATATGAATAAGCAATTGATTAACATAATTTAACAGTCTTTTATTACTTCAACTTTTTATAAATAAAAATTAAAAGTTGCTTTTGTAACAGACAATTACAATTTTTATTTCACTCTTCCATTAACTTCTTCCATATTTGTCGTTCCTTTTCACCTGCACTCTCAATTTAATGTTTACGCGTTCTTTTAAGAAAATTCAAGAAATTCGTTATATACGATTTAGTTCTTGATATCGGCTCAACATTTTGTCTAGCTTCTAAATATTTCCTAGATGTTGGAATTTCTACTACCATGGGCGGTATATCGTAAGGCAGGGCATCAGCATTTGTAGAAAGATTTTGATTTAATTGAGACACTGAAGGTGTGCTTGATGAGGTGGCTGTAGCCCGAACAGGAGCAGTCATATCAATAGGTTTATTCTTGCCTAAAGCTAAAAGATTATCATCATCTTTATATAAAATGGAATATAAATAGAGATATTTTATATGAAATTAGTCCAAGTAGAAGTTTTCAACATACCTATACTCTCAAACAAGTCATCTGTGAAGAGTAGCAGAGCGCTACTATCATCCTGTGGTAGACCAACAACGAAACCATCTACATTTATGCGATAATTCTCGTCACCCTTTTGTCTTTGATCGTAGTGAACATCTTGTGGTGTTGGTAAAGCTGCAAGCGCCAGCAGAGCTTCAACGAGTTCAGGAGCAGGCTTAGTCAAGACACACACCGGGCCAAGCAAGCAATATATAGCGAAAACAAATAAACGATTATTAAATTTACACATTTTTACAAAACTTTTTACTGGAGCACAAAAGGAAGAACCTTCTGGTTACACGTTTGTTTTGTTAGTGATTTTTTGTTTGAGTCAAAAGATGTCATGAAGTTCTAAAGCCATTTCTTTAGTTATTTTTTTCATTTATTTTTTTGCTGGGAGTAACACAATGATGTGCTGCGGTTTTTGGCTCTTCTTTAGTTTTAAGAACTTTAAATACCAGTTATTTTGAGTTCTATTGAATGCAATATTGTTTTCCTCCTTTTTTTGTTGTTGTTAAGTTGCATTCAATGGTTATATAACATGTAATTAAAGACCGGTTCGATTTCTTTTAGTTTAAAGCCAAGTTTAAATGTTGCAGCAGAAGGAGGAGGCTGGAAGGAGGTTTGTACAATGTTTGATGTTCTTTAAGTAGTTTATGGTGATGCTCGTCTAAAACTACTAAAACAGGTCTACCCAATAAGCAACTATCAATGAGAGTCCATGATCTTTTCACGGAAAGGAAGTAGTAACGTCAGGGCTAATGGATTCCTATATATCACCCACAGCGGCATCTAATAGCGTACAAGATGCTCGAAAATAAAAGATAATTCAAATTATCTAAAAATTCCATATTTGTCGTAAACATATTCGAAAAATGCCGTAATGCTACAACACTGCCATAAATTTCCTATAGAAAAGGAATCTCCTCCAAGAAATCGAAGTTCCTCCTGAAAATCTCTAACTATACCGAAATATGTATATGTGTAATATGTATATGTGCCTTAGAGCTACTATCAATGTAAACTATCACAAAATAAATCGAAATTTCAGTCATTTAAATTATACCGAAAAATTCGAAAATTGGAAATTTAACACATACATATTCGAAAGTGCTTCGAAATTGCCTTCAGTATATAAGAAAGCTTTACTTTCGTAAACAAATTAATGAAAAGCTAACTAAGTAAAATTTACACCGAAAAATTCGAAAATTAGCTAAAAATTTTAAAGTTAATAAATGTAAAAAAAAATCTGCAAGTTCGCTACCAACCAAGTAATTTTATAAAAAAATCGCAAATTCGCTGTTATGAAAATTAAAGCTCGCTAAGTCCAGTTTACACCGAAAAATTCGAAAATTCTCTAAAATTTCGAAAGATAAGATATATTAGGAAATACATTAAAAAAGCTGCAAAAATAAAATCGGAAATTCGCAGTGAAATCGACATTATTTCGAAAGTTTTTTTTCCCTAATATGTGATCGAAAACGGATCAAAGAAAAACCCGTTCATTCCTTTTTTTATGGGTAAAAAGCACAGTCCGCAAAGCGATTAACTTGTCTGCAGAAAACATTCAAAGCCTTCGGCCACAATTGAACCGGCAACTTCTGGACTAATAGGTTAGCATTGCCTATTAGCACTCCAAAACGAAAAAGTTGTAACTTTCCTAAAGAAATCAAAAACAGACAATAAAATCGAAAGCAATAAAACTGGCTAAAATTCACCAGAAAATTTACTGCGAAAATAGAAAACACCAAAAAAGTTAATGCGAAAAATATTTAAAATTTTTTTAGACTTCGAAAAAGTGGAAAATACTCCGAAAAAATCGCAAATTCAGTGACTAAAAAGTGCCTTAGCACCAGCTGATGTTTTATATTAAAGAAATCAAATGTTCGTAAGAAGTGACCTCGAAAAATCCAAATATCCTTTGATGGGGCATATGAATATGTGTATGTATGTATGTTGGTATCTAAGGTTATGTGTTCGTAATTTATTTACTTGTTCTGTTAATGTTCATTGGGTATATTCTTAATGGTCAGTTACTTTTGCAAACTTTTTTCTTTTCGATCAAAAAATACTTCCGCATTTTTGTGTAATCTTTATATTAATTGTTGAAAAAGAATATAAAAATTTGAATAAAAGCTAATATTTTTCTTGTGAATATACTGGACTAAAATATTAGCAGATGTTTTTAATTGTAACGATCGGTATCTAGTTTATTGGCGTGACTAAAACGAAAAAAAAATCTATAACACCAGGATGTGTGTTATCAAATGGTTTTAATTAATTAAGGTATTGGCTTTTTTTGTAATAGAAGAAATAAGAAAAACATAAACTGATAATAAAACGGCACAAAATAAAAAAAAAAAAAAAATAACCGAAAAGAACAGAAATTCTTTCTGGAGTTTTTTTTTAAATAAATCTATAATTTACTTTTATTTTTTCTGCAATAAAATTTAAGTAGAAATTTTCAATGTAAATAAAACAAAATTTTAACAAACTGCTGCTGGCAGACTGGATTAAAAAGAATATAGGATTTTTGAAATTTTGAAAGTTTACATTCCGGATTTATTTAAGGAGGCAGTTTAAGTTCGCTAACCTCTTTGTCACATCCGTATAGCCGAGTGGCATAATAAATCTTATAATTATTACATTTAAGCTTTAAAGTGTGTTCAATACATTCATTTAAAAAACTACACAGAAAGAAAGTGTACGAAAATCCATCCCAAACGGTGTCAAAAATTCGGTAGTACTGATTTTTTTAAATCAAGTATAAAACCAATTGATTCCAGTCCGGGTTATTAAATTATTAAATGAATTAAAAAAAATATCTCTTTAAAAAACCTTCGGACATGATTTATGCTGAAAATTAATGACTTTAGATGGGATGGATGAATTCAACACGTCCAACATCATCATACACCCAATTGAAAGCCGAACATACTTCTTTAACTAAAATGAATCCTGTCGCATACCTGAATCAATAACTTAATTTTTTGAATTAATCTTTTTAATATTTAACTTAATTAAATATTTTGCATACATACAATTAGATTTCAAATTTATTTTTGTTCATTGTTGATATTGAACATGATTATAGTTTGTGCGATATCTTCAGCATTGTGGCATGTTGTACTACTGTACAGACCATGCTCCTACACATCTTACAAGAAACATAAAATGTTGATACAATTTTATTGCGGTAAACGTAATATAATTTTTATAACATTTGGCAAATTTTCATTTATATATTATTATTTTCCTTCAGTTATTAGAGAAATTTCAGTTTTTTTTTTTAATAATACGTTATTCAATAAAAATTTAATTATAGAGTTACTTCGCCAAAAAACAAAAAACCATCGTTCACAATAGAAAAATGTTCATTTGTTACATTGATTAAATAACAAATATAATATTCTGTACAACAAAAGAATAATGTCTGAACAACTAATCCTGGCAAAACACACAAAATTTACAAGTATCAACTATTTCATTTTAAGGGAAACGAAAGAATCTACACAGAGAAAACAAATTACTTGTAACAACTGAATTTGTTGCTACAACTACAATTTTCATGTAGTACCATGGAACTTTTGGTTGCGACAACCGATAAAATTGGTTACCTCCATTGAATCTTAAATGGAACCTTATCGGGATTATTTATGCTCATTTTTATTCTAGAATACAATTGTATTGATATTTTTAATGCTTAACTAGATTAAATTGTTTTACTTACTTATTTGAATTTAATATTTATTTTTTTCCACTATTGGTATTAAACTCACACGTTTGAAACACATCGTTTTAGGCAACGTGATAGAAACTCAGTCTTTGAAGATAGGGACCAAAAAAAGATAGTTACAATAAAGTGTTAAAATGTTCTAAAAAATGTTTGTTGTACACACAAAACAAATCTCTTAGGCCCAAATTCACAGTCATTAGTTAGCTAATAGCAATAGTTTAACTAATAATATTTGATTCACAGCTTCTAGTTTAACATTAGTTAAACCATCAAACGTCATTGGTTAACTAATAGTTAGACAACAGCTGATTCGTTGGAATTTATTATTAGTATTTTTGTTTTGTGAAAAATTTTAGATATGGCATGTGAAATTGAAAACGCGGAGTCCGATATTGAAAGTGGCACTGATACTGATAATACGTGGAATATTGTTGCTGAGCGTCGCCAACGTAATCTAAAAAGATTTTATGGATAGATTCCGTCTTAGCAAGTAGGTGGCGTGGCAAGTTCTTGAATGTATACGCCATTTTTTAAGAAATAATAAATCAAATGTAAACAAAAACCATATGCTATAACAGAATTGCCAGTACTGAAAGTTAATAGTTTGATAGGGTTATAATTTTTTGTTCATATTAAGAGTTTTGGTTAAATAATACACTGTGAATATGAAGTATTAGTTAAACAATAGTTATCATTTTAGTTTACTAATAGCTAACTAATTACTGTAAATTTGGCCCTTAGTAAATTTAAATATTTTAGGATTACTTTAACTACAAGCTGTGATTAAAAATGGTAATCCATAAAATGTACTTGAATCCATCTCAAAAGCGATTAAACACCTTTAATCTGCATCTGTCGAATACCAGAAATGAACAAAAATAATATAAATAAATTTTTTTCTTCTCTTTTATTTGTCATTTTAAGTATTCTAATGCGGCCGAGTTTTCTAATGTGATGTAATCGTATGTATATCAAAAATTGTGTTAAATTTTTTCCAACATAAAGTTTGACATCGTAAACATTGTTTTACGGTTAAAACCCAACCCTACAAAAAAAATCTTGCGATTTGGGCTGACTTTATAATTAGACAAACCACAAAAAAAAAAAAAAAATTGAGAGAAACAGAGAGAGAGAGAGTGATCCGAGAATGTGTGAGTGCCAGTTCTATGAATTAATGTTGGGGCTATCCATATTACAAGCAAATGTTTTGAGTTGAAAATTTGCATGAAAACCTCTCAGTTTTTTTGAGTGATTTTCATACAAAATTTTTTCTCAAGTAATTTGTCTGTATTGTGGAAACACCTCCTAAAATCCAACTCACTAAAAGTCGGTGGTCACCAACGCGTCAATGACTGAACTAAACTAATGTCCTGTATCACTTAAACCATACACTAAATAAAAATTCAACGAATTCATTAGTTTTATGAAAAATACATTCATTCAATGCACAGATACGTTGTTTCAATGAAAGTATTCATCTATGTTTAATGTAAAATTAGTTCAAATTAATTAATTAAAAGTATTCGTTTATGTTATTTCTTAACAAAATTAATATTAAGCAGTTCATTGATTTAACGTATTAGTACATTAGGTACATTGAAACAATGAACTTTTAATAAACTTAACTAAAAAGTTCTCACCTTCATGAATTGGTTATAATGGATACTCAGAGAGAAAAATTAGTGTTCAAAACTGATGTAAATGGAACTGGTGTAAATGTTTTTTTTTTTTTTTTAATAAAGATTTTCTTCTCTGGGTATAAAGGCTGAACAGAGTAAAGATGTTATACCTTGCAGCCTATTTCCGAGCTTAAGTGTCTTGTTCTCTTTACGGTCTGTCTAATCTTGCCTTCATTGAACATTTCGTAATATGTGAACAGCGCCTAATTAATACCATGGAGTAATAAAAATTTACTTCCATTTGCAATCTTAAAGCAACTTGAAGCCAAAAGAATTACTTAATATATTTCAAACATGTCAAATGGTTGATGTATAACCCAATGGCGGTCAGAAGGGTTAATTCTGCTTACTTGCAAACAAGTTACTTAAAATGCATTTTTTTGGAGTCAACTGTAGTCTTAAATAATTAATTTAATTACTATTTTCACCATTTCTTAAATTAATTGTTAAACACAAACTAAATATGTTTTTTATTTTCAAATGCATTTACCTTCCTATACTTGGCCCGATGCAAACTTATTCGTCATTCAACGCTTGTGAAAATGGTCTCGGCACGGATTAAGCAAAATTTGGAATTTCTTACAATTCAAAATTTAACTCTAAAGAAACTTGGCATCGATATAAATACTTTGAAAAGAAAGGAATTATTAAAAAGTTATTGGAAGTGTTTAAGTTTGAGTGCTTTTATAATTTATGTGCAATTTGGTTTGATCAATTTTGTGGTATATAGTGGCATTACGAATTTAGATATAACCTCTGCATCATTGTCGTTATTTAATCAGGGCTGTTTGGTTTTATTTAAATTCGTAACATTTCTAAATAAGGGAGATAAATTTATGCAATTAATTTGTGACATAAATCGTTTGGCAGAGAAAGGTGAATGATGAATAATTTCTATTCCAATATTTTTTCTCATATATAAATTTTTTTTTTTCTTTAAGCGAATGCCCGTGAGCATGAGAAGTGGTTAAGGGAAAATTTACGGGCCCAGTTGATAGGAAAAACATATTTTTATACCTGCTGGGTCGTAGTGATCTGTAGTGGTATATTTCCTTTAGTACTTATATCTTTCGAGTACAAACAAGATAATGGATTTATCCGCATACTACCATTTGGGGGCAAGTGGGTATTCCTAAATATATATGTAATATAATGTATGAAATTAAATACAAGGTGTTTTTTAGGTTTCCCTATGAAAATGGTAACATTGGTGTGTTCATTATCAATTATATTCTCTCCATGCTCTACATTTATGGACTGCTTAATATGACAGTGGGGGTTGATACTCTCTACGGCTGGTATATTCATAGTGTATCTGCTCATTTTCGCATTTTAAGGTGTAAAGTGCAGAGTGTTGCCTCAAAGTTGGAAGATGATAATTGCTTGAATTTTACTCAAGAAATTGCTTCAATAGTTTGTTATCACAATCGTACTTTGGAATTTGTACAAACTTTGAACGGCATCTTTGGTGAGATTTTATGGGCTGAAGTTATGTTTAGCTCCCTGCAAATGTGTTTTGCCATCTATACATTGAATAATGATTCGAATATTTTCAATCTGCCATTAAATAGTATGGTTCTTGTAGCTGCATTTATGCAAATGACGATCTATTGTTTTGGCGGTGAGAAAATTAAGACTGAGGTTGGTTTATATTTCTCTCTCTTTTCTTAAATTAATCAATTTTGCTGTACTTTCAGAGTCTTATGCTGAGCTTGGATTTTTATTTGAAATTTCCCTGGCATAAAATGTCGCCTAAAGAGAAAAAATTAATGCTGCTGCCTTTGATGCGATCGCAAAGATTGTCCGTTTTGAGGGGTTTGTTTTTTGAAATCGATCGCAATTTGTTGGTTTATGTAAGTTTGATGTCTCTGCAATTGAATTGCATTAATTTAATTTATTTATTGTTTGTGTTTCGTGTTTTTAGATTGTAAAGACATCATTTTCTTTTAATGCTTTACTTTCGGCGATGAAGGAATAAATCGGATTATTATACTTACAAGTTTATTGCACTTGTACACACCGTAGCATTTGACACTAAAGTTATGGTCAGACGAGGCAAATGTTTAGGGAAATATAAGTAACCGATATTAATACTAAAACATTACAAAAAAAAATATTATTGGTTAACTATTGGTTTATTAAACGGATTTTATTTAAAGAAAATCAAATTATAAAACCTTAATAAAACAAAAATATTTGTTTGTAAATTTGCTTAGGGGCTGTGCAAATATTACATAACGCTAAAAGGGGGGGATGTTAAAGATTTGTTACGGATTGAAAATTTTGCACTGAAAAATTATTAAAAAGCGTTACGGTGGGGGGGGGGGGGGGGGGGTATAAAATCTCTGAAAACAGTGTTAAGTAATATGTGCACAGCCTCTTATATTATGTCTTATTTACTGCCTAGCCCACGATCTCGAACAAATTTTTTCTTTCGTACAAATTACATAAAAAAAAAATCTTGAAAAATTTGATAGACATCGTGGGCCAGGCAGTTAGCGCCTTGAGTTTATTACTTCAAACATTTGTCCCGTGTGACCAATTGTAGAAGCACTTAATATATTTATTTAAAAAAAGAAAATAAACACAATTTGTTCGAGTAGAGACTTAATATGGAATAAAGATTTTGTCTTGAAACTTATTTCATTTTATCGTATGTACAAGCTAAGACTGCCGTGCTTCGCTTCACCACGAACTTTTTCTTAGAGATGAAGAATAAAACTTTCAAATGCAATTTATTTGAAATATATTTTAAATTATTGTGATAATATTAATATTATGCACACAAGTTCAAATAATTAGCTGCATCATATAAAAAGTTCCTCTGATGTTAAGTGCCACGCCCAATTAGTTTCTTTTTCAATTATTTTTCTCTAGAATAATGCCCTAAATCAACAATTTTCCAATTTTGAATACTTTTTTTTAAACATATATATCATATCAATAAGTAAAAATTTCCTTTGTATGAGAAGTGCCACGCCCATTTAAAATAACGAAAAAAATAACTATCCTACTGTTTCTTCCTGACCATCGCAAATATTCTGTAGAAACTTCTGTGAAGATTGGTTCACTGGCTTAGGAGTCGAAAGCTTTCAAACAGACCTAATTTTCTTTTATATTTACATATACATTTGCATATACATACATCGCGCGGTATTTGTATGGTTACGTGCAAAAAACACTGAACGCAAATGTATTTCACATAATTTCCTATTGAATATCATTAACTGATTACGATTCATTAATTTTATGCAAAATTACGTTGATTCAATGTAAGCATACATAGTTTCCAGGCAAATATTCATTGAAGTTTCATGTAAAACGATTTATTGAAACCATTCGTGATTGTAATTCTTATAAAAAATTAAAAAAAAGCAGCTTCATTGATTTAACGTAAATTGAATGAACATTTCATTGAAATAATGATTAATATGAAAATTTTGCAATAAAATTTGTTATCTGAATGATATGTATGTTTATTATTTAATCAACATTTCTACCATTAATTAAATTTAATTTTACACAACTGACAACGCTGTCATGACAATAAAGATGACATTTTAATTGCCTTTGTGACGTAGGAGTACGGAAAAAAGGACAATTCACTTCTTTTGCACAGAGCAACACAAAAATTAAACAAATAAATTAAGTTTTTTGTTCGATTTACTGTCTTCAAAATATACAGAATATTAATGCAGATAATTGAAAGATTGTTCACGTATGCGTGAAAAAATGTTACTGTCATTAAAATATCGTCACATGTAAGTGCTAATTTACTTAATCAAATAATTATTTAAAATTTTCAACAAATTTGGAAAATACATAATCATCAAAAAGTTATCTCTAGCTTTTCCATAATAATAAATTTTAGAGTTGAATGGTTACGCAAATTTATTGGGGAATTTAGAAGTCATATTCAAAATTTCTTTAATTGCTTCGGGGTCAATTGATGGTTTCGACTGAACTCGAATCCAATGAATTTACAAGATATTTAATACGAGTAGTTCGCAAGAACCAAATAAATTCTATAAAATTTAATAAATAACAAATCAAAATATTGATGCCACCTGTACCCACTTGAATGTGGCAAGTAATGATAAAACTGTAAAAATTAATTTTGCAAAACAACTATCAGATTTTGTTAAGTTTTGATTTGACATAAATTCATAATCTTAACTGTTAAATATTTTAAATTTATTTTAATTTCCGTTAAGATTTCAGGGTAAACATATATGACAACTTGAATGCATACATTAATTTTTTTTTCTATTTAAAGTTGGTATTTATTGTAAAATATTATTGTTAGTTTGTACAGATCATTACAGCAAATCATCATCTTGAAAAGATTACTGTCACTTGTTATCGTACGTAAAGTTTGATAATAAATATTAGAAATCTCAATAGCATGTCTACTATGACTTCGTTTAATTGGATTTTCAAAGATTTGAGTTATCGAAAAATTCATTACACAGACTTTCTAAAATGTTTAACGTTCAAATTAGAATTAGTTTAGATTAGATGTAATTATTTTTAATCAAACTAGGAAGTAATTTTCATTAATTCATATAGTCATGATAATTTCAAAGATAAACATTTTTACTCAATCAAATTGATTGTTAAAAAAGATCGTGGAATAAATTCGAAATGAAGTTTGTATTGAATTAGAGAAGGATTCCTCAAAAATAGACTAGAAATAAAATTCTTTAAAGTAGTTGGTTTTTTTACAGTTTAAAACTTTCATAAAATTTACCTCTGAAATTTTCCATTGTCTCATTATTAGACCGGTACAGCAAAGGGCAGTTAAAAGATATTTTTGTTTCAATATTATTTATTGACAAACTCATTTTATTTCAATTAATACGGCAAACTAAAGATGGGATCCCGAGGAGGTTTCTAGTCTTTAACAATTTTCAATTGCAAATGCTCGACAAACAGAAGACAGAAAATAAATATCAATACATAAATATTGAAAAATATTTTTTAATAAAATTGTTCGAAGAAAATTATTTGAATACAATTCCTTGAATTATTCGAATACAATATCGAGTGAAATTATTCGAAGAAAATTACTCTAATAAAACTTTTTAAAGAAAATTATGCGAATGCAATTTTTTTAATATAGTTATTCGAACACAATACAATTTTTCGAATAAAATTATTCGAATAATACTGTAAGAATTAAATATATATTTTAATTGGTCGATTATGGATGGCAACCGAACTCCAGTTGCATTGTCAGTTGCTGACAATTGTATTACGGATGGCTACTGGCAACTGAGAGGTTGCAGTTTCTGGCAACCACAAATTTTCAGTTGCCGGCTGGCATCGCAACTGAAGGTCGGTTGCTATCCATAATCGAGCTATTAATAACATTATTTCCCTAAAATTTTTAGGAGAAAATTATTCGAATATAAGTTATTCGAATACAAATATCGAATGAAATTTTCCGAAAAAAAAATTATACGAATAAAATTATTTTAAGTACATATTTTTATTATAATTATTCGAGTAAAATTTTTCGAAGAAAATTGATAGCATATAATCTTTTGAATACAATTATTCGAATACAATATATCGAATGAAATTATTCGACTACAATTTTTCGAATAATATTGTAAGTAATAAATGAGCCGTTTATTTTGAAAGTCACTTTGTCTTAAGTCGAGATATTTAAGGGTTTGCGTTGTATTCGAATAGTTTCATTCGATATGTTGTATTCGAATAATTGTGTTCAAAAGATTGTATTCGACTATTAGTCTTCGAAAACTTTTGCTCAAATAGTTTCATTTCAAATATGTACATAGGTGAGCCGTTTATTTTGAAAGGGGCATAAGTCACTTTGTTTTTAAGTCGAGATATTTAAGGGTTTGCGTTTTAACACGTTTGAAAATATGGATGGAGTTAGTGTTCATATTTTTAAACGTGTTATATCTGTTGTTTATCTTATTATCAGTGAAATTGACGACAATCCTGTCATCAATGGATTGATGGCTGATTTCAATTTTTATTTTTTTAATGTTCGATTTTGATGCGTCATATGTAGTTATGATGAGCAAATGGCACCTTGTCGAAAGGTACATGTATAAAATGTCTGGCCAACCCTGTAATAATGCAGCTTGTTATTTCACTAGAACAAAACACAACTTATGAAAATGTGGAACGCACTGTTTTTAACAGGTGACAGCTAAGTCTCACAGGGCATTATCAACACTGTCGATTTTTACGGGGCAAAAAGTGCAATGCCTTCCATCATTAGTGAGGGCGATTTTTTTAGAATCAAACACACTGCCCTTTTAGAGAGAAAAACATTTTTAAGAAACGAATACCAAAGTACATTTTCTGCATGGAGATGTACCATTTTTTTGTAGAAAATGAAACACCATAAGTGTCATATTCTATTTCGTATAAGTGTTTTGCAATTAAAATCGTTCAAAAGAGAATTCTGAAAAAGTTGGGCAATTAAAATCGTCGTGTGACCTTAGACTAAGTGTCATATTCTATTTCGTATAAGTCTTTTGCTTAAGCATTTACACGATCTAATTTTTCATCAATACTTTTTCATTAAGTACTTCGATCCCATGACATGCAACGACGACATACTCATCAATTCGTGACATTTTTAGGCGATGTTGGTTTTGGTTTTTAGAAAATACTTTTAAAATAATTTTTTCATAAATAAAATATTTGCTTTTGGTTAATTTCCATAGTACGTATTTGCCTGCAAATAATATAATGTGTCTTCAAATTGATGTCATTAGAGTGATATTATAGATGACAATTAATATGCAATAAAATTCAATGATGACATTTGTCATTAGATTCTTTTGCTATTTTTTAGAAAATAATTTTTTCTATCTTTTTTAAAAACATATTATTTTCATACAACAAAAAAAGCACTTGTTTAAATAAATTTTATATGACAAAGCCGCTGCAATATGTATAGGAATCCTTCCCTCTTCTTTGAAAAGAAGCATAATTTACAAATAGCCAGTTCCATTCTAAAATAAATTTTCCACTTTTTCATACCACATTTTCACGTTCCTTTGCGATCATGACCAAATAAACTTGTTTTGTCGCTTCGTATTCTAAACCACTTGTCTTTGGGCATTTGTTACTTTTCAATGCTTCGTTTTTCTTTTCTTCTTCTGACAATTCTACAGAACAGCCAAACATTTCTATTCATCATTTGAGCATGAAGTGAATGTATAATTTGTTTAAAAATTTTCTTTAGTTTTCTTCTAGTTCAAGTAAGTTGCAACAAAAAAGTATCAATTGTCCAAGTACAATGTATTTATTACAAAAGTCACTGAACTTCTTCAATATTTATTTCTTTTTCCAGTATTACTAACATTCCTGCTCTAGAGTTTTAGGATTTATAAATTTTTTTTTATTCAATTACGACAGTCATAATTTTGCAAACGATCGTTGGATAATGGGGTTGTTTGCTGTAAGATATTTAATTGAATAATAAAATAAAAAAGAATGTCGTTCATAAATTGATTGATGAGTTAAGGATGGGGTTTCTTTATTGGTTAGTCTACAAAAAATACACAACAAGAAAATAATCATGAACAAAACTACTGTTCCAAGATAAAAATTAAAGATGAAATTGCAGAAAATAAAAACTTTATACATAAAATATTTTTTTAATAAAAATTTTTCTTGGTCTCTTAAGTGCTGCGTTTACACTTTAACCGATTCCTTTTTATTATAGTTTGTTGCCTCAGAACTTCACAACTTCTTAACCGACTTGGAAAACGTTGTTTATATTTAGGATTATTCTGTCAGAATGCTGCCGTTTTTAATTTGGTTTTATATTTTGGACTTGCTTTCATTTGTAATTCTAATTATAATAACAAAACTATTAAAAAACAGTTTTCTTCCTTGAACTCTGTAAATATTTTACGTTGCAAATCGCTAAATTAGCCACACCTGCACCCAAACACCAACCATTCATATTTACCAACAACTTTTTAAAACAAAACCATGAGATTTTTGTAATGAAATGAGTACAAGACAAGTAAGTCAGTCATCCCAGCAGAAGATGAAGTCGAAACAAAATCTTTGCACAAAGAAAGTCTTAATATAAATTAAGTTAGACTCTGCTTTTGTGTGTTCCCAGCTGTAATCTGAGCGAGTATATTAATGTGAACTGCGTGTGACAACATAAAATACAGTTAAACCGAGTGGCAAGCAACTTTAGCACCAGCAAACATCTCGCAGCTCCATCAACAACATCTCCAACACCAACAAGAACAGCAACATATCCAATAACACCAATGACGACAAGAAGAACTTGGCGAAAGTCAAACAAAATAAAAACAAATAAACTCATACAAAAAAAAAAAAAAAAATACAAACACAAACAGAATTGGTACATGTCATTTTTTGTTGCTGCTGTAGATGTTGTTGTAAAGATTATAAGAAATAAAATAAAATTAATAGCTACAGTAATACTTAGATTGTGTTTGTCAGGTGTAGGGGTAGCAGCAGGGTTGGACAATTTGCTTTCCGCTTTCAAAAAGTTGGATAAACTTTAAAAGAATTTTTAAAATAATTTTTTTCATAAAAATAATATGTAGCTTAGAGTTCCTTGAACAAAGAGTGACAAATAACTCCTGTTGTTTTCGCTATGATCTGCATTCTACTATGATTTCTTTAAATCCAACTAAGTTGAATGGAAACTTATCCATTTCCAAGATCAATGAATATATTTCAAAACAATAAACTAATTTTTACAATTTAAACATATTACATAACTCGCTTAACGCACTCTTTAATTTAGATTAAATATTATTATATAGCGACCAGAGCTACTTATATTCTGTGAAAATTTCATAGTTTGAAACTCTAAGGTTCGTGAGATGGACCGACAGGGAGAAAAATTTATGGAAAGGAAGTCGGTCGTACAGACGGATGGACACATATCGTAGAATAATCCACAGTGTTCCTTTTTCACTCTTTAGGTAGGAAATCCGTAAATTAAATCGTTGTCCAAAACAAGTACGAAGCTCTTCCTTTCTGATTCGCACTTTGGGTGCCGCCGTAGGCTGATAGGTAGCAATGCTAGCCTAGTAGTCCCGAGGTTATCGGTTCGATTCCGCCCAGAGATCCTGGGTGTTTTTCTGCAGACAAGCTAATCGCTTTGCGGGTTGTGATTGTTACAAAAAAAAATTATAATTCTCACTTTGCGATGTTGGTTATAAGATTTCCTAAGCTAATTCACTATAACAATTTAGATGTTAGCTCTCAAAACATTTAACATTTATTTTGGTGACATTTTTACAGCCCTGTATTTTTTTGTGTTGCACAGTGTAACTTATTACACGTTTTTGATGTATCAATTGGTTCAGAGATACCCCCATTTCTTATGTTCGTTCATTTAAGGTTTGTTGTTTAATTTCTTGAAACCTAATAAAGATACTAAATTAAATGAACAACCCATTTTCAGAGATGGGAATAATGCACTAACCGAGGTAAGTAATATATGGAATATGAATATAAGGTAATTACATAAGCAGAATAAGCTTTCAAAACGCCGATACACGTACATTTAAATTTTTCTATGACAGCCACTATCGGAATTAGTCCTTGAAGTTTGTAATATTTTTTTGATGTACAGTGTAATTTCCTTCACGTTTTTCTTAGATCAATTGGTTCAGAGATTAGCCATTTTATAATTTTCAATTAGGTTTTTATTCCTTATAAGTAGCCAATATGTAGTGATAATATCAAATGATAACTTTATATCAGAGATGGGAATTGCCCACTAACCGTATTAAGTTATGTTGGTAAAATGAATATAAGAAATTTAAGAGGCTAAAAAGTTCTTCACCCCTATCGTGAACAAATTTTCCCTCGTAACTTTTTCCCTTTTCCCTTAATGGCAATCGTGAACAACACCCATGAAAAAATTTTATTCAGTCCAGAATAATAACGTGAAAAAATGCTCCCATGAAAAAATTCCCCTTATCGTGAATAACTTTTTTCCCACAAGTTTTTTCACTTTTCCCTTCGATTTATTCACTTTATTTTTGATGGGGAATAGAACAAAACATGTATGTAATTCTTCATACAACTTGAATATTAAAGCTTAAAAAGTTTATTTAAAGAAAACTATCTAATAATAAGGTACCAACTGATGTATTGGTCAACAAAATGCAAAACAACAAGTCTATTGCCTGCGAATTTGTGAACCTTTAATTTGTTGGAATTTTTTCGTTTTGTTGGCTTTCCAAAAGTATCCGAACCATTTAAACACATAAAAGTTAGAATGCAATAAATAAAAGCTGCAAATAAACTATCGCTCCAACACTGAATATTTAGCTTTCCTTTTTTTAAGTTTTCTTTAAAATATATACATATTTCCAATTATATTTTATAACAAAAATTTCTTTTATTTTTTATTTTTGTTATCTTCTTTATTATTTTACATTCACAACGAATTGATAGCGGGAACAAACGTTCCCATGAAATTCACGATACCAAATTTCCCTTCATGGGGAATGAAAATTTCATGGGAACAAAAATTTCACATTTTGTTCACGATAGGGGTGCTTATTTATTTAAGTTCTTTTTCACTTGAAAAAAAAATATGACAAATAATTTAAATTGGAAACTTTATTTAGACAAATATTTAATCCCTACTTTGTAAGGCAGTGAAGCGCATACCCTACACACAAACAGGCAGATGCGCTTCATGATGATTATCATTGGAACATGGTCAAGTATTCATAACTTTATTTATTTATTTTCCTGATAATTTCAGTTGCTGCTTTATTCACATTGTAAGTCTAACTAACTCACTTTGTAAAAGTAACTGACAAAACAACCAATAACAACTAGTAAGAAAAAAACGGAATGAGTTAGTGAGTGAGTGTATTGCGTGTGTTTGTATGTTAGTAAAATTACTTTTTAGTTTCGTTTAGTATAGAACGCTAAAAAGCGAAGTGTTAACTTGGCTAACAACAGTTAAAGCCATTCAGTAGCGAACAGCTTGAGCGCGAGTTAAGAACGCATTTTGTTTGTATGTTTGTGTAGCTAAAGAAGTGTTGCGAAAGTAAAAGAATTGCTGGTACAAAAAAAGAAAAAAAAAAAAAGAAAGTCAGTTAAATTAAATTAAACAAAGAGAAATTTTTCTTTTCTACAGACTTAAAAACCAAGATAATTTACTAAATAAAAAATTAAAAATAAAAAAGGAAAAATGCGTAGCTTAATTTTATATGCAGCGCTTTTAAGCGCTGTGGCGGGTTATAAGCCGTCTTCATATTTAGGATCCTCAAATAAGGCTTATACTGCCATACAGCCAGATATCACAACATTAAGATTAGAAATGTCCTCAACAACTACCGAAGAGCCACCATCTTCATCAACATCAACATCATCTAGTGTAGTGTCATCTACTACAGAAGACACTTCAAGCCAATCGAATTTGGTAGAAGAAATTGTATCCGAACCACCGGTATCTTTGCCACCCATTTTGGAGGAAATTAATACACCAAGTTTAGCCAATCGCCGTGTTGTTACCTACGATCAGCGTCAAGAGGGTCAATATAATATAAGAGCTGATTTGGATAATTTTTTGATTATTTTAGTGCCTTCAGGCCGTACAGAGAGTTTGGATCTATTGGATCTATTAAGCAAGAGATCTCACACTTCAAAGAAACAAGAGAAACATTCTATAGCTATTGCTGCTCTTAAACAAAAAAATGTTTTAAAACATTTAAATTATCTTCGAGCAAATGATCAGCAATATAATGATGCCTCAAGATCAGCCGATTTTATAGATGGCCGTACTCCATATCATGTGGATATAACTTCTTTAAATGAAGATGATGCACAACCACGTTTAAATCCCGATAGACAAGTTGATGTTTTGCCACCCTCTTATCCCTTGGCCTATCCACATCTTATGAAACCATATCATCTAGAAGCTGAAACTTCTTTGTTACCACCCTCGGAGACTACTGGTGCTGTACAACAAAATTCAGGTAAAAAGCGAAAGAAATTTACAAATAAAATAAAGTTTTCCTTTTTCGGCATTTTACTAAATCTATTGCAATTTTTATACTAGAGTCTAACCCCTCCCAAAATCCTGGCTTCTATCGCTTTGCCCGCTACATAAGGGGTGATAGTTTTTTGGACTCAAATCGTGCTACCTCTTCCAATCGTTTAGGTACTCAACCGTCAACCTTTAGAAGACAACAATTACCAGTCTATCGCTCGGATTTGTCGATGGGAGCTGCCCAATTATATCCTCCCTTGGATGTGCCACATTTTAATTATCATGCGGCACGCAATTTTGGCTCAAAATCTCCATCCTCATCCCAAGCTTTGGCCGATGAGATTGACAGTAAGCAAATATTAGACTCGGATTTGAGTTATAGTGAAATTTTTGCACCTCCTGCTCATATACCTTTGGAGGATGACCTAGATTTGGCCTTTAATGATGACAGTCTATTGGAAGGCGAGGCTAAGGCTTTGCTAAGCGATGGCATCGAACGTTGTGCTCCGGGTAAGAGACGTGACAGTTATGGCGTTTGCCGGGAGATTGAGGGTTATTAAGGAATTAATTTCTATTGCAAAGAAATATCATATTTTTTTATTCTATTTCTATATTAGAGTTTAATAAAACGGACTGCGTAGTTAAGCTAAACTTAGTTTTAGGGTTATTTAAATAATTTAGAATATACGTACGAATAACTACATTTTTTTCTATTGTTAAGAAAATTTCAATTTATTTGAATAAAATGCATATTTTTAAATTATTACAAAGTGAAGTTGATGAAGTTGATGATTTTATTTGCTGTGGCTTAGCTAATCTATATGTTACATTTCATTCGTTGCTAAATACCAACTTATCCGTAGATTTTAAGCCCCATGATTTTTCACAAAACGAATGAAATCTATGCCGGTAGGTTTTTGAGAGAGAAAACATAGTATTGTCATCTTTGTCTTTCTCTCAGCTGAATTAAAACTTGATCGTGTGTGAGCCAGCACTAATGCACATTAGACCAATTCATTATCGTATTGACTTGCCTCGCCTTGAGCTGGGATCGAAGTTATAGGTATCATCATTCTGAATTTTTCAAAACAAATTTTTCACTTTGGGTATAAATATTTAAAACATTATTTTATTTGATAGTAAGCATGTCTATATGCCTGCAATAAGCTCTTATGCCAAATCATCAGTAGACTTCAACCATATAAGGTCTTACCTTTAACTAAAAATAGTAACCAGAAAATTTCTATATTTAAAATACAATATAAAAATTAAAAGTCTCTGCTCGGCGTTGAACTCGCGCCAGTACAAAATTTTTTTAAATTAAAACCACCCATATAAAAACGAGAACATAAATAATGATCAGAAAATTTCAATATTTAAAAGTCATTGAAAACATAAAATGTAATAAAAAATCAAAATTCTCTGCTCGGCATTGAACATGTGCCAATACAAAAAATTTTATAAATTGGAACCACCCATACCAAAAAGAGACTAAAAATAATCACCGGAAAATTCCAATATTTAAAAGTCATTGAAAACGTAAAATGTAATAAAAAATCAAAAGTCTCTGCTCGGTATTGAACACGTGCCAATACCAAAAAGTGAATGAGACTAAAACTAATCACCAGAAAAATTAAATAGTTAAAAGACATTGAAAATACAAAATGTAATAAAAATCAAAATTCTCTGCTCGGCATTGAACACGTGCCAATACAAAAAGTTTTATAAATTGGAACCACTTATATAATAAAATATTTAAAAGTCATTCAAAACATTAAATACATTATATAAAAATGTAAAAGTCGCTGCTCTTCATTGAACTCGTGCCCTTTTTTATTTATTGTTTGGTTTTACGTCAAGAGCCTTACTCGTTGGTGTTTAGGGGTATAAAAATAGTTTTTGCAAACGCACACACACTAAATTAAAACAAAAACAAGTTTGCTTTGCCAGGCGTTGAACTAATGATCATCTTAATGATAAACAAAAGCTGAACGAGTTTGGAAATAAAATAATAAATGTTTTGCTTCCGTACTGGTCAGTTATTTATATAACTAGTGTAAAGTAATGTTAGTTTTGTATTTTCGTGTAGAAAACACGAAAATTTTTTTATTTTACAAAATTAACAAAATATTTTTTTCTGTTCATTTAAGTACGCAAAAAATTTAAATAATTTATTTCTTAACCTCTGGTTATTAAGATAAATGATTTATATCTGGCAAATTCTTCTCTTATTTATTACAAATCTTAAATTTGTAATTAAAACTATATAATTAACATATAGAAATTTATACGCTTGACTAAATTTTGATATTGTATTTAACATTTATGTTTAGTTTATAAATAAACAATCTTTGTTTATATTTTTTTCAAAATTTCTTCTTTTGTAACAAATAAATCTTTTAATCACATTTACACTGACAATGAAATTTATATTCAAAACACGCACACAATTTATTTTACTCTTTGTCTCAATTCATTTGGGGACGATTCCCCCGTTTTAAGCGATTGAGATAAAAAAGTATTTTTGTTTGACATAATAGGAAAAATTCAATAAGAATAATAATAATAATTAAATAAATTATGAGAATTTACGTTTTACTTTTAGTTTGTGAAATCTATACGTAGATTATTATGATCACTCCTTAAGTCTGATAAGCAAATAAAAATTAAGAAACTTTTTAAATTTTTTATTGTGGTTTCTAAAAAATATCATGGTAGAAACTTTTCTATAACTTTTTTAGGCAAAAACTTAGACTTAAGCTATTCAGCCAACAAACCGCTCGATAAATGTGTGTTAAAAATTGTAGATTGTACCTGTTTGTTTTTGGTGTTGAATGTTTGTCTTTTTTTTTCTAAATAAAATAACAACAATAAATAATTTAAACACAAAACAAAATGCAAACAAATAATAACAAATCATAAATTAAAATTTGTTTAAATCAATGAATGCAATACAAAAACAACAATTATTTTGTATTAAAGTCAAGTTCAATGACTCGGATTTTTCAAAACTGGCCGTCTGTCTATTATAATTTAATTGCAAAAGCCTGGCAATTAAATGGTTTATTTATTTCATTGCTCTTCGTTTGTAAACGAAACGTTTTCTTGTAATTAAAATTTTATTGATATTTTACTGTTTAATTGTTAGTAAGCTAAACTGCGGCTAAATTAAATAGGTATGTAACGTATGTATGTATTGATGTTTGTAAGTGCGTATAATACAGGAAATGCTAACTAAATGCGTTGTATTGAACCGGCCTTTTAAAAGAATTGCAATGAATGTTTTATACTCACACACATACAAAGCATCAGCACAGTGCACATTCTGGGAATGTTAAGGAGTCTCTGGAGACAAAGAAATCAACATTTTATGCATTCTTTCATTTCTCTTTCACCTCGAATTACAATGCAGCGTAAGCAGAGTGACAATAAAACAAAAAAAAAATAGAGAGTAGAGAGCTTTTTTTGAGACGAACTAAATTTAATTGAATTAATTAAAATACGAGTAGTATACCAGCTGCGCATTGATCTTCAGCTTTTGGGAGGGGAAATTTTATATAAAACATTTAATTAGTTTAATAAGTTTTTCTAGAAACTTGATGGATATGGGGTTATGGAAGAGGAAATATTTCTTCTACACCCACCGACTCCGACTCTAATTACAAAATTCGTACAAACCGGTATTCTGTACTTTCAAATAGAAAAATATATATAATTTTTAAACATAATAAAAAAAATTAAAAAAACGGAGAAAATTGTGGATAAGAATTGCTAAAATCAAAGAGATTACTAAGTCAAGCTGTCTGACATCGACGAAGCGCTGACTTTCAACCAACAAGGTTCAAAATTGTAATTCAGACAGTTCGTGGGGCCCTGTACAGCAGCATTTTATGAAAGAAACTGTGCGTTAAAAAAATTTAGCTGATGTTAATTTAAATTGAAATTATAAAATTTTTCTTAATTTAAAATTTGAAGTGTTTTTAAAATTGATACATAAATTTAAAATGAACAATCTCTTGTAAATACACAAAAGAGAAAGTAATAAGAGATAACACTTGCACAGTCATAAATAAATGTTTCGTTAAGAACAGGTTAAATTACTGGATTGTAGCGTATTTAATACTCTGTTAGTCACAGTGCACCATGGGCTAGAATTAAATTGAATATTTTTTTAATATGATATTTTTGGAACTAATTTTCTGTTTAATCTGTTTTTATTTAAATTGAATTTCTAAAGCTTTTCATATTTCACTGAATAAATTACTGAAATCTTAACAGCTACAGACAATGGACGACACAATTACCCGTATTCTAGATGTAAATAATTTCTTTTCATGTTCTTAGAGAAATTATCCAAACGCAAGATCTCATATATTTAAAATAAAAACGAAAAGTTAAACGCAAAAACAAAATTCTTTTCAAAATACAAAAATGTGGTTGAAGGCTAAATGAATTTAATCGAAAAGAGAAGAGCTCTTTTATTAGCATGCCCCATGGGCGAATTTTTCGATTACAGAAGCAATGATGTGTTGCGCACGTGTAAGACGGTAACGCACACCATCTCAATTACAACCTAGTATACTTTTTCGAATGCATTGTCGCATTCCTGGAGTGAACGCCTACCACTTGCACACAATGTTAACCAGGATAGTGAAGTGTTCATTCACTAAATATAAAAACTCATTACTGTTTCACTTACTTTGTAAGTAGGCAGTCCATACACAATCTCGCTTACTTCGTGGGAAAATAGAAATAACATTAACCACTACTTCACAGACATTTTTAGTTAGAATTCATTGAATACAAAGTGTGACAAACTTCATTGAAGAGATGTGATGTGGTATGCAAAGTTCGCCGCTGGGGCCATTCGCACAATTCTCCCGCATCAAAGCATAGAAAACAATTGGACAAAAACAAATCAATGTTTTATTTGTTTTTGTTTTTAACCCTCACACATAAGTAATAAGTGTGAATAAACTAGCAATAGCTTGGATCGGTAATAGCTACCAAAGTACTTAACCGATTTTAAAAGAACATATTTTGTGCAGTTCTGTGAATTAATATTTTTAATTAAGTATAAGTTTTTTTTTTTAAAATCGGTTTTATAATCTGTGCACAATGTCTATAACAAAAAATTGTCTTACCTACTAACTACAAAAAACAAAAAGCTTCATAGAGATTCTCTGCGCTGATAACTACAATTTTTGGTTGTAAATTTGCATTCTTTATATTAAAAGATTTTTATATAAAAACACAATAATATTAATATTTTTAAAATATATGATTGAAATTCATTTGATGTCCTGACATAAATACCAGCCTAATACAGGCATTTATGGTTTTTTCTTTTCTACAAAAAAATGGTACATCTCCATGCAGAAAATGTACTTCGGTGTTCGTTTCTTAAAAATGTTTTGCTCTCTAAAATGGCAGTGTGTTTGATTCTAAAACAATCGCCCTCACTAATGGTGGAAGGCATTGTTGCACTTTTTGCCCCGTAAAAATCGACAGTGTTGATAGTGCCCTGTAAAACTTAGCTGTCAGCTGTTAAAAACAGGGCGTTCCACTTGTTCATAAGTTATGTTTTGTTGTAGTGAAATAATAAGCTGCACCTTTCAATAAGGTGTGTAGAAAAGAAAACACCATTAGATTAACTGGGATATAAAATAAGAAACAAAAGTGAATGTTCTTTTGTAAAATTCTTCTATCGAAATTGTAAACCATTTACTGTGTTCACAATTATTATGAGAGAAAGAAACAGAATCGAATGTGATTTCATGCATTTTTCGAACATCTGAAAAAGTATTCACAATAATAATTCATTTTAACTATAAAACGTTTACCCCGAAAATGATTCATATGCGAAATGATTTATCCGTAACATGGTTTGCGTTCGAACATTTGCTATAAATAAAATTCGAAATTATTTATGTATGAAAACTAAGGGTGCATTACTTTCTTTCGGGGTTGTAAAATTAACTAAATATAAGCAGGTATGCGAAATTATTAAATGACATACATACATACTTTATATTCACAATAGTTGATTGTGTTAAACTTGTTAAAGAGAATATTATTTAAAATAGTTGTTTTTGTTTAACAGTGCTCTTTTATTCTTACGTTAGGATTTTATTTAACGTTGTACTAAGATTATTTGTTATAGAAATGTTAATTTTATTACAATACGTGTTAAACATATTAAATTCGCAGTGGATTATGTAAATACACATACGGGCCGTTTATAATGAAAGTGGCATAAGTCACTTTGTTTTTAAGTCGAGATATTTAAGGGTTTTCATTTAAAAAGGTTTAAAAATATGGAGAAATATTGAGAAAAATATCAGTATCATGAGATAATAAATACAAGAAAATCTTCTCGAAAGTTAGCATTCATATTTTTAATCGTGTTAAAACGCAAACCCTTAAATATCTCGACATAAGAACAAAGTGACTTATGCCATTTTCAAAATAAACGGCTCATATATATACATACGTATCGTTACTTTAATATAGAAAGGTTCTAATTCATTATTTTCTTTTTCAATTCGCGTATTTGTCATACTTCGATAGGTAACCCGCAAAGATATCGATATAAGAAAAAACAAAAAGAGATTAGCGGCCTGACCCACGATAACGAACGATATCATACGCTGGATTTCTAGACGTAAAAACACTAACATGCGTTTCACTAACAACCGTTTTTATTTAAATTATTATTTGTTTAGTTTTTGTAACAGTTAGAAGATCGCAATTTAGGTATTTTTCGTTGAAAATTCTAGCATTACCGATAGGTCGACATTTTAGGCTCGGCCGTAAAAAAAATTTTAGGGCCTTTCCATATTAAGTTAACGACATTATAATATTTTTGAGTATGGCTTAAACTCAGTCGACCTACTTCCAGTTTTTTATTGGGATTTTATATTGACAAATACATAATAGCAAATAAGTTCTACATTTTTAGCTTTTACTTTTTTATTTAAATTAATTTGATTTTGAGCTACTTTTACTTTTTACAAAAAAGTGTGGTTTCACGCTTTATAAATACATACATATGTATGTTGGCAACTATTAAAAGTTTCAATACAGACACACAAGGAAACGATCACTGCTTACACATACTTAGTTCATGGCAAATTAATTAATTCATTTGTATTGTCTTCGATTTTCGATTTATGAATAATCAGGGAGAGGGGTTAAACTTTATCTATACAAGTATAATCAGTAGTGAATAATTTGAGTAATTTTCATAGAGAAATTATTAGAAAATTACTTGCTACGCTCTAAAATTTCTCTTAGTAAATCTGGAATAAAATGATTTCAACACAAAAAGCCAATTGATCAGATAACAAAATCAGCGCAACTAGGATGGGAAAGCTTCAAACCCGATATAATCCACTTTTAGTACACATTTTATACCCACAAGAGGTTTAACTACTACTATTTGCAAATAACCCCGATCAAGTAAAAAGGAGAGAGGTGTCTTAGGACACCCGGTTAGAGCTATGCTCATTAGGTATGCACCAAAAGTTAAAAAAACTGGGGCAAATATTATAAAATTATACACGTTACATTGGGCCTTCAAATGTTACGAAAAATGTAACAAATGTAACCAAGCGGCACCACTGATTAGTACCCTCTTTTATTTGGTTGTCGATAAGACCAGCAAACAAATTGAATAAACATACTTATGTATATAATCATTGACTTTATTTTCTTTTAATAAAGTTCTATCAACAGTTTTTTAATCAAGGTACCATAAAATAGAAATAAAAAAATAAAATAAATATAAAATAGAAATAAGTTGTACATGTCAATTATGTGTAATTAAACTAAGTTAAGTTTGCATGTGTAAAGATTTAATAATTTTTCTGAGTATGACATTGTTTTAAGAAATTTAATCCATATTTTAAAAATTTTAGTTAAGTTTTTAAATAATACATACTCGTATAATATTTATTTAAATGAAAAAACAACAATTATTTTAAACTAATTTTGTTGACCTCTCTACATTCATCAAAGCATAATAGTTCAAACGCTTGACGTTTTGTGTGGTGGGTAGCTCTATGTCAGCAGCACAAAGCAAAACAAAAACGAAACACTTACATACATACATATGTATTCATATGAGTATATTTAATATTTTATTTTTGTTATTGCAGTTGAATGTGAGTAACACGCCATATACATACATATTTTCTCATCTTGATTTTAAAAAAACTACAACAAAGTCGCTTTTAAAGAACAAGCAAATCAAAACAAAAAGAAAAATATAACTGTAATAGTGTCGATTAATTATGTTACGAAAAATAAAATTCAACCCCCATCGCGCCATAAAGAGCTCTATATTTTTTTGCCTTTCTAATATGGGAAAGAATTCTTGGAAAAATATTGGCAAGCTTATAGGTTGCTTAGAAATAAGATGGCTTTATATCTATCAAGAACTTGGCCCTTATTTTGTTCTCAGCACTTTTTACGGCCGAAATATTTTAGATAGGAACTTGGCCTTATTTTTAAATTTGTGTTTTTGTGCGGATCTCACTTCTTTTTTCTAAGTGGTTATTGTATAAATATTTATATGTATTGCTTATCTGTGTACGAAATTTCAGATTTTTAGCTATAGTGGAAGTGCTATATACAAAGAAGGGGCACCATAGTCGCCCCAGATAAAAAGTGTCCGTTAAAAATAATTTTCGTTAATTTCTTATCAGAACCTACCTGCGTACCGAGTTTCAGCTCTTAAGCTATACTGGAAGTGTCCCATACAAAGAAGGGCACCCTAGTCCCCCGGGTGGGAAGTGCCCGTTTCCAGATTTTTCTGGTTAATTTCTCACCAAGACCTGCCTGTGTACCGAGTTTCAGCTCTCTAGCTATACTGGAAGTGCCCAATAATATTGATGCGTGAGTCAGTGAGTGAGGGAATATGTACTAAAATATGGACTTTTCACACCTTCATATCTCGGGAAGCTTTTACAGTAGAACTATCAAATTGAACTTGTGAGGTCACCTCTGTAGGGAGATCTTATGTTTCAAGTTTAATTATATTATGATCAAGAGGAGCAAAGTTATGAGAGGGGTAAAAACAGCTCGAATGGTTTCGGGTAAATACACACACTGTGTGGTCGGACTTGGCCTGGCGCACTACCGTGCGCCTAGATGTATAACATCGGGTGAGAGAATTGAAAATTTGCAATAGTCTTTTTATTACTAATTTGAGTATTATTAAAAGAAGTGGCAGGGATCGGAACACAAGGCATGTTAAGTCCATTAAAAAATATTTATGATGATGATATTTAAGCTTTATGCAATTCAATTTAATATTTGTGTATGTACAGGATTCCTACAAAAAATCTCCTCTAAAACTGCAGAGTAAATAAAAATATTCGTAATTTACACAAACAAATTACAAACATTTTTTTCACTATTTTCTTCAGTATTATTTCAACAAAACTTTATTGTCTCATAAAGATAAACGTTTTTTTTTTTTGCAAAAATTTCAAATTCACTTTAAAAACAAATTAGAAGTAAATATATTATCAAAAAGTCACACAAATTTCAATTAAATAAACCAGTAGACGTAACCACCAGCATTAAAAACCTCAACCATAAACAGCCTTTCAAAGTCAGAAGCATTTTTCTAAATAAATTTTATAGTTTAAAACAATAAAAGAAGTTTATTACACCTCTACTCCCAGCACACCCAACTACTTTGAATTTTATGTATTTTTTTTTGTTCTCGTTTATATTTAAACAAGAATCTATCACCTCATTAATTTTAGCCAGAGGGCTGTAATAGAGATGAGAAACCTTATATTCAGGCGCACACATACATACGAGTAAAAACACACAAACTCACAGAATCAGGCATAATCACGGATATGCAAGCAAGAGCTTCGAAGGCACACACACACTCATACACGTTTTGAAATTTAGGTGGGCGTGTGTGTGCAGTAAAATTGTGGAGAAAGTTCAGTAGATAAAGGCTGGAGAGTCAGTCGTTTGTTGTAGTTGTTACTGTTTTAACTTTGTGTCAAGCACATAATAAGCAGTAGTTTGTATTCTGTAGCATACATAGCTGTATTGTCTTACTTGCAACATATAGATTTTCGTATTTTTTTGTAGTATCGTTAAGGCACGAGACGTCTTGTTAAACTCTAGTAAACTTGTGTAGAAGAAAAACTTAACTAAAAATCAGACGAGTGGAAAGACAAGGAAGTAAAACTATTGTAACTGATACTTACATCTTGCTTTTTTTTCTTCTGTGAAACAAAATGCATGCCTTTTGTTGAATTTTTGGTTAAAAAAATTAGTCTCAAGCAGCTAACCTGCAACGATTTAATGTTGTTCTTCAATATTTTTGGTTTTATATATTAAAAGTAACAAATTCATTAGTCAACTTAATATAATTGCTAAAATGTTTGTATAAAGTTTTGCATACTGAAAATTTATTTAAACAAAACTAAAATGCAATTGTGGGCAATTTAGACGGTAATAAAAAATATTTAAATCTTATTTAAGTTTGAAATTACAATAAATATTTTACACAGGAAAAAAAAAATGTATCAAAAATTTAGTCAGCTGAAGTTGAAAGCTAAAAGATCTATTGGGAAAAAAATATGTATGATCTAATAAATGTATCAGGACAAAATATTTGTAAACTCTTCTAAAATTGTGATCAAAAGAGCTTAAAATCTATGTGAATTTCAAAAAGAATCGGCTAAGTAGAAGTGGATGGAAGGGAATATATACTTTGGGCGTGACACCGCCCACAAAACTTTTTGGTATGGAGAGTTTCATAAGATTCGCTAGAAGTAATAAAAAACAACATATTTATTTTTTGGTATGATGTCGACGTTGAACAACCCTAATGTAGGTAGAGTTTGGAGTTGAGTAGGTGCCTTCAAGTCTGAAATTGTGTACTTTGAGAGTTTCTATTATATCATTAGTTAAAAATCCTATACGATTTTCTTTGTTTGCTACTTGGTGTATGTCTACACTACATGGTGAGTGTCTGTGCTATATGATGTTGTAGGCCTTTATTGATGTTAAATATAAATTTAATTAAATCTAATTTTCTTGTTAATAATTAATAATTCAGTTGAAGGAGCATACAGCAAGTTCTTGACATTAAGTGGAAACATGTCGAGATTGCCGAACAGTCTATGGCATCGGGCTTAAGTGTAACAAGTTATGTTTTTTTTTTTTTCTGACAAAGTGCCACTTAAATGTTTTGTCGTCCTGAGACTTATATTTTAATAAATAGTACACGCGACAAAATGGTAATAAATATTGAAAAAAATTATTAAAATAGAAAAACAAATTGTAGTTTCGTTAAACTCTCCAAAGCAGGCAACGGACGGCATTGAAGTTGCAACTGTTTTATGCACTTTGCTTATTAACATTTTAAAACAAAACTAAATAAGAAGAATTTCGTTCAGTGTATTTGAAGCACCGTTTAAATATTTATAAAAAAATATCTACAACGATTTGATTTAAATACCAGTAAAATATTACTTTAATTTTAAAAATTGAAATTTTTTCTCCTTCAACCATGTTTGTATTTATTTGCGTTGTCTTTTATTGGAAAAGTTTTTTTAGTCTTGTGACTTTTTTTGTTGAAATTTTTCCTTGTTTAAGATGTGTTTGTTTCGTAAAACACGATTGAATTTTATATGTGGGATTTTACATTTTAGTATTTGTACAGGATAAAGTTTATTCAGTGTCTCGAAAATTTATTTTTTCCAAGTTCGTGACACAAATTTGAAATGTAATTAGAAAAATAAATTCTTATTCTTTTGTTGTTTCTTTATTTTTCTGTTTTTTTTTGTTGGTGTCTTTTAGAAACGAGTTGTTTAAATGTTGTGCTTTTGTGTGATTGAAGAGCTAACAATGTAAAAAGGATTTGAAAGGATTCAGTGTTTTTCGAATAGAGATAAACTTTTTTCTTTTTGCGATGATAAGCGTAGGAGCATGTTAATAAGAATATAATTTAATTAAATGCAATTAAGTGAAGTAATATTTAGGTCTCTATGATTGTGCTTGAAACAAAATTTCAAGCTGAAAAATGATCGTTATGTTTTTATTTGAAAATTATTTAATGTAATTAAAAGAAGCAAAATCAATTAACAAGCTGGCAAGAGTACTTTTAGAAAATATGCTAACTTTAGTACCGCAAAAGAAAAGAATAAAATAATATTAAGCAGGAGATAGTCTCTAGTCTTGCATTAGCTAAAATTTACTATTCCAATACCTGACTTTATAAAATAACTTTTGGATTAAGAATTTTGTTTTATTAAGAAATAAATAATTGGTGGTAGCGGAATAGTTCGTCGAAATGGGTAAATAGTTCTTAAGGGGATTAAGAAAATCTAAAGATAAGAGTATAAAAATATTTAAACATCATTAGTGTGAAATTACTGTTTCGTCAGGATGGATGTGAAGGAGTAGGATTATCCACTATTGAAACAACTCATTTAATTAAATAGAATACGAGAGTTGTAAAAGAAATTTCTTACAATAATTTAAATGCTAAATCGATTTTTGTTGGTACAAAACACTCTGGTGTTTAAGTATTCAAGCAGAAAAAGTAAAAGTTATCCTGGTCTCTCCACCAGCATAAGCAAAATAAATGTATTTTTGATGTTTGGCAAGTTTAAATCTCTGTTCCATTTTTGAGGGAGGTAAAGTTCCCTTCCCCATTTATCATTGAATACATGCGGGTAAGTATGGGAAATCCTTGCATTTTGTGTATAAAAATGTTCAGCACTTTTATGGCAAAAAATATTAAAAATTAGATTGCTATGAAACAATCTAACGCTGCACAGTGGGGTATTTTGGAAAAATATTACAATAAATATGTAGTTTCTATAACTTGTAGACGGAAATTCATAAATGTCGAAAATTTTTTTTAGCTCTTGAAATCAAATTTATTTGTGAAAAATTTTTTTTTTTATCATATCGCCAATATCTGTTAGGCTTATCTTTTAATTTTAGTAAGCCCAAGGTATGTAACTCCATTCCACTTTATACACAATAATCAAACTGTAAACTTAATCTCAATTTGAATGCCGTGTGAAATTTCTTTAGAAACAGTCTGACCGTCTGAGAATCTGCAGATTTATTAAAATTTGCTGTTCGATTCCCCCACTGTGCGCTGTAGGTCTTAGCTTCAGTTTGAGATTTTAGCGTTCCTATCAAAATTCAGAACGTTATCGGAAGCTTTTAACTTCTTTTTATTGAAAAATTATATTTATATCAATTAGAATTAATCATACGTCCCAGCGGAAAAAATTTAAATTAAACAAACTAAAGCTATGTACAGACGATTGGCAATCAACATTAATTGGCAAAATAACACAATAATATTTTAAGGCATCTGACAATCGCGTGAACACTTTACTTTGCCATTGTCAGATAATTGTCAGACATTGTAAGCTCTTTTTTATTGGCAGATGTATTTAAATTAATACATCTGACAATGACACCATTTTCATATCAATTAAAATTGTCAGATAATTTTTCTATTGGCAACGCTGTCTACAAATACTATTACAGCCATACCTAAACAAGAGCGGAAAGCGGAACGTTTTCTACCGCCTAGCGTTAACGCTGAAATACCATACCTAAACAAGAGCGTCAACGCTTTATCATAAAAACAGGGTTATTACAAAATATATAACAACCCTGATTATAATAGTATACTCATAACCTAATAATACATGCATCTCTACAACAAACACAACAAAAAAATTCCTCAGAAGTGAAAAGTACAAATGTGTATGTGTGCATGTTTCAACCTGTGACTAAAATATAAATAAAAATTATTGATTTAAATACGAAAAAATAAATACAAATCAAAATTTAACACTTGAAATAAAAAAGAAGTAATTTACAAGAATTGTCAGCTGGGCTTGACCTTATAGTCATTGTATCATGAGTACTTGTCTTTTGCAGCTAATTTCACTATTAAACGCGCTGTCAAAATCGGATTTTCCAATTGCAAAATGTTGCCGCCGCGTTACCGCCGCGTTATTTCGGGATGCTCCATACAAAATGTATGGGCATGAGAACTTTTGACAGCTAAAAAACACTTGCCGCTCTTGTTTAGGTATGGCTGTTAGCTTTGACAGTTCTGATAAAGTTTAACAACACATCTGGCAATTTTTGCCACACAACAATCTGACAACCGTGTGAACTGACAATTTTTGTTGGCAGATAAATTTATTGTTTGACAATTGTCTGACAATTAAATTGTAAGATTTTCTTAAAATCGTCTGAACTGACAATTTAATTTTTGGTAACAATTTTTCATTGTCATTACGTTGCCAGCATATTGCCATATCTTACAGTATTGTAAGAACTGCCAATCGTGTGTACATAGTAGTGATGTTACGAATATCAATTTTTAGTATTCGCGAATACGAATACGAATATTACCTTTAAGGCTTCGAGCCACATAGTATTTTAAATTTAATTGAAAAAAAACCCTCCCTTTGCGTCAGTAACAATAAATTGAAAAAAAAGAAAACAAAAACGTCACACTACTTTAGGTATTTATCTATTTATCAATATTATTACATTGAGATGCCGAATTTGGAGACCACATACACACTTTGAGATTTCGATTTTCTTAATCTGCTTGCGCTTTTAATTAGTAATTCAGTATGATTTGGGAGAACATATTTTTGCAGATAGCGCAGCCACATATCTCGGTGGACTTTCACATATTATATTTTAGTTCTTCCATTTTTTAAGTCCAACAATCCTCTACTGAGAATTGATTACTAACTTTACATGATATGAATTTACATATAAGGCTTTAACTTTTAAATGATTGTTACGAAATATAATTTTCGTTTGTTTTTTTTTAAGAAGATTATTATCCTGCGTCAAAGATAAAGGGCTATCTGTCTTTAAATAAAAATTATTATAAATTAATATATATTTGTACCTATATTTTATGCACTTTTTAATTTTTTCGCTGATTTTTTTTTTTTTTTGGGAAAATGTATGTGCAAATTATTCGAGAATTATTCGCTTGAATTTGGCGAATACGAATACGAATATCTTAAAATAGGCGATTAGTCGAATAATCGAATACGAGTATACGTAACATCACTAGTACATAGCTTGGACCTGAATAACGTTTATATTTAATTTTATCCAGTGTGACGTATGATTAATTTTAAATCATATAAAATTAGTATTTGCAATACTTAAGAGCAACAAATATATCTCATGTATTTAGCAACATTTAAGAGTATTTTTTTTTTCATTATAGAAAATAAAAAGAACTTTAAATTTCGACTGAATTTACTTCAACTGTTTTGCTCATATTTTTCATAATTCCATTTTGCTTAAATCCGTTTGAGAATATTAAATTTATTCAGTACGTATTATAAAATTTATGGCATAGCAAATATTATTCGCTGTTATACTTTTCTAATAAATGTTTTACCAAATTCTGTACATTGTGACCAAACTATTATTTACAAATGTCAGCCATTTAGTATTATTAATGTAATATATAACAGATTTGTTAAACTCTTACTAAAATTATTGCTACCGTTGAGTTATTATTATGATTGTTGTTTATAGACAAATCTACATAACTCGTAATGATTGTGTATTTATTTTTCTGTGGCTGGCAACAAAATAAATAAATGGCTGTTTGGCAAACAATAGGAAAATTCTGTGTTTAATTCAAATTTTTTTTTTGTTGAGTTATAAACTACGCAAATTTATGCCAATATTATTTCAGTGCGAAAAGAGGGAGGATGGGAGGGGGAGGGTTACATATGAAAACAATGAAATAGAGAAAAGCATTCTCTCAGGTAGTAATACAGTATTAGCTCGAAAGTTTAAAAGTTTTCTGACAACAAATAAATAAAAAATTTTGCAACATATTTACATTTACATTTTCAATTCTTATTGGTAGATAAATCAATGTCTGGCTTAAACAATTGTTAAGAGAAACTGTATTTAAATTTAACTTAATTGCCTTTTTTTGTTGTTGTTATACATTGTGAGCTATTGTTAAGAATTTATTAAAAAATGTTTAAATAACATGATTTAAACTGCAAACATGTGTTTAAAAATGCATGCGGTTCTTTATCACAGACATATTGAAAATTTATTTAAATTGAAAAGTCAGTGATAAATTAAATCCCCAATAGTATTTAATATTTTCACAATGATTGTTTACATAATATTAATGTTTATTTATATTTATTGATACCTGAAGTTGGTGAAATCTCATCTCTGGTGTAGCATTGCGATTTGTTTTTTTTGTAACAAAATTACTATTTCCAATTGCTTGGGTTTTTTTCCAGCATATTAATTTAATTTTTTTTTTCAAAATCCTGTTGTATGTTTAATACCTTCAGATCATTTACTCATGTGTACTTTCACTCAATACATTGACTTTATTATTATTAATATTTACAAATAACCATGCAGGTTTGTATTTTTATTCGCTTCCTTTAGCCTTGCGGGAAGGGATTAGATAATATAAGTTTGTCATGATGCCTGCAGCTGTATACCAAATTTTGATTTACAATTCTATTGGTTTAAATGAAGTTTTCCTGTGTAGAAGATTGAAACTGCCGGTTTAGAAATAGCTAGAATCTGACCAAAGTTTTAGGTCCCGATTTAAACTTAAAATCTATTTAATATCTTACAGTAAGGAGAAGAACGCAAATTTTGACTTAACTGCCTTTCCTATCATGATAATTATCGACTTGTACTCACTTAACCAGCTTCATTAAAATTTTAAAACATGGGTTTTCTTGGAATCTCTCCAGATGGTGTCAATCAAGGCATAGGTGTAATATTTTTAAATCATGCCAAATTCATATTTAGTGTACCTTAATAGAACGAGAAATTTCAGTTGCTAAATTACACTTTAAATGGTAAAAGTTTTCGCTTTAAATTACCAAATAAATGTCTGCATACTTTTAGGAGCGAAATATAAGTATTTGCTAGTTTGGAATCGTCAACTGCAGGTGTTAGCAAGGAACACCTAGATGCAATGCATGTGATGTAATATATGATAAACTGACATTAAGAATAATTAAAGACGAAAAAATGACTTTTGTGGGAATCTGTACACATGCTGTCATTCAACGGATAGGTGTAATTATTTTTTTCGGTAAGCCAAACTATTATATAACGTCTCTAGATAGAGAAAATATATCAAGTTCTCAATTAAATATTAAGACAGTTAATTGGTAGGTGCAAATATTTAAATAAATGTCGGCATACTTTTAGGAGTGTCAATTGCAGGTTTGTGTTTTTTAGAATTGTATATTAAAGTATTGTCGTGATACGTGTAAAATTTTAGTACACGGATTTCTTTTTTTATAGAAGCTAAATAAGGGAAAGGAAAAAAAAATTTAAAAACAGATTTATTTTTAAAACTTTCTAAGCTGAAGGGTATAAAAGTTTCGTCGATGCCAGACTTAGTTTTTTTTCTCTTCTTACTATGATCTGTATATAAATTATGCTGTAAACAATTTTTTATATACAAGAACGATGAGGTTTCCATTAATTGGAATATTTAAATAAATTTTAGCATGCTTTTAGGAGCGACATATCAATATTTGCTACTTTACAATTGCTAGTTTTAAATAGTTTTCCACTTTTGACGCATGTAAAGTTTTGGTGGTGGACTTATTTATTTATGTGAAAGCTAAAAAAGATAAAAGCAATTGGAAAACAGAACTTTTTTTTCAAATATATCATATGCTGCAGGGTGTACGAGTTACGGTTATGCCCCACTTAGTTCCTTTCCCAGTTTTCTTTTTGCATTCTCTTCTTACAATGAGTTTTAAAAAATTATCCTCTATGTAAATGCAACAGCCATTATTTACATACAAGGACGATGAGGATGATGATGATGATGATGATGATGATGACGATGATTTCATTACTCGTACATTTCATTTGCCAGATTTATAGACAACATTCTCTTACTCCTGCTCAGGTGCTTTATTGCCATAAACACAAAAATATGTTAACTGTAACTGTAGATAAAGTTAATAAAATATATGTTTTTATTGTTGAAAAAATTAAATGTGAAATAAAAAAAAAACTACGGATAAACTTGATTGTGTTACGTTAATATTTATGAGGGCAAAATGAGAAAATCTTTATAGGAAAATTTTACACGTACATACGAGTTTATAGTAAAACTGAACTGAACTGTTTTTTCCTTTTAAATAGATTAAAATTATTTTAAAAAATTTATGGAAAGTTATTTTCTTTTTATAAAGAAAAATTAGCGTGAGCTTAACGATTTTTGAATTAATTTTTATGTCCACGTTACATGTTAGAGGTAACATATACAGGTTATTGTTACATGACAAAAAAATCTTGTAACATTTTTAGCCAAAAAGAATCAGTTTTCGGGGAAAATGTTTCAAACCTAATTAATTCTACAACACACAGTCTCTCGCCACTGTACAGATATAATAACGTTTCTTATTAGAAAATACAACATGAGAATTACGTGTTTTATTATTCTAAACTTCAGCATGACCTACAATTTCAAACTCACCATAAATAAATTTGCGTGCAATTAATTTATTTTGTATTTTCAAATCAGAATTTATGATGATTTCATTTAAATTTTACTTTTAGCAAATTTAATTGAATTTTTTATCACAATTTCGTTTTAAAAACCAATAAAAAATTCTCAATTTACTTTGATATTTAATAAAATATGCAATTCAATGATAAATTTTGCGAATGCAAAATAAAAAAAAAAAAACCAGCAACAACAACTGAAATATATCTGTTGTAATAAATATTTTGTAAATAACATGTTTGATCCTACTCTGTATGTTGCCTATTGTATTTCATTTACGTAAAATTTTATTTAAATATTTGTAATATTTTATGGAAATTATTGTGTAAAATGGGTGTACAATAAATAGTTTACGGTGTGCGAAAGAGATTTTTTCTTTTAATAATTCATTTTTCATTCATGTCCAATTAAAATGTGTAAATGTTTGGACTATTGTTTTCAATGTTGTTTTTTAATTCGTTTTTTTCCTTTCATTTGTTTAAATAATGAGTATAAATTTAATGAAATCTGTCATAGGACGATATGTGAAGGAGTATGAAAAGTATTAATTAGTTTTTTTTTTAAATAAAATAGTTTTGTAATTTTTTTCCGAGAGTATTTAAGACCATACAGATGTAGTAAAAGGACCTCATTAGATTAGCTGATCATTGGCTGATTGCATGTTTAGATGAATTTTTTTGGAGAATTGCAAGTCTTAACCTTTCATCCGATAAAACTCGCGAAAGCTCTTTAAAGTTATTAAAATTTGAATAAAAGTAATTTTTCAAAAACAGTGTCGAAATTCAAATATTTCAAGAACAAGGTTTTGGATGAAGTGGTTAGCGCTTGGACTACTAAGCAAACTGTGACTTACAAACCCATCTGCTCAGGGCAAGTCATCAACAACATAAACTTCTCTAATGTATATTAGTGTGGAATTGTATTATTTTAGTATGGCCACTAAAACCTATTCCGACAGCGAATAATACTGTTACAAGCTAATCTACACTATAACACCCTCCTTCGTCGGTTAGCAGAATCGTCGGCGTAACTCAGTGCGCAATAGCAGAGCTGCAAAGGAATTAAATTTTCTAAATTTTCAACATCGATCTTCTTTATCCTTCCTTAGGATCTGACGCAATGCATTGCACAAGTAGAGCTCATCTCTTGAGGAAAAAATAAAACAAATCCATTATTGACAGAATTGTCATCTATCAGTAAATTAAATAATTATTTCTACGATATTCGAGAATCGTCGTGAAGCTATAAAAAAAGAAAGATGAACTTTTTGTAAGTCATTCCATTGATGACAAAGTTGTCATCCATTAATTAATTAATTATTTTATTGATTTTCTATAGTCCACATAAAATCAAGAAATTTAGTAAAAATAGAGGTTGTTTTAATTATATTTTTAAGTCATTCAATTGATGACTGAATTTTCATACAACATTAAAATAAATAATTTTACTAAAATTTTTGTTTCTCGATTTTCGAAAATCTTCGTTAAATAAATTACTTTTCAGTTTTTTAATGTGTAAAACTACCAAATACTAGAAAACTTATATTAAATCGAATAAAAATATAAAATTTTAAAATACAAATTAAAAACAAAATCTTAAAATCTTAGTCATTCGATTGATGACAGAATTACATTAGTTTTGTCTCTCGATTATCGCAAGTCGTAGTAAAATTTAAGTTTTCATATTTTAATTGTGTGAAGCTGCAAAATATTAGAAAGTAAAATAAATATAGGCAAGAAAACATTTCTTAAGTGCTTCCATTGATGACACAATTGTCATCTTTAAATAAGTTTATTGTTTTAAAGATTTTCGAAAGTTGCCGTAAAGTCAGAAAAAGTACAAAATTTATAGAAATTGTTTAAGTCATACGATTGATGACACAAATATCAATCATCAATAAATTAGATTATTACGAGTATTTCCACGATATTCGAGAATCTTCGTAAAATTGTAAGGTTTTAAAAAATTAAATTATCAAATCGGTTAAAACTAGATAATAAATTGATTTTTTTAGTCCTTCTATGGATGCCAGATTTGTTTTTAATTTTTAAATTTATTTATTGTTTTAAAGATGTGCAAAAATCGTCGGAAAATCATTAAAAGTAGTTTTAAGATACATTTTTTAAGGCATTCGATTGATGACACACATGTCATTTATCATTAAAATAATTAATTTAAATTTTATAAAAAAATAATAAAATGCAAAATTAAGACAGAATCAATTAAAATTAAAAAAAAAAATGAATTTTGTTTAGTCATTCGATTGATGACAGAATTGTCATCTATTATTGTCTTCCATTACTGTCACTAATGACAAAATTATCTACTTGATAGAAAAACATTTTCTTATTACACATTTTGTTGTTGCACGGTGTAATTGAATTCATAAAAACTAATGCGTTATATTTTTCCTTAACATTTTTTGGTTTTAACCTTTTCAACTCAATTATTATCCTTTGCAAATTTAAGCTGCTTATATATGATTCTTATAATATCCCAATCAAATAAACTAATTAAATTTGATGTAAAGAAATAGATGTTCTTTTTTAGTTTCTTTGTTGCAAATAAATTTTATTGAATAACAAAAATGTCTTGTACAAATCAATAATTATTAAATCATATATCACTATCTATTTAATTGAACATCTTTGGCATCATTAAACTGTTAAAGCTGATTTTATTCATCTCATCATCCTTCACAAGAACAGGTATTTACTACAACGTTAAGACTTTAGTAGCACAGACAGTATTTTGAAAATGAGTCTACAATGCAGTTAATAAGATTTCCCTTTAATAGAGATAGAAAAGTCTAAAAACACTACAGGATAGCAGTGCATGCTTACTTCTACTCGTTGGCATATGTATGTGTGTGTGTGTGTGCGTGTGCTAAAATCATATATGATTTAATAATAACTCTAGACTGTTACATTTAAACATCCACTAACTAACTACCCGCATATATTCCATAGTTCATAGCATATGCATAAAGTTTTATTTCTTTTTTTTTATTAATATCCTTTGTACTCTTATGTAATTTAATCCTGTTTTTCTTTTTTTTTTTTTTGTTCTTACTTTCCTTTGTGAGACCGTATTAAGGAAAATCTGGAGTTAAACAAAAGAGCAATATTCTTGTTTACAACAGGGTAACTATGACAGCAGACTCAAGATATTTGTACAGCCAAGAAAATAGAAAAGAAAAATAATAATTTGTGATAAGTGTATAGGTGAGTAGGAAATAGAAAAAATATATTTACATAAGAAATTTTTCTTTGGAAATAATGGTAAAAATTCGATAAATTTGATTATGACTGACTTGTGTCATATACTCTCGGGGAAATTGTAATCGAGTTTCTTTAAGTCAACTCTTCAGTGATACGAATGATATCAGAAAAAAAAATCTAATCCGAAGAACTTTACCTCTCCGATGGTATTCAAATTATAAATGTCCACAAAAAGCTTAAATCAGGAACTTTAGTGATCCTTAGCATCTGATCGTGAAAAAATATAATCAATTAATAGCCAATACGATATTCTGTTAGATATATTACGTTCTCAATATAAAGCAGAAATTTTGCTCTTCGGTGCTGTTGTAGAATGAATCTTTATAAAATTATTTATCAGATTGAAAGTGATTTAAATTTTTCGGAAAACGAAAAAGAAATATTTTCTTTTTAACTTCATTTTCGATTAATAATATATGTTTTATGTTTAAAAAATTTTAAAGCTCATCCATTTATTTATTTTTTAAACATAAAGGGTATAACATCTACTGATGAGTTGGTATGGCTACCAACGAAATATATATTTAGATATTGCTAACCCGCAACAAATAAATAAAATTTAGGACATAAATACTTGAGTACATGCTCAAATAAATGTAAAATTTTGTGAGTGTATTGGTAAAAAAATGAGAGAAATATTAAAATTTGAATGAAAACTTGATCGTGTGACACCCAAGTTAGCAGTAATTTTATTAACGGCTTTACTTCGCCGATAGTTCTGCTATCAGACGAAGGAGAGGCTGTAATGTATATTAGCTTGCAACAGTACTAATCACTGTTGGAACATATTTTTAGTCACCAGTGCTATGAGTGCATCAATTTGAACAGACCAACAACATTTAATACAATGTAACACTAATGTACATTAGAGAAATGTATGATGTTGTTAATTTGCTCTGACCAGGGATCAGCTTCAAGATAAAAAGAACCGAAATGTAAAATAAATGGAATCTGCAGACTGTAGAACAAAACCGTTCTTAAATGAAAGCACGGAATTAAAACCATTACGATCGGAATGTGTGAAATGCCCGTACATCTAGAATATGAGCGATCGTACAAAGAGTTAAAGGGGTTGTTCTAAATTAAATCTCCACGTTATTACTTCAAAATATCAGAATATGTAAAGAATTTTTGGCTGGCTCTACTGGGTAGAGTTGTTAGATTTTTGTTATTTTGAAAAACTCTCTTCCTGTTACACAGTGTAGTTGATGAACATGAATGAATGTCTGAAATATTTTACAATTTACAACATTTAAATTGTAGCTCACATATAGAATATTTTAAGGACCTCATTTGATTGAAACTTAAATCCAAATAAGTTGAATATCATTCTTATATTAAATCTGTAAATATATTTAAGTTCGTGCAAAGCTTTTTCAATACAATTACTGAACCCTAAATAATTTAAACATATTTTCTACAGTATTTTTGCCCTCTTCTTTTCACCCCTTTATTAAAATGCTACTAGACTTTAAGAAAATTGTAAAATATTTCCATTTCCACGATAAAAAAGTTTAAATTGGTGTTTTTTTTTTGCTTTTTTTTGGGAAAATTAAATTTGCCCCTCTAGAAAGATTTCAAAGGAACCCCTTTTATTTTAAAATTGTCATTTTCATTATCACATACGCAAAACAATATTTATGAGTCAAGATAAAGGGGACCTTTGGGGCAAATCGTTTTTATTTTCGTCAATATTTGTTTCAAATACAAACACATAAGTTTATGCATGTAAATGTAAACGCAAATATGCATGTGTCTTTGCTGTGTAACAGCATGAAGGACGACAGCCTTATTGTACGAGTATTGTTCAACAGTTAAACTGGCAATACGAGTATAATCGTATGTGCACAGAGCTTTTGTATTTGTGTAGTTTATTACATATGCTAAACTTTGTAAACGTTTGAGTAGATGTAAATGCATAAAACATTTAACCAGAAAGAAAACACAAACACACACAAAAAATACATAAATAGTTTAAAATTTTGTGAAAACTGCTACAAAAAAAAAAAAAAAAAAAATTGAAGAAAACAAAAAAAAAAATATGACAAAACAAAATGTATTGCTTTTTAAAAGCTAACAAAAATACATTCGTCGTATGTAAATTTCGTTAAATAATAAATAAAAAGAAATGTGTCTGCAACAGTTAAAATATTTATTTTTATGATTATTGTCAAATGATGATAAAGGTTAAATAATGTTTGCCCCCATGTGCTATCAAGTCTGTCTGTCTGTATGTGGAATTTGGTGAAAGTATGTGGTTTATTTAGTGGTCGTTGTTAGCAAAACTAATAGAGGGGAAGAAAATGGTCTGTAAAAAAAAAACTAATAAATAAATTTATATGCAATTTTTATTTTTGACAATTTTAGTGTCTAGCTGAGACTCATAAATTTTATTCAATATATGCGAAATTTTAATTTAGAAAATTTACATGACTGTCATCTAAAAAAAAGTTATTTGAAAATTGGCAAAAATATTTAAAAAAGTGAACACATAAATTTAAGCAAAAACTTTCAAAATATTACAGAAATCATAGAAAATTAAGCAGCCACAAATGAAGTTTTTCCATTTTTCATAAGAAATTTAAAATAGGAATACTCCTATACATGAACTCGCAAATAAAATTGGAGAATTACAAAAGCATAAGAAAAATAGCTTTTCAAAAAACTTTACAAACATCTCAACAAACAATTTTCTTCATTCAATATTTAGAAAAGTAAACACATTCATATTGAATGAAGAAAATTGTTGTGATGTTTGTAAAGTTTTTTGAAAAGCTATTATTCTTATGCTTTTGTAATTCTCAAATTTAATATGCGAGTTCATGTATGAGTAAATAAGTTTTGGAACTTTTCAAACAAAAATGGTGAAGATCTACTGATGAGTTGGTATTTAGCAACAAACGAAATGCATATAGATTTGCTAGTCCATAAGAAATAAATAAAATTTTTTTAAAACAAATAATTAACATTTACAAAAGTTCTTGAGAAAAAATAAATATTCTGAAAACTAGTTAACGTTAAAAAAAGGTAATTCGATCATATTTGTATTATTAAAATTAATAATTAGATTTGATTTCAGGAGCTCTACTCACTCATCCATTGTCCACTTCTTAGTTTAATCACCACAATTATATTTTCATTAAGAAGAAAAGAAGCGTTCGCTTACATCATTTATAATGAACAGGCATAGTGTCTTTTTCTTACGCCTTTTTCGCTCGTATTATACAGCCGATTTTAACAGAACTTTTACATATGATAGATATTAATCTACAGATGTGCACAATTTATAGTTTGTAATAATAAGATAAATATTTTGGAAGTTATTGGTGTTTTAAGTTGCTAAGAAAAGAGTAAAAAAAAATCTATATAAAAAATTCATGTTTATTTGTTTTACCCGATTCACACGTTTATTAAAAACTCTGTGCAAATATAATGATAGTTTTTTTTTTGGTAATCGAGCGGGGTCGAATAAACAAAGAGGGGCAGAAAAATAATCATGTTTTTTTTCCTTGCTTATTTTTATTGTTCCCTTTAGTGTTGTTTCGGTTTTTGTGTTTATGTTTTATTAACAGTCTGCTTTCAAAGAAGATTGAGAAATAAATCATGATTAAAAAATCGTAGTATTAATGCAAGAGCATTTTACAAGATACTCTTAATGATAAATTATAAAATGCATGCTTTTTTAATTACCACATGATTTGGGTGTTTGTCTCTGTTTTGAATAAATGTTGTTGTAGGGAAGGCTCACAACTAAAAGGGAAAGCAAAATCTTGGTACTACATTTTGGTTAATTCTTGCTAGTGGTATATGATCTAAGTGTTTGTGAACAGTTTCAGCTAAATATAAGTAGTGGAAAAAATTAAAGAGTGAGATGGGGGTGGGGGTGTATGGCCAGTTCAGCTTACTTTTAAAATAGTGTTTTAATGCACGGGGAGCTTAGTATATGTCTAAAATTTCATAAGATTTACAAGTATAGGTAGGTGTTCCCTTGCAATATGATTAATATTTAGATCGTAAAGGCGTGGCACAGCCCAATAATTTTTTTTTGCACATACATTGTGCCATAAACTGATATGTAAGCTAAGTTTCATGGAATTAATTTAAACAAAAGCAGTTGAAAAAAATCAAGTACTTTGTATGGGCGTGTCACTGCCCACTTTTTATATACATACATATATGCTAAATTTTATTGCGACGAACAATATTATTTAGGCTAATTTTTATAAAAATTGCTCAAATAAAAAACGTTGAAAAATAGTAATTATTTTGCATGGGCGTGGCGTTGATCACTTTTCTATTCACATTATGTTGGAAGATAAATTTTTATTTGCAATTTTATAGTACGGTTCTTAAGTAATATTTCTTATAATTATTATGTATATATCTAGTTGGAGGTGTGGAGCCGCCCACTTTTCTTTTCATAATATTGTGTTGTGCTCGACAAGTCATTTTTAAGAATCAGTATAATAATCAGTATCTTATATCTCAATATAAGATAAATTCTACTTACATAGGCATATCACCACCTATCCAACCGCCTACTTTTTTTGGTATAAGCAGCACTCAAGAGATGACTGACCCCTATTTATGCAATCCATTGTGATAGAACTATTGATGGGCGTGTCACTGAAAATGCAGAAAAATGCTTAATTATTTTATAGTTCTACTATTGCTCGTTTTGTTACGTTTTAGTGTAGTGTTGAAGCGCCTCTGGTTTTAATTAGACACATTGACTTTGGGCCTGTTCAAAAATGCATCACTGCGCCACATCTAATGCCCATGTGTGATTAGTTTGCTCACCTGATACAAAACAGTATATGCAGTGTTACCAGCCGTTGATTTTCAGAACGTACAACACATAAGATGCGGCGCAGTGAAGCATTTCCGAACAGGCCCTTTCTTAAGCTATATGAGCATGCATTTTACACTCAGATGGCGCAATTCTCAAAGCATGTGAAAAGCATAGTGAAAAGCTTTAATTGAAAATTACTTCCAAAATGACAGGTGATATGTAATTTTCTTACATACTTTTAGGGGCGTAATATGTTACTTGTTCATTGTGCTAGAACAACAAAAAAAAAAAAAAAAAAAAAAAAAAACTTGGGGTTGCTCCTCATTATATTTGATACTAGTTGTGCTTCACTCCCCCCCTTCGTTATAAAATAAAATTAAAAATATTTATATATCCTATTGTGAAAATTTAATGACGATCGGTCCAGTAGTTAAGACTATATTACGATTTTTAATTTTCCTAAAAAGGGGCATGGTCCCACCCACTTTTCTCCTGGTACGTATTCCTAATTATGCCAATACCATATATACCAAATATCATCGACGTAGGTCAAGAAATTCCCAAAATATAGCGATTTAAATTTTTGGGTTATATGGGCGGTGCCACGCCCCTTTGTCCAATCAAAACTTCATATAGCCTATTATTCCTTCCAGAGTCACAGTAACATGCTGTGAAAATTTCAGGAAGATCGGTCCAAGAGTTTGGCCTCCTAAGAAACAAACAGACAGACACACATTCATTTTTATATATCGTCAGCAAAACGCAAACGGCCCTAACTAACAAAAAATCCAAAATCGGTTTATTGGTTGATTCTGATGCATTGCATCGAAATACACAACCACAAAAAAATTTAGACTTGTCTGACCAAAATTAGCGATTTTTATTACGTAAAAAGACTTTGTATGGACAAAATTGAAATTTTTTTTTTTTTTTTTTGATAATTTTATTATTTATTGAATCTTTAATTATAAATTAAATTATCAATAAGTTTTTCAAATCTTAAATCTAAAAAATATTAAATATAAGTTTAGCCAATGCTAAACAAAATTTTTAATTTCAACGAAATTGAAAAATGACAAAAAAAAACCTGATAGATTTGAACGTTGAAGAAATTGTTTCTTAAAGGAAAATGAAATTAGCTACAGCTTAAGGCATTTTATTAAAAAAATGAATTATTTTAATTTACTTTTTGTGATGCAATATTAAAATAAATTAATATACAATAAAAATGTGTATAATTAAAATAAATGATAAAACTATTTTGCATTAAAGTGTAGATGGGGCCTTTGATTTCAGAAAATTAAGGTACAAAATAACTAACATAGCCATTCAAATGTCACAAAATTTGATTTTATTCTGCCAGAAATTAATTTTTCACATCTTTTTTGATAATACTGGTGAAAATCATGCCGATTGAAACTATATTTTTTGTTTAAAAGAGTATTTTGCTTCTCCTGAAAAATTTCAAAAATATTAGTTAGGGCCGTTTGCGTTTTAGCTGACGATATGTAGTTTTTTCAAACAAGTATTTTTATAATAAAAACAAAACAATTTAATTAAATTTTTTTCAGTTCACATTCTGAGACAAATTTGTATAATTAAGGAAAAATTAACCTGGAAATAAATTTCAACCGAGCAAATTTTAGAACATTATTCTTAATTCAACAAAATGTCTTGCAATATGAAAAAAATCAATTTAATTTAAAAATTGGAACGGTCGAGCAAGGTATAACACTATGTGCATTTTTAGTGCAACATTTGATTGTGTAATTTTGTATTGTAGTGCATAAGGCAGCATCATCAAACATTATAAGCCAACTCTTATAAGCTCAACTATATATAGAGAGAAAAAATTCTTAACGGCAAATGTCCTAAATGTTCTACAGCAGATGCTCATGTTTGCCGTTATTAACTGTTTTTGTTTACACACATAAAAAATTACAAAAAAACCGTGAAATACAGGAAAATATCTTGGCCAAATACTCGGATAATACTCGTACATGTTTACATTTTTTATATCGAATACAGCACACGTTGCATACTTTATGGCGCACTATTAAATGCATTAAGCAAATCTGTAGTAGACTTTTCGAAGTTTGGGGTTTTTAGTAGCCAAAATCCACAATTTTTTTAAAAAAAGTTTTCTCAGTTTAACTGTGACAAGCTCAAAATATTGTTACACAGTACAGTGACAGTAGGCTATATGCGGCTTATAACTTTATATATACGAGTACACTAAAAAAACCTGTCATACTGGCACAAACTACATAAGTATGTGTAAGTGTATTGGGTTGGTTTATGTCCTCATCTGTGTGTTTTCTATTTTATATTGTCTGGTTCTTTTTTTGGAGTTGTTGTTAGTATTTATTCTGCCTGGTTGTTGCTTCCTGCTGTTGCTTAACATGTACGAGTACATATAAAATCTTTGCTGCCATTCTGAATTATAGTTGCATGCTTGTCTAGTTTTCACATTTAGTGTTTTTTTTTTAATTTTATCTCTTTTTTAATGGAGTGATAAAATTTTAGAGATTTTTCCCTTTTATTTGGGAATATGCATTAGAAAATTTTAGCATATGTATATATTTAAAAGGTATTTACTGTTAATGCATGTGGATAATAAATATTAAACTGGGTAATTACAAGATAGATAAAAATTCGTTTTAAAATCCATAAAAATAAACACATACTTTAGAGAGTTTTAGTAGACTTTTTAAATGGCCAAACTTTACTTAGGACAGAATTAAAGAATTAAAGTGAACATTAATTTAAAGTGAGAGGGTTTTATGATTTTGCTAAATGCTTATAATTTACATAAAACTAGTTAAGTTAGAAATGTAAATTTTTTTTAAATTGAAAGGATTTTATGTTTTAGAAAATGTTTTTATAAAACACAAACAGTTGTAAAAGACGGTAATGCATACGAGAATAAAAAAGTTTTTTGTATGTCTGGCAAAGATAAAGAGCTTTGATCTAGCAGTGTGCACCAAACACGTTTAGGAGTGATTCATAAATATTTACTATATTGATATCTAACATTTGTCTTTCTCAATTTTAATGTTTTTGCTTAAAATTGATTACACTTAATCTTTCGATTAATAAATATTTTGCATTATTTTAAATAAACAAAATTCCTTATAAAATTATTTTTTCTTACAATCCTTTAATATATGCTTTAAAATTTTAATTATTTTTTTTAAACCTCAAGATATGCTTTAGTCTTTCTTTCTTTAAAATTTTGCTATTTTTGAAGCATCATTGTGTTTCTATTATTTACCACAATTTAAAGCAAAAAAAAAATAATTTTCAGACTCTAAGCAAATAAATTTCACTTTCTCATACACTAGATATTCACTAGATGACCTCAACAGCAGGAAGGTTAGCTGGTATACACTAAAACAAAACAATGATGCAGATGATGTTTTATGTCAAATGATGAAATGATGTTCAACATATATTGACAGGCAACGAGACATGATGTCTAGCCGGAAAAACAATGCCATAAGTGGCTGGCTGTTTTCAGAGTTTATCTTTATGATTTGAATGAGGTAAAGAGCATTAAAAGCTACAACTGCAACAATGTTAAAGCTCATCTACACATATCCAGAGATAAAGAAAATATTATCAATAGTGAAGCATACTGTTAGGCATGCTACTGGAAAGAACTAACAAAATTTTGAAGGAGGTTGAAGTGAAAGCACACAAACACATATGCAATCTTTACCATACAAATGACTCAGGTTTTTAAGGTTTTTTTATACAGACTGATTGTTTTGCTGTTGTCTACTTGTTTATTTAACAATTCAATTAAAGTACAATCAAGCGTGAAGTGTTAGATTTTTGTTAGTCATTTATTTAAACACAAAGCCATTGATAAAGTTTCGAACAAAGACTGATATAAAAAAATGTTTATCACAAAAATGTTCAACTCCCCTTTATGTTTGATTTAAATAGTTAAATATTTTGCTTAATACAATGGCTGATTGTAAAAGCAAATTAGATTTAAAAACTCCTTTATCTCTACTAAAATTATGCTATAATTTATTGCTGCTAATTTAATATGTTGTGGCATTTATCACCCACACATTTACTGGCGTTAACATTTCATTACTCTCTATTTCATGGTAATTAATTTGTTTTATTCAAAGCTGTCCTTATCTTTCTCTCCCTGTCTCGTTATCCAATTTTTGATTCACTTGAAATCACTTTTCATTGTCTAATGCGTTTGTGTTTCACAGCCTAAACATTCATTGCATACTTTAGGGTTGTGTTATTGTGTAATTAAACGCATTTTTTTGAGGAACATTTTCAAGGTTTGTGGTGAGTTGGTATTCCGTTTACAAAAAAAAAAAAAAATTAAACATAGATTTCTTTGATGTTTGCCACTAGAATGTGATTTGTTTTATTTGGGAGCTTCAACGGTATAACATAAACGCTGAAATTCAGGAGAGTAGACAACAACATCGAATATTTATGGAAAGATTAAATTGCTGAATCTTTTTATAAAATTGTTAAAACAGATTGATTAATCATAAAGTTTTTGTTAATATTTATACAGGCTAAATTTCGTAAATGTTTGTAATCAGAGAAATATTAGGTAGACATTGTTAACATATTTCGAACAACAAAGGAAAAATTTAATATTTATACATCCCTTTTGTAGATTTTTCAATAGCACTGGCTGAATAGAACAAACGTTGTTTTCGGTAAAAGCCACTAAACCTCGTCAGTATTCATGTGCAAATGCTTTCCTACTTGTTAGCTAGCTTCGTTGAACGTCATTACATATTCCATTTATACACAACTACAAATACAAATAGAATACACGACTTATCTCTACTAATGGATGCTAGCTGGGGAATTTTTTATTTTTTTGTTTTTTATTTATTATTATATATTCAACATTACAGTGCTGCCAGCGAATTATATCTTCAATGCCAAATCTCTTGATTTTTTTTTCTACTTAAGATAAACTTTTTTGGTTTGATTTTTAAACTTAAGTATATTTTTGATTAATGTTCGTTTTGAACATATAATTAGCACAGGCCCTTGCTTTTTTGTATATGTATATTAAGTTTTTCTAAATTCTGTAGGTTTTTATTTTTAAAAGAAATCACTTTAGCCCCCCTTAACAAAAATCTATAATTCATCTTTCTAATAAACTGACTAACCTTTGCAATCTAATCTGTCAACTTTAGGACACATAATACGTCTTGTAATAAATTATTAAGTATCATACTTTGCACTATGGCTCTGCTATAAAATCTACTAATAAAAACATTGATTTTATAGAATAAACTACAACACAGAAATTAAATATCATAAAATTTTTCTTGAGAATATTTTTTGAGAAGGGTGTTTTATTACAAGTTGAAGAGGGCGGTTGTTTGTATCTTCAATCTTCCTTTACTTTTAATATGTCCAGTTAGATTACATTGACTGAAGAAAATATTTATGATATTTTGATATGATAGTAGATATTTATGACATGATTATATGTATAAATTTTTTTCATTCATATCTACTTGAATATTGAATTTTTAAAATTTTATGTCTAGCATACTTTTTTACAACAACCCTTCAAAAAATCGATAACACTGACTTCTGTCAATTTTTGTTCAAAATTAGTTCTAATAAATTAAATCTCAGTTAAATCAGCAGACGACACACTTATATATGTACATGTGTACACATGTACACATACATATTTGTTTATATTTTACAAAAACATTAAACTTAAATACGAAGCTATTGAAGGAAAAAAAAAATTACCCTTTAGCAGACAGTGGAAACTCGTTTGTAGTTTTATTAACCAAAAATAAAAACAACATAACAGAGAAAAAAAAAAACTGTTGCATACCTTTAAACACAGTCGAGAAAATAAAATGCTTTGCATACTTTTAGATGCGTTTAATAAACGTTAGCACAAGCTGCATTGTTGTTGCTGTTGCTGCTGTGTTATTTGTTGTCAGCGACCAGCTAGTGTGGGAGTAAAGAGTTGAGAGTGCATGAATAATTGATTTCATTTCAACAACAACATTCAACAACGTGAGCATGTACTTGCAGAGTTTGTTACTGCACAAAATGACAATGTGACATTTTGTGTCTGGCATTCATACATCAAAAGGAGTTGAAATACTAACTCCCGGGTCTATTCATTTAAATAAGCTATAACAGTCGGAGTTGAGACATTAACTGATAGTAGGAGTAGACACGCATTGGTAGCACAGTGGAATTATTGCTTTTAGAAATGCCATCAATTTGACAGCTGCCTCAGTTAGTTTTAAATAAAATTTTCAATAGCAAAGGAGTATTAAGAGTTAAACAGTAGCGTAAAAAATTTTGTAAAAATAAATTTTCATCAGCCCTTATATACTATTTACATTAATTTACTCCTAAACATATGCTATGGTAAAATTTTGTGCGTTACCATTTCGTTTTTGTGCTGTTGTGTATTTTCACCCAGCACTCAATTGCAGTTTATTTACAAATTCTCACTAGCTGATGAAGTAGCAGCAAAGGTAGATGATATATTTTTTGTTTGTTCGTTAAATTCTCAATTATCTTTATTGCCTTTATGGACATGACTACGACCGGATATATGACCATGCACTTGTGCTGGAAATTCTTTACCTTGGAATAGTTGTGGATTTGGTTGTTTGATTATATGAAGTGGATGTTTTTGTTATTGTTGTTTTCATTTTAAAATTCCTTTGTCCTTTAATCCTTGACAACTGTTTGCTATTTGTTCGTTTGTTTTTATGTTTGTTTGCTGGTGTATCGGTCGGTTTGTCTGTTTGCTATAACCTGGGGTATGACTGCGACCATTGTTTTCGTATTCAGCATAAGAAAATAAAAATTTAAGATGGAGGAATTGTTGTCATGGTTTATCAGTCATTTACCATTCATACACTAATTTTTGTTGTTATTATTGTTTTTGTGATTGTAGTGTATCCAGCCATACATGCATCCCCCATTCCTTTTCAATGTTTAATACAATTCATTCATTCATTTAGTCATTCAATCATTTGTTCATTTGTACAATTTTATTAAAGTTGTTGTTTCCGTAAATGAATGCCCGACCGTAATACTGAAAGTATTTTTTTTCCATATTTATTTTGATGCTGCTCATTTGTCGCCATGACAAAATTATTTACTCATTTTCCTTTTTATAAATGAGATTTATTTTACATTTTTTTCTTTCTTTTTTCTATTAGTTTTGTTGTGTAACGTTTCTATAGCTGCGAATATGTTGTTTTTTAATTTTTTTTCATTAATCGCTTGTTATTATTTCAGATTATGTAGTATATCTGCAGGAGCTTTAAACAATTTTAAAGTAAATCGTTAAAAGAAAATAAAATAAATCATGCCAAAGAGCTGGAAAAAATGTTATCTGTTTAATGGTGATATTGAAAATAGAAATAAATATAAAGCTTTGGATGTTTTATATATCAAGTGAGAGTTTTCTTTGATCAGTCCATTTGTTCAAGTCAATACTGCCAGATATATAATGGACACTTTAAATGATCTTTAAAATAATAATCTGCCTGAGTTGCGTTTTAAAATTGTAAGCTTGTAGAAATTTTCCTAAAATATGTTTATAATAAAAAGTTAGGAAGAGAAATTTTTGTGTGTCCCATTTGTGTGATATATTGGTTTTCCTTTTCAAGCTTTAAGCTTCTTAATACCAAAAGATCTGCGTAGCAATTTAAGGTAGGTGGTATTAAATTTAAATCATAAATAACTAATTTGGGAAATCTATATTTGCCATCCCTAAAAGCATGCCCTAAGTTTCAAGTTAAGTTCTGGTAAAAGTGAACACTACGACTTTAGAAATAATGTCTGATTGTTTGAAGCACAAGTAATTCATTCAAAACTAAAAATTTCCAATTATAAATTATTTTTTTAACCCACATTAGGTTTCATATGTTTTATGGGCTGTGCACATAATACGTAACGCTCCAGGGGGGAGGGGGATTAAAGATTTGTTACGGATTAAAAATTTTGCACTGAAAAATTAGTAAAAAGCGTTACCAAGGGGGGGGGGGGGGGGTGGTGTATAAAATTTCTGAAAATAGCGTTACGTAATATGTGTACAGCCCCTTATTAAAAAACTTCTAACATGGAAACTTTATATATTTTAAAGCGCTACTTCAACTTTAACTATTGAAGCCAATACCTATTTCTCACGCCTAAAAGCATGCCTACAACTTTTGAATTTTATTACAAAGCATTTCTTTTGAAAGTTAATGTTTTGCCTAAAATCCTTTTTAAGTTTAACTGCTTATACCGGGTGTAGTCAAATAATTTATACTTTACTAGAAAATAAAATAAATGTTTCTGTTTTATAAAACTATCCATCCAAGCAAATATTTTATCTGTGAAATAGATTTTGTGTAAATGAATTTTTGCTTAGACTTTATTTAAAATTCAATAAAAGTTATTTAAATAATTCTTAGACTTTATGGTCGTGTCTGATAAGCAGCCAAGTGCAGTAAGTAGTAGTAGTAGTAGTATGTAGTGGTAGTTGTAGTAGTAGTATTGACTTTACATTCATTATTAAACTTTTCTGCTATTAAAAATATGACAAAATGCTGAAAAATATGTTTGACTGAAAGTCAGTTAATTAAGTTGTATGAACTCATGCAAAGAAATGTAAATTGACCCCCTGACAAAGCAATAAATTGACTCGATGAATATCCGCAACAAGCACATGAAGGAATAAAAAAACTAGGAAAAAAATATTCCTGTTGTACCAACAATAGTAAGCCAAACTGGTATTAAAAATCAATCTTGTCTCTATAAAACATGATAAGTGGAAAATACTTGTATTTATATAAAGATGTCAGTCATTCAGCCCGCAACAACAGCAGCAGAACATTTAAACTATGAACAGGACATCCCTTAACAATGTGCTTCAATGAGATGTCACAATAAATTGATGGAAATACAACGACAAAGAGACAAGCAGCCAAACTTTGTTATTGAGCCATTGTAAATAAAGTTTATGTTTCAAAGAAAGTTGTATATAAATATAAATTTCTTTTTTCCTTCTCTTTTTTTTTTTTGGTGTTTGACTATAATGTAAATGACAGTTTCGATTGTCCCTTGGAAGAGTTCAATGGACAGCATAAAATTATTATTTTAAAAAATCTTTACTGCTTTTTTTTCGAATATTCACAGAACGAAATCACAGAAGAATTTTTATGCCATAGAATAAGTTCCAAAGTTTGGGAATACAATATGCAACGGTACCACCATTCGCATTTTCATTTTTAAAGATACTGTTTACACAATAATATCGGATTTTAGTTTTTTGTAATAAGAATAACTGCTACTAGCAATTTTAATTTTTATGCTTGTGCTACTAATAGTTCCAAAAAAGCCTCATAAAAATTATTTGCTATATTTGTTATGTGATAGTATAAAAAAATTTGATTGCCATAACATTTGTTGTTAGTAATTTGCTTATTTTTGTGCTACTGATAGTGAAAAAATATTACATTACAAGAATATTCGTCAGTCATTTGATTTATTTTAATTTGTGCTATTGATGGTAGCAACATATGCTATTACCATAATAATTTTTAGCAGCAATGTGAACTATTTTATTTATGCTACTGACAGTACTATCAAATGTTACTACAATAGTATTTGTGGCAAAATTATATTACAGATGTGTGCTATTAATATATAGAATATTCGTTAGTAGCCGTTTGATCTATTTTTGTTTGTAATACTAATGGTAGCGCAACATTTGTTAGCAGCAATTTCAACCATTTTGTTCATGCTATTGATAGAAGCAACAAATGCGACTACCAGAATTGTTGATGTGAGAAATTTGAATTTTTTCATTTATGCTATTGATAGTACCAAAAAACGCTTTATGAAAAATATATGTTATATGTATTTATTATTAGATACTAGAAACAAATGGGACTACCAAAATATTTCGCTCCTTTATTGCAACATAGTCATATCTCATATCTCTTGAAATATGACTATGTTGCAATAAAGGAGCGATTTGTTGTCAGCAATTATCTTACTTGTTTTTTGCTACTGATGGTAAAAAAAATATTGCACTACTAGAGTATTCATTAGTAGCCATTTGCATTTTTTTTTGTGCTACTGGTGGTAGCAACAAATGCTATTACCAGAATTATTGTTAGTAGCAATTTTAACTACTTTGCTTATGCTACTGAATGTAGAAACAAATGCGACTACTAGAATATTTGTAGTCAGCTTTGCTTATATATATTTGCTACTGGTAGTAAAAATAAAATTTAATACTTCTAGAGTATTCATTAGCAGCCATTTGATTTTTTTTTCGCTACTGGTGGTAGCAACAAATGCTATTACAAGAATTATTGTTAGCAGCAATTTGCAGTACTTTGTTTATGCTACTGGATGTACATAGCAACATATGCTACTACCAAAATTTTTGTTGTCAACAATTTGCTTATTTGTTTTGTGCTACTGATAGCAAAAAAAAAATTATTGCTGTACTAGAGTAATCATTAGCAGCCATTTGCATTTTCCTTTGTGCTACTGATGGTAGCAACAAATGCTATTACCAGAACTACTGTTATCAGTTTTTATGCAACTGTCAGTAGCATATTTTGCTATTGTTTGTAGTGAAAAAACTGATGAATATAATTTTCTATTCACTGATTATACCAATAAGATATTACGCATAAATATTAATATCGCTATTTGCAATCAAAAATAAGTTGATACGAAAACGAAATCATAATAATCAATCAAAATGTAAATCATAAATATTTTATGTGCAATAAACTAAATTTTTGTATTTTTTTAATATATACAATAATAAATAAAAGAAAAAAACGTTCATATGTACATATATTAAATATTTGAGAATATAAAATGCACATCTTAAATTCTTATATATGACCATAAAATAAATTTAAAGTTTTACCATTTGACTGTATTCTGCTACATTAAGTAAAATTAAATGCTACTACCGGTATTTTTATTTATAGTAACCTGAGCACAAATACATAACATATTTTTATATTGAATATGGGATTTAAGTAGTATTCATATAATTATTAACATTAAGTATACCAAAAAAGGTTCCACTAAAATTTTAGAGTATGTTGTTAAGGAGGAAGAATTTTTTTGCAAGTTCATTCTAAATACCATAGTCGGCCCATAAGAAATTATATGTTGCAGTAACTTCGCAGCAAACAATAATGGCAAAATATCAATTAAGGTAGTAGCTTTATTTACTACTGTCAGTAGCAAAACGAAAAGAAACTTAGTTTTCTGCTATTACTATAAAATATTTCCACATAGTGATTAGAACAATGTCTTCACTTGAAGCTTTTAAACTAAAGATGGTGTAGTAGCTTTAATTACTACTGTCAGTAGCAAAAGGAAAAGGAACTTAGTTATTCCTATAGCTACGAAATATTTCCACGTAGTGGTTAGAACTATGTCTTGACTAGAAGCTTTTAAACTAAAGATGAATATTGGTGGGTTTGTCATTTCACCGAAAATCTTTAAATTGCCTTAATTTTTCAAAATTGTTAGTTTATGCGACATTCAAGTTAACGTTGTGCAATTTTGTTTCTCCCATATTTATCAGTCCAAATTATATTGTGTTATTTTTTCCAAAGAAAATAAGTTTCTAAAACTAATAATTTTTTAAAAAAAAAAACACCTTTCATTTTTACAAGCAGTAAAATAATTCCTCTTTTCAAGTTCTCCTTTTTTAAAACTCCTTTGTATGACGTCATTCTTTAAGGAGAAATATTTCCACAAAAATTACTCTCTTTTCCATCAAGATTGTCCTTTCTATATCTCTCCGTCGCTCTTTTTATAATAGAACAAAAAATTTCCTTTCTCTCTTTTTGCACACAAACAATAATTTTGTTTTCCCAAATTGTAATTAATCCCTTTTACTCCCTTTGTCTTTTAGGAAATTTTCTCTATTATGGGAAATTTTTTTAAATCATTTGCTGTTTTTTCTAAAATATTTCCCATAGAAAAAAAAAAAATTAAAATGAAACCGTCTTTTAAAACTTATTGAGAATGTGATTACAATTATTTTTTTGCTGTCATCCTTAAGCTGGTTTGTTACCTTGAGTGGCTGGCTCAGTTGAGTCACAGCAAAACCACTGCAATGTAGAAAAACCATACATTTGCAATGTTTATACTGGCGGTTTAATTCTATGGCAAAACAATATACCATCTCATATAAAATTTATACAATCCCACCTTTCTGGTTTTTTACCATGAGTGTTTGAAGGGGTGTAGAAAAGGATAACGGCGCAAGGGGTGGCCAGAAACAATAATACCTTTACTATTCTTTACTATAAATTGCACATTAACACTATATTGGTTGGCAGCCAGTTTAAAAGTAAATGAGAAACTAAGCGAAGCAATTATGGGAGCATGTGTGTGTATAGATGAGTTTGTGCTTGGGTATTTGTTTTTGTGTTATTGTATAAAACACCAGTTGCTTATGGTTACTTTAGCTCTCTATATATTAGTCTCTTGCTGTGTATGTTTAGCTTTCTTCTCTGTTATGCATTCGTTTTAATACTGAATGTGAGTTTGTGTATGTGTATGTATATTAGCTTGTCTTATAGTTATTTGTTTGTGAAATGCATAATGGTTTATTTTTGGTTTAGTTGAACCTGACTATCCTTTCCTTCAATTATATACACATACACATGTACGTTTACTAACTAGATGCAAATACATACATATTTGTATAATTTGCTTGACTAACATACTAGTGTATGTTTGTGTATGTGTTTTTCTAAAAGGCTTGGATGGACAAATTTGTTTGGTTTTGACATTGTATTTAGTACCTTCAAGGTGTGTTTGGAAAATTGTTTGGTGTGTGCGTATGTGTGTTCGATTTTATTTAAATATTGCTTTGCTGTGAGACTGTGCTAGAAAAGTGGAGTATACTTTTAGGTGCGTTTATTGACGTTCCATTTTATTTCAGAGAAATTCTTTGGTTTCTGACACGCTATTTAAAGCCATTGGGTGCAATAAAAAAAATATAAGGATTTTTTTCCCCATGGATTTCAAAGACTTGGAGTTTCCAGCAATAGTAAAAACAATTTCTTATGTTGGTAATTGAAATTTTGTTTAAAAGAAAACAAATACTTTGTGTTATCACCCGAGGGCAGGTATTCTCACCGAATTCCTGGTCACGGACCCCTTGCAAAAAATTTTTTTTCGCGGAGCCCCTTTGAAGCCCAGGTTTTTTTTAGGTTGAATTAAAAACGCAAAATAGTTATAACAAAAAATAGATTTTATTTTCAAAGCCGGATGATTTGGTAAAAGATGCCTCTCTTAGATGGTTTCTTCGCATCGTTCGAAAAAGTTTTCTAGCATATAACGTACTGTAGACTTCACCGTTTTTATTTAAATATGTAAAGCTAAAATTTAAATAATCTTCACAATATTTTCTTTTCTTTCAGACTAAATTTAATGGCAATATCAGCTGTTATTTGATAGTGATGGCAATAACAGTCAGTGCAGAGTCTGGTGTACTGTATATTAAAAAGTAATGAGTAAGAGATTGCACTAATATTTTGTTGTTTGTGTTTGAAGATTTTAAAACATAAATACATACATATGTACGAGTATGTATGTACCAAAAAAAAATATAATAAATCTAAAATCCAAAATTATATTATTTTTGAAAACACTGTTTTTTGAGCTCTTCACGCGGAACCTTTGGCTGGTTGATACGGACCCCTAGGGGTCCACGGGCCACCATTTGAGAACCGTTGCCTTAGGGTATAGTATTGTATTTTTTTTTATCGAAACTTAAAGAAATAGAATGAGCATGGCGTTAGCCCAAATTTTGTAGAAAAAAAAAATTTGTTTGGTATTTTTTCTGTGCAAGTTATTGAATAATACGTTTTTATTAGCTGAAAAGAAACATAATTTCGACGCAGGTTTGGATGGATCCATTAAAAGTGGCTCTATGCTAAAAATTAAAAATGTTCAAAACTTTTGCATTAACACTAACAACACGAACTTTTGGGCTATTTTTCCTATTTTTTGGGGAAATTTTCTATTTTTAAATTTAAAAATTTAAAATCTAGTTTTTGCTTAAGGACTAACAGAAAATAATTTGGGGCCATTTTTCTATTTTGGGACCATTTTTAATTTTTCAATTTGAGGCAATAGTATACATTAGTTTTGGGTCCATTTTTAATGGGACCTTTACATGAATTTAAAGTATTTTTTATTTAAAATAGAAAAAAATAATTTCTCTTAAAGGTCCTTATATTAATATGTAGAAATTCCTTCCTTCAAGCGTATTACATTATTATTTAGAGTTTGAAAATATTTTCATCACTTCAACCAGCTAATTGATTCCTCCTTCATTTGCAAATAATTTCTCATTCTTATATTATTTTAAACTAAATAATTAACATATGCAATGACAAAAACAAATACATAATTATAAATTCAAGACCTTTAACCGCAAATAAAAACATCTGTTGATTGTAACTTAAATTTGAATTATACCCATTCCCATACCCTTAAAATATGCTATTGTTTTAATATAAACTAAACAACAATAAAGCTTTTGCTGTGTATGTGTGATTGAGTGTGTCTCATTTCAACTTATCGAAAAGCTAAAATTAATTAGTAAATATTTTTTTTTTAATTAATTTACTTTAATTTAGAACAAAATAAACAACACATGTAAATATTATACCTCCTTAAAAGTATGCATACATATTGTTCTTATTTTAAAAAAGCACTATTTTAAGTTATTTTGTTTTCTCATCTTCCAAACGCTTTAATTAGATTGAGATTCATTGCAGTTTATTTTATATTTATCACCCCCCTTCGTTGCTTATTTTGCTTTCATTATCTTTAATATCAAATCTTAATGCATTTGTGTAAATGGAACGTGTCATTGCAAATATTTGCATAGAATAATAAGAAAAATAAATCTCCGGTTACAAATGCTTAAACAGCGCAGTCATGAACCAAACGATCAACCCACTAACTAATCACCAGTACAGCAACAATTGTTAGAAGTCACATTTATTTTGCTACTTTAAATGCAAAATAAATGCGTTTAGGAAATAGAGTGCAAGAGTTTTAGAGAAGAAACAAAAAAAAAAGTTTCAAAAAGATTTAGCTGATATTTTAAACTGGAAAATAATAACTTCAGATAAAGGGAGTTTTATGTGGATTTGAAAATTATTTAATATTTAAATTTTTAAATTTAGTATTATTTTCTTAAAATAAATAACTTTTTGGACAAAAAATTGCATAATTGACTGACTTACGGAAGAAGGGAAAATATCTTGATACATGTTTGAATATTTATTCTTTAGTTGTGTGTTTTTTTTTTGTACCACCCTTTATTTAAATATTTTTTCCCTACTTATTTAATATTTCATATTTTGCGTGTCCTTTGCAACTATTTATTTATAAATGTGAGATTTTAATCTCTTAATTTCACGTTTTGCACTTTATTTTTAGGCAGCGCTGTTTTTAAGGGTGATTTAATAATTTATGGCTGTACCTTTCTTCGTATATGTGTTTTTTTTGTTGTGTTTTCTATTTATTGTAGCTCATGTATTCATCACGTTTGTGTGCCTATCTCCTGGTCTTTTTAAATTGTCTGAGGTAAGAGTTTAAACAATTCGTATTAAGGGTTGAAAGTTGATTTATGACCCACAAAACAAGAAAATGCATTTGATTTTTAAAATTGCAATGTTAATTACAATTTTACGATACTCCAGGGCATAGAAGTGATGGCATAAATGGATTAGAAATTAGTTTCATGATATTAAAGTGGATTAGTCCTACAAAAAAGGATTTACTAGGAAAGTTTTATAAAGAAAACTATATAGAAGATTTTTCTGGAAAATTTTTGGTCTTGTTGAAAGTGATTTACATGTAGTATATTAACAGTAGTTATTAGTTCCATTTTGTTTTCTTCTTAAATTTTGCAAAATTCAAGTGAAAGTTTTACTACAACTTCGTTCATTTAACAGAAAAATTTTTTGCTTAAAAGTATTTTTTCTTCAGAAAAAAAAGCAGTCCCAATTGAAATAAATACTCAGACAATGAGAAATTTTCTTTTGCAAAATTTAATAAAAATTAAAATAAAATCGAATTGAAAGCAACAAAGTCCTAAGTAAATAATCATCAATTCTTATGAATTCCGCTGATGGCAATGAGATATTTACTGAAGCGTATGAATAAATAAATAAAAATACAAGAATAAAAAAGAATCCATAAAATTCATGTTGGATACCAAAAAAAAAAAACACAACGACAAAAAAGCAAAACAGCCAAATAACAATCATTTATTAAGCAGAGAAAAAAAAAACAACACACAACCCACACCCAAACCATAATGAGCCTGATGAAGGATATTGTGTCTTGAAAGTCAACATTAAAAAAAAGAAACTGTAAATTGAAATCAAGAAGATGAAGAGAGAAAAAAAAGTTGTCAACGGTAATCAAAGTAAATAAACTGTAAATACTGGATAAAATAAAATGGATACATACGTTGCCGTTTTAAACACTGGAAAGGCGAAAAAAAAACATCTCCTTGTATGTGTATGTAAGTACGTTAGCAAAAAGTCCTTATATAAGATTATGTCCTTTTAATTTTAAATTCAATTTGTTGGGTGTGGGTAAGTCGTCTGTATTTAAGTCGCTTAAATTCGAAATCATTGCGACAAATGTCACTTAATGTTGGATAAATGAAAATGTGAAAAGAACTAAACTAAAGGCAAAATATCTTTGCAACAAAAATTAAAAAAAAAAAAAATTAATGCATTTAACAGCGAAGAAAGGCCAGAAAAAAATAAAGATCAAAGACAAAATAAATGACAGCAAGAAAAATAAACATCAGGATTAAGCAACAAAATTAATGGATTTGACTAAAAATGTCTTGAAATAAACTTGGTATGAGGTTTTTCTATTTAAAAATTAACTTTGTAAAACAAAAGTTTTAGGCGCCTTCGCTACTAAAAAAAAACGAAGAAAAGATTTTTTTTTTTAAAAAGTAAAAGGCACAAGAAAAAAATATATGCAAAATTTATTTAATATTGTGGACTTTGACAGTGTATTTTTTGATAAACCTAGAAAATTTTATAAGATTATTAATAAAAAAAGTTAAATCAGAAGTTAGAAAGATACACGCCCAGCAAAAATTATTATGTTTCTGGAAGCAGTAACAAAATTTCATGCTTTCGAGATGCGCAGTTTTGAAGCGCTTCCGAGGCTGCACAAAAAGAAGGCAGAGAGATCGGTCAACTTTTTTTTAAGCACGTTGAAGTTAGTCGGCTATTAACACGAATAAAAAAGTAAACAGCGACTGGAAGATAAAATTTAATTTAGATGGTCTCTGCCTCTCTCTCTCTCTCTCACTCTCTCTCTCACTCTCTTATTTATTTAAACTTGAGTATTTGCCTACAGATGAATTACGTATGTTAGTAGATGACACAGTAAAACGAAGGGATTCAAACATGATTTTAGCGCATTTTGGATGATGTGAAAAAAGCGCTCCTTTATGTAAAAATCAAGAGCTCCAAAGTGGGACATCGCGAACAAAAATCATGCATGTTCGAAGCGCTTTACGCAGCAGGAGGCACAACAACAACAAGCATCTCTCCCTTACAAACCTGCTTTGGCCGAAGCAGTAGTTTTTGCTGGGACACTGATACATATTGTCAATCATTTGTTTTATGTGGTTCGAAAGAGCATGAGTCTCTGCGTCCAGAACACATGAAACCAATCGCTCACAGCATGCATGTTTTTGAAATATTAAGAAGACATGCAGTTTAAATTTAAAATAACCTTTAAAAACCCACACACACAATATCTAAAATATACTATACATTACTATAGAATTGAAAAATATTTTTTGGCAGAAATCATGTCAAATTCAACCAACCACAAAACAATGACATGGTATATAATAAAACAAAACACATCATAATTTGTTCGCAACACTATCTAAAGCTCTAATGTGTATGTATGCTTCAGATATTCCAACAAAATAACAAGGCACAGTAGGCATCCAGTGGATGCCATCCACATATATTTTTAAAATCTCTTTCTATGGAACCTAAAAGTATGCTGGCATTTAAGTTTATATAAATATTTTCCTGTTTCTTTTTGTTTTTGGTTGCTATAGAAATGAAAACAAATTTTAGATTTAACAAGAAAAACTGTTTTATCTCTTTTCTAGCATTACGAACAAAATCTAATCATTATGTTAAGCATGATAGTGTGATTTAAGGCGTTGAAGCGTTATATTGCGGAGAAAATTTGTTAAATAGCGAAAGAACGATATAAATATATGTACACATAGTATATTTTACATATGCAGATATGATTATAAAATTATTAGAATATGAGAAAATTTGTAAAAGTTAACCAATTTAATTTAATACTGAAATATACATTTAAGCAATTTGAGATGTGTGAGGATATGAAACTCTGTATGGATACGGTTGATGCGGTATGTGCGGATGTGAGTGATCACAACTATTTGAATGAGTGTAGACGAAACTAATCTCTTTATTTTTATGGTGCACATGATGCGGTTAAAAAAATAAAATTTGGTTAAAAGGAATATGAAGGTGTTCCCAAATTTATATTTATTAAAATGAGTAAGTTTTATAAAAGAGTACATTTAAAAAGTATCATACCCAAAAAATACGTTTTGTAAAACATTAAAAAAGTTTTTTTGGGAAAAGGAAATTTTCAAAAATAACTTTAAAGAAAAAGAATTTTTTTTATGACAGTTTCTTTTAAAAAAGTTACTTTTTAACACACATTTACACATTTGGTACATTTTAAGAAAATATTTCTTTTGGAAAATTGCCTTATATTAAGCATAGTTTTTAAAATTGCAAAAGTACGTTATACAAAAGTACTTTTCTTAAAAGTACTTTAAAAAAATATCTCGGAAAAAGTAATATTTAAAAAGTACTATTTAAAAAAATGCCTTCTTAATAAAGATCCTTTAGAAAAGCACCTTTAATTTAAAAAAATCGTACTTCTAGTTCAAACCTTTTACAAAAATTACATTATAAAAGAAACACATTTTAAAAAAGTTTAATAGAAAAATAAGGTATCTGATAAAAAAAATTATCTTGAAAAAAGTACATTTGAAAAGGTTTAGAAAAATTTGTTTTATAACAGTAACCTTACATAGTACTGTTTCAAATAGTTGCATTTTAAAATACGAAACTGCCATTAAAAAAGTACTTTTAAAAAAATTCCCCCGAAAAAGTACTTTCAGAAAAGTGCCTTTAAAAAGAAAACCTTTTAGAAAAGTAAACTACTATTGAATAAAGTTAATTTTAAGAAAAGTGCCCTTTGAAAAAAGAACCTTTAGAAAAAGTACCGGTAAAAAAATTTTTTTTAAATAAATAATCTTTTAAAAACGAGTTTCTTAAATCGTACCGTTTCAATTAGTACCTTTCAAAAACTATATATTTAAAACAAAATCTATTTAATCAAGTTACTTTTAAAAAACTACATTTCACTACAAAAGATTTTTTGGGAAAATTTATATTTTTGAAGTGTAACTCGTAAAACGAATACATTTTAAAAATCTGCCTTTTAGTAAAAGTACCATTTCGAATTTATCTTTTGAAAAAGTACCTTTTATAAAGGATATTAGACATTTAGATGAAGTACTTTTAAAATAATTAACAGTAAAAAAAATAAGCTTTACAAAAAATAAAACCGTAAAAGAATACAGTTTAAAAAAGTACTCTTTATAAAAACTTCGTTTGAAAATTTTTTTAAAAAGGTATCTTTAAAAAAAAAATACTTCTGAAAAAGTTTTAAAAAAAAACATATCAAAATCATTTACTCTCAACAAAAAGTACTTTTTAGAAAAAACTTACTTTAAAATTTTGGCTTAAAAAATTATGTACCTACAAGAGTATTACATTTTTAAAAAACCACTTGTAAAGTTTAACTTACAAAAAAGTACTCTTTTATCACTTAATTTGTACCATTGAAAGTAGTACTTATTGAAAATAAGCTTTAAGGATTTAAGAAATCTAAAATAATTATAGAAAATAAGTCCTACCAAACAAAATTCTATTCCCCTCTTTATTAGCAGCCTGTATGTATGCTTTTGTTTTAAACACTTTAAGAGACGTTAGACTTTCCTTTTTGCTGCTTTCAGTTTTTGTATAAGTGTGAAATTGAGTTGTTGTGTTTTCTGCTTATGATAAATTACGTTTATGTGTGTATGTGTTTATTAGATGTATACGAATCTTAAGGTGGATTCACCCATTCTTTCCGAACAAAATTTTTGTCCGGACAAAAATTTTTTTACTGAGAGTTTTCTGCAGCACGATTCACTCATTTCGAAATATTTGTCCGGAAAATCAAAGCTGCTGTATGTAAGCAAAATCAATTAGTTTCACAAGGTGGCAGTACTGCAGTGACTGATTATACTTTTCTTTGTTCATTTTGGTGTCAAACTACATATTTTAAGTTATTTCCAAAGATTATTGTTAATAATGGACGAAAAGAGAAAATTACTTTTGCTGATGGCAATTGAAATGCATAAAGCATTATTATTAGCAAAGTATATATATATAAATAAAAAACTAAAAAAAAAAAAATCGCAGTGAAAAAAATTTTAAAGCAAAGAAGAGCAATTTTTCATTTCTTGTATAAGTTTTTCGGCAATCGATTCATTTAGCTCCATTTTATTTTATTAAATATATTAAATATTTTTCAAAAAATATTACACACATTTATATTTCACAAACACAAAATGAATATTAAAATATTGCATGATGGGGCAACTCAATTCAACTTTGTATGAAAACATTTAACCTATTGGCAGCTCAGTTCAAGTTTGTCCGGACAAAATATAAAATTAAACCAATTCAAGCTGAGAATGTTCCGAACAAAATTTGTTCTCTTTTTCTCTCACTCTCAAAAAGAGAAACGTCAAACTTCATAAAAAAAAACTTTTGTCCGGACAAAAATTTTGTTCGGAACGAATGGGTGAATCCAGCTTTAGTGTGTTTGTATTCTTTTTGCTGAAGTATGAATTTATAAATTTGTATTTGTTGTATTCATCTGAGTAGTTTAAATTCATACATAAGTGGCTTTAGAAAGCTACTTAAAATTTTCTATGAAATATTATATTTTCTACATACAAGTATTTATGTCTATTTACATATGTATACTCTTACACTTACATATGTACATGTTTTTTTAACAAGAAGTTCTTAATAGCTTTTATTTATTTTTGTTTGTTTGGAAAATAACTTGTTTGTTTTTGCCAAAATTTTGCTTGAGGTTATTTTCTTTTACAAAATCTGCTAGTCTTAGACAGTCTGTGTGTGTATGTGTGCGGCTTTTAAATTTATAATTATTTTAGTCATTTATCATAAATATTACAAGTATTAATGTTAGTCTGCTTTTAAATTCATAATCTTATTGTAGTTTATTATATTTATTTTGTAAGATCTTTTTGTGTACATAATTATTTATTTTAATATTAATGACATATAAAAGGATTAAACAAGACTGAGATGAATTGTTGTAAGGATAACAGGACTGGGTATGAATTAAAATATAAGTAAAGAAAATAGTTTTAAACGTGATGAATAAAGTTTAGCCAGCGCTCGGTGTCTTTAATTGTTTATATTGCATCCTTTAACAGATGTAGATCCAGCTGGAAAGCATGTAACCCGGATTACAACTTTTTAAGGGATAAAAACTATAGGGAAAAACTAGTAGTGTTGCTACTTTTAATTTTTGTACCAATATTGTATAAATTTTGTTTAAGCTAAAATACTTTCGGCAGGCTGAAATGAGAAAAAAGTGATACTTGTGGTACTTTTTTACTTTTGGTATTTTTATTGAAATTTGGTAGACGAATGCATAATACTATTTAAGGGGTGAAAACGGGACAAATTGGTACTTATAGTACTATTTTATTATTTTGCCCTATTATTTTTCTTTCCTTGACTTCTGGGGGGTTAAATAAGGAAAAGCTGGTACTTTTGATACTATTGGCATTTTTTTTACAAATTTATTTTAACACTGATATACAATATTGGTTGGTTTGGTTGTTTTACATGGATGCCTGCTGCGCACAAGCATTCAAGTAGAATCAATAAGATTCCGTTTTGACAGACCTCTTCACTCGTCAGTGTCAACCTGCTTTAGATTCGAATCCAGGCCTCAGATTCGGAGTAAGCTACTAGATCCATCCCGTCGAATTGAGGTATCTAATTAGGTCACCTAGACATATCCTTGATACCTCCGAGAGATCGTCTAATATGCTGTTGCCAAAGAATTTGTGTCTCGCAAGGTGCAAGGCCGGGCATTCGCAAAGAAATTGGAAGACTGTTTCCTCTTTGCTTTGATCCCGGCAACTACGGCAGAACGCATTGTAGGAAAGGCGTATCCTTCTAGCTTGTCTCCCGATTACCCAGTGCCACGTTAATACTGCGACGAGCCTCGAGATGACCCTACGGTTTCTGTTAATTAGTTGTGTTGTGCGCTTATCGTTGTAGCAAGGCTACATTTACTTAGCCACCTTACACGTGCTCAACCTGCGCCACCTATCTTCAGTTTTCTGCCGGTAATAATTGAGAATGAGATTTCTAATATTGGCAAACGGCATGGCTACCGATTCAGCAGTGGAGACGTTCATGGCAGATCCAGCCCTGGCCAGTTCATCCGCCTGTTCGTTGCCCTGGACGTTGCTATGTGCGGTAACCTGGATGAGGGTAACGCCAGTCTGAATACCTAGTCTAGACTAGACTATATACTATATACTTCTGGTGCTGTTTTTTCGTGCCTTTTTACTTTTGGTACGTTTTTTCTTGAAAAATTCTCTTAATCATTTGAATGATATTTGGTAGACGAATATAGAGTACTATTTAAGTGTGGAAAGCGAGCCAAATCGGTACTTTTAATATTTTTTAGGAAAGGCTGGTACTTTCGGTGCTATTAGTATTTCTTTATAAATTTCTTTTAACAATAGTATACAATATACTTTTGGTACTTTTTTCTTTTTTTAATTATGGTACTTTTTTGCTTATCGTGCTTTTTTACTTTTGGTGCTCTTTTACTTTTGGGAATTTTTTTTCTTGAGAACATCTTGAAATTCTCAAGACGAACATAGAGTACTATTTTTAAGGGACGAAAACGGGGCAAAGTGGCACTATTAAATTATTTTTTAAAAAATTATTATTATTATATTATTTCGTTGAAATACTATTGGTGTTTTTTTTTTTTAGAAATTACGTTTACAATAATATACAGTATATCGTCATCTTAAAGACCAAATAATCTATATGCAAAAATTTCAAAATTGAGTTTTTAATGGATTATTATTCCCTATATCATAACGCATATGTGTGCAAAATTTTGAAGATCTAATATTACAAATGACCAAGATGTTACCAAATTATCAAATAACCTATCTGCAAATATATTGCAAATAGTTCCAATTTTATAACGTTTTTTCCCTCTCCTGTAAACTTTTGAAAGCTGCAGATAGGTTATTACATTTTTAAGGTGACGATATGTACTTTCATAAGGGTAATATAAGGAAAACCTGGTAATTTTTGTGCTTTTAACTTTTTGCTTTAAGTACTCTTTCGTCATTCAATAATATGCGGCGTGAACGGAGTCTCTATTTTAAGCTAGCGTTAACATAACTGGGAAACTATTTGTTTTTTTTACCTTAATAAAAAAACAAGAAATTTTACAACAATATTTTTCCTTGATACTAAGTTATAGTGGAAGTCGTGTCCGTTTTATAGGTAAATATGTTGCGAACAAAACAAGCTTTATTCCTTTAAGACCGGTCAACAACTTTTGATTATATTCACAATTAAGTGATGGTAAACAGTTAACAAAGATTACAATTTCCATATAACACACATCCATCCACACATGAAAATTATTATGATATGGAATGAGTACTCATGAATTATTCAAAAATATCACTCATACGCCAACTCATTCACAAATAAATTAGGATTACCATCAGGGCTGCCACTTTGGTCTGATCAGATCAAAATTGACAGAATTTTTTTAGTATGTCAAGCATTTCGTAGTTCATTTGTTGGTTGATTTTATATGTATTTTGTAAAATTTTGCCTAAAAACTTGTTAAAAAAAAAACAGAAAAAAGCAAGTTTTGGCAAATTTTAGAACAATTTGATGAGCGTAGAATTTTTATTTTGCTAGTGACAGTTCTGATTTCTATACACACACACACACCACACAAATTATTGCTGTACCGGATGAGTATTACTGAATTATTTGCGAATATCACTCATACGACCTCCCATTCTGCTTAATCTCTTTTTATATTGTTTGATTAAATAAAACAATAATTCAATCCTTTTTTCGATTTTCTAAAATCTCTACGAATATTTATTTGCAATTTGTGCAGACAATTTAATTTCTAAAAAATTTTATATGTTCCAATTTAAGCTGCAAATGAGAGAAATTTATAACCAAATTAACAGATTTTAATGTTAAAACTAAAGCAAAACGATTTAGAAATATATATTTGTATTTAAATAGAATATATTTTTGAATTTAATTTTCCACTACATTAAATTGTTATCAGAAAAAATAAACATACATATGTAGATTTTTTTTTCAAGCAAGAAAATTAAACAAGCAAAGGAATTTGTGTACAATTCTTTTAGGATTGTTTCTTATTCTTTTTTTTTCTTCTGGATTTAATGAAATAAAGAGCAGCACAAGAAAGCAAACATTAAAAAAAGAGATTTTGTGCCAAAATCCCTTGTCAAATATAAGTTTGCTGCTATCGATTTTAACTTGGCCCTGAACTTACAAAAACGCTTGGATTGTTTTTGGTCAGCCAGTGCTGTGTTGCAGGATATGCTGAATGTTTGGCTGTAACATGTTAACTTTTTGAACTCAATATTTAAGTAAAATTTTAAGCAATAATTTATGAACTTAGTTTGCTGTTATCAAAGAAAAAAAAAACTGAAAATTACATTTTGATTTGGAAAAAATAAAAAAACAAATTAAAGTGTCCATAAGACATTTTGCTTGCTAGTAGATATCGATTAGTTAAGAAAATCCTTAGAGACAGTTTTAACTAAACATTCACAAGTGTAACTTTTGACAAACAAACTCTTATAAATGTATGCATGAACTATGTTCGTTTTATACCACACAACTTCAATTTAGTTCCAAAATGCATGTCAAGAAGATCCAGGTAATGTAATGCCAATTTTAATGTCCTGCTGAGAATTCTATGTTAAATTGTGAAAAATTGAAGTTTAATAATGTATGTACGTTTAACTCTACACTTGCTGCTACAAATATAACAATTGATTGGCCAATACAACATGTTCCAGTTTTATACTCCAATCATGTTTGCAATCATGTGCGCTCTTCGTAAATATTTAACATAAACGTACACGTTTAATGTGACTTTTCGAACGTGTCAATATAAATTGAGTATTTAATGTGCATAGATTTTATAGATATCTACATATTTGTTTGTATGTGTATTTGAGCGTACAGAGAAATAATCACAAAATTTTATTTTCGGAATTAATGGGTTTTAAATATAATCACTAGACAAGTTAATAAATGTTATTTAAATGCATGGATTTAAAAATTGGTTTAACAATTTAAAAAGAACAGAGTCGAAATTGGTTTTTATTAAACAATTTTTTTATGTTTTTTCATTCATTCTTCGAAATATCGCTAACATATCGCAAAATTATTCAAGATTCATTAAATCAGAGACTACAAATAAAGTCGGTGCATTTGATGATTGGTTCTGTTATTGAAGACGTACATTTTCGTGGCAGGAGGCACATGAAAAAAATGGCACTTTCTATTGGAATTTTTTAAAAGCTTATAGCAGCCCAAGGGTGGTGGGGTTAAAGATTTGATACGCATTGGAAATTTTGCACTGAAAAATTATTAAAAAGCGTTACGGTGGGTTCTCGGGGGGGGGGGGGTGGGGTTATAAAATCTCTGAAAACAGCGATACGTAATATGAGCACAGCCCCTTACCCCTTTGCCTTACCAACTTCTACACTGCCAAGCAATAACAAATGAAGTACACTTACCAGAAAAATCTAAATGTCCTGTTGATCAAAAAAGTGCCGCCCTCGAATGTCTATATGAAGCTAAAACAATATTCGAACATTTATTCGAATAAAATTTATATTGGAATTACTTTATTAAAAATTGTCAGTGATACTAATTTTAAACTTATATATAATGATAATAGAGTAGTTTTCATTCATCAACTTATATTCTAACATCTTCCTAAGAATAATTTTTACCCGATTAATTTGCTCGTTCATTATTAAAAAAAAAATGCTTGACATATCGGTTTTAATCAAATAATTTTATTTGAATATTTTTTATGCAAATAATGTTTATCCTATTAATTTATTTAAATAAAATGTGCTAATCGAATATTTTTGTGCAAATAATTTTAATCGAATAATTTTAGTCGTATTATATTATGTAGCTGTTATTAAAAATTTTTTTTTGCTATTTTTGAATACTCTTATACCAACTGTTTTTAATCGAATTATTTTAATCGTATTTTTATACGAATAATTTTTAACCGAATAATTTTTGAGTTGTATTATTTTCTTTTGAGAAAATGTTTATCAAATAGTTTGTAGTCAAATGCTTTTATTTGAATATGTTTATACGAATCATATATAATCGAATAATTTTTATTGTTATATTTTATTTAAAAGAACGCTTGCAAGATACTTCTTATACAAATATTTTTATTCGAATATTTTTATATATATATATTATATTTGCTTGAATTATTTTAAACGTGACATTTTATAATAACAAAAACTTTTAGCACGTACTTTTATTATTTAGTACTTTTATTCGAATAATTTTAATTGAACTACTTTATTTTAAGAAAATGTTTACCGCATAGTTTTTATGTAAATGCCTCTATTTGAATGTGTTTATACGATTGATTTGTAATCGAATAATTTTAATCGTTTTATATAACATAAGAAGCACGTTGCTTCATACTTTTTAATCTAATAGTTTAATTTTTAATATATTTATACGAATACCCTGAAAATATTTGTGGCATTTATTCAAATGCGATTGTTTTTATACGTATACAGTGTATGTATTATAACTCACATTTCATCGTGGTATATTGTAATACGAATGTTTTGGCATATAGTAGTTGAATTCGATTAATTTTTATTCGAATATTTTTAATTATGAAAGATTATATCACAAAATTTTTGGCACAAAGCAGTTTTATTCCATTGTTAATTTACGAATAGTTTTAGCCGATTAATTTTATTTGTATTATTTTCTTTTAAGAAAACATTTATCAAATAGTTTTTATTCAAAAACTTTAATTTGAATATATTCATACGAAAATTGATTTAATCGAATAATTTTAATCGGATAATTTTAATCGTCATATGATATTTTAATAAAATCTTTGCTAATTTTTTATTCTATATTTGATTAATTTATGTTTAAATAATTTCAATCGTCTGCCGAGTTGTTAAATAGACAGGCTTATTTTTTGCAATTTATTCTTTATTATTTGAAATAAAAAGCACTCGCAAGATTTTCTTTCAAAATAAAACAATTATTTTGCCGCTTCATTTCCATAAAATATTCTGATGCAGTTGTCATCATACTTACAGAAATAAGTTAAGAAGAAATCACTCAGTGAGTTAAAAGTATGTAAAGAAAACGTTTTATTAAAAATTTCAACATCATTATCACCTTAAAAAATTATATACGAGTAAAATATTTTCTCTTTTTTTATCACTTCTCGCCTGAAAACATTAGAAAAACGTCGCTAGAGGATTTTCCAACTATTATCTGCAACTTAATATAAAACTGTTTGCTTATAACAAAAGGATTTTCATGCTCTTTCAAAGGTATATAAGAAAAATCTTATGATATTAATTTTATTTTAACAGTTTTTCTTTTCATAAAATCGTTAGTTCGTTTTCTTCTTGTCTCTTTAGAAATTTTAACCAATTAACGCCCAATGTTACGGTGATATTTTTTTGATCAATAAATTGTTGTAATTTTAAAATAATTAAATCAGATCCTGATATAAATTTAAGTTCAAATTTAAATATCACAAATAGAAAGAAAAAAATAGTGTAACATTTGTATTAGCGCCCACTACGCGCTTCTCTAATTTAATTTTAAGCATTACTCTGTGATAGAATATTTGCTGAATTCACAAAACCTCTTGTATCATTGTATCGAGTGTATTATAGTATCTTATACAATAGTGTAAAATTTGTTGTTGGTAATTTTCATATAAAAAGGAAATACACCATTACACTTTTATTTCATATGTTTTGCAAAAATCGTATTTCATACAATACTCAGAGAGTATATGTATATACTCTCAGAGAGTATTTGTATGGTGCTTGTTCTTCTTTTGTCAATCAATACAAGAATCAAGCCGATACAATATACACTAGGTGTTCACAAACATATAAACAAAAGTGTATTTCATACAAGATAGACGATACAAATTGTTGTGAATTCAGCAATTGTTTTCGTAGTTAGAAAGTTACCTTCAGTTTTTTCGTCTGAAAGCTCAATGTATTAATGAGTGTGGGTGTGTGTGTGTGTGTGTTCTTTGATCACTTAAATAAGAAATTAATTCTAAGTTTTAGCGAATATATTTTGTGAAACACATATTGGGGTACTATAAACCTGCCAAGGCCATACTCCTGCAATTTGTAAGTTAATTAAAGTTATAAACAACATGATTGGTATTTTATTTGTTGAAATACAAATTATAACAAAAATTTGCTGTTAAAAATTTTATTAATTTACCCAGTGAGCTTTAATGGGTTAATAAAGCTGCTGGAAGTTAGAGAACAGAAAATATGTTAATTAATTACTTTTACATAAAAACTGTCAGCCTGTATAAACAGCTAAAGGATGCAGCACTTAATTAAAGTTTTTTCTTTGTTTTTTTTAAGCAACAAATAGTTTTTCTTAAAAGTGTTAATGCCTTTATAAAGTCTTTGGAAGAAGCTATTGGCATTATCCTTGTGCATATCCTTTTATATATTTGATGTACCTGGTTTCGTTAACAGGAAATAAAAATCAGTTATCTGCCCTCGCCTGTCTTACTCTTCACGAAACCCACACCAGCATTATTTTCTATTTGAGTTGATTTTACAATTAGCTTTAGCAACGCATTAGTGTTACACATTTGTACGTGACTTGCAATTTTATTCCAGTTTCTTTTATTGTTTTTTTCCTGCAACTTCTTCTCTCTTATTTATAGAAGTTTGTGCTTTATAAAACTCTTTTTCTTGTAAATTTCTTTTCTATTGTTTGCTTGTATATTTGTATGGAAATAGTAAAACAATTTTTTTTTATTGTTGTAACATTGATGTTGCATTAAGTTGAAACTTATAAACTATTCTAACTATTTTTCCTTCTTTTCGATCAAATTCATACGTATACACTTTTATAAACGTGTTTTGAAAACAAAAAGTTGCTTAGTCACACACACATATATGCTTATGAAGTGTCATAGCTACGGGTTTTACGTTTAATATTATTTTATAAATGCTTAATACTAGTTAATATTGACTTTACATACATTTATTAAAAGGAAAATGCAATTTTATGTTTGATGGAAAACTGTAGCTTAAAATCAAAAGAAATTAATTCAATTATTTAATAGAGCAGCAAGTATACATTCAAAGTTGGGTTTGTGTTTTTGCGGTTTATTTTCATTTATGGAAAATTTTTTTGCCTCTTCTTTTAAAAGCCAAATAAAATATTTTATAATAAATATATACAAGTTAAAAATTGTAATCAATTCTAGCTCGAAGTAAAATTCTGTAAATAAAGCTGTTCTTGTATGTGTTGCATGGAGTCCTTTTTACATATTAAGTGACTGTATTTACAAAGATTACATATCCTTTTGTTTTGTATAGAGAATCGTGGTCCAAGCTTGGAAAATTCGTTACTATGACATGCCTACCTCCCACATATTCTTCTGATTTCATTCCACCTGGATTTAACGATTACAATCCTTCCAAAACTCATAAATGTTTCTTAAATCATGCATCGTTAACCTGTAATAAATTTTATTTTATTTCGGGAAAGAACAGAACTACCTCTCATATATCCTTGTTTTTAAAATCTTTAATTTTATTCACATTTCTTTTTAGAACGCATTAAAAACTTACACATGATTCTAAAAGTAAGCAAGTTATATCTCCTGTAAATTTTATTTGATTGCAGGACAAGAAATATTTTGCCTCCCATATATCCTTTTCCTTAAATTATTAAATTTTAGCTGTATTTATGATTGAAATCCACTAAAACTTTTTAAATTATTCGCAAATATTTCTAGCTAAATTTGCTGTTAATTTGATTTCGTTCAATTAAGGAACATAGCTACCTTCCATATATCCTTTTTCTTTTTAAAATAAAAATATGTAGTATTTATGTTTAAGTGCTCTATAAATTCATAAAATGTTACTAAAATTATTCGTTTTAAGTCTTTTGTAAATTTTTTCTTATTCAGTGCAAGGACATAACTACGTCCCATATATCCTTTTTTCAAAAATTCAAAATTTTAGTAACATTTACAACTGCAACTATTGCCGACCTGTGCGTGTAATCTCCTCTGTAAATTTTATTTCATTCGTTTCAAGGACATCACTACCTCCCATATATCCTTTTTCTGAAAAAGTAAATTTTAACTACTTTTATGATTACAGTGTACTAAAAATTCGAAAAATAATTCCAAAACTATTCGCTTTAAGTATGTTGTAAATTTCAAATAGTTCGATGCAAGGACATCTCAACCTCCTATACATATATCCGTTTTCAGGAAAACTAAGTTTCAACTACTTTTATAGGTAGAGTGTACTTATAAAATTATTCTAAAATTATATCTTTTAAATCTGTTGGAAATTTTGTATAGATCGATGCAAGGACCTCACTACTTTCTATGTATCCTTTTTCTGAAAAACTATATTTTATCGACTTTAACGGTTAGAATGCTTTGAAAATTTATTAAAATTTATTGACTTAGAAACGTGGGTATTATCACTATTATTTTTAATAGAAACTAAATTTAAACAACAAAATTCACTACAAATTTGCAAACTTTTTTGAAATGGTACGTCTTAGCTCTATTGTAAATTTTTATTTCATTCTGCGCAACTTCTTAAAAACTAAATTTATGATAAGAATGCAGCAAAAGTTTCTATATGCTCTAAATATTTTTCATCTTAGCTCTGTTGTAAACTTTTGTTTTACTCGGTGCAGGGTCTTCTTTTCGCCCCCTATATCCTTGATTGTAAGTACATAATTGTTTGCTACATTTGTATAACCAGAATGCACTAGAAATGAATAAAGTTTTAAAAAAATAAGCACCTAAGCTCGGCTGTAAATATTTTTTCGTTCGGTGCAAGGATATACCAACCTCCCATATATCCTTTTTCTTAAAATCAAAAAATAAATATAGTGTGGTGTTGAAAATTGCTACGTTTTAATTTGTATTTAATATTTGCAATTAGGTGTCAGCTTTATTAAAACTTTTCCCTAATTTTCGCCAGACTTATTTAATATTCGTGTACGTTCTATAATTATTTCTCTAATTCAGCCCATCATTAAATTGCAATTATTGTAACAAATTGAATAGTATGTCGCTTAGATAGCAAACTTTTTAATGGACAATGATTTGGCGTAAAAGTAAGAACGTGACGACGGAAAAAGCAGGTGATTGCGATGATTCTTGAAAAACAGATTAGAGAAATGCCAAGGGAAGATAACAGTAGCCCTGACAAAGTTTTTTTTGCTTCTTTTTTCGTCCTTACACAAATCAAAGTAAAAAAGTAATTAAAAAGTAAGTTTTCTTAAAGTAATAAATCAAAAAGAAAGAGAATTTTTTTACGCAATGACAACACAAAGATCAATTTTAAATGAAAAAAAATACGTGCTTTTTTTATAAATTGTCACTTTTCGTGCCGTTTTTCAATTTAAACATTTATTTATTGGTCCTATTTAAAGAGAAAAGCTAAAAGTTAAATAAGTTTAACTAAAAGTATTTTGCTGCTGACTGCTATTATAGCAACAATAAGAAGTTCTTAATATTACGAGTACTACCACTTTAGCAATTGCAACTAACTAGGATAATAAAAACAAAAAGCAAAAAAAAAAAAAAAATAAAGTTTCACAAAATTTGCACAACTGTTAAAACAAGTACAGAAAGTGAAGTTTGCAATACAAGAATTACATTGAACGACTCTTCAGCTTGAGTATCCTTTATTTATGGAAAACAATCAGTTTGTTAGTATTTGTTAAACATGCAATTAGGAGGTGTTATTTTTATTATTTATCTTATTATTTTTATATAAAAAAATAAGTAATTCGCAAAAGGATTTATATAAAATATTTTATACTCTTTCTTAAAAAGGAATAAATGGTTGTTATTTTTACACAACTATTTTCATAACACCCTGTTGCAGTTCATACTCCTTCTCAACTCGACTAAAAATGCGCTAAACGTTTCAAGTAGACACTGGTAATGTAATTGTTCACTGGTTTTAGATTGCAGAGGCATGTATTTGTCTAAATATGTGCTGTAATATTTGCTGCTATTATAATGATTGCGCCACTATATAGTTTTATTCTAACTTGGCTTTTTTATTTGCAGTCAAGTTTATTTGTAGTTTCCAGTTTAGTTGCAAATAATTGTTGACCTGATTTTGAAAAACTTAACTAAATGCCAGCTATATTTTGAAATAATTTTAAAAAATATTACATCGTTGTAATTCAAAAGGTCTTATTTGCAGAAAAAGTGCCAATACTATTTTACTACCTTATAAGTGTCCTTATTGGGTGGTTACTAACATGATAAAAAATTCTTAGTCTTGTCATAGACCCCTTCTATGGATTTTTAATATAAAAAACTTTTTTAATGAAAAATTAACATCATTCAAAATCCTTTTTACATGTTATTATTATAATTTCAACTCCTTTTGAAGTTCAAGCTGTACATTACCCGAAGGAAGTCAAATGAACACAACATGTGTATATTTTCTCAAACAATTACATGTAACCTTTGTAAGTCTATGATTAAAAAATCAACCTGCCGACAGTTTAAAGAAGCCAATAAAATAAAAATGAAACGTTTAACAAGGACCCACATATAACGAAAATAGCTAAAACTGAAATACAATTGAACAAAATTGGATATAGTTTTATAAAACACCTTTATCGTAACAAACAATTCCTTGTTGCTTTCAATAGAGGCAGGAAGAGAATTTAGTTTCCGCTTCCGCTCTCAATTTAATAAACAAACTTCCCTTACAATTTTTGTAGTGCCTCAAAGAAATAAAATAACAAGTTTAATAACAGTTGCCATAGGTTTTACTGCCCTTATTTAAAACTCTTCTTAATAAAATTTTGTCTGTTTTTAATTTTCTGTCTCTTCACAACGCACATGGAAAAATATCACAAATTTCCTTTTATTACAATTAAACTCAAATGGTGTGTCTCAACATTTTACGCATTTTACAAATGATGTTTTAACATTTAACACAGACACATGAGTTCAAAATTATAAAAAGGAAACTACAGACTAAAATAGGAATAAAAGGATCTCCGAACTAAAAATACCTAAAAGGTTGTCATTTATGTATGATATTATTTGTTTGTTTATTGTTGTTGCCTGTAGGGATATGTTACTCATTTATAAACTAAAGTGTTTTGTCTGCAAAGTTTTATCCAAAATGTCTCTTGTTTTTTGTTTTTTTTTTGTTGTTTGCTAAGCATGCTTACTGTAGTAATCGTCAGTATTATGCTTTCGAGAGTGTGTTTGCGATACCTAAAAATAAAAGATACTGCAAATTTTAGTCCTATTTTCCTTAGAGTATTTAGAAGTTTTTAATTTTTAACAAAAAGTACCATATAACAAAAGTACCATTTTAACAGAAAGTGCCTTTTAGCAATTAGTTATCTTTTACAAGAAGTGCTTTAAAAAAATTCCTTTTTCGAAAAAGTACTTTTTAACAAAGGGTACTAAAAGTAATTTTTAAAACAAGGTATGAACCTTTAACAAAATACCTTTTGCAAAAAGCACCTTTTAACAAAAATTACCTTTTAACAAAATGTATCTTATAACAAAAAGTACATTTTAACAATAATTGCCTTTTAACCAAAATTACATATAAAAAAAATAATCTTTTCAAATCAAAGAGTACCTTGTAAAATAAGTAAATTTCGACCAAAAGTTCCTCTTAATAAAATTTACCTTTTTAAAAATTTAAAAAATTACGTTTTAACAAAGAGTAAATTTTAACAAATACTACCTTTTGATAGAAATAACGTTTTAACAAAAAGTACCTTTCGACAAAAGTTCCTCTTAATAAAATGTACCTTTTTAAAAATGTACCTTTTAACGAAAAGTCCCATTTAAAATAAAAATTACGTTTTAACAGAGAGTACATTTTAACAAAAACTACCTTTTGACAGAAATAACTTTATAACAAAAAGTACCTTAGAAAAATAAAAACATTTTAACAAAAATTACTTTTCAATAAAAATTACGTGCATCTGTTAACCAAAAAAATTTTTAAATAAAAAGTACATTTCAATAAAAAGTCCCATTTAACAATAAGTGCCTTTTAATAAAAATTAACTTTTAACAAAGAGTACATTTTAACAAAAACTACCTTTTGACAGAAATAACGTTTTAACTAACAAATGTACCTTTAAAAAAACACCTTTTAACAAAAATGATATTTTAACAAAAATTATCTAACAACAGAAAGAGCCTTCTACCAAATAACTTTTTCGAAAAATTACCTTTTTTAAAAAAAATTTTCTTTTACGAACAGGTTTTTTTTAACAAAAAGTACCTTTTATCTAATAACAGAAAGAGCCTTCTACCAAATAACTTTTTCGAAAAAGTACCTTTTTTAAAAAAATTCTTTTACGAACAGGTTTTTTTTTTAACAAAAAGTACCTTTTAACAGAAAGAGCCGTTTAAATGATGACACAGAACGCGTCCGCAACTTCAAGCAATAATGACTTTCAGAGAAAAAATTGCCCATAATTGAAGGGACTGCTGCAACTTTACGAACATTTCCAATTTTTATCCACAAGTCTTGTTTTTGTACATTGGTGACTGCAAATTATATATGCAATCATGTTTATGCACTTCTGCAATTAATTTTTCGACAATATCACTCATTTTATTTACAAATGTAGAAAATTATAATTATATTGCACTTTCAAATGTTTTTTTGATTTTCTTTTGTTCTTATTTTTCTTTGGGTTTGTGTACAAAATGTTAGAAATGTAATAAAAGTGTGGTAGCATTGTTGAGAGCAATTAACTCTGAGAGTGAGAGCATAAGAAAAGACGCTGTCAAAATAAAATAGATTCTATTTCACGACTGCTTTCAGCTGCATCTTTTATATGCCAAATTGTATGAAAAAAAAAAAACGCTAAGCCCCAGTTCTATTTCATCATTAATTGTCATTTTACTATAAAGTAATTGTTTTTTTTAATTCATAATACCCTTTCAACAATTTCCTTTTAGTAAATTATATCATGTAGCGAAATAGTTCCTATTAAAAAATAGTATTATTTACAAAAAGTACCTTCTAACAGTAAAAATATTTAACGAGTGGATGCCTTTGAAGTACTTAATTAAATTCGAAATAATATTAATAAACTGGTACTCCACCACAACGTATGAGTAATAAATGGCAAAATATTAGTCATACGTATGATTTTAATAACCGAATCCAATGATTTTTGTAAGTATTTAATCAAAAATTGTTGCGTTTAGAGGATTTCAAATTCTATTGCAGCTAAAATATTTGAATTAGTTTTGATTTTGCTTTCCTCATTTAATTTGATAACCTTTGCTTTTTAGCTCATTCCCCTTGACATCTTTCTAGACAGTATAGTTTAATGTTTACCGTATGTTTCGATGTGTGTGAGTGAGTGTATGTGTATGTGTTTATATTTGCTGTTATTTTTTTTTTGGGTTTTCATTTGAAATGTTCGTAAACATAGATACCACTGTTGTATACCTTTAGGCGCTTATTTGTCTGAACATTGCGTATGTTTGTTTTTCTCTATTAATAAGTGTAAATTACTTACTATCTGTTCTGTTTGTAACTGTTTTTGATGTGTAAATATTTGGGGTTTTTTTTTTTGGTGAGAAGAACGTGCCTTTGATGTTTGTACGAGTGCGTACTAAAGTTCAACTTAATCTGTTGTTAAGAAATGAAAAGGGATTTACTGTCAAAATAGTTTAAGTGTTATATTAATAAAAAAGGAAAAAAGGTATGGATTATTTGTTAAAGTTGGTAGATAAGGAACTGATTTAAATAAAAGGACTTGGGAATTGATTTTTTATGCTTCAAAGTAGTTTAGAAATTTAATATAAAGTTTATTTTTATTTATTCAAGTACAATTAAAGGTTTTCTATAATAGATGTCAGTTTATTTTAGTAAACAAATATTGTTTTCTATATAAAGGACTTTAAAAGAAGAGATTAATACTGAAAAAAATATTTGAAAATAAAAATATTTAAATGGAAACTGTAGTGTAAATAAAATAAAATGATCAACATTTTTCCCCCCTAAAATTATGCATAATTTATTGATGACTTTACCGTTAATACAATTCCTAAAGCATCCTGAAGTATATATTTTCGTCTTTCTTTTCTTAGTACAAATATTTGTAATCTTCTGTACAAAAATTTAAGATTAACTTTCTTTATGCGTATTAATATTCATCTCAACCGCTGAGTTTATGTTAATTTCTTTTAATGTCAGGTTTATTTGTAAACCACAAAGTGAATTTTAAAAATTGTGGGTTATGTTTGCTGTACTGGGGAAATAATACACTGTCTTGTGAATTTTTTTAAACACAATTTTATGTTTTGTCAGACATTGTGTTAAATAATTCAAATTTAAAAATGCCAAGTAACATTTTGGGTACGTCTCGCCGTCACACTTTACTCAGTTTGCAGACATTTATAATAAAATTTATGGCAATTTTTTATAAAAAATATTAATAAAAACTGAGATTTTTATGATGGCAACTGCAACGATATGAAAATAGGGGAGGCATGGGGATGGGGAGTAAATGTCACCTGTTTATATATATTGTTGCCGGCTTTTAGGATGAAGCTGTGAAGCAAAACAAACAAATCGTGATGCTTTGAACTGTGTTGTATATGTAAGTGGTAATATTTTTTTTTCTCCTAAATGTATGCTAAGGTAGCAAAAATATTAAATTTTATATATAAAAGAAACTAAAGAGAACGAAATAACCTTTGCGAAATAAATGAAACACGATAAGTAAACCAAACAAACTAAGACCATAATGTCAATGTGCTTTGCATAAATAAATAGTTTAAGCAATGGAGTTGGCTCCAAAAATTACCAACTTCTACTTGACTTGTTCCTTTGGAAAGGCAACAAAAAATTATTCAATGAATTATGATTGTTTTTTTTTTTCTTCACTGACAAAGAAGAAAAGTTAATTTCGTTGAAGCTATAAATTATTTATGATTTATTTTATTGTATGCAAAACCTGGCAATTTTTTTTTTAGTTAGCTGGCTGTTATATAAAGTACGAGCAAAAAAAAAAAATATTTTGTTAATTTTTTATAACATACTTTAGGGGAATATGTATTTAAATTTATAAAATTTTATTATTTGCTATTTAAGTTGCCCATTAACTGTATCGATTTTATTTACATTATTTATTCATTGTTTTCTAGTACATTGACTTTATTTTATTTATGGCCATTTAATTTTTGCCACTTTACAACAAATATTTATCTATCACTTCTGTTCTATGCCACATAAGAACATCCATATTTATAAACTTTAGACATTGAATGTGTGTTGAAAATGTCCTTTATTTGTGTATTTAAACACTTCATAAATCTTTACTTTAACTGGTTTATAGAAGTAACGATTACGAAGGATCAGTAAATTGAAAATATTAATTCTAATATGGAATTTAATAATTAAGACTTGTTTTAATCCAAAAATGTTTTTTTGTTAAGAAAATACATATAAATTTTCTCACAGAAGTAATTTTTGTTAAAGTTTATGATTTTTTTTAAAAGTTGGAGAGTACCTCTCTTTTCGCGAAAAGCCATTGAAAAAAATTTACATTTTGTTAAAAGAAACTTTTTTTTTGTATTGTACTTTTTGTGAAATGGTACTTTATGTTAAAAAGTACTTTTTTGTAAAATGTGGGTGTGATAATTTTTGCGTAAAACCACTTTATGTTAAAACAGTACATTTTTTTAAAATGATATTTGTGCTAAAATGTCCATTTTCGAAACATTCCCTTTGTTAAATGGTTGTTTTTATTATAAGGTACTTTTTGTTAAATGATACTTTTTGTTAAAAGCGTAGGTTTTTCTAAGATGATATTTGTGCTGAAAGATAATTTTTTTGATATGTTCCCTTTGTTAAATGGTAACTTTTATTATACCGTACTTTTTGCTATAAGGTACTTTTTGTTAAATGGTACTTATTAGTAATTTGTTATTTCTGCTAAAATGTGTTTTTTTCTTAAAAAAAACGTAGTAAATATTTCATTTAAGAGTGTTTTTCTTAAAATGTAGATTTTCTTAAAAGGTGGTTTTTATTAAAATTATTTTTTTCTTAAATTCCAGTTTTTATTAAAAAGCTCCTCTTGTTAAAGAAACATTTTGTTAAGAGTTACTTGTTGTTGGAAAGTTCCTATTGTTTTAAGATTAAATGGTACTTTTGCTTTCAAGTAATTATTGTTACATGATTCTTTTTTAAAAGGTACTTAAATAAAGTTTTTGTTAAATTGTACTTTTTGTTACATGGCTTTTGTTAAAAGGTATTTTTTGCTAAAATCTGTTTTTTGGTAATATATTGGTACTTTTTGTTAAAATGTACTTCTTGTTAAAGTGTACTTTTTGTTAAAATATCCTTCTGATTAAAAGGTAGGTTTTGGTAAAAAGCACTTTTTGGTACAAAGTACTTTTTTGTAAAAGTAGTTTTTTGGTAAAAGATAATTTTAAGCATAAAGTTCTTTGCGGCAAAAGGATTTTTTTGGTAATAGGTAAGTTTTGTTTAAAGGAATTATTAATTTGAAACCCTTTATTGTTACAAGGATAGTTTTTTTTTAAATAGTACTTCTTATTATAAGATATCTAATTTTTATTTAAGCAATTTTAGAAAATTGTTGCATTCTCTCTAACAACTGCTTTATTGGTTTGCGTTAATATTGTAATTTATTATAGTCTTTTTTGCTGGAAAAATATTTTAAATATTTTAGTACACACTTGTTTTGCAACAGTTTTCAACATTCTATTCAATTCTTTGTGATAGAACAACAAACTCTTTTGCTTGAAGTAATTTTTAAAAGCTTTTAGTCAGTAGAGTTGCACTAAGTACAGTAAAAATTAAAGTAGCGCTACTGGGTATTAACACACTATGTACACAATCATACTCACATGCGAGCAAATAAAAGAATGAGTATTTTATAAACACACACAAAAACGAATGAGTCTTAGTAGTGTGTATACAGTTTAAAGGGCGTACTTGTATTTGTTTAACTTTAATAAATATTAGTTGTGTTTGATGAAGTAATATTTTTAATTTTTCAGTTACAGTCAACTTTTCTACTCTAGAGAATTTATTGATTTTTTATTATTTCCATCGCTTAGTTTATTATATTTTCTCTTATAGTAGTTTTTGTTTTTAAGCTGCAATTTCTATAACGTAATATTTGGTGCTACTTTTTGGAAAGTTATTGCAATTGAATTTTATGTTTTGTTGTGTTGTTAAAATAGCTTAAATCATTTTATTAAAAATATATTATGAGTACATATAGTGGAGCACACTTAGCCATGAAATTTTGAAATTGGAAATGTCATCGATAGCAAATTATTAATATTATCTGAAAACGAAAATCTTTGTTAGTAGAATTTTAACTAATATACCGCAATTCGTTTTTAAGTTGACTTAGGCGGTTATATATTGCTACTGTTAAATTTTATACATAAGAAATTTTTAAAAAATCATAAAGTAGTTTTTTAAGTACTCACATGTTTTTGTTATTGAAAAATTGTTGTTTCAAAAAGGTATTGTAAGAGTTGGTTTTTGGAAATTACGTGGTGAAAATATGCTTTTTGGAATTATGAAATATTTGAATTATTGTTTTTGCTTTGCATATAAAAGTCACTTCGGTGATGCGTTTTACAAAATTAGTGCCTATGTGGTTGGTAAAATGATACCTTCCGTAAAAAGGTATTTTTTGTAAAATTATATCTTCGTAAAACGGTACTTTTTATAAAATAATACCTTTTGTAAAAAGGTACTTTTTGTAAAATGATACCTTTCGTAAAAAAGTACTTTTTGTAATTTGATACCTTTCGTAAAAAGGTATTTGTTTTTAAAAACGTAATTTTTATAGAAAGGTACTTTTTGGAAAAATATATATATCTTTACTTTTCTTTAAAATATATTTTGAAAATAAGGTACTTTTTGTAGAAAGGTACTTTATGTAAAAAGGTACTTTTCTTAAAAAAGGTACAATTTGATAAATGGTACTTTTTGTAAATAGGTACTTTATGCCAAAAATATTTTTTCAAAAGATACTGCTTAGAAAAAGGTAATTTTTGTAGAAAACAAAATTTTATAAAAAGGTGAAAGGTTGAAAGCTACTTGCCTTTAAAGAGATCGATAAATTGTGGTAAATAATTTTTTTTTTTCGGGAAAAGTACTCTATGTCGGAATTGTTGCCTTTAAAAGCACTACACATAAGAGAAAGTTAAAAACAACAAAAGCAAACCCGTTTGACAATAAAAAAATAACTTATATTTTTCATTTATATTTCTATTTAATGGCATTCTTTTTCTAATGAATGGAATGTATTTAATAAAATTTCTTTATTTCTTTATTGTTTTTTTTCCTTAAAAATTTTTTCGATATTAAAAGAAAAAAATTCTTTATCAAAAACTTTATTTTTCTGTCTGGGTTTTGTATTAAATATTTGTTTGTCTGGTTAGTTTTTTTTATTGCTTGTTTGTTGACCAGAATACAAGAATATAAGTTTTGGTTTTTACTCCTTTTCTTTTACGGGTTTTCTTATAAATTGAAAGACAATTCATACTTGTTTATCTTTACGAGTATCTCTTTGCTTTTCTGAAGATTTCAATTCAATTTAAAGAATTTAATTGTCCTTTTGTGTGTACAACAAAATCAATTTTATGGTAATTAAAGTGAGATATTTTTGTGAGAAGTATAAGAAGTATGATATGAATTATTTATTTTATGGTTTTCGATTTTAGTTTTCTCATATTCGAATTTATTAAATTACGTGAAGTAATACCATGAGTGCTTTGGAGGTAGTTACTGCTTTAATAGTATCTTTTTATGCGGTAGAACTTTATTTATTTATTGCAAAATATTTTTAGACTATTCTAAGATCGTATATGATTATGTGGAGTTTGTGCTGAAATATTTCTATTGTGTAAATCTCTTTTTACACATTAAATTTACTGCAGTAGGAGTTCTATGAAAAATTTTTTGTTAAATCTAGTCTCAAATTAATCTCCTAAATTCCTTGAGCAATAAATCTTGAACTTTCTTCATGACTAATTCGCATTTAAAACTAACAATTCCCATGAATATCTTGTATTCCAAATAAAAACACAAATATATATTTTTTTTATCAAATAATACCCATCAATTATTTCCGCTATTTTTTTTCTTGCATCATTCTATATTTTATTATCTTTTTCTAAACAGACTTTTACCAACAATAAACCAAAGCAGTATATGATGAAACTCATAAAAAAAAATTAAAACTAAAAATGTATGAATATATAAAGCTCACTTTTAAGCAAATAAATCACTTTTATTGCTTCATAACAAACCAGAGTAAAGCAAATGAAAAAGAGGCAAACAATTCTAGAATATTACTTCTTAAAAATTGATCCTTAAGCAGGTTATAGTACAAGAACATTGAATGACTTAAAAAAAGAATGGATAATAAAGGTGGTGGTAGTGAGGAAGTTAAAGCAGGAGGTAAGAATATTTTAAGGCGGCAAAAATAAAATATATGTATATTTGAAACATGTGAAAAACATCAGGAAGAGACAAGAGCAAAAAAAAAAACATCTTACTTCCGGTGTTGACAAGCTTTTAAATAAATTGAATTTACACAAGTAGCAGGATGTTTTTGTTGTCGTTGTTGTACATCTTATAAATTCAAGAGTTTGTTTGTGCTTTCATGTTTTAGTTGGAATACGCAGAAAAATTATACTTACGATGTTGGTACTAAAATTAATTATCGGGAATAAAATTTTTCTAAGCCACATTGCCATTGAACAACAAACTTTGCGATTAATATTTATTTAATTATTTTTATTTATTTTATTTATTTATTCATTCAAATCCTGTACAACATGATTTAATCTTATATTTAAAGTACAAGAAAGCAGGGTTCACAAGTTACATTAAAATATCACACATTGTCATAGATAAAATGTATTATATACACATATACATTATCACAATAATGATTTACTAGCGGTGCAAAATAATGAAATAAAAATGTCTTAAAACTACTTGCGCTGCTATTAAGTTCCTGAGTTTAAGGAAGACACTTCCAAAGCCGTGCGGCATGTATGAAAAAATGCCATTCAGATACAAGAAAGCAGTGTGGAGGAACTATGATCTTTTTACCTCTAGCTGATCTGGCAAACCTAATTTAATCGCTAAGATATTGTGGAGCATCCGAATAAATAATTTTGTGTAATAGTAAGAGTACGCGTATATTTAAAAGATTGTTAAATGAAACGCCGAATAGGTTTGAGGAAAAACCGGACACATGATCAAATTTTCTCAAACCATACACATATCTTACAATATTATTATATAGGACGTTCAGCTTTCTTTTACTGTTAGAATCGCAATTTGCGAAAAGTTCACAACCATACAGTAAGCCTGGAAGAAGGTAAGACTTTGCAAGCAATTGTCTAGTATTGCGTCGACCAGATACATCTCAGCTTTATATAAGTCTGACCTACAAGTGTATTAACATGATTTGCCCAACTAAGGATGTTATTGAAAATCAGCCCAAGGTTTTTGGCAGCAATGTCCAGACCAATATTTGAATCAAGTGGTCTCTGGCGAATTAGTATGCACTTTGATTTTTTTGGGGTTTAAGCAAAGTCCATTTGCCGTGGCCCAGCGATAAATTTTATCCAGTTCGCCATTGAGTTTCACAATATTTTCCGCTACAGATTGCACTCGAGTACTTAAATATAACTGCACATCATCTGCGTATATGTGAATTTTGCAATGCAACAGATGTTTTGGCAAATCGTTTACATAAATTGCAAAAAGGAGTGGTCCAAGAATTGACCCCTGGGGTACCCCTCTAGATGAACTCAATGCTGTAGATTGTGCATTTTTGAAGAATGGACAAATTGCGAGTGATTTGAAAGATAAAATGCCAAAAGCCGTGTTGAAGTTTCAGAGAAGTTAAAAAAGTGCCTAAGCTTCATGGAAAGCATATTGTTATTGTTATTGTTATATTTAAGATTTCTAAAATAATGCATTTAAGCTCTGCTGTAAATTTTGTTTCACTCGGTGTATGCATAATAATATCTCCCATATATCCTTTTTCTTAAAAACTTAATTTTGCCTATAGTTATGATTAGAGTCCATTGAAAATTGCAAAATACTTCTGAATTTGTGCGTATTAAATCTGTTGTGAATTTTGTTGCATTCGCAGCAAGAACATGACATCCTATCATATATCCTTTTTCTCAAAAACAACTTTTTCTTAGCACCGAAAAATATTTAAAAAATAGTGCGTGTTATAACTGCGTTTTATTTGTTGTATTTGGTTATATAAGACAACTAACTACCTTCCATATATATTTTTTCTTTTTAACTTAAGTTTAGCTACATTTATTATTAGAATGCACTAAAAACTTAGTAATGTTTTTAAAATTAAGCAATTTAGCTTTGCCTCCAATTTTATTCGACTCGTTGTATGAATACGACTACCTCCCATATATCCTTTTATTTTTAAAAACATAACTTTGTCTATATTTATGATTAAAGTGCACTTAAAATACCCCAAAACTTCTGAAACTATACGTATTAGCTCTATTGAAAATTTTGTTGAATTCGCAGCAAGAACGCGACTGCTTCCCATATATCCTTTTTATTAAAAACAACTCTTTTTTTCAAAATTTATGACTACGTAGCACTAAAAGTTATAAAATATTAAAAAAACAGTGCGTTTTAGCTCTGCTGTAAATTTTGTTGTATTTGGTAATATAACAACTCTAGTTCCCATATATCCTTTTTCTTCAAAGTTTAAGTTTCGCTACATTCATTATTATAATGCTGTAAAAATTTAATAATGCTTCTTAAATTATATGATTTAGCTCTACGGTAAATTTTATTGTATTCGGTACAAGAACACGGCTACCGCTCATATATCCTTTTTTGTTAAAATTTATATTTTATATGCATTTATAATTAGGATGCTTTCAAAGTTATAAATATTTCTAAAACTGTGCGTTTATGTTTTCTGCTGTAAATTTTACGTCATTGGGTCTAAGAACACGACTACCTTCCATATATCCTTTTTCTTAAAAAGTAAATTTGAACTTCATATATAATAAGAATGGAATGAATTTTGAAGAATGTTTTGGACCTGCTGTATATTTTTTTAATTCTATACAAAAACACGACTACTTCCCATATATCCTTTTTTGTAAATATATAATGTTAGGTTAGGTTAGGTTAGGATGGGTAGTGTGTAATACACATCCACTCGGAGACCCAATTGGATCCTTTGTGATTCCCTTCATTTATAATTTATTGACTAATTAGTCTCCTTACTGTCCAAGGAGAAACAAAGAGCCGTTATCATCCATCATTCAGCCATTTACTTCACATGATAAAGCCCCTGGTATCCGCACTTCGCGATATCACTAATGACCTCATGTAAACGTCTGCTCAGCCATCTTTGCCTATGGCGTTGCAGCCTTGGGCAATGACAGATGATATGCTCTATAGTTTCATCCCCACACATCCTACAGAAATCCGGAGTGCCATTTGCCCATATGCTGGTCCTCGCTCTAACCAAGCAATGGCCAGCCATGGCGCCTACTAAGACTCTCAAAACCTTTCTATTCGTACCCAACAGTAGATCAGATTTACCTGAGTCTAGTTCTGTCCATATGGACCTCGAGACTCTACAATCTTCTCTATTCCTCCAGGAATGGTTAGTTCTGCTAATTACCCATTTACTGAGTTCCCTATAGTAGTGACCGATTGGAGGTTTAACCGATATGTCACTAACTGCCACATCTAATGCTGTTCCTATTCTTGCCAGCTCATCAGCAATTTCGTTTCCCTCAATATTGCAATGTCCTGGTACCCAACGTAGCCTAACGCTAAATTTGTCCATAAGCAAGTTGAGAGATAGCCTACACTTGCTGACCAGCTTCGATTTGACACTATGCCCCTTCAAAGCTTTCAGCGCCGCCTGACTGTCATGCCTTCAGTTACGTGTTCCGTGACCCTGAGGATCGCTAGGATCTCAGCCTGAAATACACTGCATTCGTTCGGTAGCCTAAAATATAAAATAAAATATGTTAACTACGTTTATAATTAGAATGGAATAAAATTTTATAAATGAAAGTTAAATTTTGCGCTTTATATGTGCTTTAATATATTTTTTCATTGGGTGTGAGGAGATGACTTCCTCCCATAGGTATATCCTTTTTCTTAAAATTTAAATTTTATTTATATTTATGATTTGAGTGCTTTGAAAAGTAACAAGTATTTCTATAATTATGCGGATAGTAGAAATCTGTGTTATGCATTCGGCCCTTTGCATTGAAAATTAAATTGATGTTTATTTTTCCTTGATCCTTACAACATTTTTAATATATTTTCGTCCTTCTCAATATATCGTCCTTGTCCTACAAATTTTCATGTTTTTCTTATGTGCAAAAAATAACTACGAATTAAAACTACTTTGCCATCTAACCTCGCATAACAAAAAAGTATGTAGGTCCTTTACATCTGTATAAAATCACAGCTTGCTTGTGTGTGTGCGTTGTACAAATGTTGCTAAAAGAAATATTTAATTTTATTTATACTTTGTGTTATTTTGTTTTCAGATTTTTTTTGTGCTTTCACTATGAAATGACTTTTTGCCATTACAAATCCTTCAATAAGAAAAAAGTAGCTGGAAAAAGAGACTCCATAAAAGAGGAGAATAGAATGAACACGCACACGTAAACTTGAAATGTTACAATTTTAATACAACCACAAATAAAGAAAGGTAAACAATATGAAAAACCTAAATACACACACACACATATATTGCTACCATGAAATGTAGGAATACGCATAAACATACACAAATATAAACTTGTACATACATCCATACATTTTGTATGTTAAACGGAACCGAGCGGAAACAATTGCAAAATGTGATACAAAAAAATTTTTTGTTTTCTTGTACTGCACAGTGAACAAAATTAAATTTTTGCTAAATGGATTATTTTTTATTTTTCGAATAGAATATAAAAATTTTTTTGGAAAATAAAGAAGAAATGTTTGATTTCAAGCGAAAAATCATTAGAACTTATTGTCGTTGCACTGTATTTATTTTAAATATTTTTTTAGTTCCACTGTAAGGTGGACAGCGTAAAATCTAATATTTTATCTTTAATAATTCATAATAAATTATTTAACCATTATGAATATTGTCAAAAGTCTGGTTAAACATAATTTAATATTATAGGGTACACAAGAATTTCTTAAATGAAATGCTTCAATTTTAATTGAAAGAACATGTGTGGTTTAAATTTAATAGATTTTTTGTTTTTGATTGCTCAACCACTGTTTAAAATAATCTGGAGAAGCGTTTTAGACTCCTGCCTGCTACAACTGTATGCGTGCATGTTTGTGTAGTACGTAGCCTTTTTGTTTTTTTTTTTTTTTTGGTATGTGTTACTACAACTTCTTCTTCTAATTGTTTGCTATTTGTTACTTAATATTATTCTATTATTGTAGTCGTATACTTTTTGTTGTTATATTTTTGCTGCTGTTATTATTGTTGTAGTTGTTGTTATTGTTACCATTTGAATATAATAACATTTAGAACAAAAGTGCAAATTGCTATGAAATCACTTAACTGGAAACTTTTATTTGATTGTATTTTTTGTTATGGACATGCTGTTGCTGTTTTCCTATTGTTGTATAAACATCATCATATGTATAAGTGTGTATGTGAGTATGAGTACCTGTGTGTGTGTTTGTATGTAATGATTTGTATTACTCTTTAAATAGTGAAATTCTATTACTTAACAAACATAATTGTGGCAAAATGCTAGAGGAAGTAAAAAACAAACCTCCACATAAAACTCATATTTCATTTCAATGGTTTTCTTTGGGCTCTGTGTATGTATGTGTGTGGGTTTCGCTTTGCCTCTTTATCGCTCTTCACAATTTTTATTTCTTTTCACAAACACTTGTTTTGAAAGCAAATGTTGGCATATTACCACTGGTAATTGTTGGCATTTCAATTGTTGTGGCCATGACTAACTAAGAGAGTCATTGAATTTCTATATGCCAGTTTGTTGTTAAGTTTTTATGATCATCGTTAATGTCAATTTTGCTTCTTAATATGTTGTTGTATTTTTATTTATTCTACCGCCCCCTCCACATCCCTTAAGGTTCTTTAGTGCCATTAATGTAGAGTTATTATTTTTAAGTACAAATTGAAAAGAATGAGATGATTCTAAAGGGAATAAAGGCAACAACAAAAATAATAATAATACCTTGTCATTAGTTGAGTGTTTTTCTTTGGGACTTCAGAAAACTGTGGAGGAAAAAAATTTAATAGAGAAGTTGGAAAATTAGTTATCGTGGAGTGAGTATGCGAGAGGTTCTTAACAGGTATTTAAAGCTGTAGCAGCTACAGAAAGTAAAACGGTATTGTACTTGATTTAAAGAAATTTGAACTTTAAGTGATTGTACTAAATCTTTCGCATACAATTTTACATGTTTAAGGACATTAAAATATCTGTCATTTATTTTGCAATTATTAAAAAAAAAAAAAAAAAAAAATTTATAAAAATTAAAAAACATTTCGTTCTGTAAATAAAACGTACAAAATCTGAAATTTGATTTTTTTTTCTTATAAAATTTTTTTTTTAATATGGACTTTAATTTCAATCCCTTTTACATAGTCAAAGATTTATGTTTTAAATGCTCAAAATTTTTAAGTATGTACGTACTTCATATCAAATATTCAGTCTACTTGAGCAATAATTTTACTTCATTTACCAGCATTTAACTAAAGAATTTACACTTGAAATCTTTATGCATCTCAATTAAATTGAATGATTACTTAGACAAAAATCTAGTAGAAGCAAAGCTTTGGCACATGCCATGCAAATCACATGAAGGTTGTTACACGATTAATTGAAAATTGTGCACACAGATGGGAGATTTAGAAATTTGATTTGATCAAGCGACTTATGAGTTTTTATGTGTAAAACCGCATAAACTTTCCTTTTCTTTATAGAAAAATTTAAACATTTTATAAAAAGTACAAAATTTAAGGTGGAAAAATTTATAACAGAGATTTTTATAAAATTAATGCAAAGACAATTTAGCTCTAAAATATAAAAACGAAAAATAAGAAAATTTAATTGTCATATAAAGACATAATCTAGGCGCACGGAAGGTTTTACCCCCTCATAACTTTGCTCCTCCTGATCATAATGTAATGAAACTTAAAACATAAGGTCTCCCAACAGAGGTGACCTCAAAGGTTAAATTTGAAAGTTCTACCATAAAAGCTTCCCGAGATATTAAGGTGTGAAAAATCCATATTTTAGTACATATTCACTGACTCACTCACTCACTCATCAATATTATTGGGCACTTCCAGTATAGCTAGAGAGCTAAAACTCAGTACACAGGTAGGTCTTGGTGAGAAATTAACCAAAAAAATCTGAAAACGGGGAGACTAGAGTGCCCCTTGTTTGTATGGGGCACTTCCAGTAGAGCTGATACACAGGTAGGTCCTGATAAGAAATTAACAAAAATTAATTTTTAAGCGGGCACTTTTTACCTGGGGGGACTATCATGACCCTTCTTTGTATGGGGCACTTTCAGTATAGCTGAAATTTGGTACACAGGTAGGCGCAGATAAGCAATACAAATAAATATATATACAAAAACAACTTAGATAAAAGAAGTGAGATCCGCACAAAAACACAAATGTCAAAATAAGGCCAAGTTCCTATCAAAAATATTTCGGCCGTAAAAAGTACTGAGATCAAAATAAGGTCCATGTTCTTGATAGATACAATTCCATCTCATTTCTAGGCAACCTGCAATATTTTGTGAAAAATTACTACTTTTTTTTAAAAAAATAAATGTGCGAACCTTTCTCAAAACGAGGAAAATTGGCACTTCTGTAGGAAAGTTGATCTTTCTCTGAAGAAATAAATTTTTTAATAAAAAACATTTTACGTTCTCAACGTTTTGCTGGAAAAACAAAGGTTTTTATGAAAAACAAAAGTTTTTATTAAAAACTGGAAAGAAAATGTAAATTCTGTTAAAAATTTTTTTAAATTAAATTGAAATAGAGTGCAATTTTTTGGTAATGAAAGCACACTTTTTTTGTGTTAAATTGTATAAATTTTTGTGAAAAAATCTCAAGACATGCATGATATTCGTTATTGATTTTCTATAGAGTGTTTTCGGAATGTGAATGTAAAAATTTGCTACAGTGGCACAAGTTGCACCCCAAATTTTGTAAATACAAAAGAAGAAATTTTTTTTAAGAATTTTAATACATTCATTGTACGACTTTAAATTTAAATAGAATTTCACACATTTTATAATTAATATAAAATATGGATTTTCCATCCCTGCTTCCGTTGTGGTTAATGCAGTAACCTTTAACGAAATAAATATTAAATTTTGAATATTATCATTGTATTAAATTACTGCATCCAACTGTCTGAATGAAAACAATTTACAAAAAAGTATGTGTATTCAATATAATTTAAATAGTTGAAACTTTCCCAATTGATGAATTAGATGAATGCCGGTGCAAATGAAAAACCATTGAAAACTCAAGTACTCGTACTTTGAGTTCTACTACAAGCTGCAGTTAAGTTTGACAATGAAAGAAGTATGTATAAGAGAGCAGACAGAAATGAAACCAAGAAAAGCCACAAATATTTCCTAAACTCAAATTGTCTTTTACTAATGTATGTGTACAAATACTAATCAATTGTCTAATAAGAGTTCAAGGTTTTACACAAAACTGCTATAAAGGAATTATAAATTATTTCTATATGAAATATTCAGATTAAGTATCGAATGTTGATGCTACATGCCTGTCTGTCTGTCTATCTGATTGACAGGCAAGGTGCTTAATTATAGCATTATAATTTCAAACATTTTTCAAATGACAAACGATGAAACTGGGCCTTGTATGCATACGTGCAGGTTTATTTGTATGTAACTAAAGAAGCTGTTCTATGGAGATTTGCTAGCAGCACATTTGATAAATATTACAAAATCTTAAAAACTTTATTATGTTCAATGCAATTGTATTTAAAATGGAATAAGCAGTTGTATGTTCATGTAAAAATTTATGTCTGCATGTGTATGTGTGTATTAGTAAAATAAACTCCTTTAACACGTTTTCATATATTGGCTAGACTTATTCGTATTTGAAATTTTTTCTTATATTCATTTTTATTTCTCCATAACAGGTGTACTCTAGAAGTACACAAGTGTAAATGCCGGAGGTCTTTATCTTCATGTAAATGAATAGTTTTAACTCTGTGTGTAAATTAATTGAGATATACATGTGTGTGTGTGTGAGTGTGAGAGTGTGTGTGGAAATCTGAAAAATTAATTAATATTAAATTACTTCAAGTGTCTTATTCAATTAATAGAATTGTGGAGATTTCATTCAAATGTTAATAACATTTGAGTTGAAAAAAAAAAATTGGATTGGTTTTATTTAATAGAGTGTAGTTGGAAATTTTGAAATTGGAATTTATTATGAAGTATTGAAATATAACATCAGGGATAGATAACTTTAACAAGTATTTTTAAGGCAAAAGAGAAAAATGTTTATTTCTTGGTCTTAATAATAAGTCCAGGCAAAACCATATAAAGTACAAGAGACGAATTAAAATCCATAAATTTGTAGACGTCATATTCAAAAAGATGCACTTTTGAAAAGCTGCAATCCTATAATCTAATGAACAAACTTTCAAAAAGAGCTTTGAAGCTTTTAAAAACTTGGTTGAAGTCTATTGAAGAATTGGTCATTGCTTTGCCATTAACAAATAAGTAAAAAAAATTTCCACTTAAAATTTAGATAATATTTTAATTTAAACATTTAAACAAATTTATAAATTTCTTTTTTTAAAAAATTAAAAACTATTTTTTTTACAAAATTAATTTTTTTTTATAAATTTAAAAATCAAGAATTAAAAAATTTTTTTCATAAAAAAAATTTTAATTTTTCAGGCTCAAGTTCGTTTTCTCTAAATTTAATTTTGTTATAAATTAACATATTTTTAATTGCAAAGAAAAATCTAGTGGCTCTTTATACTTGAACAGACAAAGAAAAATTAGACTGCGCTGAGGGTTGAACTAACATCGATGATTCGAGACTAACCATAGTCTCATCATCAGAGTTGTCTAGCGCTTAGACCTCACTGCCACCACGGCAGCTGCAATCACACTCGTTAAAGATCCTCTATCGTTAATTGAATCTGCTGAATTACATGTAAATTTTTACACTACAGCTTTTATCATTTTTAATGGGTTGGTTAAAATTTCTTTCATTAAACATCACTCAGTTCGAATAATAAATTCACAAATTTTTTTCCTCATATTTAAAAAAATACTTTTAAAATTTTCTTAACCTGAACCCACACCGATATAAGACAAAAGAGTTTTGTTTTGCTAATGCGACAACTGAGCATTAGTTTTTATAAGACAACCAACATCGAACAAAACAAACGAAGAACTGTCGGTTGTACTTAAGGCGAAATAAAATGGGTTGCAAAAAACTTATGTGGTATGATACAACATACCCACATAGAGTAAAAAAAAAAAGATTGACTGAAACGAACCTTGTTGCACATAATTGCTTGCTTTTTATGTAACCCACACGAATTAAGACAAGCTATAAGCGCAAAAGAATAAAAAATGCTTTGTCGTATTATTGTCCGATTACCGTTTCGCTTTTAACTCAAAAGTTAAATGTTACGATTTCTGGGTTTGGGTTAGCATCTAACTCATGTCTTTGACTTAAAAGACAAACAGATTTTGTCTTTCGTTACTATGGGCTTCGCCGTAGCAAAACTTTTAAAATTTTTTTTACCAAAAATTAATATATTTTTGACAACAATTTTAAAATTGTTTTAAGAAATATTTAAATAATTTTTTTAAATGTATAAAATTTTTTTTTAAACGAATAACAAAGCAATCCCCAAATTTCTATACTTTTGATCACCGTTTCTGATATAAAATTTAATTCTATATAGACAGTTAATTCCTTTAATTGTTTTCCTCGGAAGAGCGTGAAAAAAATCTTTAATTCCTTTGCGAGAATACAAGATCAGGAAATTAAACTTATTCATGGTCCTGTAGAAATCCGTTAAAAATGTCTTGAATAAGTGGTAATCATGACTACCTGTGGTCCATTAAAATTAACTCAAGTGTCTGGTTGTTACAAATTCATTTGTGTATTAGAACTGCAACTCCTGCAGACGCTCGTAATAGAAACAAACCAATAATTATTCCCTGTAATTTAAATAGGTTTGATCATGGTTTTGTGCCTAAAACGTGCGACTAAACAAGTTGGACACATTTCCAAATAAATATTGTCTCTGGATCGTATAATTCCATTGAAGTTCGTACTTTATTCTACAGTGCGTATGAGTAATATTTCCGATTTGAAAATTACACATACGTTTCGTCTATTTTTTGTTTATAAATATGATTTTTTTTAACTGTATTCCAAAACTAAAACTAAAACTAAAACAAAATTAATATATTATATTACAGTGTGTGATTGTGTGTTTTTTTACCCCCTCAAATAGAACTATTGGTCTACTTGCCGCACGTTTGCTCTTTAAGCATTAAAAATATACAATTCCACCACAAATTTTATACTCAAAGCAAGAAAAACGTACAAAATAACATATAAAATCACATACAATGATGAATATTATTTGAAATTACATTTGAGATTCAAGTTTCATCAGCACGTACTTGTACACTTAAAACCGTACACGCACATATACATAAGTTTTAAGGCCCAATACACAAACTGTGTGTTACGACAAAGAGCCAAGAAATTATTTTACTGAATTGTAAACATTACATTTGCTTAATAATAATGCTGCTTTTAACTTAAAACACACTAATAGTATTATCATGTGTTTTTGTGTGTGCTGTGCATTATTTCTCTATGTCTTCTTTATTGCAGATAAAACTGTTGATGGACATCGTTCACGTTGTTGGTGATGACAATGTTTTATATATTTCTTTTTCATTTGAATTTTTTACATCTCTGTATGGAATACAACTTGCAGAAAACCGCAACAAAACAATTGAGATAAACATGACATAAAACTTTTAAATTAAAATTTAATTTTTTTTGGTCTTTTTTTACAACAAAATAAGAGTAACAATTGACGAAGAAAGATTTCAGAAATCTAAAATATGTGAAATTTAATTATAAAAAGATACATCAAAGATAGAGTTTAAATCTTAAATTAAATGCAGTTAATTTATTTTAGCAGACAACTGATACTTGATTTTCAAATTAAGGAAACTTCCCTATAAATCCTGTAAAATTTGAATAAAGAAACATAAAAATTAAGATGTAATTAAAAATAGAACATAATTGAAAGTAATTGCTATGAATAAAGGAAAACATTAATGCGATCGCATCATACCAAAAAAAATGCAATATAACATCGACTGATCTCTTTTGAATCCATACTTCCAGTGAAATATTTTGAATTAAAACCATTGCCTCCAAGGTGTATTTAACCAGGTGGCAGCATACGACAAGTGACTATATTTTGCCCTACTTATTTTTTAGCTTTAAATGTAAAAGAGCCATGGGCCGGGAGAAAAGAAGAACTTGGCAGCACCAGAAAAAGTAAAGCCAAAAAAGCTCGTTCTGTCAAAAATATAACCACAAAACAGCTCTTTGACATTTGCAGCTAAAAAATAAGTCACATGTCGAACTCTACCACCTACTTTAATACGCCTTGGTATGGGCAGTTAGTTTTTTTTAGCTCAAGGCGAATTAAAACAGATTATAATCACCTGGGCTGATAAGGCCACCTGGTACTGAATTTGCCTTGGTCACAAGTTTCTATAAAGAAGCGAAGATTTTTTTGTTTTATTATTTTTGATATCTGAATACAGCTGGCAATTTAAATAATTTTTAAGTTAAGTTATAGGATTTTACGATTTAATGAGAAACTTCTAAAATTAAAATAAATATATAAAAATGAATGTTATTTAAAATATTCTTTGTTTACTTAAAAATTAAATTTATTTCGACAGGTTGGCAATTGTGAACTCCCCTGTTAGTTTTGAAAGATAAGTTTTAAAGGCGAATTTTCTTAATTCGCCTTGCGACTACACAGAAAAAAATATGCAGATTTTTTTTCTTAACAAATATTTGTTTGCATTCAATTTTATGTTTTATTTATGTTTTCTTTGCTTTTATTAATATCATTGTCTGATTTTTGGTTTTGTCTGATTTTTACAATAACATACACACGTGTGTTTTTTTTTCTATTACTTATTTACGAATTGTGCTTGTTAGTTTTACAAATTTCGTGATAGGTCCCATTCCAATTAAAAATGTAAATGGGATTATGAATTTAGTAATTGAATGCGAAATTAATTTTTTTCTGTGTACCTGGTACTGAATTTGGCTTGCATCCACCCTTAACATATGCAAAATTTTTCTTGGCACATAAGTTTCATAACAATTTTTCAAAATCACTAATCATTAAGTTAAATTGTTTGTGTGTTTTTCAACCACATTTTTCACTACATCCTTTTTATGGCGCACACAGAAATTTAAACTAAAACGGAAACCATAAACTTTTATCAGTTGCAAACTCACACATCTCAGCACGCAAGCAGAGTTTTTAAAAGTAAAAAATTTCTTGCAAATTAATTAAAAAATATTTTTTTGTGGCATATAACGACACGCTCTAGCTGTCAAAAGCCACACATTATCATATAAAAAGTCACGCATATTACAAACACTAATGCTGGTGAGACAATATTAACACGAGGTTAGGCATTAAAAGTTATTTGAGTATACGAAATTGTTTATATATAATATTTGGATATTTATAAATGTTTTTCTAAGTGCACTCTGACATAGACGAGCAATTTTTATCTTTTTTTGTTTGCAATCAAAAAATACAACATCGGTTTGGTTTTTAGTGGCAATAATTTTCGCCATTCGATCTATCTTAATTCTACAAAGGATAAAAACAATTATGCTGCATCAAATAATTATTTTGAAGATAAAACTTTAAAATAACTTTTAGGTCGTACCGCAAAGGAATCATTATATAGAGCCCATCCTATCCTCCTCTCACATCTTCTTTTGTGTTTTATACCTGTGCGAACATTATTTCGAATTAATTTCATTGTAGTTGCTGCGAATGTTGTTATGGAAATCACTACGACCCACTGTATTAAGCACAAGATTACCCAATAAACACATTGTAAAATTTTTGCATTATATAGATTTTATTAGTAGACATAAAAGTTAAGGTGAGGCACGGTATAGCCTGCAGATTATTAAAGAAAGTTTGAACCTTGTGGCAATCGTAATGATCAAATAATTATTAACAAGCAAACTCTTAAGAATGCAGATAAATGAAAGAAATAAACTGGGTTAATAAACAAATGAATATCGCTCTGAAAGCAACCATAGGATGCTATGGCTAATAATAACATTCAGTGGTTTTTACATGTTGGCGTCAACAATTTTATGTTTCCTGATATACATATGTAATTCAGGGATGTGGAGCAGAAGTTGTTGCTGTTTCAAAGGATTGTGAACCTTTAATAGCTTCAATTACTACTCATTAATGCCATTTAACTATATAATATTGCTATGAAAAATATTACTACAATCATAACTTCGTGAAAAATTCCACACATTATTATATTTTCGTTTAGTTTCGTTTTTAAGAAAACATAATAATTTCTAGCTGCTGTCATATTTTCTTTTATAAAAATTTAATTAAAATAGCATATATGTATGTGGTTATTTTATACCATGCTGTTTTTGTATACAAACATACTATGATTAGTTTTATTCTTGTAATATTGACATCCAATCAAATATTATTTTGTACGAGTTTATGTTATTGGGTGGTGTTGGCTGAAGTGGTTAGCGCGTTGACTACTAAGCAAACAAGGACTTGGGGCCTGGGTTCAAACCCTGGTCGGAGCAAGTAAATCAACATCATTAATTTCTCTAATGTACATTAGTGAGACATTGTATTAATTATTGTCGGACTATTTAAGTGATGAAGGCATAGCACTGTTCACTAAAAACTGTTCCGACAGCGATTGATGCTTTTCCAAGCTAATATACACAACTTTGCTCTCCTTCGTCGGTTAGCAGAAACATCGGCGAAGTAAAACAATTAATAAAATGCCTGCTAATACAACTTAACAAAGTTAATGCGTCTACTTAACACCGGAGGCGTATAAACACTGCCTTAAAAATTAACATAACGCGCAAAGCAGAGTTATGAAAGAGTTAAGTCTTCTAAATTTTCAACATCTATCTTCTCTACCCTATCCCTCTCCCTCTCGCTGAGTTCCGGCACAGTGCACCGCATACGTAGGGTCATAGGGTGCTGGACCTAATTAAAAAAAAAAAAAAAAATACAGCAACAATATTAAAATTAAAGCAAATTTATTCCACGATAATATGATCTTACTCCAATCATATGAATTAATCATGGTATAACGCTCTTTGATTATGGTTGCGTCAAACAAAGACTACTGCTTTAACTTTTGTAGGTTATTTTCAATACGCTACCGATGAAATGTTGATAAGTATCACACAGGTGATCACTGCTAAGGATTGTGTTGAGATTCATGAAGAAAATGTGGTTATATATGTTTGTCATGTCATATTCTACACATTTATTTCAACATGTTAGAAAAGTTATTTATTGTGTTTTTTTTTTGCATTTAAACAATGTCCAAGTACTTTCATTACAAGTAATTATATAATTATTGATAATCATAATATTTTTAATTGAAATTATAATATAATAATATAAAATTTGAATACATCATTTTGCTTTATATACATATATTTGCTCAAAATGTGGAAATATTTTTTCAAACATATTATGATGATATTTTAAATAATTAAGGTTTATTTTGTACTATAGTATGATTAGGTAAAACTAACGTATGATACTAATAACTTTAAACAATAATATTGTGGAGTAATAAGGATGTTTATATTTTATTTCCCTATAGCCCTTGGTTTATTTTAAACAGCTGGAAGGGTTCCAGCTAGTAATTAGGCGTTCAAAAGAACTGCCAGAATATTCTTGAAACTAAATTAAAAACAAAGGCAAGCGAGTGCCGAATTATGTTGATAGTTTAAGTCTGATTTTATTTACAAAATATTCTAGCTTAAATACTACTTATGAGAATCTATATGATAATCTAGAATTGAGTGATTTGTAAATCACTCAATTTATTAATAAAGAAAAATAAAATATCATAAAATTAAATTGAATTAAATTTTCATGTGTCATCAACTTGCACACAGTAATTTTTGTAATTCAATATTTGTTCCAAATAACTTTTGCCACACTTCAACATGTGTAACATTATCGCTTGTTGCGCTACACACTTAAAGTTGGTATTTACCTACTGTGCAAGTTGTATGACATGTGTACACTACACCCTCACCGCTAAGAGAAAAATTAGGGGATTGATTTTTCTTGATATTCATAGTACCGATAATATTTGTAAAATAATTCTTAATTTCTATTTACATATGTTATAGTTTTACAAAGTAATTTTTTATATAGTTATAATTTTATAATTTACATAATTCTTAATGTAGTATTTAATATTTTTATAATTTTTAAAATAGTATTCTTATAATTTTTAGTGTTTATTGGGTACTTAATTATTGTTTCTAAAGCCTATATATGGTTTTAATTGATTATTATTGTGTATTTCTTTTTCTATACCATTATAATTTATTACCGTATTTACATTGTTTCTTTTTAAAATTGTATAGGGTCGTTTATATGGACTTTGATTTTTCTTTCTATTTTCTACTCTGATTAACACTAGGTCTCCTATTTTTAGATTTAATTTGTTTTTCTAATTCCTAAGAGGCCTGCGTGTGTGGTATTGTGGAATTCGTCAATTAGTTTATATTTTAGAATATCATCTGTTATTCTTTTTGGGGCATTGTATATTAATATTTTTAGTTGAGGACTTTTGTTATTTATTTTTATCTTTGCATATGCTTCTTTTAATTCTTCTTTCGTTTATACTTTAAATATTTTATCGTTATTTGCTAGCGCTAATTCTTTTATATTTTCTTTACTCATTTTTGATATCAGTTTTCTCAGTATCGAATCTAGTTTCGCTGAGTTATCGCTGAATCTTGCATGCATATTATTATCATGTATATTTTTGGTATGTAACTTCTTCATAATCGAATCTTGTTTCGATGAATTATCGTTACATCCTATATTCATAGCATTCTTATTTTGTTTACACAATTTCTTCAGGTCGAAACTGGTTTCGATGAATTATCATTATGTCCAATGTGCACAATATTATTTTCAATATATATGTCGACTTCTTTTATGTTTTCAAATCTATTAAATTGCAATTTCTTAATATTTTTTATATCACTTATGGATGTGCATTCCCATATTTGAAGTTGATCAGGCTTCCGAGAATTACATTTTTCCATACTCTTTTCTTCTACACGTGTTTCACTAAAATTGTTATTTGCCTCATTATGTTCTTTATTATTTGCCTCATTATATTCTTTATTTGTCTCTTTATTTTCTTTATATGTATGTCATTATGTTTTAATTTCAAGTCATCCAAAAATTTGTTGAACCGTTCGTTGTCGTTTATATTGTTGAAATTTAATATGTCATAGTTTTTTAGTGGATCAGTATGCAGTTTAATGCCCTGTAAAATTTGTGTATCATTTGTTGTGTTTAAAATTTTAATGTGTGTCATTCCGTTTTTTGGTGCTTTTGAATTACTTAAAAAAATACCGCTTTTTAATTCATTATTAAGTATTACGCAATCTTCTGTAAGGTTTAATTTCAATGGTTGTATGATTTCTGTTCGTGGTGGTATAGTTATTTTTAATGTGTCGAATGCTTTTGGTTGCATTGGCAGAATTATGGTTTCATTATTGGTAAACAAAGAAATTGTGAATGTCTCGTAATCTATTTTGCATAAGTATTCTCTTAAGAAGTCTCTCCCTATTATTCCGTCTGTCTCTATTTAGATATAATTTTAATGCTTGTATGATTTCAATTAATAATATCTTGTAATATCTTAACTTGATTTATTGAATAAGAAGACTTGGTTTGTTGATGGTTAAGTAAAGAGTATGTGTACATGAATGTTGGAAGTTGTGTGTATTTGTGTGTAAGTTAAAAATGTTAAGAAATAAATAAAAATGTATATATGTATGTATATTTAATTTATATTTTAAACTACATATATATAATAATAATATTCAAGAGGTTTTCAGTTAAATATTCATTCTTTCATTAAATTCCCATTTGTTTTTATATATTCAATTAATTAATTTGTAAGTAAAATTAACGTATGTATGTATTTATAATTCAATTTCTTTTGTATATTTTTTTTTTTTTTTTTTTTTTTGCAATTCATTCATATTATTTGTTGTGCTTGCTTTTTTTTTTGTTGATTTTTATATTATTTTAATGCTGTTTTAAGTTAAGTTTGTATGTATGTATAATTGTAAATTATTTAAGCAAAACTTAAAATATTGAAACTAGAGAACATCTTACATTTGCGATTTTTATAAACCAAACCCAAACGTGTTTACGTCGTTTTAGATTGTCAGTGCTTTGTTCAGCCAAATTTTTGGTGTTCTTTTGACAGGCTAAGTCACGTTGATTTCCACGAGTCATGATTGGTACTTTCTATTACTAGCAAATTTTTAATTTCTGGATTCTTTATTCTGGACAATTTATTTTTAATCAAACAATACTTTTAAACAATTTTACGACTGTGTCCGTTTTGGGTTTTCTTCTCTTCTACTTTTTGAATTGTAAATACACATTGTAAATAAATCATCTTTATGTGGTGTCGGCAGGATCAGTTCGAAGTCCGAAGGATTGTAAGATTTTTGCAGGATCATAAAATTTTTGATAATAAAATTTTTTTTTGTATGGTTGGTCCGAATTGGCAGGATCAGTTCGAAATCCGCAGGATCGCCATGTGGAGTAATAAGGATGTTTATATTTTATTTCCCTATAGCCCTTGGTTTATTTTAAACAGCTGGAAGGGTTCCAGCTAGTAATTAGGCGTTCAAAAGAACTGCCAGAATATTCTTGAAACTAAATTAAAAACAAAGGCAAGCGAGTGCCGAATTATGTTGATAGTTTAAGTCTGATTTTATTCACAAAATATTCTAGCTTAAATACTACTTATGAGAATCTATATGATAATCTAGAATTGAGTGATTTGTAAATCACTCAATTTATTAATAAAGAAAAATAAAATATTATAAAATTAAATTGAATTAAATTTTCATGTGTCATCAACTTGCACACAGTAATTTTTGTAATTCAATATTTGTTCCAAATAACTTTTGCCACACTTCAACATGTGTAACATTATCGCTTGTTGCGCTACACACTTAAAGTTGGTATTTACCTACTGTGCAAGTTGTATGACATGTGTACACTACAATATGGTTAGCCTATAAAATAAACATATGATATAAAAAAAAAAACAAATTTATCGTCTATTTTCGCATAAAATGTCATAACTCAAAATATGCAAAATAAGTACATAATAGTATTTTTTTATATTATGTAAACATTTTTACATCAATTTTTTAAATTTAGTCAAGTTGTCTGTGAATTAGAAACTTGGCTTTCTGCCAAATTTATTTTCTGAGTTATGCTGTTTTTGCGATATTTTATATATATATTTATTTACTTTATTTATAAATATAATTTGGTGGCATTTTTATATTTCAGGGATAGTGTATTAATTAGTTTTGGATTGTCAAGTACTTAAACATATCTTGTCTTGGCATGCACACTTATTTTGATACGTCGGCAATTATACAAATCTTTTAGTCTTTTTTTGGAAATAACTAAATTTAGTCATCTGCTGTCTGATAAAATAAGCTGAATTGCATTTAAAACTAAACTTTAGTGTTTTTGTTCACTGGGTTATGACCATAAAAATGCGTGTAGTCGTGCAATCATGTGTAATTGTCTACGTATTTGCTTGCATTCTTTGAAATGTTCTAATATAATTTTACTATAACTGTTATTGCATGCCTTTAACACAATAATGAGCATTTAACATGTTTACTGTTTTTTTTTTCTCTCTGCTTGTTCTCTTGCTCTTTGACTTAAACTTAACAATATTTGTTTTCAGGTTATAAAACATGCTATGCAAAAGTGAAATTGTGAACAGGTAAAATCAGATAGCTAAAATTTAAATGTGAAGAATTGGCCTTTTCAAAAATTTAAATGATAATTGTCTTCAACGTTTAAAAAAAGTGTTAATGTGCTGCTATAAAATTTTACTTAAAAAATTAGTTGCTACACCAAAATAATTACAGTTGCTACAGATTTTTAAAAATGAAATATCTTTTTTATAAGACTAAAATATATTTTCGGTCGTTTGCCACAATTGATGAAAACATTTTTTTCTCATTAAAAATTAATAGAGCAAATATTTTATAAACATCTTTTGCGAAAGTCTTAAATAAGCTGTATAAATGATTTCGTACTTTAAAGCGAAAGCTCTTCCAAAAAATAAGAAGAAAATAAAACTTAAAACAGCAATTGTTAATACTCGTGATAAAACAACTTGAATGTAATTAATTGTGGAGTGTACAAGCACTTCAATATTGGAGGGTCATTTATAAGGCAACGAAAACAATAGCAAAATTGGCAACAATATTCTTTATAGCAGAAATTCTCAAAAGGACGTTTTAAATGGTAAAATAACAATATGTGATAATTAATAAGAAATTAGTTTTAAACGGCAGAAAAGATAATAGAAGAAAATTATTGGAAAATAAAGTATACTCTTAGGCGCTACTCAATAAAAGTTCATTTATTTAAAAGTAGAGTTGTTATTAGAAACTTTAATACAGATTAGGGGCTGTGCACATATTACGTAACACTCCAGGGGGAGGGGGGTTAAAGATTTGTTACGGATTGGAAATTTTGCACTGAAGAATTAGTAAAAAGCGTTACGAAGGGGGGGTACAAAATCTCTGAAAACAGCGTTACGTATGATGTGCACAGCCCCTTATTTTAAATATTCAATAAGAAAACTATTTGAAGCATTTTAAAAGAATTTTATCTGAATAAAATAATTTTTTATATGTACGAAATTTCTAGAAGTTTTTCTGAGTCTCGGGAGAAAATAAGTCATGAAATCCAAAATATTGTAAGTTTTTTCTAGTTTAAGCCGTAGACAGCATGACTTTTTTGGGTTAAACAAATTATGCTTAAAACTAAAAGTGTTGCCGAGCTTTTTAGTGAATCCATTTGCAGATAAAATATGAGAAGGTATCACAAAATACCTCGATTTTTATCTTTGCTAAAAAATTTTGATTTTGGCTGCTTCAAAATTTGCTTCACTTTCACCAATTCTCACACAAACGATTTTGACTACTGGATTTACAATACAAAACAGCAAAAGAAGTGTGAAATTTGTAACTCTTGGTAGCGCTGTTTTAATTACAATCGCTTACAAAATATGCAGTTAGTTGCCTCATTGTTATTGTAGTTGTTGTCACAAATGCTAACCGACTGAATTTAACATTTTTTAATATTTTAAAACGATAAATCTTTTATCATTCTAAATATTGCTTTTCTGGTGCCCATTTACAAGTTAACAATTAAAAGAGTTAAAATTATTTAGAGAAAAAAATATTTGACGCCTATTTGTATTTGCAAGGAATGGAAGTAATTTTCTTCGATTTTTTCAAAATAATACTGACAATAATAAATATAGAAAAAATTTGGGTTTGCAATTCTCGTTTAAGTTCTTACAAAAATAATGGCTAATTATTTTATTCATAGATATAGTCTACTTTAATAGTTTCAAAGTTTACTATTATATATGTCATTATTTTGACATACTATAGTCAAGAAGAATTATATATATATAAGAATATGTTTTATACGTAAAAATATCTGAAATTTCTTTTGACAAGATTGCAATGAAAATTAATTAAAATCTTCGTATTCTATATATATAAAAAATTGTTGCAAGTTTGTTGCGACTTTATAACTCATGAACGGTCGAACCGAATACGATAAAATTTTTAGGCTTTGTTCGTATGGTTGTGTAGATGGCTTATCTAAAGCTTGCACGAAATCGGTCGACCGGTCGTTCCTGAGTTATGACTTTTCGTGAAAGTCGTGATGTGCTTTGATTAGGTTAATCGAAATTTATAAAACTAAATAGCTTCCGTGTGAAGCCGGGGCGCTGAGCTAGTATTAAATAAAAAAGAAATTTAAACAATTTTGTGACTTTTTTCACGTTACATGATGGCACAAACTGTCTGTATACCAAATTTGTCGAAGAAACAAAGATTTTCCAAAAGTACCATTTTTTTTTACCATCCACAAACGGGCACTTAATGTTAATGTTATAAAATAAGTAAAACCAAAAAACAAAAGTATAGTACCCATGCCCTTTATTTTAATATGGGTCCATGCTATCGATCCACCAAATTTCATCCAAATCACTCAAAGAATTTCTTAAGAGAAAAAGTACCATAAGTAAAAAAGCATCAAATGTAAAAAGCTGCCATAAGTAAAAAAGTACCATTTTTTTTTTATTTCTGCGCCCGCTATAATGTATGTTAATCTTGAAGATATTTATAAAATATTAAAAGAGGAACAAAAGTACAAAATTTTCGATCATAAAATGCGATAATTTATAAGAAATTTATAAAATATTAGCACAAAAATAAAAAGTACCAAAAACAAAAATTTTTACCCTTTAAAAGAACCCAATAATTGTAATATTGGTATATGCTATGCGTCTGCCAAATTTCATTGAAATACATTAAATGAAATTCTCAGGAAATAAAGTACCAGAAGTAGAAAAGTACCATTTTTTTATATCTGCGCCCCCTATAATCTATTGTTATCTTGAAGAAATTTATAAAATATTAGTACAAATATAAAAAGTACCAAAACTGTAAGTTGTAACCTTCTTTTACCCTTGAAAAGTACTCTATATTTTTATGTGGGTCACATGCTATCCGTCAACTAAATTTCAAACAATCAGAATTCCTATTGTAGTAGCCGCTCAGTTATATGAATATCCAGTTATGTAAACTTCCAGAATAGTGAACAACAAAATTTAAACACAGGAGCTTCTAAAGAGTGAACACAGCCTGTGTCTATTATGTGAACAGCTTTTAACCGTTGATTTTTTTGAAATGTTTATCTTATTAGAAGTATGTTTTTCCCCGAAATAAGTGAAGAACCTGCAACCGTTGACTTTTTTTTTAAATGTTTTGAGTGTTGAGTTTGGAGTGATTGTCTTTTGTATTTTGAGATCATTAGTGTTTGTTACATAGTGCATCGAAGAAGAAGCGCAAGGTGTTAACGTTATCTGAAAAAAGTGACATTTTGGCAAGCTTGGACAAAGGCGAAAGCGTTACTTCTCTTGCACATAGATATGAAGTGGCCAAGTCAACAATTTGTGCTATTATGCGGAGTTTTTGCATTTAGAGAACGGAAACATATTCGTTGTTTACATGCCACCAATAATCCAGCCAATAGATCAAAACGTCATTCGAAATACGAAACTATACTATAGATGGGCTTTGCTAGCATCAATAGTGTCAGCGAATGTTGAAAATGCTTCAAACATTTTGAAGAAGTTGCGCATAAAAGATGCAGTTATAAACCTAAGTTTGACATGGAATAAAGTTGATGCATCCACAATACAAAAGTGTTGGAAGAATATTTTGAGTTTTGAAGAAGAAAATGACGCAGAAGAAGACATTCTACTCAGTATTTTAAAAGAAAAATATAAAAACGACATTGAAGCACCTATGAATGAAGTCATAGATCTAGACAATGCATTAACGTATGGTGTACAGCTTTCACGGGAAGAGATTCAGACGTAGAATCAATACATTGGTAGCGAAGATATACATAGCGAAGTTGAAGATGATGATCAAGAGCAGTACATCGTAACAACAGCTAAAATTAGCACAACGGAAGCATTCAATAAAGTTATTGCTTGGAGTCAAAATAATATATCTGATATTAATGATATTTTGGCATTGCGAAAATGCAGTGACAAGGCACTACTGAAATCCCTTGAAGCAAAAAAAATAAAAAAAATATAACCGACTACTTTCATGTAGATTAATTATTAAAAAAACTTATTAAAAATAATAACTTAATGCAATAAAAATCATTTGAATTACTTATTTTGAAGTTTCAATAAATTGGCAACATTGCTAATGCATTTTGAAAATATAATAGACTATGAGAGGATGCAATACGACAACGTGCTAACGATAATTTTGTTCGAAATTTTAGGTTGAGTGAATGAATAATTGAATAAATTTATAGATGAAAACAATGTTCTAATTGTTATGTTTAAAGGAAAAGATTTCACGAGAAATATATTTGTGTCCTTTATTTAGTCCAGGTTTTTGTTGAAAAGAAGCATTACTTTACTTTTCTTTTATTTTATAAAATTCTATTACAAATATTTAAAAAAGCTGTAAGCTGTTGCCTGCATATGATTGGTGATTATAAAAAAAATCATCACTATGTAGACTTTAATTATTTTCGGAAAAATTAAAAATACTAAAAATTTATTGGATTTAAACTCATAATGTCTACTCTTGAACTTGTCCTGCATTTTTCTATCCCTCTAATTGATAATTTATTTAACGCTCTTAATTATTACTAAACAATGTCATCATTTATGCCTTTTAGGCTTTAGCTTACAGTAATTTTCTACCTTTCCAACTAATTTGTCTATCTTGATTATGAATGTCTGTCTGTCTGTCTGTCTGTCTCTCCCTCAATACATCTGTATGGTCCCAAATATAATTAAAAATGTAAATTAAATGTGCAACATATTGCATACACAATTACCCCGTTAGAGATTTAGAGTTCGCAATACGTTTTAGTTCTCATACAAGCATAATAGTTTATGGTCAATGCATTTTGCATAAATTTTGTAGACATTTTATGGTAATATTGCCTCAACGCCAGCATTCAGTTTAATGTTGTAAAACATTTATTTAAAAACACAAAACAACACTAAAGAGAAAAATAAAACAAATGACTTCATTACTGGTCATAAATAGAACTGAAAACCTAAAAGTTAAATTTATTATGGCGGTTTTAAAATAGAATAACTAATTTACTTTCACAAAAAACCACAATAGAAAAGTAAACAAATAAGTTTAATAAATTTTTCATGTAATCAGATGAGTAAAAATTACAAAACAACTCATTAAAGTTGGTTTCCGAAGTTTTTTAGTAGTTTTATTAGTTGACTAAAACTTACAAACAATTCAAAAATGATTAATAGTTCTTCTCTATAATATAAGTTAGTCGCATGCCTTTAAGCTTTAAAGTTTATTGTATAGAATTCAGTGTGTGTGTGTGTGTGTGCCTTTGTGGTATTTGCCCCATAATCCACCTTTCAGTCGGTGTTCGTAATTAATTTTAATCACAGTCTTAAACTTTGTGCTAAATTTAATTACTTGCTTAAGGAAATTGTCTTTGGTGATTATGGATGACATGTAGTAGTAGTAGTGCACACACACACATACATGCATATGTACATACAACATCTCATATAATTTTGTGTTTGAATTTTTTCTGTCACTACTTCCTTTTAAGGTTTCGGTTTGTTTTGGTTAAAGTTTTTGATTTTACCTCATACACATAGTTTTCGTTTCCGTTTCCGTCCTTTTTGTCATGCCTTAATTAGCTGGTTATGAGTAGTATAGCAATAATGTCACGAAAAATATTTTTTTTTTCGGTAAATGTTAATGACATATTAAGTCACAGCAATATAATAAACTATGACACAGAGTATGTTGTTAGAAAGAAAGTTTTAAATGAGGTTGAATGTGTCATGTAAACAATGTGGTGAATATGTGGTTTATACGAGGGACAGCCTATAAGTGTTTGGGTATAGTATTTTATATGACATTATAATGAATTTTGTTTAAAATTGAAAAAAAACGAATGTATGCAGCAGCACCTGTATTTTACTTGTGTGCCTTTGTGAAATCATTACTGATCAGCTTAAGTGACTGCAGCTAGAGACTAAAAATTTATTGTGCTGGTTCTTCTAAGGATTTTGTAGAGTCTCACATAAAAGTATTTCTCATAAAATCTTTTTAAAACGAAGATAGGAGCAAAATATGCTGGATTCGCTAGCATTTTATCTCCTAAAAATCCAAATACTCCATATTATAATCGAGAGAAAGGAGCAAAGGCGTATTCCACCTTTCTTATATTTCTACATTTAAAGGGGCCAAATGGGAATATGTGTGACCACTTCTGTGGTACTTCTTGTGCAATTACATTTTTTTTAATTAATACACTTACAAACCTTAATTTTGAATAAGTTCTGGTCTTCTTAAGGAATTCTCAAACGCTTTTGGTACTTTCTGGAAATTGAAAATAATAAAAGTGTAAAAATTGTACCTGTCGTTGGTACATTTTTTTCATAAACAGAAGTTTTGTATGCACATTAATGAAGCGAAATAATACTTTGTAAGATTGGCGTAAGTTTTACAAATGAAGTGCGGAAACACATTTGAAAATTATTATAGATAATAAAAGTCAATATATCGAGCCGATATTAATAGAGAAATGCTTTAATATTTCTACACACACACACACACATTTACAACAAATAAAAATGAAACTAGCACTTCATACCCTTTAGAACATTAGTGATTCATAAATTAAATTATTTAAATGAACGAACGAACGAACTCCCCAAACTCAAGACTTTTAAACCCAATTAAAGACATCATAAAAAATATGTTTTTATTACACCAACAGGTTAAACCAACAGTGGGATAAAATTATACAAACTTAATTTACAAAATGTCCTTAAAACATATAAATTGCTAAACTTTAATATATATGAAGGCATTTTGATAACAAAACATGGAAAATATACAAGAAACTATAAAATGCCTAAAAATATGCTGTAGTTTTTTTTTTTGCCGACAGGCGTTTAATTCACACACAAAAAAGAATATCGTTTATGTGGCTGTTTCCCAAACAAATATACAAGAAAAGCGGTGTTTTTGAAAAACTTTTACATGAAATCACTATTTCGTCGTACAAAATGCAAGAGGGCTTATATTAGTTTTTTCAAAAATTTAGAAGAGATTTTGAAAATTTTTTGAAAGCTAACTTTTTGATTAAATAATTTTTTATGATATTATTCATGGTTTCATGAAAAATTGGCTAAAACTAAGAAATACAAAATAAACCCAAAATAGGAAAAAATTGCGCAATTTTTTACACCGAAAACAACAAAAAATAATTTATATAGTTGTTTTCGGGCCAATTTAATTGTTTTAATTTTGAATTTGGGAACATTTTTAATATTTTGAAACTGAAAAGAAAGATGACCTCAAAAATAATAAAAATAAATAAGTCCCAATAAAGTACTTTAAAAAAAAAATATTAGTCAACGGCGACGTTACTCGAAATTCCATGGAGGAAAGAAACCTTGAGCAGCACCTGCTTTGCGAAAAACCGTTGATAGTGCCTGCCACTGTTAGAAGCACCATTAGAGAGAAAGTGCTTGTGCCGAACAATTGTCCCAAAAAAAGAATGACATGTGATATAAATCCCGAAAATTTTATATGCTGCTTGATTTTTGGTTCAATAACCGGCAATGCAGAGAGTCTTTGGTAAGCATCGCCGTATCGAGAAATACCACAGTGGAGAAAATCCTTAAGACAGGCCAAAGACCGCCTGCGCAGGAAAACCTTAACAAACATTGCCAATATTAATGTTTCGCTTAGGATAATTTTTAACAGTTTAGTTGAATCCAATTTATCCATTTTGATTTTTCCATTGAAATATTTATATATTGATAAAGTGAAAAATGGCTCCAATATAAACAATTAAAACTGAAAAATAGTCCCAAAAAATAAGAAAAATGACACCAAAGTTCTTGTTGTTGTTTTCAATACAAAACTTTGTGGCAAGTTTGCATTTTTTTAAATGTGGGGCTATTTTTTTCTTAACTTTGGGTTTATTTTTCACATTTTGTCCTTGGGCCATTTTTCATCAAACCTATTATCGTACTACCTGGGAAAAGAATATATCGTGTATGAGCAAAATACTTTGCTTTTTATTATGTTTTAAGTGTTTCATGAACATGGTTTAAGAATGCCGATACAACCTTTGGCATTTGATACAACGATATTCATATATATTTGCCTGAATTCTGTTGTTGAAGTTTATGTGGGGCTTGCTAAAATTTTTGTTAAAAAAATATAACACAATTTGCCAATTATTGTGGTTCAGTGATCTTGAATAAAAAGGCAAAATATTATATACAAGAAAGAATATTTTTTGCAAAGTTTTTTTTTTTTGAAGGAGGCAACACAACAATCAACAGGAAACATATAATGTTGTTTATATGCGTTGAAAATTATGCAGCACATTTAATATTATTACATTTTTTGGGGTGAATAAATTGCATTATGTATGATAAATACAATACAGCCTTAAGGCGTTTGTTTTCATTTTTTATTCGTTAATTTATTTAAGAAATTTTCAAAAGAACAATCAGGCTAAATGTGGAAGAAAAACTTTAATTCTTAATTAAAGAGCTTTAGTAAGTAGCCTCTATAATAAAAACTTTTAAGATAAATATCAAATCCCAAACCATTTTTGTGTGCTCAACACTATTATGATTTCTTTTAAAAGGCATAGTCATGCCAAACAAAGGGATATCTTTATTTATTCGAGACTTCTTCAACTTTTTCAGTTCTTTTCTCTGATAGACTGATTGTAAACATGATTTAGATTGTAAACATGATTTGGTACAAACCTTTTAGTAAAAAAAAAAAAAAAAAAAAAATTGTGAGATGCGGATGCTTTTGAAGATCATATCTGGAACTTTTCTCTAAGTTGAATAACATTTTTAACTTTTGGGGAGTTAAAAACTTAACAGAAAAATGATATATGAAAAATTTAATTTTCGATTGATCATATAATCTGATCTTGATGAATCTGAGTTTTTAAATTATTAACTTAATCAAAATAAAATTTGACTATAAACCCTTCCCAACATGTCCACTGATGATTTAGTTAAAATATTAAATAAATTGTTTGACATACAAACCTAGGCCCATACATGTGCGGTCTGTTCCAGGTGCATATCGAAAAGGTCCGAAGTTCCACAAAATTCCAGATAACAACTTTTCTTAAATTTTCAGAGTGAATGAGAGAATTTTTTTTTTAAATTTCCTGTAAAATTGTAAACGGACTTTTTTTTTGAGTAAGTTCGGGCAAGAATTAAATAATCAGTTAGCACCACTGAAATGTTTGCACTTTAATGGTGGTTTTTCGCGTAAACAATTTTAATAGTTTAAGAGTGTAAATTTTGAGTTTCCTCTCATTAGTTCAAACTTATCCGGAGTCACCTAAAACAGACCTGTTGTATTACATCCAATTCACACGAATATAATCACCTGAGTTGTCGAGGCTATCTGTTACGAATTCGCCTTGGTGTATATTTTGGCCAAAGTTTTAGACATCAAAACAAAAAAAAAAAAAAAACAAGTGGGCGTATGTGTGTTGTGTATAAAAAATGTATATTAAATATATGCCCGTCAATAAAGTATACGCCTTAGTTGTCTGTTTGCTTATTCTATTGCATTTATGTACATCCAAATTCGAAATCTGGAATATTTTACTTGAAATCTTTGTAAAAATCTATAACGTTTTGTTCTAAGACTTTTTATCATAACATTGTTTTTACACCAAAGATAAGTGTTGGAGTTTTTTTTTTTCTATAAATGCCAAATTGCTTATCAATAAATCAAAATTTGTTAGCAGCATTATCATTTGTTCCAACATTTTGAAAAATAATGTGTCTGTATCACTTAGAACTTATCGTTTTTTTTAATAGGTACAATATTTTTTTATTCGGGTATTAAAAAAAGACTTATAATTAAAAGCCTAGCTGTTATAATTTTGCTTATATATAAAAATGAACCTGCATAGAAAATTATTATGCATATAAAGTGCCACTCACACGCTCCCTTAACTCGACAAATGCAGTACAAAACTGCAAGACAATTAAAAATGCATTTTGTTTTACAGGCAGGCATGAAATGGGTAACAGCACGACAAAACATTGAAGAGAATGCAACAGCAGGAAAGACATGCAGCTACAGAATAAAACAAGATTTTAAACAAATAACAAGTAATTTTACAAATGATTTTTGCAAACTAAATACATAAACATACACACACTCACATACATATGCGCCCATACACATACTCGAGTTTCTAGTCTCAGGACAACATTAGCGCCCTTTAATCCCTAAAGTTTAAATTATTAAGCAAGCAACTGTAGAAATATTTATAAAATATATGAGTGAGTGTAAATGATTGTGTGCTAGTGTGCACAACAATTAATGCATATTCCTTCAATTCAAAATAAATAGAAGCTACATGTGCTATGACAACAAAAACAACATCAACATGTCTTCAAGCACTCAAACACACACACACGCTCAGTTAAACATATATAGGAAATCCACTAACATTACTCTACTGCTGGTGTTCTACTTGCATCATTGTTTGTATGGTAGGTGCTTACTCGACTGCGTGGTAGTAATTAGTGGCAAATTGTGTGTACGTATGTATGTATTTATATAATAATATTGACAACATCAGCAAACAGTTTATTCTCATGCTCAAATCAAAAGAGCAGCAGTTCATTTTAACAAAATATATAACACAATATTTTTGGTTATTCAAATGCAAGAATTAAGCTTTAGAACTTGTAAATGTAAATTAAAGAAGAGATGGTGTTTTCGAATATGTTTTTAATTAGTAAAACTGTAAGAGCTGACAGAAAAGACTTTTGTCTTAGACTGAGTGAAGCATATAAAAGTTTTAAATAGGAACTTAACAAATTTACATACGGACATAAATTTATATTTACAATCAGCTAACAAATAGATTGTTAAGCAAGACAACATGTGCAACAACATTGTTGGCAAATAAAATTTTATTTAAAACAGAAATTCTATAAAACCGCTAAAGACAGGCGGAAGGGATCATTACAAATTAACACATTTTGTTTGATTAAATTTATTAAATAGTTTCGATGCTTTGTTGCAACTTTTTCGATAATCTTCATTTTATTTTATTATTTATAGTGTCACCTGATTTAAGGAAAATTAAGTCGGAGTAGTAAAGATCTATTATCTAATCTAATAATTTTTTATAATTTTCCTTTGCTATAAATAATTTACAACAGTAAAATTACCACATTTAACCCATTCACTACCTAAGTGGTTAGCGCCTAAATTACAAAGCAAGCTATGACCTGGGTTCGATCCCTGGCCAGGGAAAGTCTCTAACATCATGAATTTCTGTAATGTGCAAAAGTGTGGCATGGTATTTATTGTTGTTGAACTTTGTAAGTTATGAAAGCATTGCAATGGTAACTAAAAACTGTTTCGTCTATGCATGACATTAGTAGGGGTAATTCCCTGAGTGCTGGTCCAACAAAAAAAAAAAAAAAAAAAATTGTATTGAATTTTATTACAAAATATTAGTGATACTTATTTTATACTCGATTAAAATGATAACAGAAAAGTTTTCCTTCAACTACTTTTTTTCGAAAATGTTCTTACGAATAATTTATATTTACGAATAATTTTTATCCGATTAATTTTAATCGTATATTTAATTTCTTTATTTTAATAAAATGTTTGTCTAATAGTTTTTTACCAAATAATTTTATTCGAATATTTTTACACGATTAATTTTAATCGTATTATTTAATATTAATAAAATTGTTTGCTAAATTGTTGATATTGAAACAATTTTATTCCAATAATATAAGTCGTTATATATTATTGAATAAAAGTATTGAAACTTATTTGTTATAGACTTTAATAGTGTTTACCCAATATTTTTATACAAATCATTTGCAATCGATTAATTTTAAACGTATTATATTATATCAATAAAATATGTGCCACATAGTTTTTGAATTATTTTTTTCTTTTTTTGAGTACTTTTATACGTACGATAGCTGCTATCGCGGGCTTTGAGGCGACCGAATCAAGAAATTTTGAAAAGTTTGGTACTTAAGTCTTTTGTTTATGAAACGAAAAAACCTGGAATTTGTTTATGAAACGAAAAATGCTGACACTAATTTTGTTTCTTAAGTCTTTTGTTTTTTGAAGTGAAAACTTCTTTTTTGTATAGTCTATGTATATTGACTATACAGTGCTGCCGCTTTGGAAATTTTTTTAAATTTACCACTTTTCCCGGGAATTTTTCAGGGATTTCAGGGATTTTGAGAGGATTTTTGTCCAAGTTTTTGGGAAATTCCGTCCAGTGTTGCCACCTTTTCGAGGGAAATTTTCCGGAATTTTTGGGTTTTTGAGGGGATTTTAATATATGTATAAAAGAAAGTCGTGTTAGTTACACTATTTATAACTCAAGAACGGCTGAACTGATTTGGCTGAAAATGGGTGGGCAGGTAGCTTAGACCCAGGAGAAGGACATAGGATACTAAGGTAAGGCACTTATTACCTGGGGGGACTAGCGTGCCCCTTCTTTGTATTGGGCACTTCCAGTATAGCTAGCAAGCTGGAATTGAAATTGAAATTGCATAAGTTGATAAAAAATGCTATGCAATAGCACACACGTGCCACACGTCTTTTTATTTAAATGTTTTTATATGAATATTTTTATCCGAATAATTTTTAGTCGAATAATTTAAATCGTTATATGTTATTTAAGAAACATTTTTGCTACAAACTTTTTTCAAATTTTATTCGAATATTTTTATACGAATAAAAAAAATATTGCATATCAACAAAACTAATTCGAGAAATTGGATAATCTTTCAAAAACTCCGATTAAATTTTAATAATTTTATTCGGGCTCAAGGTCATACCATTTGTTTAAATAAAACTCTTTTTTGTTGATTGGTACCAAAAACCAACTGCTTCTGGACGCATCATAAACTTCTTTTCTAATCATCCTAAGCACGTAAAAATTAATACAGCACAAAACTTTGCTAAAAGAGTACTGCAGATTAGCGATACCATGTACCATAAAGAAAATATTAAAAAGATAAAGAAAACACTACAGAAAAATAGTTTTTCGTTCACCATGACAAACGATATCGTAAAAAACGCAATTAAAAATCTTAACCAAGAACCAGTGGAAAAACGCCAAAAAATTTTCAAATCAATGACTCATGTTCCTGGGTTTTCTGAAAGAATTACTTATTCAGATATATTCGACAAACAAAATGTTAATATTGCACTAAAAACTGACAAAACATTAAACTCATTATTTTCAAAAATAAAAACAAAGGTGGATATATTAGATAAATCCAATGTAATATACCAAATACCTTGTAACGGCGACGGGGTGAATACATGTAACAAAATATATGTAGGAACGACAAAGTCTAAACTACGAACTAGATTATCAGCACATAGATCTGACTATAAAACACGTAAAGGTATAACAGATCAAAAAACAGCGTTAGCAACCCACTGTGCAACTAGTGGGCACTCTCCAAATATTAATAATACAGCAATATTACAACAAGAAACCAATTACAAAAAAAGGTACACAATTGAGATGTTACATATAATTAATACTCCCGCGAACATACGAATGAACTACAAAACAGACACAGAAAATTGCGCGCATGCATATAAACACATATTAGCAAAATATAAACAAAAAAGCTTTTAGTTAATCTCAAACCTAATTCAATGTAAGACATACATAAAGTTTTTTGTTCTTTATTTTTGTTTATCATTGTAAACATTATTTTCTAATAATGTCTTTATATTTTTGTTTATTTTTATTTTTTATAATAGTTTTTTCCTGAGGAAGGACACCGAAGGTGTTCGAAATATTGAAACAATAAATAAATAATTAAAATTACATAGTTTAATAAAACAAAAAAGAGTTTTATTTAAACAAATGGTATGACCTTGAGCCCGAATAAAATTATTAAAATTTACAAATTATAAGGTCGAATATTAAAAAATCAACATACAAATTTCGGAGGGCACGCCGAAAAGCATCATTATGAAGCTGTATCAACATCTACGTGAAAACTACGACAACAACATTAAAAAAGGTATTCGTGAATACACAAAAATAAACAAATCAAGAGCTAATATAAAGTCAACATTAACATACTTAATTAAATGCAGAAAATATGGTATAACACCAAAATTCATTTTAAACTCAACAAAAAACGTTGAACGACTATTTCTTTTTAAAAACAAATTACATTGTGCAACATTATTAAAAATTAAAAATCTTGTTCAAAAATATACAGAAAATTTTCAAATAAAAATCCTAAACTTAATAATAACATTAAAACACGAAGAATTAAAAAATTTTGATAAAGAATGGGAAAAAAACAGTATGTTTCTAAAACAAAATGTCTTAGAAAAAGACTATATGTTGTTGCTTAATAGCGAAAATATACTATACCAAAGTACAATGAAGAAGAATAAACAGAAACATATAAACAAATTTCGTGCATTGAAAAATATACAAGATAAAAAACCATACATTAAATACAATAAAGAGTGGTTTATAAACAAAACAAATATAGAAATTCCGATGGATTGTCAAAAATTGCTATCTTTAGGTCCAAAATTTGCACTGCCAATAGAGAAACAACATTTTCCAATGTTCAAATGTATTGCCGACGGAGAAGATATCATCCAAACAAATAAAGAAAAAGAGAAACAGGAGATTGCAAGAACAAAACTCGTAATGACAATGGACAACTATCTTAATAAAAGATCATTAACAGCCAGAGAAAAAAATCTGATTAACACAGTGGGCGAAGCAAGAAAATTTTTGAACAAAAATAAAAATGTTTTAATTGTGAAAGCAGACAAAGGTAACACTACGGTTGCAATGGATAAAACTGAGTACGAAGATAAAATGAGAAGTATTGTACAAGACATGTGTACTTATAAACGTCTTAAGGTAGATCCAACAACAAAACTACAAACACAGAACAACAAATTGGTTGAAAAATTATTTATATTAAATATAATTGATATAAAGGATAAATACAAATTAAGTACTAATGTAGCTGTTGCGCCGAGGATATATGGACTTCCTAAAGTACATAAAGATAACATGCCATTAAGACCTATTTGTTCATCAATAAATTCTCCATCGTATGGCCTTTGCAGATATATAGTTGATATATTAAAAATGATAACAAATAACTCTAAATACAATGTTAAAGATGCGATTGAGTTTAAAAAGAAGGTAAAAACTATCAAATTATGTGAAGATGAAGTCTTAGTTTCTTTTGATGTTGTATCCTTATTTCCCAGCATCCCAATTAATCTTGCAATTGAAATAATAAAGAACAGATGGGAAGAAATCTCAACCCACACTAAGATACCAAAAGATCTCTTCATTGACATTGTAAATTTCTGCATTAAACATAATAGATATTTTAAATATAACAACAAAGTATTTGAACAATTAAAAGGTATGCCAATGGGTTCGCCAGCTTCACCAGTAATAGCAGACATTGTAATGGAAGAATTGCTGGATTCTGTAATAATGAAGTTAGATTGTAAACCAAGGTTTATAACTAAATATGTAGATGATTTATTTTGCATAACTAAGAGGAACAATGTGGAAAGCATACTCACGACCTTAAATAGTTTCCATAAACATGTACAATTTACGATGGAGTTGGAACAGGACGGAAGATTACCATATTTAGATGCGCTAATAATTCGAAATAATAACATAATCACTATTGATTGGTACCAAAAACCAACTGCTTCTGGACGCATCATAAACTTCTTTTCTAATCATCCTAAGCACGTAAAAATTAATACAGCACAAAACTTTGCTAAAAGAGTACTGCAGATTAGCGATACCATGTACCATAAAGAAAATATTAAAAAGATAAAGAAAACACTACAGAAAAATAGTTTTTCGTTCACCATGACAAACGATATCGTAAAAAACGCAATTAAAAATCTTAACCAAGAACCAGTGGAAAAACGCCAAAAAATTTTCAAATCAATGACTCATGTTCCTGGGTTTTCTGAAAGAATTACTTATTCAGATATATTCGACAAACAAAATGTTAATATTGCACTAAAAACTGACAAAACATTAAACTCATTATTTTCAAAAATAAAAACAAAGGTGGATATATTAGATAAATCCAATGTAATATACCAAATACCTTGTAACGGCGACGGGGTGAATACATGTAACAAAATATATGTAGGAACGACAAAGTCTAAACTACGAACTAGATTATCAGCACATAGATCTGACTATAAAACACGTAAAGGTATAACAGATCAAAAAACAGCGTTAGCAACCCACTGTGCAACTAGTGGGCACTCTCCAAATATTAATAATACAGCAATATTACAACAAGAAACCAATTACAAAAAAAGGTACACAATTGAGATGTTACATATAATTAATACTCCCGCGAACATACGAATGAACTACAAAACAGACACAGAAAATTGCGCGCATGCATATAAACACATATTAGCAAAATATAAACAAAAAAGCTTTTAGTTAATCTCAAACCTAATTCAATGTAAGACATACATAAAGTTTTTTGTTCTTTATTTTTGTTTATCATTGTAAACATTATTTTCTAATAATGTCTTTATATTTTTGTTTATTTTTATTTTTTATAATAGTTTTTTCCTGAGGAAGGACACCGAAGGTGTTCGAAATATTGAAACAATAAATAAATAATTAAAATTACATAGTTTAATAAAACAAAAAAGAGTTTTATTTAAACAAATGGTATGACCTTGAGCCCGAATAAAATTATTAAAATTTACAAATTATAAGGTCGAATATTAAAAAATCAACATACTCCGATTAAATTATATACAGAGTAGTTCCCAACTTCACTGCGTCCCTTTTAAATGAGTTCCTCGTTTTAATGCCCAAAATATGCTGCGCATTACAACTTTTTAATTTAAAAGCCTTGCCTTCTCAAAAGCATAATTTTATAGAGATAAAATAATATATATCTGTGATAATCAATTAATTAACCAATTGCCGTCCTACTGTAACATAAACGTAACGATGATATTTTTTAATCTTTAACTAAATTCTTAAGCAACTAAATAACATACAGATGGCAATTTAAGTAATTTAATTTATTTTGTATCCTGAAGCTATGAGTTATTAAGTAGACAGTTGGCCGTTACTTATTGAGCGATGCTGGTATTATTTAGTGTTGCTGAGTTAAAAGAATTTATTTGTGTCCTTTAAAGAATTCTTTGTTTCAAATTGATTTTCACCATCGTAAAACCTGGAGCCTCAATTTGCGTCGATCCTATTTGCGTCTTTTCGATTTGCGTCCCATTTCTCCGGTCCCTATTAACGTCGTAAATCGGGGCTCTAGTGTACCATTTCGCCAACTCAATTCCAACTCAACCTACATTCACAAATGGGTTAAGTGTAGCACCACATGTCTTTCTAAATAATTTATTATTTCCATAAAAATAAATTTTTAGTATATCTCTTGCTTGCTTGCTTGCTTATGCATTTTGCAACATTAAGATAAAAAAAAAATTGTATTATTACGAGCAGTAAATATTTCTAAGTACGTATATGTTTTTATATTCAAAAAGATTTATTTTACTTAACAAACATAAATCGTTTGGAGATGATTTTTCTTAAAAGGAAACTATCAGAGTATGTATGGTTATTTTAACGAATATTTTGCATGGCATTCAGTATTGTGAAATTGAATAAATGGATGTATGTATGTATGCGTATAAATGTGTGTATGACTGTAGTAGTGGACTTTTGCAAACGAATAAATAAAATGTAAGGGATAAAAAAGAGCGAAATGTGAAAATTTTAAATTTTATAACTCAAATCTGATGATCGGACGAAATATTAGCTTTAATCAATACAAATATTATTTAAATAAATTCTATTTTAGACGAATTTTTTATTAAATATTTTACTTTAACTTTAAGTCCTCTTCATTTTTAAATTAAATTTATATCCAAAGTTTTTCTTTTCCTTCTCTCGGCTCACTCAGAATTTCTCTTTCATATATTTTAAACTGTGTATATGAATTTAAAATCGGAAAACATATGCATAATTTTGCATGAAATTGCAATTTAAATAAAAAAGGCAAAATAAATAATAAATACAAAAACAACATTTCCCTAAAGAGCATGACATAGACAAAATGCATTTGTTTCCTTAGTTTTCTTTTTGGTGTGTTTGTTTATTTTCTGCATATTCTACATATTTTTTATTCTTATCTATTTGATTTCCTTGAAAAAAAAAATAAAAACTAGAAAAACAGGACACCCACTTGAGTCTTTGTCATTTGCTAAAAGTAGACTAAAAACTATCTAAAGAAAATATATAAATTGAAATCTATGATTCTCTTGTAGTTTAAGTCTTGACCAAACATGAAAAAGCTTCAGCGATAAAATGACACAAGAGCCAAAAAAAAAAAAAAGAAACCTGTTAAATCTCTTCTGAGTCTTAAATAGTTTTTAACCTCAAATATCTAAAAATTAAAAACTAAAAAATTAAATTCATTTAAGTCTTTTTGGCATTTAGCGTTAGCATGGTATTCAAACCAGTTTTCTACATGTTTGTTATTTAAAACAACTAACACATGATGACCAACAGAAGTAAATAATAGAGAAAATTCTTTAGATTTATAAACTTTGATAGATGTTAAAGACTCTGGGAAAGTGCGAGTATGTTTAAGAAATTTTTTTGAACAAGAAAAAAAAAGAAGAAACAAGAATAGAAGGATATTCAAATTATCCAGATGAAAGTTAATGCAGCATTTTTATGGGGAGTCATATAAAATGGATTTTTGCAATGTCACAAAAGAATTACAGTTTTAGTTTAAAATTTAAATTGCTAGAAAGGATGTGAGAAAGTAAACAACAATAAACTAAAAAAACTAGTGTAATAGATTGAAATTTAAAAACTTCCTTTATTACAACATATACATATTCTACATAATATTATAAATGCCCTGCAATGAAAAATGGCCCCAATGAAAAACGACCTAAAAAAAAATAAAAATGGCACCAAAATATAAAAAGTTGTCCCAAAATTATATACATATTGTTGTTTTCAATGTAAAAATTTTGACGGACATTTTTAATTTTTCAGTTTTAAGGTGTTTTTTTATTGGTGCCTTTTTTTCCTACTTGAGGAAAAAATTAAAAATGTCCTTAAAGTTTAGGAAAATGGTTCCAAATTTAAAAATAAAAAATGAAAAATTGGCTCCAAATTCATGTTTTGTTTGCGGACATTTTTCATTGGGACTATTTTTTATGGAGCTTATAAATGTGAAAGTGTGTGTGTTTGAATGCTCAATGGATTTGGAAGAACGATTTGGTAGACGAATATCATTTGACAAAGATTAAAATACATTTAGGGTACTTCTTAAGGTGAAAAATAGGGAAAAATTAGATCTTGGCACTTTTTATTTTTGTACTGATATTTTATAAATTTTTTTATAAGTTATTATACATTCTGGGGACTGAAAATAAAGAAAAATTAGTATTATTTTACATATGGTACTTTTACTTTTTAATTTTTACTTTTGGTGCTTTTTAATTTTGGAACTTTTTCTTTTAAGAAATTCTTTTACTTCATTTATGTGTAATTTGGTCGACGAAGTGACTCAGATTAAAATGTGTGATGTTTTTAATAAAAAAAGGTACTTTGGTGTTTCTTATTTATGTACTTTTGATGCTCTTTTTATTTTTGCTACATATTTCATCGAAAAAATTTCTAAATGGATTTTGATGAAATTTGTTAGATAGCATCTCCGTCAATATATGTATAGGGAATATTTTAAGTGGAAGAAAATTAACAAATCGGTACTTTATATACCTTTAATTTATGTACTAATATTTTATAAACTAACACACTTTATGGGGGGTAAAATGACAAAAACCTGGAACTCTCGTTACTGTTTTATTGATGGTACTATTCACTTTTCGTATTTTTGGTACTTTTTCCCTTGAGAAATGCTCTACATGGTTTTGGATGAAATTTAGTAGAGGGATAGAATGTGACCTAGATTAATAAATGTATAGTGGTAAAAAATTAACCAATCCATACTTCTGGTACTTTTTGTTTATATACTAACATTTTATAAATTTTTATAAACCTGGTACTTTCGTGACTGTTTCATGGGTGGTACTCTTCACTTTTCGTACTTTTGGTACTTTTTCCCTTGAGAAATGCTCTACATGTTTTTGGATGAAGTTTAGTAGAGGGATAGAATGTGACCTACATTAATAAATGTATAGTGACAAAAAATTAACAATTCGGTACTTTTGGTACTTTTTATTTATGTTATTTACTAATATTTTATAAATTTTTAAAAATTTAACATACATGATTGCTGAAATGGGAAAAAACTGGTTCTTTTGGTCCTTTTTTACATGTGGTACTTTTTACTTTTAGTACCCTTTTTGTTTTTGGTGATGTTTTACAGTGGATATGTCGCTTATAGCTTCAGAAACCATTCAGCGGTTAGGGTCCAAACCATTTTGATTAGAAAGATAATTATATCATGATGGTCTAAGGCACTTAAAATACTGCATTAGGTTTGTTATGTCCAATCGTGAAGTTTATTTTTAACAATTTTTCATAAAAATTTTTTTCATCCATTTTTGAACGTTTAAAAATTTAAAATTTTTTTTTGTAATGCCAAAAAATGTATGCTTAAAAGTGGCGAGATTGTTGTAACATTTTGCATGGTTTTTTTTTATAGAAATATATTAATAATTCTGCTACATTATTTTATTAAGTATTTCGTATTAATGTTGTTATTCACATGACATTTGACATTAGTTATTATGAAATATTGGACACAATAACATGCTTTCTATACGGAATTATAATAGTAATTTTAAGGGCAGTGAAGGATGATCTCAAAAATATAAAAAAATAAATAAAAAATTGATTAGATTTGCCAACAAGGGTCAGCGGTGACACACGTACAAAAAAAAATATCCTCTAAAGCAAACATAAATTCTTAATGCGGTTTTGGCAAATGTAAATTTTGCTGCAACATATTGATCTGATGATAAAATTATACCATGCGACTACCTCTTTTTTTATTCTATTATATAAAATGGTTTATATACATTTATTTTTTTTGACCATCTGAAACCCTGAAAAGGTTTTTTTTTAATTCGTTTTATTTATTTTGAAATCTGTGATTTGCTTGTCAATAAGTTTTTCAACAAAATCATTTTAATTTATCAAAAAAAAAACTAATAAAAAATTTTGATCGAACATCGTTTTTGGGATCATTAAAATGACGTGAGTTTTAGTTTTAAGCGTACAATTTTGTGCGGTACAGAAATAATGTTATGTTTTTATATCATATAGATTCGTTGAACGCGTAAAAAGCTGCTGTCTTATTCATTGGAATGGATTTTTCTACCTCTCTTCTCCGTTAAGTCTTCTGCCGTTGGCTTTTATGACACCGGGATTGGTATTTATGGGCAAAAAAAAGAAAATGATTTAATACTATAAATTGTTTGTATGTATGTGTATTGTTTTTTTGTGGCAGGAATTTCGTTCGCTCTTTATTATATTGTGGGCGTTTTTGTGGTATATATTTGAAGCAGCTCCTCTGGTAGCAACAGCCTTGTTGCCCATAGTAACTATACCTGTAATTGGTGTAATGGTAAGTAGCAAGAGATGAAAAGATCTTGAGTTTTCTATAAGAAATCTATAATCAAATATTTTCTAATGCTTTTTTCCAGGACTCTAATGATATTTGCGCTTGCTTTGCTCGAGAGACAAACATGTTGTTTTTATTGTGTAATTTTATTGCAGCCACAATGCAACATTGTAATGTTGTTAAGCGTAAAGCTTATTTCGTCTTAGGCTATATGACTTGTGATCCCCGAATGTTTGTTGAGTTGAAACTATTTTATTATGAATCATAGTGAAGCTATAATTTCTATACTTTCTTAGAATCCTTATTATATTAATGGTTTTTGCCTACATGTTAACATTCATTTTGCCAGCTGCCTTTGTTTGTGCCATCATGATGCCCACAATAAGGGCAATTGTACAGTATTTAGATGAAATCGGTGTTTGCAAGGAAATCAATGAAAACATAAAGTTGAAAGATGATGAGACGCCTTATCCTTCGAAAGTAACGATTGCATTTTATATAGGAGTTGCTTATGCCATTAATATTGGCAGCATTGCTACAACCTTATCGTCAGAGAGTGGTTTGGCTTTTAGGCAGCTGCAAGCTACGTGAGTATTAAGTGGAATTAAAATTTATTTATTTTAATATTTTTTTTTTTAATTTATTAATAGTGAAACCTTACTTCCTACCTTGGATGTTAATTCTCATTTGAAATTAATATTGCTTTCACTGCCTGTTTCATTATTGCTTTTAATATTCACCATTTTGTATTTGGAAATTATTTTCTTGGGTTTTAAGCGTCCCAAAAGCCCAGCAGCTCAGCAAATAACTTTTGATAAGGAAACTTCAAAAACGGCTTTAGCTGTTGTTGCTGATAAATTGCCTACTTTTAATGTGCACATGATTTTGGTATCGATGATATTTTTTTGTTCCCTTATCGGTGTAGTGACAGTCTCTGCTTTAACGCCAAAAGTAGAAGATAAGTAAGTAATATTTTGAAATTACATACATATATTTATATATTGATGCATTTTTGAAAGTGGCTGTACACTTTCGAAGTTGTAATATACCGATTCAAAGTGATTTTAGTGTAGGAGAGTTGTATAATTTTTTTCCTTAACATTTGCTTAGCTGCTTTTGATTTTAAAAAGTATGAAATAGAAATTTTAGATTTTACAATTTTACAATTGCATTAAAATGGAAAAAAAAAGAAAATGTTGCATACTTTTTGGAGTTGTATATAAAAATTGTTCTTGTTAAGAAAAAAAAAAATAAAAATTTAGCGTTAAATTGTGTAATTCGTTGTCGATCGAAATTTTCATGTCAACTGTTTTAAAATTTCGATTGAGTTCGAGTCCCGTAATATAGCGCTTTTAAGCTTTGTTTACAATGAAAAATTTTAATTGGCTTTCCTCCTTAAGGTATGCAAAATCTATGGCTGTAAATTATTGATGCAACATAATTAATTAAGACGTTAAAACAATTTCGTTAAAACTACCTTCGTAGTTCTTTTCTACAGGCTTCAGATATCGTTGTTGTTTTGCATTTTGATTGTCTTTCGACAAGACTTTTCTACCACAAGTTTTTTTTTTATAGAAAAACTGGTTGTAAACTATTATATTATAATTTTTTTTAGCACCATGAACATGAGCCCAATAACGTTTTGCGTTTCATTTCTTTTTTTCATTCCGTTCATTGTAGAGAGGTTAAGTACTCCGCTATTGCCATGATGATTTGCTTTTTGTTTTTCGTGTTACCCAACAATTTCGATTTCTGTAACTATTTCCGCTGTTCAGGTAAATGAGTGTCAACTGTTTTAATGTATGGCCCAAATTTGCATCTCTTTTCTATAAAAAGCTCCCAAAGAATTTAAAACTGTTCCGAGTATTTTACCCTGGGCACCGGCTAGCAAATTAACACCGTGGAAGACATTCTTTGTACATGGCAGTGGTTTGGCTTTTGGTATGGTCATGAAAACTGTTAATTTACATCTTTTTGTGGGAGACGGTCTGTTGCATGTTACAAATAAATTGGTGCAACAAGTGGGCTTTATTGGACTGACCATTGTTTTGACAATAATGTCTTCTAATAATTTTGTAGCTGATATGATGTTAAGTATGGGCGTTAGAGCTGCTGGCAACAATAACCCGGATTTCTTGTTATTTCCCATAAAATGGGCCTGCTGTTTGACATTTCTATTGCCAGTTAGCAGTACAGCGAATTGTTTTGCTTTAGGTTGGGGCAATGTGAGAGCAAAGGATATGGTAAGTTGAGATTTTTTTTTTATAAATATTTTTAATAAATAAAGATATGTTTCCTTTTTAAAGATATTGGCTGCTATTGGTCCCACACTATTTGGATTTTTATTGGCTTTTCTAATGGCTTTAGCCGTGTGATTATTTTTTTCATTAACATTTGTTTTTTAAATTGCAGTCTCCTCTTTGTAGTGTAATAAATATGTAGCATTTTTAATATATTTTCTTAAAAAAAAAACAATTTCATATTGTCTGTCACTCATTTTAAACAATATTTAAATGTCTTTGCCATAAGTTAAATTCCTAAATAAATGTTGACTGCAGTTGTTTGAAAAAGAGAGAAACCATTAATTTTCCATTAAACTTGACACTGCAGTTTTCTCATTTTTTTCCTTTGACATTTTCGCTATTTTGCAAAGAATGTTGCACTTGCTTCAATGTCAAACATTTGGTATGTATTTAAATTTGACTAACTGTGCATGTGTAAGATTATTTATTTCATTGTTTTTTTTTATTTTACCAAGGTTACAAGTCTAGACTTGAAGTAGTAAAATATATTATATATATGATAAATATGTAGTAGGTATGTATGTGGTAAATGGTATTGCTGAATTTCATAAAAAATTTTTATTGTTTTATTTTCCTTATACAGGTACATGAATTCAAAGGATTTTAATTAAAAACAAAAAGTCAACTCCACTTATTCTTCGTAAGTTCATCTCATGATGTGAGAAATCTATTCGATTTGAAATAAAATCGAAGACTTAAATCGAATCAAATACTTCTTGGTGTGATGGAAATCGAATCGATTTCATTATTAACTTTCAATACCGCACATGTCTCTAAGAAAAACTTACTTTTTTCTGAATTGTTAAAATTGTTAATTTTTTTTTTTGCTAAATTATTAATTTTCAGCATTTTTAAAATTTAGTAACGAATCGACTCATCAATATTATTGGGCAGCTAGAAAGCTGTAATTTGTTACACAGGTAGGTCTTGATGAGAAATTAACGAAAATGATGCCTAGAAATGAGATGGAATTGTACCATCAAGAACGTGGTCCTTATTTTTATCTCAGTACTTTTTACGGCCGAAATATTTTGGATAGGAACTTAGCCTTATTTTCACATTTGTGTTTTTTTTTTGCGGATCGCAAATACAAGGAATAAAACAGGGCAAAAATAATCACCTGAACTGTAGAGACTTCCTTGGTAGGCAACATGATTTGTATCAAGGTGAATTCAGTTTTGATTTGTAATGAATTTTTGAATAAAAATGCTATAAAAAATTAGGTTTTTGTTATATAAAATTTGAATAAGGGAAATCAATTTTTAAACAAAATTTTTGTTAAGCAACATAATTAAGATTTTAATAATGATCATGATTCACGGTAAAATTACAAAATTTATTTATGAGCACTGCAGTGGATTAGTTTTGGTATTTACTTCGAGAATTCGGTTACTCATTGAGAAGCAGTGCTATTGAGGTCAGCATTCATTTTTTGTTCTTTAAAGACTTCATTGTATCATATTGATTTTCGCCGTTGCGTACTCTTCCCCTAAATGTGGTAAATGTGTGGTCATAGCTTCAGTTTGTTTAATTTTTGGTATATATCCTTGCATATATTTAAGTAACGCCTAACAATATACTACATATATAAAATTATGCAAAAGCTAGGCTGCAAGATGATCGGCAAAAGATTGCCACGGAAAGTTATCGTAAAGAATTTGTAAAAAATTCTATAGTAAGATTTAAAAATTTTAACTTTTTAAGAATTTAAGCCGATTATTGTCTCTTTAATTTTAAACAGGAAAGAACTCACAAAAATTTCATTTGAAGAAAAAATTGATGTAGAAGTATAAAGCACACATACACACATTCATACATATTTAAATGCCCTAAACGCAACCTTTAATAAGTAAGTTGTGAAAATGTTAATATAGAAATTATAATACACACTCCGATTTGCATATAAATATTTTAAGTTCATGATTTTCAGCTCAATGCTGGCACAATTCGACTGCGTTGAAAATTGTTAAAAGCCAAAGGGATTTTAAAGCAGTTAGAGGCCAAAATGGCAGGAGAAAAATAATAAAAATATAAAAATCAAATCGGAAGAGGAATGCGCTGGCACGTTTATTGCTAATAGAGCAACCTAAGTAAGTGTACATTCGTGCAACAACGTTAGAAAAGGTAAACTGGATTTGGCATGAATATGGGAGAACACACAAATTGGGTGCATGTATTCTTTTTGTTATATTTATTTTTGGTTTAATATATAAAAACATGTGCGCTGTTTTAACTTCACCCAAAATGTTTGAAAAAAAATAAAAATATGATAAAATAAAAATAAACTGCCATGAATTTTTAATACAATTTTGCGGTACAACTTGTTTCTAAAATTTTTATTTTTTACTCTTCAAACTCCTACATTAAGGTCGAACCCACCTTTTTTGTTCATTTTATAATTCACTCCTTTATAACGTGAGCACAGTTTTTTTCCTTTTGCCCGTATTTTCCACATTATCCCTTGCCGCTACATTTTATTATAAACTGATGATGGGTTTATTAAAATTCACAACATATGCTGGCAGATAATGTTAGCTTTTGATGAGAAAACCACATCGCACTTTATAAAAAAGGAAAAAAAAAACGTGGATATGAAAACATAAATTGTTTGGTACATTTGCTGCTGCTTAGAACTGCAAGAAAATAAAAAAATCCGAAAATAAAATCAAAGAAATCCTTTTTTAAGTGAAGACGGTTATAACGAAACGTAATCGTTAGTAATGCACGATTGGGTTTTTGTTTAGAGAAATCAATGTTCCAGGAAGCTAAAAAGTTAAAATTGGATAATTCTTCTTTTTATGTAGTTATGTGTGTTTGTATGTGTACACTCGTAAAATGGAAAATCTTTTATGATTTGAAAATTTAAATTGATTTTGATAATCTTTGCTTTTAGTCGAGTGCAACAAAATGTGTGATTGTTTTCTTTCTTTAGCAGAAAAGACTTAAGATACGGTGTTAAAGTTCATTTAAGTAGAAGGAAATGTCATCGAACGATTTACGTTGCTGGTGGCGATATGTATTCATGTATAACTTTACATTTATTGAAAAATTTTCTTAATATCTGTACAAAGTTTACCAATTGCAATTTATAAATAAAATTCAGAATAAGTAAAAAAGAATGTGCAAGAAAATTAAAAACAATCTTTCAAATGATGCAGGAGAGGATCAGAGACAAAAAGTGGAAACAAAGAAATTTTGTGGGAAAACAATATTTTTTTTTCTTGAGGATTAACGGTAACAATGATGCACACTTTGACTTTACTAGAGAAAATTAAAGGACCCAAAAAAATTTAAAGTGGGTAAAGGAAAATCGAAAATTTTTCAAATGTTGGAATTTTAAAAATATGTTCTTTGTCATGGACAAGAGCATTTTTAATTCAGCGAAGTTCTACATACAATTTCACTAAACAATTTAAGCGAATTAGAAAAAAGATCAAAATTTGCAACGCAAAAAATTAAAAATATTTTCGGAATTTCCGAAAATACTCATCATCGATTCTTCAATCAACTCCATAATAATATCTTTTAAATTTTTGCAAAATTTATTTTTACGCCAAAAGCAAAAGCAATCAAAGCAAGTTTTCTGAAAGTCAACTCTTCCATAGTGTGACTCAAGCATCTTCTGTTTGGGATTTCTATGATCAGCCATGTGTCACAGAACTGCTCGAAAGTAATTTTAATTTCAAAATTTGAGTATTTTTAGCGAACGAGTACCATTTTTAATATTTAAAACGAAATTGACAATGAATTTTCTCCTAACTTCATTTGAAATAAAAAGTAAATAAATTGCATACTATTTAATATTATTAATAGCTTATCCCGGTGTGCTTCGCTTCCCCCCTCGTTATAAAATAAAATTTAAAGTATTTATATATCCTATTGTGAAAATTTAATGACGATCGGTCCAGTAGTTAAGACTAGTTAAGGGGCGTGGTTCCACTCACTTTTCTCCTGGTACGTATTCCAAATTATGCCAATACCATATGTACCAAATATCATCGACGTAGGTCAAAAATGGCCCAAAATATGGTGATTTAAATTTTTAGGTTATATGGGCGGTGCCACGCCTCTTTGTCCAATCAAAACTTCATATAGCCTATTATTCCTTCCAGAGTCACAGTAACATGTAAAAATTTCAGGAAGATCGGTCCAAGGGTTTGGTTTTCCTAAAAAGGGGCATGGTTCCACTCACTTTTCTCCTGGTACGTATTCCAAATTATGCCAATACCATATGTACCAAATATCATCGACGTAGGTCAAAAAATGCCCAAAATATGGCGATTTAAATTTTTGGGTTATATAGGCGGTGCCACACCCCTTTGTCCAATCAAAACTTCATATCGCCTGTAATTCATCCGAGAGTTCCAGTTAAATACTGTGAAAATTTCAGGAAGATCGGTGCAAGGGCTTGGCCTCCTATAAGGAACAAACAAACAAACAAAAAAACAAACAAATAAACAAACAAACATTCGGTTTTATACATATAGATGTAAGTCCGATTTCTCAATTGTATTTGAGAATTTTTCTATAAAATTTGTTTGTCACTCATTTAGACCAATGGGAAATTAAAGCCAAGAATCAATACTTAGAGACTGCGTAAGTCCGATTTCTCAAATGTATATGAGAATTTTTCTATAAAATTTTAAATATTAAAATTGTGTAAATTTTGTTCACCTCTACGGGAATTTGGCTATTTGTTGGCACATTTATTTTTGTCACTCATTTGGACCAATGGGAAATTAACGCGAAGGATCCATACTTATAGACTATGTAAGTCCGATTTCTCAATTGTATTTGAGAATTTTTCTATAACATTTGTTTGTCACTCATTTGGACCAATGGGAAATAAAAGCCAAGAATCAATACTTAGAGACTGTGTAAGTCCGATTTCTCAATTGTATTTGAGAATTTTTCTATAAAATTTTAAAGATTAAAATTGTGTAAATTTTGTTCACCTCTACGGGAATTTGGCTATTTGTTGGCACATTTATTTTTGTCACTCATTTGGACCAATGGGAAATTAACGCGAAGGATCCATACTTATAGACTATGTAAGTCCGATTTCTCAAATGTATATAGGAATTTTTCTATAAAATTTTAAATATTAAAATTGTGTAAATTTTGTTCAGCTCTACGGGAATTTGGCTATTTGTTGGCACATTTATTTTTGTCACTCATTTGGACCACTGGGAAATTAAAGCCAAGAATCAATACTTAGAGACTGTGTAAGTCCGATTTCTCAAATATATATGAGAATTTTTCTATAAAATTTTAAAGATTAAAATTGTGTAAATTTTGTTGAGCTCTACGGGAATTTGGCTATTTGTTCGCACATTTATTTTTGTCACTCATATGGACCACTGGGAAATTAAAGCCAAGGATCCATACTTATAGACTATGTAAGTCTGATTTCTCAATTGTATTTGAGAATTTTTCTAGAAAATTTGTTTGTCACTCATTTGGACCAATGGGAAATTAAAGCCAAGAATCAATACTTAGAGACTGTGTAAGTCCGATTTCTCAAATGTATATGAGAATTTTTCTATAAAATTTTAAATATTAAAATTGTGTAAATTTTTTTCAGCTCTACGGGAATTTTGCTATTTGTTCGCACATTTATTTTTGTCACTCATTTGGACCAATGGGAAATTAACGCGAAGGATCCATACTTATAGACTATGTAAGTCTGATATCTCAATTGTATTTGAGAATTTTTCTAGAAAATTTGTTTGTCACTCATTTGGACCAATGGGAAATTAAAGCCAAGAATCAATACTTAGAGACTGTGTAAGTCCGATTTCTCAAATGTATATGAGAATTTTTCTATAAAATTTTAAATATTAAAATTGTGTAAATTTTGTTCAGCTCTACGGGAATTTGGCTATTTGTTGGCACATTTATTTTTGTCACTCATTTGGACCACTGGGAAATTAAAGCCAAGGATCCATACTTATAGACTATGTAAGTCCGATTTCTCAATTGTATTTGAGAATTTTTCTATAAAATTTTAAATATTAAAATTGTGTAAATTTTGTTCAGCTCTACGGGAATTTGGCTATTTGTTGGCACATTTATTTTTGTCACTCATTTGGACCAATGGGAAATTAACGCGAAGGATCCATACTTATAGACTATGTAAGTCCGATTTCTCAAATGTATATAGGAATTTTTCTATAAAATTTTAAATATTAAAATTGTGTAAATTTTGTTCAGCTCTACGGGAATTTGGCTATTTGTTGGCACATTTATTTTTGTCACTCATTTGGACCACTGGGAAATTAAAGCCAAGGATCCATACTTATAGACTATGTAAGTCCGATTTCTCAATTGTATTTGAGAATTTTTCTATAAAATTTTAAATATTAAAATTGTGTAAATTTTGTTCAGCTCTACGGGAATTTGGCTATTTGTTGGCACATTTATTTTTGTCACTCATTTGGACCAATGGGAAATTAACGCGAAGGATCCATACTTATAGACTATGTAAGTCCGATTTCTCAATTGTATTTGAGAATTTTTCCATAAAATTTTAAATATTAAAATTGTGTAAATTTTGTTTACCTCTACGGGAATTTGGCTATTTGTTGGCACATTTATTTTTGTCACTCATTTGGACCAATGGTAAATTAACGCGAAGGATCCATACTTATAGACTATGTAAGTCCGATTTCTCAATTGTATTTGAGAATTTTTCTATAAAATTTTAAATATTAAAATTGTGTAAATTTTTTTCAGCTCTACGGGAATTTGGCTATTTGTTCGCACATTTATTTTTGTCACTCATTTGGACCACTGGGAAATTAAAGCTAAGGATCCATACTTATAGACTATGTAAGTCCGATTTCTCAATTGTATTTGAGAATTTTTCTATAAAATTTGTTTGTCACTCATTTAGACCAATGGGAAATTAAAGCCAAGAATCAATACTTAGAGACTGTGTAAGTCCGATTTCTCAAATGTATATGAGAATTTTTCTATAAAATTTTAAATATTAAAATTGTGTAAATTTTGTTCAGCTCTACGGGAATTTGGCTATTTGTTGGCACATTTATTTTTGTCACTCATTTGAACCAATGGTTAATTAACGCGAAGGATCCATACTTATAGACTATGTAAGTCCGATTTCTCAATTGTATTTGAGAATTTTTCTATAACATTTGTTTGTCACTCATTTGGACCAATGGGAAATAAAAGCCAAGAATCAATACTTAGAGACTGTGTAAGTCCGATTTCTCAATTGTATTTGAGAATTTTTCTATAAAATTTTAAAGATTAAAATTGTGTAAATTTTGTTCAGCTCTACAGGAATTTGGCTATTTGTTGGCACATTTATTTTTGTCACTCATTTGGACCAATGGTAAATTAACGCGAAGGATCCATACTTATAGACTATGTAAGTCCGATTTCTCAATTGTATTTGAGAATTTTTCTATAACATTTGTTTGTCACTCATTTGGACCAATGGGAAATAAAAGCCAAGAATCAATACTTAGAGACTGTGTAAGTCCGATTTCTCAATTGTATTTGAGAATTTTTCTATAAAATTTTAAAGATTAAAATTGTGTAAATTTTGTTCAGCTCTATGGGAATTTGGCTATTTGTTGGCACATTTATTTTTGTCACTCATTTGGACCAATGGTAAATTAACGCGAAGGATCCATACTTATAGACTATGTAAGTCCGATTTCTCAATTGTATTTGAGAATTTTTCTATAAAATTTTAAAGATTAAAATTGTGTAAATTTTGTTCAGCTCTACAGGAATTTGGCTATTTGTTGGCACATTTATTTTTGTCACTCATTTGGACCAATGGTAAATTAACGCGAAGGATCCATACTTATAGACTATGTAAGTCCGATTTCTCAATTGTATTTGAGAATTTTTCTATAACATTTGTTTGTCACTCATTTGGACCAATGGGAAATAAAAGCCAAGAATCAATACTTAGAGACTGTGTAAGTCCGATTTCTCAATTGTATTTGAGAATTTTTCTATAACATTTGTTTGTCACTCATTTGGACCAATGGGAAATAAAAGCCAAGAATCAATACTTAGAGACTGTGTAAGTCCGATTTCTCAATTGTATTTGAGAATTTTTCTATAAAATTTTAAAGATTAAAATTGTGTAAATTTTGTTCAGCTCTATGGGAATTTGGCTATTTGTTGGCACATTTATTTTTGTCAATCATTTGGACCAATGGTAAATTAACGCGAAGGATCCATACTTATAGACTATGTAAGTCCGATTTCTCAATTGTATTTGAGAATTTTTCTATAAAATTTTAAAGATTAAAATTGTGTAAATTTTGTTCAGCTCTACAGGAATTTGGCTATTTGTTGGCACATTTATTTTTGTCACTCATTTGGACCAATGGTAAATTAACGCGAAGGATCCATACTTATAGACTATGTAAGTCCGATTTCTCAATTGTATTTGAGAATTTTTCTATAAAATTTTAAAGATTAAAATTGTGTAAATTTTGTTCAGCTCTATGGGAATTTGGCTATTTGTGGGCAGATTTATGTTTGTCACTCATTTGGACCAATGGGAAATTAAAGCCAAGGATCCATACTTATAGACTATGTAAGTCCGATTTCTCAATTGTATTTGAGAATTTTTCTATAAAATTATAAAGATTAAAATTGTGTAAATTTTGTTCAGCACTACGGGAATTTGGCTATTTGTTGGCACATTTATTTTTGTCACTCATTTGGACCAATGGGAAATTAACGCGAAGGATCCATACTTATAGACTATGTAAGTCCGATTTCTCAAATGTATATGAGAATTTTTCTATAAAATTTTAAATATTAAAATTGTGTAAATTTTGTTCAGCTCTACGGGAATTTGGCTATTTGTTGGCACATTTATTTTTGTCACTCATTTGGACCAATGGGAAATTAACGCGAAGGATCCATACTTATAGACTATGTAAGTCTGATTTCTCAATTGTATTTGAGAATTTTTCTAGAAATTTGTTTGTCACTCGTTTGGACCAATGGGAAATTAAAGCCAAGAATCAATTCTTAGAGACTGTGTAAGTCCGATTTCTCAAATGTATATGAGAATTTTTCTATAAAATTTTAAATATTAAAATTGTGTAAATTTTGTTCAGCTCTACGGGAATTTGGCTATTTGTTGGCACATTTATTTTTGTCACTCATTTGGACCAATGGGAAATTAACGCGAAGGATCCATACTTATAGACTATGTAAGTCCGATTTCTCAAATGTATATGAGAATTTTTCTATAAAATTTTAAATATTAAAATTGTGTAAATTTTGTTCAGCTCTACGGGAATTTGGCTATTTGTTGGCACATTTATTTTTGTCACTCATTTGGACCAATGGGAAATTAACGCGAAGGATCCATACTTATAGACTATGTAAATCTGATTTCTCAATTGTATTTGAGAATTTTTCTAGAAAATTTGTTTGTCACTCATTTGGACCAATTGGAAATTAAAGCCAAGAATCAATACTTAGAGACTGTGTAAGTCCGATTTCTCAAATGTATATGAGAATTTTTCTATAAAATTTTAAAGATTAAAATTGTGTAAATTTTTTTCAGCTCTACGGGAATTTGGCTATTTGTTGGCACATTTATTTTTGTCACTCATTTGGACCAATGGGAAATTAACGCGAAGGATCCATACTTATAGACTATGTAAGTCCGATTTCTCAATTGTATTTGAGAATTTTTCTATAAAATTTTAAATATTAAAATTGTGTAAATTTTGTTCAGCTCTACGGGAATTTGGCTATTTGTGGGCACATTTATGTTTGTCACTCATTTGGACCAATAGGAAATTAACGCGAAGGATCCATACTTATAGACTATGTAAGTCCGATTTCTCAATTGTATATGAGAATTTTTCTATAAAATTTTAAATATTAAAATTGTGTAAATTTTTTTCAGCTCTACGGGAATTTGGCTATTTGTTGGCACATTTATTTTTGTCACTCATTTGGACCAATGGGAAATTAAAGCCAAGAATCAATACTTAGAGACTGTGTTAGTCCGATTTCTCAACTGTATATGAGAATTTTTCTATAAAATTTTAAATATTAAAATTGTGTAAATTTTGTTCAGCTCTACGGGAATTTGGCTATTTATTGGCACATTTATTTTTGTCACTCATTTGAACCAATGGTTAATTAACGCGAAGGATCCATACTTATAGACTATGTAAGTCCGATTTCTCAATTGTATTTGAGAATTTTTCTATAACATTTGTTTGTCACTCATTTGGACCAATGGGAAATAAAAGCCAAGAATCAATACTTAGATACTGTGTAAGTCCGATTTCTCAAATGTATATGAGAATTTTTCTATAAAATTTTAAATATTAAAATTGTGTAAATTTTGTTCAGCTCTACGGGAATTTGGCTATTTATTGGCACATTTATTTTTGTCACTCATTTGGACCACTGGGAAATTAAAGCCAAGGATTCATACTTATAGACTATGTAAGTCTGATTTCTCAATTGTATTTGAGAATTTTTCTAGAAAATTTATTTGTCACTCATTTGGACCAATGGGAAATTAAAGCTAAGAATCAATACTTAGATACTGTGTAAGTCCGATTTCTCAAATGTATATGAGAATTTTTCTATAAAATTTTAAATATTAAAATTGTGTAAATTTTGTTCACCTCTACGGGAATTTGGCTATTTGTTGGCACATTTATTTTTGTCACTCATTTGGACCAATGGGAAATTAACGCGAAGGATCCATACTTATAGACTATGTAAGTCCGATTTCTTAATTGTATTTGAGAATTTTTCTAGAAAATTTGTTTGTCACTCATTTGGACCAATGGGAAATTAAAGCCAAGAATCAATACTTAGAGACTGTGTAAGTCCGATTTCTCAAATGTATATGAGAATTTTTCTATAAAATTTTAAAGATTAAAATTGTGTAAATTTTGTTCAGCTCTACGGGAATTTGGCTATTTGTGGGCACATTTATGTTTGTCACTCATTTGGACCAATGGGAAATTAAAGCCAAGGATCCATACTTATAGACTATGTGAGTCCGATTTCTTAATTGTATTTGAGAATTTTTCTTGAAAATTTGTTTGTCACTCATTTGGACCAATGGGAAATTAACGCGAAGGATCCATACTTATAGACTATGTAAGTCCGATTTCTCAATTGTATTTGAGAATTTTTCTATAAAATTTTAAATATTAAAATTGTGTAAATTTTGTTCAGCTCTACGGGAATTTGGCTATTTGTGGGCACATTTATGTTTGTCACTCATTTCGACCAATGGGAAATTAAAGCCAAGGATCCATACTTCAAGACTATGTGAGTCCGATTTCTTAATTGTATTTGAGAATTTTTCTAGAAAATTTGTTTGTCACTCATTTGGACCAATGGGAAATTAAAGCCAAGAATCAATACTTAGAGACTGTGTAAGTCCGATTTCTCAAATGTATATGAGAATTTTTCTATAAAATTTTAAATATTAAAATTGTGTAAATTTTGTTCAGCTCTACGGGAATTTGGCTATTTGTTGGCACATTTATTTTTGTCACTCATTTGGACCACTGGGAAATTAAAGCCAAGGATCCATACTTATAGACTATGTAAGTCTGATTTCTCAATTGTATTTGAGAATTTTTCTAGAAAATTTGTTTGTCACTCATTTGGACCAATGGGAAATTAAAGCCAAGAATCAATACTTAGAGACTGTGTAAGTCCGATTTCTTAAATGTATATGAGAATTTTTCTATAAAATTTTAAAGATTAAAATTGTGTAAATTTTGTTCAGCTCTACGGGAATTTGGCTATTTGTGGGCACATTTATGTTTGTCACTCATTTGGACCAATGGGAAATTAAAGCCAAGTATCCATACTTATAGACTATGTGAGTCCGATTTCTTAATTGTATTTGAGAATTTTTCTAGAAAATTTGTTTGTCACTCATTTGGACCAATGGGAAATTAAAGCCAAGAATCAATACTTAGAGACTGTGTAAGTCCGATTTCTCAAATGTATATGAGAATTTTTCTATAAAATTTTAAATATTAAAATTGTGTAAATTTTGTTCAGCTCTACGGGAATTTGGCTATTTGTGGGCACATTTATGTTTGTCACTCATTTCGACCAATGGGAAATTAAAGCCAAGGATCCATACTTCAAGACTATGTGAGTCCGATTTCTTAATTGTATTTGAGAATTTTTCTAGAAAATTTGTTTGTCACTCATTTGGACCAATGGGAAATTAAAGCCAAGAATCAATACTTAGAGACTGTGTAAGTCCGATTTCTCAAATGTATATGAGAATTTTTCTATAAAATTTTAAATATTAAAATTGTGTAAATTTTGTTCAGCTCTACGGGAATTTGGCTATTTGTTGGCACATTTATTTTTGTCACTCATTTGGACCACTGGGAAATTAAAGCCAAGGATCCATACTTATAGACTATGTAAGTCTGATTTCTCAATTGTATTTGAGAATTTTTCTAGAAAATTTGTTTGTCACTCATTTGGACCAATGGGCAATTAAAGCCAAGAATCAATACTTAGAGACTGTGTAAGTCCGATTTCTCAAATGTATATGAGAATTTTTCTATAAAATTTTAAATATTAAAATTGTGTAAATTTTGTTCAGCTCTACGGGAATTTGGCTATTTGTTGGCACATTTATTTTTGTCACTCATTTGGACCACTGGGAAATTAAAGCCAAGGATCCATACTTATAGACTATGTAAGTCTGATTTCTCAATTGTATTTGAGAATTTTTCTAGAAAATTTGTTTGTCACTCATTTGGACCAATGGGAAATTAAAGCCAAGAATCAATACTTAGAGACTGTGTAAGTCCAATTTCTCAAATGTATATGAGAATTTTTCTATAAAATTTTAAATATTAAAATTGTGTAAATTTTGTTCAGCTCTACGGGAATTTGGCTATTTGTTGGCACATTTATTTTTGTCACTCATTTGGACCAATGGGAAATTAACGCGAAGGATCCATACTTATAGACTATGTAAGTCCGATTTCTCAATTGTATTTGAGAATTTTTCCATAAAATTTTAAATATTAAAATTGTGTAAATTTTGTTTACCTCTACGGGAATTTGGCTATTTGTTGGCACATTTATTTTTGTCACTCATTTGGACCAATGGTAAATTAACGCGAAGGATCCATACTTATAGACTATGTAAGTCCGATTTCTCAATTGTATTTGAGAATTTTTCTATAAAATTTTAAATATTAAAATTGTGTAAATTTTGTTCAGCTCTACGGGAATTTGGCTATTTGTTGGCACATTTATTTTTGTCACTCATTTGGACCAATGGGAAATTAACGCGAAGGATCCATACTTATAGACTATGTAAGTCTGATTTCTTAATTGTATTTGAGAATTTTTCTAGAAAATTTGTTTGTCACTCATTTGGACCAATGGGAAATTAAAGCCAAGAATCAATACTTAGAGACTGTGTAAGTCCGATTTCTCAAATGTATATGAGAATTTTTCTATAAAATTTTAAATATTAAAATTGTGTAAATTTTTTTCAGCTCTACGGGAATTTTGCTATTTGTTCGCACATTTATTTTTGTCACTCATTTGGACCAATGGGAAATTAACGCGAAGGATCCATACTTATAGACTATGTAAGTCTGATTTCTCAATTGTATTTAAGAATTTTTCTAGAAAATTTGTTTGTCACTCATTTGGACCAATGGGAAATTAAAGCCAAGAATCAATACTTAGAGACTGTGTAAGTCCGATTTCTCAAATGTATATGAGAATTTTTCTATAAAATTTTAAATATTAAAATTGTGTAAATTTTGTTCAGCTCTACGGGAATTTGGCTATTTGTTCGCACATTTATTTTTGTCACTCATATGGACCACTGGGAAATTAAAGCCAAGGATCCATACTTATAGACTATGTAAGTCTGATTTCTCAATTGTATTTGAGAATTTTTCTAGAAAATTTGTTTGTCACTCATTTGGACCAATGGGAAATTAAAGCCAAGAATCAATACTTAGAGACTGTGTAAGTCCGATTTCTCAAATGTATATGAGAATTTTTCTATAAAATTTTAAATATTAAAATTGTGTAAATTTTTTTCAGCTCTACGGGAATTTTGCTATTTGTTCGCACATTTATTTTTGTCACTCATTTGGACCAATGGGAAATTAACGCGAAGGATCCATACTTATAGACTATGTAAGTCTGATTTCTCAATTGTATTTAAGAATTTTTCTAGAAAATTTGTTTGTCACTCATTTGGACCAATGGGAAATTAAAGCCAAGAATCAATACTTAGAGACTGTGTAAGTCCGATTTCTCAAATGTATATGAGAATTTTTCTATAAAATTTTAAATATTAAAATTGTGTAAATTTTGTTCAGCTCTACGGGAATTTGGCTATTTGTTGGCACATTTATTTTTGTCACTCATTTGGACCACTGGGAAATTAAAGCTAAGGATCCATACTTATAGACTATGTAAGTCTGATTTCTCAATTGTATTTGAGAATTTTTCTAGAAAATTTGTTTGTCACTCATTTGGACCAATGGGAAATTAAAGCCAAGAATCAATACTTAGAGACTGTGTAAGTCCGATTTCTCAAATGTATATGAGAATTTTTCTATAAAATTTTAAATATTAAAATTGTGTAAATTTTGTTCAGCTCTACGGGAATTTGGCTATTTGTTGGCACATTTATTTTTGTCACTCATTTGGACCACTGGGAAATTAAAGCCAAGGATCCATACTTATAGACTATGTAAGCCCGATTTCTCAATTGTATTTGAGAATTTTTCTATAAAATTTTAAATATTAAAATTGTGTAAATTTTGTTCAGCTCTACGGGAATTTGGCTATTTGTTGGCACATTTATTTTTGTCACTCATTTGGACCACTGGGAAATTAAAGCCAAGGATCCATACTTATAGACTATGTAAGTCCGATTTCTCAATTGTATTTGAGAATTTTTCTATAAAATTTTAAATATTAAAATTGTGTAAATTTTGTTCAGCTCTACGGGAATTTGGCTATTTGTTGGCACATTTATTTTTGTCACTCATTTGGACCAATGGGAAATTAACGCGAAGGATCCATACTTATAGACTGTGTAAGTCCGATTTTTCTAGAAAATTTGTTTGTCCCTCATTTGGACCAATGGGAAATTAAAGCCAAGAATCAATACTTAGAGACTGTGTAAGTCCGATTTCCCAATTGTATATGAGAATTTTTCTATAAAATTTTAAATATTAAAATTGTGTAAATTTTGTTCAGCTCTACGGGAATTTGGCTATTTGTTGGCACATTTATTTTTGTCACTCATTTGGACCAATGGGAAATTAAAACCAAGGATCCATACTTATAGACTATGTAAGTCCGATTTCTCAATTGTATTTGAGAATTTTTCTATAAAATTTGTTTGTCACTCATTTGAACCAATAGGAAATAGAAGCCAAGAAACAATACTTATAGACTATGTAAGTCCGATTTCTCAATTGTATTTGAGAATTTTGCTATAAAATTTGTTTGTCACTCATTTGGACCAATGGAAAATTAAACCCAAGGATCCATACAAATAGACTGTGTAAGTCTGATTTCTCAATTGTATTTGAGAATTTTTCTATAAAATTTGTTTGTCACTCATTTGAACCAATGGGAAATAAAAGCCAAGAATCAATACTTAGAGACTGTGTAAGTCCGATTTCCCAATTGTATATGAGAATTTTTCTATAAAATTTTAAAGATTAAAATTGTGTAAATTTTGTTCAGCTCTACGTGAATTTGGCTATTTGTGGGCACATTTATGTTTGTCACTCATTTGGACCAATGCGAAATTAAAACCAAGGATCCATACTTATAGACTATGTAAGTCCGATTTCTCAATTGTATTTGAGAATTTTTCTATAAAATTTGTTTGTCACTCATTTGAACCAATAGGAAATAGAAGCCAAGAAACAATACTTATAGACTATGTAAGTCCGATTTCTCAATTGTATTTGAGAATTTTGCTATAAAATTTGTTTGTCACTCATTTGGACCAATGGGAAATTAAACCCAAGGATCCATACAAATAGACTATGTAAGTCTGATTTCTCAATTGTATTTAAGAATTTTTCTAGAAAATTTGTTTGTCACTCATTTGGACCAATGGGAAATTAAAGCCAAGAATCAATACTTAGAGACTGTGTAAGTCCGATTTCCCAATTGTATATGAGAATTTTTCTATAAAATTTTAAAGATTAAAATTGTGTAAATTTTGTTCAGCTCTACGTGAATTTGGCTATTTGTGGGCACATTTATGTTTGTCACTCATTTGGACCAATGCGAAATTAAAACCAAGGATCCATACTTATAGACTATGTAAGTCCGATTTCTCAATTGTATTTGAGAATTTTTCTATAAAATTTGTTTGTCACTCATTTGAACCAATAGGAAATAGAAGCCAAGAAACAATACTTATAGACTATGTAAGTCCGATTTCTCAATTGTATTTGAGAATTTTGCTATAAAATTTGTTTGTCACTCATTTGGACCAATGGGAAATTAAACCCAAGGATCCATACAAATAGACTGTGTAAGTCTGATTTCTCAATTGTATTTGAGAATTTTTCTATAATATTTGTTTGTCACTCATTTGAACCAATGGGAAATAAAAGCCAAGAATCAAGACTGTGTAAGTCCGATTTCTCAATTGTATTTGAGAATGTTTCTATAAAATTTGTTTGTCACTCATTTGGACCAATGGGAAATTAAAGCCAAGAATCAATATTAGAGACTGTGTAAGTCCGATTTCTCAATTGTATTTGAGAATTTTTCTATATATTTGGACCATTTGGACCAATGGGAAATTAAAGCCAAGGATCAATACTTATAGACTGTGTAATTCCGATTTCTCAAATGTATATGAGAATTTTTCTATAAAATTTTAAATATTAAAATTGTGTAAATTTTGTTCAGCTCTACGGGAATTTGGCTATTTGTTGGCACATTTATTTTTGTCACTCATTTAGACCACTGGGAAATTAAAGCCAAGGATCAATACTTATAGACTGTGTAAGTCCGATTTCTCAATTGTATTTGAGAATTTTTCTATAAAATTTGCTTTTCACTCTTTTGGACCAATGGGAAATTAAAGCCAATGATCCATACAAATAGACTATGTAAGTCTGATTTCTCAATTGTATTTGAGAATTTTTCTATAAAATTTGTTTGTCACTCATTTGAACCAATGGGAAATTAAAGCCAAGGATCCATACAAATAGACTATGTAAGTCTGATTTCTCAATTGTATTTGAGAATTTTTCTATAAAATTTGTTTGTCACTCATTTGGACCAATGGGAAATTAAAGCCAAGGATCCATACTTATAGACTGTGTAAGTCCGATTTCTCAAATGTATATGAGAATTTTTCTATAAAATTTGTTTGTCACTCATTTGGACCAATGGGAAATTAAAGCCAAGAATCAATATTAGAGACTGTGTAAGTCCGATTTCTCAATTGTATTTGAGAATTTTTCTATATAATTTGTTTGTCACTCATTTGGACCAATGGGAAATTAAAGCCAAGGATCAATACTTATAGACTGTGTAAGTCCGATTTCTCAATTGTATTTGAGAATTTTTCTATAAAATTTGCTTTTCACTCATTTGGACCAATGGGAAATTAAAGCCAAGGATCCATACTTATAGACTGTGTAAGTCCGATTTCTCAAATGTATATGAGAATTTTTCTATAAAATTTTAAATATTAAAATTGTGTAAATTTTGTTCAGCTCTACGGGAATTTGGCTATTTGTTGGCACATTTATTTTTGTCACTCATTTGGACCACTGGGAAATTAAAGCCAAGGATCCATACTTATAGACTATGTAAGTCTGATTTCTCAATTGTATTTGAGAATTTTTCTAGAAAATTTGTTTGTCACTCATTTGGACCAATTGGAAATTAAAGCCAAGAATCAATAATTAGAGACTGTGTAAGTCCGATTTCTCAAATGTATATGAGAATTTTTCTATAAAATTTTAAATATTAAAATTGTGTAAATTTTGTTCAGCTCTACGGGAATTTGGCTATTTGTTGGCACATTTATTTTTGTCACTCATTTGGACCACTGGGAAATTAAAGCCAAGGATCAATACTTATAGACTGTGTAAGTCCGATTTCTCAATTGTATTTGAGAATTTTTCTATAAAATTTGCTTTTCACTCTTTTGGACCACTGGGAAATTAAAGCCAAGGATCAATACTTATAGACTGTGTAAGTCCGATTTCTCAATTGTATTTGAGAATTTTTCTATAAAATTTGTTTGACACTCATTTGGACCAATGGGAAATTAAAGCCAAGAATCAATATTAGAGACTGTGTAAGTCCGATTTCTCAATTGTATTTGAGAATTTTTCTATATAATTTGTTTGTCACTCATTTGGACCAATGGGAAATAAAAGCCAAGAAACAATACTTATAGACTATGTAAGTCCGATTTCTCAATTGTATTTGAGAATTTTTCTATAAAATTTGCTTTTCACTCTTTTGGACCAATGGGAAATTAAAGCCAAGAATCAATATTAGAGACTGTGTAAGTCCGATTTCCCAATTGTATTTGAGAATTTTTCTATATAATTTGTTTGTCACTCATTTGGACCAATGGGAAATTAAAGCCAAGGATCCATACAAATAGACTATGTAAGTCTGATTTCTCAATTGTATTTGAGAATGTTTCTATAAAATTTGTTTGTCACTCATTTGGACCAATGGGAAATTAAAGCCAAGAATCAATATTAGAGACTGTGTAAGTCCGATTTCTCAATTGTATTTGAGAATTTTTCTATATAATTTGTTTGTCACTCATTTGGACCAATGGGAAATTAAACCCAAGGATCAATACTTATAGACTATGTAAGTGCGATTTCTCAATTGTATTTGAGAATTTTTCTATAAAATTTTAAAGATTAAAATTGTGTAAATTTTGTTCAGCTCTACGGGAAATTGGCTATTTGTGGGCACATTTATGTTTGTCACTCATTTGAACCAATGGGAAATTAAAGCCAAGGATCCATACGTATATACTACTAGCTTATCCCGGTGTGAGTCGCTACCCCCTCGTTATAAAATAAAATTAAAAGTATTGTGAAAATTTAATGACGATCAGTCCAGTAGTTAAGACCATATTAAGATTTTTAATTTTCTTAAAAAGGTGCGTGGTCCCACCCACTCCTGGTACGTATTCCAAATTATGACAATACCATATGTACCAAATATCATCGACGTAATTAAAAAAATGTCCAAAATATAGCGATTTAAATTTTTGGGTTATATGGGCGGTGCCACGCCCATTTGGTCAATCAAAACTTCATATAGCCTATTATTCCTTCCAGAGTCACAGTAACATGCTGTGAAAATTTTAGGAAGATCGGTCCAAGGGTTTGGTTTTCCTAAAAAAGGGGCGTGGTCCCACCCAATTTTCTCCTGGTACGTATTAAAAATTATGCCAATACCACATGTACCAAATATCATCGACGTTGGTCAAAAAATGCGCAAAATAGGGCGATTTAAATTTTTGGGTTATATGGGCGGTGCCACGCCTCTTTTTCCAATCAAAACTTCATATAGGCTTTAATTCATCCGAGAGTTCCAGTCAAATACTGTGAAAATTTCAGGAAGATCGGTCCACGGGTTTGGCCTCAGTTAAGGAACAAACAAACATACAAACAAACAAACAAACAAATAAACAAACACACATTCGGTTTTATATATATAAAAATATAGATTACGAATAAACTTAATTTTTATTTGAACTGTAATCTTCTATATATATAAATCAGGGGGATTGGGGTCTTTCGCAGATGTGGAAAGCTTTCTGATTGCCATTCACTTGGGAATGGCCAGAAGTGATTCATTTGTTGAAATTCCCAAGCAACTCACACTTCCGGTTTTAAACCAAGTATCCCCTGGAAATGTCGCTACAGACACTCGTCTGTCGATAGCTAACGTGAGAAGGCGACAGTTTGAGTAGCCTGACCGGCATGGTAACACCAATGCATTTCAGGTAATTAGGTGGCAGACAGTATCCCTGCCTAGAGGTTGTTGGCAGCCCCAACGCTAGGATCAGACGCTTTGGCCCAATCAGTCAATCGTCTTAAACAAACCGATTACAGAAACGTCAACAATTGAAAATAATAACTCTCCCTCATCGATGACGACCTACCGCTTTAAACAAAGGGTAATGATTGGAACATGGAATGTTAGAACCCTCTCTTCTCCATCGAGACTTGAGCAAGTGTGTAATGAATTTGTCTCTTATAACCTGGACATCCTCGGTATGAGTGAAATTAAATGGTTGAATAAGCACTCTGAACAGCTTGAATCCGGCCATTTATTTCTTTTTTCTGGCAACGATAGGTACCGTAGGAAAGGTGTTGTCTTGCTTTTGTCACCTATGGCAAAACAGGCACTCATTGAATACGTGCCCATTTCAGACCGCCTAATAAAGACTCGTTTTAATTCCAAATACAGGAAGATATCTGTACTTCAGTGCTATGCTCCCACCGAACCAGATGGTGACAAAACAAAAGAAGAGTTTTACTTGAAGCAGCTATTAACACCATTCCATCGGGTGATATTAAAATAGTTCTGGGCGATTTTAATGCTAAAGTTGGAAGTGATAACTACAACCTTCAAAGGATCATGGGATCTCATGGCTTAGGATCCTCGAGAAATAACAATGGGGAGCTTTTGGTTGATTTTTGTGCGCGACACAGTTTATTTATTGGTGGTACTAAATTCCCTCACAAGGATATCCACAAGTACACGTGGGAATCGCCAAAGGGCAATATCGTAACCAAATAGATCACATACTGATCAATAAATTGTTTTTAGGATGCCTACTGGATGTTAAGACCCGTCGTGGCGCAGATATTTACAGTGATCATCAACTTTTAGTTGGGACCTTTAAACTACGTCCAGCAGCTCAGAAGCGCTTTACAAAGCGCAAAAGGTACAACTTACCTCGTCTCCTAAATCCTCAAACACAGTCGGCATACGAGGATTTACTGAAGAACAAACTGCAACCAAATGTACATCACCCTTGGCAAGAAATTGCACAAATTTGTAAGGATAGCGCAGAATCCGTCCTTGGTATACGTAAACGTGACAACAAACCTTGGCTGAGTGAACAAACATGGCAACAGATCAAAGTCAGAAAACAGCTAAAACACAAAGTTGACCGTGCAAAAGCAACTGAGGTGAAACAAAGATGCAGACAGGACTATGGACAGCCTGCACGTAGTGTAAAATCAAAGGTAAGAGCAGACTGTAAAGCTTTCTATAATAATATTGCTTCAGATATGGAAGAAGCTGCAAATACTGGCAATCTACGGGATGTCTATTCTGGCATAAAACAGCTCAGCGGTAAAAAATTAAACACAACGTCATCAATAAAGGATCAAAACGGTAACGATCTAAGTACCATTGACCAACAGCTCGAAAGATGGCGGGATTATTTCTCAACAGAACCCGCAAATGATGTAGAAACTTCCTCCCCTTTGTCAGAAGTACGCCGCAATCCAAACCGGCAAATATCAACTTCATCACCAACCTTACATGAAGTACAAAAAACCCTGGAGAATCTGAAGAACCAAAAAGCTTCCGGTAGTGACGACATCCCAGGTGAACTCCTAAAATATGGTGCAACAACACTTGCCAAATCCTTAACCCCAATTATAAGCGAAGCATGGGATACAAATTGCATACCTCGTTCTTAGAAGGAAGGTGTAGTAATAACTCTCCCCAAAAAGGGTGACTTAACGTCATGCAAAAACTGGAAAGGTATTACTCTACAGAACGCAATATGTAAAGTAATGTCGCTTTTAATTTTGGGAAGAATAATGCCGGTGGTGGAACCTCTTCTCCGCAAAGAACAAGCTGGATTTAGACCAAACCGTAGCAGCAGAAATTTGCAAACGTAAATGGTCCTGGATAGGCCATATACTGCGGAGACAAAGAGATGATATTGCTAGATCTGCCTTAGACTGGAATCCCTAAGGTCAACGCCGTGTCGGTCGACCTCGTAACACCTGGCAACAAACTACTCAACGTGAATGTGAAATAGTGAACATAACATGGAACCAAGCCAAAGCACTTGCCGAAAATCGCAATAGATGGAAAGAATTCGTTGACGCCCTATGTTCAACAAAATCAACTTTCGTATAATTATTTATCATTACTATTTTTTCTGTTTGTAGTGATTAATATTTATTATGAATAAAGGCTTAAATATAATAATATAATAATATATATAAAACAGGATGTGTGTATGTATGTATGGACTCCAAAAATGCTTCGCCGATTTTGATGAAACTTTTAGGGAATCTTCAGATTATTCTGGCGGGTGACATAGGCTATATGAAGTTTTGATTGGAAAAAAGAGGCGTGGCACCGCCCATATAACCCAAAAATTTAAATCGCCATATTTTGGGCATTTGTTGACCTACGTCTATGGTACATATGGTATTGGCATAATTAGGAATGCGTACAAGGAGAGTGGATGGAACCACGCTCCTTTTTAGGAAAATTAAAAATCGTAATATAATCTTAATTACTGGACCGATCGTCATTAAATTTATACAAGAGGAATTTTATTTTATAACGACGGGGTAGCGAAGCGCACCGGGTGTATCTAGTAATATATAAATGAGAAATTATTATTATTAAGCTTAAGTTCAGTTTTATTGGTATACTGATACGTTCTGCTAATCTGATTGCACATGCTAATGTTTTTCAAAAATAAAAAAACTCATAGTAATTTGAATTTTCATTAATTCAATAAAGCTGAACGTAAGCTTAAGTGCCTGTTCGCCGATAATGAAGAACTTCTTTCTTTCGAATAATTACATTTGAAACAAAAACAAATTCAAAAATTTTGTTTTTGTTTTATATGTAATTGTTCGAAAGAAAGAACTACTTCGACATCGGCGAACAGGCAGTAATAATAATAATTTTTCATTTATATATTGCATGCTTTTAGGAGTGTAAGTAAAATTTTGTTAGCATTGGCTAAATATAAAATTAATAGTTCTAGATTTAAGATTTGAATAACTTATTGATGTTTCAATTTAAAAAAGCTTAATATGAAATTTGCTAGTTGATATAATCGATGGTTAAAAAATACTTTAAATCGAAATACAAAGTGAAGGGAATCTGAGCACTGTAAATCAAAAACGATCGGAGTCGGAATATGTAACTGGCCTGTATATTTTTATTTTTATATTTGTGTACATACATACATACATATACAAATTTTACTTTCAAGTCAGAGGCCAAACTACCAAATATTAATTTGTTTTGCAATATAAAAGCATTCGAATTCTACGAACTAAATAGTGAGTAAGCAGAGTTACTGTTGAGTGGAAGCTAACCCATTTGGACTACTGGCAAATAAAGATTTTGCTTAATTTCCATTCATTATTACAGTCTTCATCAAATCATATTTTTCTGGTACATTGGTCTTGCACATCACTCAAGCGATTGTTGACGCCCCAATAACAATTCTTGCGATCTATGATTTCTATGCCGATTTCTTTATAATTCAGATGATCATCAAGTTTTGTGTTTTTCGATTTGGATTTTAATTCAGTAAACATAAATAGTGGCAGCTCAACTAAAGCGAAATACAATAATTCCATGGCACTGATAAGAGAACAGCCCAAAAATAAACCAGCAATGCCGCCAAAAGCAACTGAAAATATATTTTAAAATTCATATGAAATAAAATCTACTGGCAATAATTAACTTCAATCAAATAATACATAATTATAATTTTTCAATAATTACCCATCAAATCTACCCAATTAAATACCAGACTTGTGCGATACACAATTAACTTTTCGAAACGATAATGTATGTCCAAATCAACGAACGTTTGATTGTCACGTAAATATCCTGGCAAATATGATGGTCTTACATCCGTAATATAATTGAGTGAATAACAACTGCGAAAACATTTACAAACCATACCCGGTACTTTGCTTTTAACATATTTCTCTTCGCCAAATTGATGAGTAAAACGGAAATAATCTAAAACAAAACGTACATACCATACCGTACATGGATGGAATATTATTTGTGATATAAATTACATATTTTTAAATCAATATGAAAACACTGTGCAACACAAAAAAAGGAAAACATAACAAGAATCTAACGAGCGATTCAAGAAAATTCACTTGTTTGCACGTTTTATAGTGTAATTTTGAGCTGCATCTCTTTAAGGCATCTAAACATTCTTCTCTTAAAAGCTTTTGGCTTTTCTTTTTAGCTAATTTGCTATAAAACTACATCCTGAGAGTCGTTGGAAATTTAACTCAGTCAGCCAGTAGAACGTTATTACTTTAAAAAAATTCAATTTTGTTACACAGTATAATTACACCAAAACTTACCATTATATTTGGCTAAACATACTAGTTTTTCAGGTTTGCAGGGAGGATATATATCTTTCAAAGAAAAAAGAAAATTGTATTGAACTTAAAGCGAAACCATTAATTGAGTATATTTTCGAAAATTTACCATAAGGAAATAAAAGGTCCAGAGTGCAGTTACAGTATTCTAGCAAATACTCTTGACGACATTGTGCCTCACAGTTTTCAAACATGTAAATGAAGTCGCCCAAAAATTTGAAATTTTCATTGTTGCGCTCATCCTAGAAGTAAAGAAATGACAAAAAGAGAGTAAGCTTTTAATATTTTTAGACAGAGAGAGAGAGAGAATAAACACATAAAAATCTACTTATAACAGAAAAACTAAGCAAAATTAGGAAATTCTCCGGCTAATATTGTTGTTATACAATTTCTCTATGAGGTGCATTTTTAAAAATCCTTTTATCATTCGTTATATATAATTTTTTTTTTTAACATACACATATTATGACAAACAGCTGGTGCTTTTATAAAAATCCATGCATCCTAATGAGAAACTTCTTTGAATAGCGACGTGATAAGTTTCAGTGACGACATAACAGTTAGTGGTTGGAAACTTCACTCACATATTATAAACTCTACTTGGTAGTTGCAAGCTCTACTTGATGGTTGCAAACTACAATAAGTAGTTGTAGAGTTAGGACCCCCCGGAGATTTCAATTGTGAGTTACTTTGCAAAATGTACCCTCGTATATATTTTTGAATCGATCTTCTGTTTAATTATGCACTGTCATATCTCAGCCCGATATTTTGCACATAAAAATTTTGCATAAAAATTTGTTGCACAAGATTTATAATTTCACAATAATAAAACTTATTTTAAAGTTAAACATATACATACTCACATAAAACAAACACTGTCTGCTTTTCGAAGATACACTTCTCGTGCCATTATCGGAAAAATATATAACGGGCTCGACTTCAACTGCTGTCTCAGTATTCGCGGGTATCCAAAATGGTTCTTTATAATAAACTTCTGGCTCCGCAATACTCACCTAAAGGAATACACAAACATGCACCCACATACAAAAACAATTCATGTTATCTCACTCAGATCAGTTTAAGAATAGCCACACATCCTTACCAATATTCCTTTGTCATTATTCTTGCGATAATGTTTCTCCTTATTAATCATTACGCGTAACGTTAAACCACTTTTAGGTCCAGAGCTTCTTGTTCTCCAGGGATATTTATTATCTTTTACCATTTTCTCTCTACTCTCTTCCGTTGAAAGAGTATTAAAATGCCAACAAAGACCATTTAGACCTTTTGTTTTGGTAAAAATATCGCAACAATTAATTTTGTCATGTTGCCAAACACAATCGGTTAGAAATTCTTCACAACGCCATGTCATAAAATCGAATACTAGACTAAAATTAATATTGTTAACCAAGTGCATTGGTTTTCCTTTAAGAGCATCGAAAACATGAAATTCACCAAATTCCAAATTGTCATGCAGACCGATGACCAATTCAAAAAGACGCAATTTTTCGGTATTATTTTCTCGTGGCATAAAACGTTGTTTAGCCTCTTCTATGCGTTCCCAGTTCAAATGATTCTCATTGCAAATGGTCACTTCGGGAAAGGGTATATGAAATACTGGTTTGTTGGTTGTCTCAACTACAGTTTGCAAACTGCCGGCATTAAAGCGTTGCGATAGAATTAGACAAACATAAATACAGCCCAAGAGTGCCAAAACAAGTGTTAGCAGCCAAAAGGACCTAAGAAATTCGAATATAATTTTTTTTTTATAAAATTTGTATGAAAATTTTTATTTAAAATAACATCACCTCTCATACAAATTAGATTTCTCTTGAAATATGCGATTCATAGCGTGTATAGTAGATTTTCGGCCAAACTCCAAGGCCAATTGTTTAGCAGACTCCTTAAATTTTTTAGATGATTTCACACATATATTTTGCTTAGAAGTTTTGCTCCCCAAACTCCAATTTCTAGAGAGTTGTTGCATGGCTATTGGTTGAAATGGTTTGTATGTAACAAACACCATATTTGTTTAAACTATAGTTCGAAGGCAAGAAAGATATGCTCTTCAATGTTGGGGGTTTATCCAGGACTAAATTTATAAATTAAACTAAATGGTGTTCACAGTATGTGACAGTAATTGTGTTGTTAAGTTTCACTTAATGTTTTGGCAAATATTTGAATAAATTATTGGGCTCTATTAATCCAATAATGTTAATAACTCAACAAATACTAACTACCGCTAAATATATATGAAGTAAGTTTTTTTATAACAGTGACAGTACACAAAAATGAACACAAATATCTCAGAGTTTCATAACTTAGAAACCCAAAAAAGGAATTTTATAAGTTGAAGAAATGTTTTATTTATTTAATCACAGTAAAAAACTCTAGAGAAAATATATTTGTAGTCATAAAGAATACTATTCACTTTAAATTTAGAGTTTTAGTTTTTAACAGTAGTGGCTATAAAGAATTGTTTGCATTTATATTTTTAATAACTTAAAATTAAAAAATTATTTAATTGTAAATTCTTAGAAGTATTACAATTTTTTTAACTAACAAAATGTCAAATTGATTTTAAAATTGCATGTTTTTCTACAATATTTAATATTATTTACAAGAAGTATTCTTTAAAGAAGTTGGATTTTTTCATAACAAATTCTAAATATTTCAAAAGAAAGTAAATTTGTTACAGAAATTTGCTGTAATTCCATTAAATTTTTTTTCAAGCCAATTTTGCACTGTCTTTTATATTTTGTATAAATTTAGTACTTATTTCTTATAAAAATTTACACTTTTCTATAAGAAGTTGAAAGTGTCTATAACAAGTTAAGCTTTTTGTAGGAGGTTATATATTTTTTATAAAGCCTTATATATTTCTATTAAAAAGTTGCAGTGCACTTTTGCATAAAAATTTGCAAAAAGGTATTAATTTCCACGAAAAGGTACACTTTTTAATAAAATTTGCAGTTTAAGTTGCACTTTTGTACACAAAGTTGCACTCTTATACAATAAGTTGCATTTATCAATATAAAAGGTACACTTTTCTATAAAAAGTTACACATAACTATAAAATATATACTTTCTTATAAAATTGATATATTTTTTACAAAAACTTAAAATTTTCTATAAAATGCTAACTTTCGTTTCGTTTCACTTTTTTCTAAGAAGTAGCTCTTTTCTATAAAAAATGTAGAAGTTTCCTTAACAAGTTATTTTTTTATAAGAATATAAACCTTTCTATAAAAAGTAGTAAGTTTTATTTAAAAAATGTTATATATTTGTTATAAAAAGTTGCAGTGCACTTATTAATGAAAGGTGCAGTTATGCATAAGAAGTTGCACTTTTTTCAAATAAATTGCAATTTTCTATATATATTTCGGAGTGTCTGTATAAAAAGTTGTAAATTCCACGAAAAGGTGCACTTTTTACTTAAAGATGCATTTTTGCACTGTTCAATACAAAGTTGCACTTTTCTGTTAAAATTTGCACTTTTCTATTAAAATTTGCTCTGCCCTATATAAAGTTGCACTTTTCTGTTCAAAGTTGCACTTTTCTAATCAAAGTTGCACTTTTCTATTTAAAGATACACTTTTCTATTCAAAGTTGTACTTTTCTATTAAAAGTTAAAATGTTTTACTTTTCTATACAAAATTACAGATATGAATCATATCATTTTTTTATAAGAAGTTGCAGTTTTCTATGAAAAATATGCTGGCCTGCTAGTTCAGAGGTTTGTGGTTCTATTCCCCCCAAAAGGCACTTGGTATATTGTGAAAAGTCAAGAAGAGAAGCAAAACGTCGATAATGTATTATTAGCCGATTGTAGGGTAGAAACAAACCTTTTGTTTGTCAACAACAAACTATCACACTATGAAGTGTTGACAATATATATTTGTTTTTGTGGAAACATGAATAAGACAAATGATTGTTAAATATAGTTTTAATTATGCATCTTTGCAAAACCTGTTGAATGAATGATTTTTTTTATATCTATGCATAGTATTATTTTTTTCCAGAAATTTAATTTATAAAACGAATAAAGTAATTTCTTTTATGCATAGTTAACACTTAGAGATCAATCGAAAAGGTCTTAGCAGTGATTCTTTTTAAACTTTCACGAACATGTATCTGCAAAAAGAATTCAATCATTTAAGATTGCAGGGGAATAGTAAATTGCAATATTTCCCAAGTCAAACTGTTCGGCAGCGAAAGGTGGTTAAAGGTCTTCAAAAATATGAAGAAGGATATTTCCAGTACTTGAAAGCAATATCACATAAATTTATTAGCTCCTTTAGTGTGCACGGAATGGATAGGATATTTAAGAGAAATTTAAATAATGTTAAAAGGTAAAAAATGTATTTATGGGTCTGTAGTTTAAATTATTTAACTAAATTAACAAACTGATTATTTTCAGAATAACCTGGATTGTAGGATTTTTCGTGTGCTTCTGGGTATTTATTTATGTAAGCTTTCAAGTGGCTTATATTTTTCATACGAAGCCATTGGTAACTGTAATTTCTTATATCCGTTTTCCGGTCTTTCGTATACCCTTTCCTGAAGTTACCATTTGCAATATGAATCGCTTCAATTGGCAGCGCTATGATTTGGCTAAGAAAGTATTTTTGAAACCTGAACATCAAATAAATCCTAAATATGAAAACATTTTCATGGAAATTGTGAATACTTTTGATACTCTGTCGTTTGCGGAATTTGATAAATTTGAATATCTGACCAAGATACCATCCGCTGTGTTGCTCGACTTAAGTTATATCAACTTTAAACATGTATCAGAGTTTATGGCCTGGAGATGTAATGAAATTTGCTCTATTTGTAAGTGGCTCGATGAAGATTACGATTGCTGTGAAATATTCTTTCCGCGCAACTCTCCATTGGGTACTTGTTTAGCTTTCAACACAATTGAGTCACAAGAGGGTTTGGAAAAACAAAAACTAGACCCATTTTGGCCTTGGCGCACAAAAGATCGAGGCATTTATAATGGTTTGGCTGTCAGAGTTCATTTAAATGAAAACTACCATTCGCAAAAGCGTAATAATAAAAAGGGGATATTGGTGGGTGGTTCAATATAAAACAGATAAGAAATGACAAATGATTAATGGTCTTTTAATTTTAATATAATTGTAGGTCATGCTTAACGAACCAACTGTGTGGTATACTGATCCCATTAAAATTGAAACACATACACAAACTTCGATTTCTATTAAGGCTTCTTTGCATACCTTCAGTAATTATACGCGTATTATTTCGTCTAAAGTGAGAAAATGTTTATTTGAGGTAAAAATAATAATTATTTATATAAAAAGGACTTATATTTCTCCTTAATATTCTGCTTTGGTTTTTCATTTAGGACGAATTACAAAATGAACATTACAAGTCTCTGCCAAATCGTATTTATATGGTTGAAAATTGCCGATCACAATGCCAGCTGGAATATTTAGTAAGACTTTGCAATTGTTCATTTAGTCTTTTTTATCCAATAGGTCCATACAGGACTTGCAAGGTAATGGATTTTCCCTGTTTATATTATCACAAAGGTTAGTAAATTACAAGAATGCATATTAAAATATTTTACTTTTTCTTATTTGGATTTTCTTTTGGATTTCCAGAGAAGTTTCAATATATTAAGCAGAAAGTTGCCAGTGAAGAAAATTCCAAAAATGTAGACGATATTATGAAATGCACTTGTTTTTACAATTGCAATTCCTTAACTTATGCACCCACGGTGACGAGATCTTATATGAGCAATACGCAAGTGAATTTCAATAATAGTTATATAGACTTGTCTGTATTTTTCCAAAAGGAATTTTTAATGGTGTTTTTAACAACCGTATTTTACACCTTAACGGATTTAATGGGTGGGTAAATTAAAGGCAAACGAAAACAAATTCTGATTTATATATATTTAATTTTCATTTTCTTCTTAGCAAGTTTCGGTGGATTGGCTGGTTTGTGTATTGGCTGTTCTCTCTTAAGTTTAGTGGAAATTGCTTATTTTTTCACAATCGATGTTTTGTGGAAAGCGTGGTTATACTACAAGATGCAGAAACGTCGTAGTCTTCATGGAAAAAGTCGTAAAAATAAAGTGGATATAATGGAAAATGTTTTGAGAAATTAAAAATATGTACAAACGCAAAAAAATTTTCAATTCTATTAATATAATTGTCTTAGAATACCTTGTATGAATTTGATTTGCAAGAGTCCATGTATGTATGAAACCGTACTAAATTCGAATATTGATTATTTTACATGAATATTTTAAAAAGTCATAATTATTTTGGTTATATTTTTTAAGGACTTTTCTTTGTAGTATACTAGTTTATATTCTTGAATTCGTTCACATTAAATGTAAATAAAGGCATAAACTGTCTGTATACCAAATTTATCGAAGAAACAAAGTGGTACCAAAAACACCAACTTTAGCATGTTTTATCTTCCTGAAAGAGGAGGACTACTGTATGTTAAAGTAAAATATAAATTGAAAAAAAATGAAAAAAGTACCAAAAGAACCAAAAGTACCCCCCGGAAAGTACACTGGTAAAAGTACCAAAAGTTCTAATTTCTGCCGTTTTTAGCTTTTAAAAAGAAACCTTTATTTTATTTCTTTGTCACTTGCTATCCGTTTGAAAAAGCATCAAATAAAAAAGAGTACCAATAGTACCAATTTTAGCCACCAAAAAGTATGTTAATTTATAAAATATCAAAAATAAAAAGCGCCAACACTACCAATCTGTCCCTTTTTTGCCCCTTTTGAGGGTGGTGTATGCTGAAGTGGTTATCGCGTTGACTAGTAAGCAAACAATGACTTGGGGCCTGGGTTGAAACCCTGGTGAGAGCAAGTCAACCAACATCATTGATTTCTCTAATGTACGTTAGTGTGGCATTGGATGAATTGTTTTCGGACTATTTACTTGATGAAGGCATAGCACTGGCCACTAAAAACCTGTTCCGACAGCGATTGATGCTGTTCCAAGCTTAATGTAGCTTCGTCGATTAGCAGAAACATAGGCGAAGTAAAACAATTAATAAAATGCCTGCTAATACAGCTTAACAAAGTTAATACCTCTATTTAACATCGGAGGTGCCACAAAAATGCATTAAAAATTAACATAACGCGCAAAGCAGAGTTGTAAAAGAGTTAAACCTTTTACATTTTCAAAATCTATATTCTCTATTTTCTCATGTCAGCCCCCAGAAATATGGAAATGTTAAAAAAACATATAAAATAAAACCTTGTCGTATTTATGGCAGGTATATTTTTTGTCGTGAACAAATCCTTCTTTCAAAATAATCTAAATTGACGTCTGAAGGAGATTCAAATTAGCAGCGTTTGTCTGATGTGACTTCGCTCTTAAATTAAAGTGGCCTGCAGTTAGGACCAGATCTGCTTACCTACAGCTATTGTGCGAAGAGTCGCTAATAATTTTCTCTAAATTTTGATGGTGTACGATCCAAACGGCCTTAAGATTTATTAAAAATCAACAAAAGTAAACATATCTTAAGGTATATATTATCGAAATGAAATATTGGGTTTTTTCAAAGCCATTTATTTTCAATAGTGCCCCAGAGTTTATTAAAAAAGATTTTTACTTCAACTCCTTTTTCTCTCGTTTTCATATTTAACGCTGTGAACCATTCCATCGTAAGTTAAAAACAATTTTTTTTTTAATATTAATAATTTTATTTGATTGAAATTATTAAAGTTCTAATTGTAAACTTTACTTAATAATAATATTTTACTCACATAATTAAAGAAATATGTTGTTTCAATTTTCTTGCTGTTAACATTTTATTTCATGTTGCTTCCGTATTAATTTGTGCATAGATGGGATTATCTCTTTTCTATAATACCAGCCGCCCCCCTTTTCCTGCTCAAATTTCTTATATTATTTTCATTGTAAAGTTTCTTAGGTCTGTTTATTTTTGATAAAGATTCTTTTTTCATAAACTTTATCTTGTCATTAACAGCAAAGATTTTTGTTATTTTAGTGCAACTGAATTCAAGTTGTCCTTTAACATGGAGCTTTTTCAAGTGCACAAAGTGCTTGACGTTTTTCTTTTGTTTAATGCAAGAATAAGAATAAAGAGTTAAAGGACTTGCCTTTTATTTTTTTATTTTATTATACTGGTGGTAAATTGGGATTAATGTTTTAAGAAAGTTATAGAAAAAATATTAAAAAAAATAAGAAAAAATTCTCGGTAATAAACTAAAAATTCGTAGATGTAAAAGTAATTTAAAGAGGAAAAACGCAGATTGGTGATAAAATGCGGTGAGTTTTGAAACCTTGATCTCTGTTTATGCTGTCAAAATTAATTGAGTTTTCAGGTATTGTTTTCTTATTAAAATTTATATGAAAACAAATTTTTTTCTTTTATTATAACCGTTCAAAAAAGCTTTAGACTCAGAAAAACCGATAAAATCGTACAGCTGTTAAATGTCATTCTTAAAAAGATAGCCAGAAATAGAATAAATTTACCTTTAAATTCAAAAAGCAGTTATAATAATATGGTCATTTATAATTATATATAATTGATATATTATAACTTTTTATCATATGAGCCGTTTTTTGAAAGTGGCATAAGTCACTGGTTTTTTTTAAATTCGAGTTAATGGCAACACTAAAACGAACGGTAACTTTTCTTTTGTAAAAAAATTACAATAAAAAAAGTGACTTATGCCACTTTCAAAATAAACGGCTCATATATTATTACTATTAAAACAAATTTAATAATGTGCAAAAATATTGTTGTACAGTATGTTGACAATATTATGATATAGTAAAGATTTTTTAATAATAATGTTGTTATCACAACTATATATTTTAATCATTTAAAGGTGTTCTAAGGACATAGTTATTTTTTAAAAAAATTTTAAGTTGGCGAAAGATCCAATTGAATGTTTAATACAATCATTTTAAGAAAGAATTTTATAATTCATGACAATGTTGCGACAATAATGATATGTTTGCTGAAAGAATATATGATAGCGGAACAAAAGTTATTAAATTTTACAACAGTTTCAACTTTAAATGTGTTGCTAAAAATAAACTTATGTTTGCATTTAATCATGACATTTTTACTCTGTATAAAAATTTAAACAAATACAATTTTCTACTTTAATATTGTTAAGCAACATATAATAACAAAATTTTATTTTAGATTTTAATTCTTAAGAACAAACAATATGTTGTCGCGTATCGAACGGATCTTATTTTTCTTAATAAAAATATATATTAATATTTGGCAAAATAGGTTTTGTTTTGAAACATATTATTTTTACAAATAAATATAATATGATAAGTTTTACTTATTATAATTTCATAGGAATCTTTTTTAATTGAAATCATATATGTAACTCAAGCATAGTATATTGCTATAATATTATGATTGCCCAAACATATATATTTTATACATGTATCGTTTTTTTCATCAATTATAGCGGATATAAAAATATGTTATGTTTAAAAATTATATGTTTGTGGTGCCAGTCTATTATATTAGACAGCTTTTAAGACCATCAACCAGGAGATATTTTACGTAGTGGACAAATGTAGTAAAATAACCATAATATATAGTTAAAACTTTTAAATATATTACTATCGCACTATATTATAATTTTCGATCATTATTTTAATTTTGTGTGTAAATTAAAAGGACGACTATTATCAATTTAAAGAACTAAATGCACAGTGTTAAATTCATAAAGTAATGAGTTTGCAGACTTGTTTGTGTATAAAGTTAGTTTCTGTATAAATAAGCTTTTGCAGAAAAGCTCAGCACAAATGTTTACCTTATGGTTCTTGTTAAGTTTTGATATAGAATATGTATGTTTCTAACTTACATTAAAGGTTTGAAGTTTTGTTTCAATGTTTTAAAACGACACAAGAAGGATATTTAAAAATCCATTTCACTTGCGTGGTACATAAATATGCTGACATTTATATTTCATAAAATAGAACACAAGTTAAGAAAAGAGAAAAGAAAAAAAAAAACAAAACATGCAGTTTACGCCCCGTCACACGATATCGATCGTTGGATAGTTAAACGTAAAAAAACTAACTTTCGTTTCACTAATAACCGATTTTCAATAACTCTATACTCCTTTACTGGTACAAAAGCTAAACAAATAAATAAAATACCAGGCCGTTTGACAATTGGCTTAAGAGCAAAACAATGGATTTTTTCAACAGTTTTGTTAAATATCAATAAATCGTGATTTATATAAAAAAGCAGCATTGAAATCCCTTTCATTTTTATTATTACTTATTATTTACAAATAAAATAATATTGGTTTAATAAAGGTTTATGAGATGGATTTTATGTAGGAATTCGCTTTAAAAGCTCTTGTACTCCTTGTACTACCTTGTCTAGTTGCAAAAAAGAAACTTTTAAATAAAAAGCGTTTATCATTACCGAAACCGGATATGTGCAAAATGTAGCCAAAACTTTTTACAGAACTTTGCAAAAAAAAGTTTAACGTTTACATTAAACTTTACATACAAATAAATAAAAATATTTGACATTCTTTGGTGGGAAAAATTGAACTTGAAAGTTAACTATTTTATGATAAAACATGGTATCTACTCGTATATTTATTCAATTTAGAAAAAAAAACTTAAATAAAGTTTTTTTATTCATAATTCTGCAACGTAAAGGAATAAAATTTTCAATAACACTTTTTTTTAGTAATATTTGAATTGAATTTGAATTTTCTTCACCTTGTTGTTCAAAGCCTTATATGCTTCGTTTTGAATAAAACGAAAAATTTTCTAATCAGTTTTACGTATCGTCAATTTTTTCTTTTAGATTTTTCAAAGTTTATTTTTAATATTTCCACTGGGTAGTCTTAGATTTTCCACCTAAACTTGTCAAAAATATGCTAATTTTGATCTAAAAAATACAGATTCATGATAAAATTATCGTCAAAATTTTTATTTATTAGAATGTTTGTTTAAGCAATAGGTCTCTTGATTTAATATATATATATATATTGTTGTTTTATTTATATTAATTTTCGATATTTCGCTAACAATTTGTTAGCATCTTCAGGAAAATTTTATAAATTATTTCTAATATATATAATTCTAATATATAATTGTTAGCGAAATATCGAAAATTAATATAAATAAAACAACAATATATATATATATATATATATATATATTAAATCAAGAGACCTATTGCTTAAACAAACATTCTAATAAATATAAAGAAAAGGTCAAATAAAATAGAATATAAATAAAAAAAAAGTCAAAATTTTTAACTAAAAAAAAAAACCATTTGAAATATAAAAAACAATTTTTAATTTATTTCAAAAACCGGAAAAAATTCAATTTAAAGCGAATATTGTTTTGTTTAAAATATTGTTGTTATTTTTTTGTTACTTACAAATCTAATCCTGAAGAAGCTGCACAAAGGAGTAGCGAAATATCGATAAATAAAATTTTATAACGTTTTTTATAAAAAAAAAAAAAAAAATTGACCTCAAGCTCATCAATCAAATAAAAATAACTTCAAGAAAAGGTCGAAAAATTAGCAATACAAATTAAATAAATAAGATAATTGTTTTTTACTTTTTCATAAATTAGTATCGAAAATTAGTGAACTTTTATGAAAATATGAAAAAATGTTGCTTACCTGCCCAGCTTCATTCGCGTGAACTTTTTGTCTCGTCGAATTGATGTAAAATTAATTTCGATCTGCGAATGTCCCACAGCCAATTTCAAGACTTTAATTATTTAAGCTGTGCAGAAATGTGAATACATATTTATAATTTCATTCGCTTTCTCCCTCTTATCGCTTCCAGATTTCGCCAAAAAAAAATTATTATATTTTACAATTAACCCATATTAAATTTTAGTTTCTCGAATATGTGAATAGTTATATTACTTTGTAATGAGTATGGGAACGGGGGTTTATAAACCTTTCAATCGTCCTATCACCCCTAGATTTTCCTGACAATTGTATTTTGTTCGTGAAGTAACACACACTTAACTTCAAGACATTCTGTACTTTAGTTGCGCTGATATGTGAGTTTTGTATGTTTCCCCGTCCTACCGCCTCAAAACTTAGCTGTAGCATGAATTTCAATACATTCATTCCCAGCGGCGGAAAGAAGCTCTAAGCAGGCCTTCTGGAATTCCTTATTTGGCCTCTTACCCCATTCCATACTCATACATTTTTTACACACCATGTCCTAGCCAGCCAAGGACTTCTATGTTCCCTTCTTAGACAGGCCTGGTAGAGGGTCTTATTCAGTCACAAACTTATTTTTAAATTACCTTTAGAAATGCCAAAACGTAGTAAAAGGCAAGTGAGAATGAGTACTAGATCTAAAAGAAGATCCAGGAAGGCTGTAATAGATTAAACAATTAAACAATTTATTTAGTATTAGGTGCTCCTAATTAGCTCCTAAGCGTGATTTATTCTTAATTGTTTCTTAAACTAATTTACATTGTCTTACATACTAACTATGAGAATAATTTTTAAGGATAACTTAACATAAGAGTAAAAAGAATATAAATATATTATTATTGTTGAGTAAACATATTTTAGTTTCCCATGGTGGACGTGCGGCATGTGTCTCAACAGTTTTTAAATCCAGCGAGTGCATACAGTTTATATTTATAAATAAACACATACAGTTAATAAATGTGGTTTATTTAAGTACATTGTGCTGCTGCACTGGATCAAACGTATGGGTGTCAAGTGACTGTCATACAAAATATTTTGGTTGTAGTTTTTCAATGCAATTTGCCACGGCTGCATGTTGCGGTAATGTTGACTCGCAATGCTTACTACACATCGGTGGTTATAGTGATAGTTAGACCACGCTACAAGGCCTTATAAATGAAGGCCTCCAAAATTTAGCCACTTGGTTGCATTACTTAATATTTACTTTGCATGAGGAGTGCTAGTTTCCCCCGTCCTACCATACAAAAATTTTGCTGATATTTCCCTTGTGTTTTTTGGTGTAACACACGCCAAAATTCAAGACGTTTATTGCTGAAGTTGCGCAGATATTTATTTTTAATTATGTATTTGCTTTGAATGGGGGCTGCCCCACTCTATCGCCCAAATTTAAGCTTATAAAACTTTTTGATAATGTAGTTTTCTATTAGTGAAAAAATTGTAATAATTGGGTCATAGTTTTGAAGCAAATAAGCACACAAGAAATTTTTCCCCTTTTTTTTTTGATTATTCTTTACAAATTATTTTTTTGAAAAACACTTTTAATTTTTAAATATCAGATTTAAATAAAAGCTTTTAACTAATCCAAATATATTAAATTTACGGAAACTGGTAGTACGTGGCTTTAAATGTTACCTTAAATGTCAGTCTCAAAATTTTTAAATTATTTAAACGTACGTTAACTAAACGTTAAATTGTGCACTAAGTTATCAACCAAAAGTTAAATTAAGTTACTAAATTTTTTTTGTTTTCAGAGCTCTTATGATGATGAAAGTAAATCTCCTGTTTTGCCACAACAAATGTTATTTTTTACTTGAAGGATAACTGGAATGCGTAACATACACTACACATAATGGATTATATGTGGACTGGAAGTGGATCACATTCCATTGTGTGTACCGTGTGTATTTTAATTTAATATGTATTTTATTTGATTTGGACTGAATGAAAAACTGAGACATATTCGTCTAAATGACTGTACTAAGTAAAGGTTGCAACCTTTACATGTTTCCTTGTACTAAGCGGAAAAGGAAACTGAGTAATATGTTATGAAATATTTCAATAACTGCTGAGTATAAGTTGGTAATCGTATCAAAATTTATTTTCTTCTTCAAAAGTGTAAATTTTAAGAAATTTTTTAATAAAAAATCTATTATTGAACTTAATTCATTCAGTAGGCAGTTTTATTAGCTAATATAGAGTGAATTTATCTTTGTAATAAATGTCTTGGCATTAATTTGATTTACAATAAAATTAGATTTCTAGATTAAAAATATATTCTACTAATATTAGAAATATGAAAGTTTGCGACTAAGATGTTTGTATGGTACATTATAACTCGGTAAGCGCTTAATGTATTTGGATGTTATTTGGTAGATGGATAGTATATGACTCACTTTAAAATATAGAGTACATTTTAACGGGTACGAACGGGACAAATTAGAACTTTTGGTACTTTCTTGTTTGTAACAATTTTTTTTTTGTTATATCTGTGGTCACAAGCAATAACTACCTAAATCGGCCTTAGAAATAATTAAGACTTAGCCTGTCCATACAACAAACTGTATGTTTATCGGTAATCTCTACCTTCCTAACATTCTGTTTTAAAAAGTTATTAATAAGAAACATATTGATGGTTAATAATAAGCACCATAATTCACTTACGAACATGTTCAATAATATTTTAATTTGATTAAATAGTTTGTAAGGACCTTATTTGTTTTTACATAGTTTTCACGAAATTTTCATAAAGAAGAGTACTGTTATAAGAGTTAAAGCAAAGATAAGGGACTCTTGCGAGCTGTGAACCTTTATAAAATTTTATTGTCGCAACATATGCCAAGCAACAATAGAAACATTTTTTTTCAACATGAACATTTTCAAGTTAATATTTCAGAGTCCCATTAACCGTCGATATTTGTTTTTATTAAATATTTCTCTAATAAATAAAACATTTGTTAACATTTTTTCAAATTAACTCTTTTATTTATTTCAGAAATGCCAGTGAATATCACTACGCATCACAGAGAGAATTAGTACTTTAGCCGTACTGTTCGTATGTGCAATAACTCCCCGCAGAGGTCTTTCCTACCACTTTCAGTGTGTTAGGGTTCAAATCGAATGTTCACAAAAACTACTCCCTTTATCCTCCTTCCCAAAACCTATTTTCCTAGTTCCGGCTCAATGCTTTGCATATGTAGGGGTCATCCCCTGAGTCCAGCACTCCTAATTAAAAAAAAAAAGAAAAAAAAAAAAAAGAAGAGAGGTGTCTGAGGACACCCGGTTATAGCTTTGCTCATTTTTTTTTTATAAGGAACGAAGGCGAATAAGAAGAAGTAAGTATGTACATATGTACACATAATATTTTCGGTTTTTTGTTAAAGTTGAAATCAAAATAAAAAAAAGCAATTTCGTTTCTTGCAAGGCGAATATGATGTAAATTTGCCAAATTGTGGTGGTTTTTTACTTGCATACACACATATATATACATATACATACATATATATACATACTTGATAAATTCTGATATATTGCAGATATTATAGTGATAAAATACAAACGATCACTGAAAACAAACTTTAATTAATTAAATAATAAAATAAATATTTCACATACATACATATGTATTCATATGAGTATATTTATTGTTTTGTTTTTGTTATTGCGGTTGAATGTGAGTAACACACTATATACATAAGTATGTACATACATATTTTCTCGTCTTGATTTTAAAAAACAACAACAAAGTCGCTTTTAAAGGATGAGCTAATCAAAACAAAAAAAGAAAAACATAACGGGAATAGTGTCGATTATTTATCTTACGAAAAATAAAATTCAGCCCCTACCGCGCCATAAATAGCAAAGCTATAAAAATTTTGAAAAGAAAAAACACGTATTTCGACTTAGGCGATTATGGCTTGCGACCACATACATTAACATACAGTGCACACGCGAAAATATGAACTCTTTTGTCTTCCATTGGATATTCTAAAATATTAACTTAAGGCGAATGCTTTAAAATGTGAACAACTTATTGTTGCATTTTTTAAGGGATTTTTATCGTAACAGTGATGAAATCTTTGTGAACAGGGTTGTTTTTTTGTTGAAGAGTTTTCAGCTGTCAATAAAAATTTCATACAAATTAGATTCCAATCGTTAATATGAACAATCTTGCAAAAGTAAACTGGCTTAGTTCATATTATCGCGAGCGAACGGTATAGTGTATTTCTAGGAGATAAAATAAGTAAAAGCTGGACTTTTGGTATTTTTTTTGGACCTTTTTGCTCCTGGCACTTTTTGCTTTTGGAAATTTTTTTCTCTTGGTATTTTTTGCTTTTGTTACTTTTTGTTTTTCCGATAAATTTGGTATACAGACAGTTTAAGCCTTCTTTAAAATATACCGTGAAAGAAAGAAAGTCCAACTGAACGAATTCTTGTTAGCAAAAGAATTCATTCATTATAGGTTTTGTATATCTAACTAAATTCTTTTGAGAATAGTTTAAAAGAGAATTAGTTATATATAATAAATTTAATGATTCCACGTACTATGCAAATTAAATGCATTTCGTGAAAATATGCAATATATTAAATAATTTTAAAAGTTATTTAAATCGCTGTTCTTGCAACAAAAAATTTTGTATATTATAAATTTAGAAATTCGCTAGCTTATGTAATTAAAGCTAACAAAGAGTATTAAAATTTTGAAATAAATAGATCACAATCTAAAGTTTTTGCTCAACCAAATGGCACAAACAGCCATTTAAATGCTGGATTTTTCACCCTAAAAAACCACGTGAATATTTAGTCAATTTAAAAGCCATTTAAAAAACTAAAATAATTTGAAATATTTTATTTTTTTATTTTAATTTCGATTTTGAGCTTTTATATTTTTAATTTTTTTAGTGCCATAAATCTCAGCATGTTGTGAAAAATATACTCAATTGAAAAAAAAATCCTGTTTATGACCGCATACAAACGTATCTTCTAGTAGATGTTAAAAAAAAGATTATAAACAGAACCTTGCAGTTCTGAAGAGAATATGTTGCTTCTTATGTTAAAGAAGAGAGTGCGTTAAAAAATTATCTATTAAAAGTTATTTGCATACGTTTAATTTTTAAGTACTGTGAAAGACTTTTGTTTTAAACCTATCGGGCAGTTTGCTTATTTAGCTGAATTGCACAAGTTATATTTTATAAATTTATTTACAGACTTACTATACGCAAGGGACACAAACCCCGAATGATTTGGCCGAATTGAATGAAAACAAATGAAACATTTTAAAATAACTAAATTAAATAAAAAAAAATCATTAACCAATAAAGACATTAAAAAAAATTTATAGAAACTAAATAAGGAAATAAATGGGTAAAGGTAAAAATATTTCCGAAATTTTATTTATAGATTTTAAAACCAGACTACATAGAAAAACTGAAAAAAGTAGTGCAGACTTGTTGGACTCTAGTTTTCCAAATAACAGTAACTGAAGCGTTTCCCCATATTTCTTAGGTGTGTCTATTTTTTAGTATTTGCTTTATGAAAGTGGGTGCGAAAATTCCAATAGTATACTTTCAAGGTTTTTACGAACAGAAATAACAGATTTTTAAGTATGTATTATTTATTACATAAAAAAAAATTCTCTTGGAAACTCTTTAAACGAAACCAAAATTTTAAGGAAAAAAATTCACTGTTTGAATGAATTTTAACCAACTGTACTAATGTAGTAAATAACTAAATTGGCTCATCAATATTGTTAAAAAAGAACTGCAACAAAGACTTTCAATCAGTCGTTTTATGTTGAAATATAATGAAAATTTTCTTTAAAACTACGAATGCGTACATTAAATTAACGTATATTTGCATTAAATTAATGAATACTGTTAATTTGAGAAAGGGAATATAAATATATATGAATATATTTTTAATTTAGAAATAAATAAGGCTATGCAGGTCCCTAGTTCCGAAGGCCAAGACAGGATCTATTTGATCCCGTTTTGTTATTATTTATTTGTGTTAGAAATTTCTGGTTGATCTGCAGCTGACCTTTTTGAAATAAAACTCTTTCCAGATTTAGTATGTTACTAAAATCTAAACTAAAAAAAAAAAAATGGTGCAACTTTTTCTGTCTGAGTGTCACCAAATGCGAATAATCAAAAACTTTCCAAACAAATGTGAAATCCAAATTTGTTTTTGTAATTTTATAAAAAAAAATAATAAACTAAATTTAATCTAAATTGAAAATAATTTACACTGTTCTATTTTCATTTATACATTATTTACTCACACACTAACATATAAACTAATGCAATACTCTATAATGAAATAAGCTCTTACTTCCTTTATTGTAATAAAAAAAGGTTTAAAACAATATGTCACCGTGGTTGTTCAGTCGGAGAGGAGAGAAGCATGAGAATTCATATAACTATGGGAGTATTAATATAAATAATCGCATAATTATTGTTGTGAATAACAAAATAATGTTGTCCGTATGATGTTAAACAAATATGGACAGTTTTGTGTACAACTTTATTTCGTATTTGTGTATCTTTTTATGTTACAGCTCAATGAATAGCACAGCCATATTAATATATTTCATTGAAATAAATTAGAAAACATGTAATTTAATTTTGATAAATAGGAGGTATGGACAATAAGTTTTGGAGTATTTTACAAATATTTATATCATATAAAACATATCTATGTTAAGTTTCTTAAAAACTCTTTGATATTAAGAACAAATCTGTGGTATTAAGGAAAGCATGATGAACGGATATTTTGTCAGTTGAAATTTGACAATTTAAATTTTGAAAATGTGTTCCGTCAAAATCGTCAAAAAAAGATTAAACTTTGCCTGCCCACAGAGGATTTTGAATAAAGACAATAAAATTTGTTATATTAGTTTGCCGACTTAATCATATTTATATATAAATGCTACAAATGAGTCATATGAAAGTAACTATTCTGGAAATCAACAGCATTAATATCTTCCATCTTAAATATTTTATTTAATGACATTTCTCTGCACTTTGTTGCCCTCCGTCTGTCTCATGTATAACTTGTCTAGAAATATTAAAACTTTTCAAAACATTTGCAATAAAATAAAAAAAAAAAATATAAACACAATGCTAAACAGAGCAGTCAGAGCAGATTCCTATAAATGAGATTAAAATCTACTATATGCGACTATCACATATAATTATAATAAAATAAACTTAGCTATAGTTTTAAATACAATAAATTATATTAGAGAGAAAACATTTAAATGATGTCTACTATTTGCATTTTTTTTTTGTACCAGATGTCATTGTTTTCGTTATTGCTACAGTTCTTGTGGGAAAATGTTCATACACACAACAACGTGGCAGTTACGCAACAATAAAATAAAATAAAGTGTTGGGAGAGTTAAATAGCGTTTTATTTCTATATGAAATTGCTACAAATATAAATTGGTCTGGTGTATAAACTTTGTTTTAAAATCATTTTAAACGTTTATGATAATGAAAGGTAAAAAACAAATCACAAATAAAAACAATGTGATATTATGGTATACGATCATTAGAGAGGAGAGCAAGGATGTAAATATAAATAAGGAAATTAACTAAATATCTCAGGAATGACCGAATAAGAAAGTAAGATATTGAATAGATTTCTTTGTTATTTTGATGCCACATTTATGCCATTTTGTATAGAATAGCACAAAAGTTTGCTATTACTATGCTCCGAATATATTCTACAGACTATAGACTATTACTAGGCTATGAAAATACAATGAAAGGACTATGAAAAGGCAATGACAAAACTTATACTAGACTCTGACTGGACTATGACCAGAATGTGTCTAGACTATGAGTAGGTTAATACTAGACCAAAACTAGGCCATTGATAGACTATGACTTGGTGATCATGTCTAGACTAGAACTACCTTTAGACAATACTCTATCTAGACTATCAGTAGATTATCACTAAGCTAGAGATAGATAGTGATTATACTTTTACAAGAGTATGTCTAGACTATGACTAAACTATGCGTAGACTGTAAGTAGACTTACTGTACTATAACTAAATTTTGATTAGGCTATGACTAGACTAAGAATAAACTATTACTAGAATTTGAATAGACTGAGCATAAACTATGAATAGACTTTGACTACACTGTGACTTGACTATGACAAGACTTTGACAATACTGTGATTTGACTAGACTTTGACTAGGCTATGACTAGACCACGAATAAACAACTATTAATAGACTATTATGATGACACTATGACTAGACTTTGTCTAAACTATACCTAGACAGTTGTGATACTGTGTATAGAATGTGACTCCACTAGATTATTACTACTCTCTGGTTATGCCATGACTAGTGTAGGGTATTTTCATTTGTACTTATATTATCACCATTATTTTCACTCACACTTATATTATATCATTTACTTTAAATTGGAATTCTTGTATGTAACAACAATTTATTACTTTATGTAATTGTTTTTATTTATATATAAGTTTATAACAACAATTTATATCTCTACTGGAAATATATTTGGAAATATAAATAATATTACGTTATGTAAATAATATTACAAAAACAATTTAGAATAAGTTTAGAGTAGAGTGAAAATAAAGGATCATTCTATTTTAGGCCTAAAATCGGCAATTTTATTTTCTTATTTAGAAGCATTCATCTGCTTCTAAAAAAATCTTGGCATTTTTTAAATCTGCCTATATTTATTCTTGCCAGTGGCGTTGATGCGCCGCCAAACTAAACGGGCAGGTAGATTACCAACATAATAAACTTCACTAAAATGAAACATTACACTAGACTATGACTAAAGTATGATAACACTATGACTAGAGTGGTGTTGGATGAAGTGGTTATCTTTTTTTTTTTTTTTTTTTAATTAGGACCAGCACTCAGGGGATGACCCCTACTTATGCAAAGCACACTAAGAGTGGCAGGGAAGACCTCTGCGGGGAGTTTATTCCGCATACGAACAGTACGGCCAAAGTACGAATTCCCTCTGTAATGCGTAGTGCGGTTCACTACCATATCGACCACAAAGGGATGTGCTCTTGATGAAGAACGTGCTGTACGTGAAAAGTGACGGGTTTCGGGAACAAGTTCCCTGATTTCATTAGAGCACATTCCGTTGTAGTAGCGATAGAACAACGAAACACACCCAATATTGCGTAGATGCTCCAGTGAGTCAATAGAGTTGGCTACCCTACTGTCACCGATAAGCTTCTTCGCCCTCTTCTGTACGAGGTCGAGTAACTTCAAAATAGATTTTGAAGTACCGGCCCATACATGAGAGTTGTATTCCATTTTCGGTCGGATAATGGTGGTATAAATATTAAGGAGATCAGATGGAGTGAAGTATGTCCTACACCGTCTTAAAAAGCCGAGGCACTTGAATTCTTCTTTTGAGTCATGAAAAATGTGTATGCAAACTAATTGTTAGGACCTAGGGATCGTACTCTAGCCAGAGCAAGTAACGTTATATTTTTCTTTATTCTGCATTAATTTTTTTCCAAAGTCTCATTTCAATTTAACTAATTTAATTGCAATATTTATAGGGTTAAAAAATTATTACATTTTATACTTAGAAGTTAGGTTTTAGTCTTAATATGCGAAATATGCTTTTTCTTTGTTTTCTTTTAATTTATGCTGCATGGAAATGTCTACGGTAAAAATATGCTCAAACAGATCTGCACACACATATTTAATTATGTATGTGTGTAAGTATAAATTTGTGCCACTTTTAAAAGTTTACTTTGGATTGCAACAAATATGTAACGATTTTCAGCAAATGCAGGCAGGCATACATCGATAATCATATTTGTGGGGTTATTAAAATATTGACTAAAAGTGCCCTAATGCGCTTATTGGGGTCAAAACAAAATATTAAATATGTTCCATCAAAATATTATCAGGCTGATTTAATTGCCTGAGATTTGCAGTCATTGAAACGACTATTTAATCAGCAGAATTGTCTAGAAACTTGTTTGCCTGCATTAGTACAGCATGATTTACTACAATAGAAGTTTTGTTGGCTGTAAGTTTTCTAAAATATAAATTTTTTAGGTTACGTGAAGACGTACTCAAGTCAAGGCATACAGACAGACAGAAGGTAATTATACAGTATGCAGCACATTTATTGGAAAAGTTTTTTTAATTATTTATTTTGGATTAAAGCGATTGCTTAGCAAATTGTGTGTCCCTTGGATACTCGACTTCAATTTTTCAAACGAAATTAAAGAAATGACAAAAAAAAAGAACACATCAAACAACATTAAGGTTTTATATTTAACTTAATTTGACTTTTAAAATTTTCTATATCGAGATTAATATTTCTTCCCTTTTGCTTTTGTTAATGTTAGACGAAAAACTGTCCATTAATTTACTTCTCATTTAGCTTCATTAATTATATTTTATCAGCATTATTTCATTTTTTTGTTGTTAGCTTTTGCATCTCTACTCTTCTAGAAATTTGTAATTTTAAGCTCAATATTTTCTTTAACAATTCTACAGTGAGTTTCCGTTGTTAAATGATAAATTTTTCTTGTGCCACTCTGTTGCAGCCTGCAGCGCTAAGGATGAAAATTTTTTAATGATTTTATTTATATCTCGCTTCTGAAATCTTAGCAATAAAAAAAAAATATTTTAAAAATCTTTTTATAATTTTTCGTAGTTTGTTCCTCTTGTATTTTAAGACTTGTCAAATATTTAATAAAATCATTGTAGTTTTCGTATTTTCGTAATATTCTGAACAACACTTAAGAATTGAATAGTACTCTTTAGTTTCAAAATAATGCGTTATAACCTTGGTAGCATATTGAAGTAGATGTTTTCCTTTTTGAATTTATCTAAAAATCGTTAATAGTTAATCGTTATTTTTATTTACAATCTTTATTATACCTTCTCTTTATTCTCAATTACAATCAAATACTTATTTTTACATTGTTTGTTAATATGTGGCACAATTTTCCTGGAACAACAACACGCTTATCTCAAAGTACATACAAATTTACGGCTGCAGGCAGAATGAGTATCTTTGTTATTTTTTTTTTTTATTGGGAATAGTGGGAAGAGTGTGGTGATTTTTTTTGGGTTTGGTGGTAAGTTTGGTGTAATTTCAGATTTTTACTTTCTGATAATAATTTTTTTTAACTATTTCGTTTTATATCCCTGTGTTAACTACACAATAGTACCTTAAAAGTGATTTTGGTTTAGCAAACAAATTAAAAATTTGAAGCAAGACAGAAGGGAAAATAAAAGAACACCACCAATAATGTCTTTCTGGCAGCACCAGAGGAAAAGGAAAATTTTAGCGAAGAATTAAAAGGAAACCGAAAATTGTTTGCTAACCAAGTTTTGAGTGCGAGTTTGATGGTTTTATTGGTAGCCCGCAAGCAATATCTTTTAAAGTGCACTAAAACTGCTACCAACGTTACTACGGTTTGTAAACATTTTTTTTTGCGGTTTTGAAAATGCCTGTTTGTATGAGTGTATTTCTGTAGGCTGTCGTAATAGTAGAAAGGAAACAGTTGGATATCATTACAACATCAATTTGTCGCTTAAACTGTGTGGAGTATATTTTTATATTTCTCTGTATTTGCTGGTGGTATGTCAGATTTCTTGAAAATTTCATTCATTTGTTAGATATGAGTGTCATATTATGAGTTTAAGGCTGCTACAAGTGTAAGAATTTTTAATAGTAAAGAACGAAAAAGTTCGATAAGATCGTTTTATATTAAAGGAAATGGATTATGGTATAAAGCATCAGATAGGATCCATAAAAACCACCATGTACGAAATGGGAAAAAAAGAAAACCATTAACTAACACACCGATATTTGCCAAAAAAAAAAAAAAACACAAAAAGAAATATCAATATTGTCAGAGAGTAGTCCCATAATTAAGCTTAACTTTTCATGAAATTTGCTCTTCACTGTATGCATCCTATTTACTTAAACGCATAAAAAACATAGTCCTTGGCATAAACGTGACTAGACATAATAATCCTTATTCGTGTCATTTTTAGGGATTCATTTGCTGGAATGTGCCATAACCCAGTACGATTGTGTGTAAGTGTGAACTTTTTTATGATATTAATTTGAAGTTTTTTTCTTCTCGTTCTAGAATGTTTGCAACAATAAAGGTTTCTGTTTATACATAAACTACATATATATTTTTTTAGGGGGATCTTATTAAATTATTACATCTTTTTGGATGTTGTTGAATTTGTTTTTTTTTAGCAAACTTTTTTTTTTTATAAACAAACACAACCTGCAAAGCGATTAGCTTGTCTGCAGAAAGCACCCAGGATCTATGGTCGGAATCGAACCGACAACCTCCGTACTACTAGGCTAGAATTGCTACCTATCAGCCACGGCGGCATCCAGTTTTTTTTCGATACTCTTAGTGTCATTCAAATCGATTGCAATTAAGAGTGTAAAAGCCGGGGCACATAGAATCCATCATACGTTATACGTCGCTTTTTTCAACAGACATCTAAGTTAAAATGTGCCCCGGCCTTAAAGGATAAATGTCGACTGTTAGTCACATCAGATCCAATATTGATTTACAGCTAAAACGGCCCTATCTAGCAAAGAAAGATGTTTTGTTTCATCAGGACCATGCACCGGATTTTACTCGTATAATCATTTTGGCGAAATTTCTTAAGGCGGGCTGCGAACTACTGTACTCCATTTATCATACTCTCTAAATTTAGTCCCTTGTGTCTATTTCCTGTTCTAATTTTAGCAAATGGATGGGTGGTAAGAGATTTGTACCAAAAGATGAGGTTACCAATAAAATAAATGTCTAACTTAAAAGTCTTATTATATCAAGGGGGAAAAAAAATAAAAACGATACGTATGTCTTCCTTATGTTAAACAGTCTTGCGATCTGTGAAATCTACCAAACTTTGGAATATTTAAAAATGCAATGCCCACTGTACCGACTTCAATTTCTTAGCATGTATAGCTTGCTCGATCAATATATTATGAAGTTATAGCTTCGCACCTATTGACATGTCAAGTATTAACGATACCCCAATGAAAATTGGTCCCAAAACACAAAAATGGCACCAAAATAGGAAAAAAGGCCGCAAAATAATTTTTTCTTGTTTTCAATGTAACAATTTTGGCAAAATTTTCATTTTACAATTTTGGAGACTTTTTTGGGCCAATTTTCCTTAAACTGAAAAACGAAAAACTGAACCAAATTTAAAAGTAAAAAATTAATATGTAAAAAATTTGGGGCCATTTTTTATTTTTCAAATTGGTACTATTTTATATTGAAGCAATTTTTTCTAAAACTGAAAATTGAAAAATAGTCCCAAATTTAAAAATAAAAACTGTTGTGTTGTTCAATACAAAAATTTGCATGCTTTATTTTATTTTTGTTTTGGACTCATTTTTCATTGGAACATATTTGATGCTACGTAGCCTGTTGTCACAGTCAAAATTATTGTTATCATATTATTCGAAGAAAATTTTTAATTGTCAGCCTTAAGTTTGTTTTCTTAGATTAAATTTTTAAATTAAGTTATTATTTTTATTAGAAAGAAACATCTAGAAAGAAACCCGTAATAAATGAAAACACAAAGCAAAATTAGACAGCACGGAAGGTTGAACTGGCATAATGATTTTTCGAGACTGCATTTCGAGACTACTTAAAAATCCTTTAATTTTAATGGGTTGTAACTTTACTATCTTCCTGTCTATTGTTAAATTGAGCTTTTAAGTAAGGCAAGTGAATGTGCTAAATTAATGACTAAACATAATTCATTTCGACTAAAAATTCATAACTTAATTGATAAATAAATTATTTTAACTTTGTAATTAAAATTTTTTGTAAAAGTTTTTGTGTCTATTTTAATGCTGAATTTACATATTTTATAATTTAAATTTATTTATTGATTCTCAGTGTTCACATTGAACTTATCCTATTTGCCAAAATAATGAATTAAATTTTATGTAAAGCAAAATATTTCATAAAGTTTTCCTACCCAACATAGTTCAAAAACAACAGCAAAAAATCATTATATCGGCCTCTTGTCGCATGATTGATATTAATTTAATTAAATATTGCTAATACGTCGTGAGACAAAGAGACACTTGGCTTAGGAGAACTTGTAACACACTTACTTAATAATCGAATTTGATTTGACAACACAAAAAACATAAAAACTTTGTAGAACAATATTTGTAACAATTTATTTGAGATATTCTCAAGAATTTTTGCTTCAAAAGAAAAAAAACAAACATATAATTTTAGAAATGCAAATATTTTAAGATATTTTTCATAGATGCATTTTACTACTTTTTATTTATTTCCATAATTTAGTCAAAATTTTACGATAATTTACAAAATATTTTAAAAAGTTTTAAATGATATACTTCCTGTAACAAAATAGCAAAACTTATTTAAATTATTAATTAGATTTTTGCAAGTTGTTGATGTTGGCTGTTTTAGTTTTAAAAAGGAAAAAGCAAAAAGAAATATTAGCAATAAATAAACGAACACTTTAAAAATTCTACGGAGAGGATATAAAACGTGAATTTCCTTCAAAATCTGCCACATATATTTTTGCCATTTATTTTCAATAAAAGCAGTAAAATTTATTTATACGAGTATATACACATACTCACGCCATGTATGCACATATAATACACTAGATATACCCGGTGCGCATCGCTAACCCCTCGTTATAAAATAAAATTCCTATTGTGAAAATTTAATGACGATCGGTCCAAGGGTTTGTTTTTCCTAAAAAGGGGCGTGGTCAAACCAACTTTTCTCCTGGTATGTATTTCAAATTATGCCAATACCATATGTACCAAATATCATCGACGTAGGTCAACAAATGCCCAAAATATGGCGATTTAAATTTTTGGGTTATATGGGCGGTGTCACGCCTCTTTGTCCAATCAAAACTTCATATAGCCTATGTCACCCGCCTGAATATTCTGAAGATTCCCTGAAAATTTCATCAAAATGTTTCGGAGCCTATTCATTTCAAACAAACTAACAAACAAATCTTTCCTCTTTATAATATTAGTATAGATATATGTATGTATTTTGCTGGGTATTTATATAGCAAATTATCTTATCTGCCACTTTGTAAATGTTTACACACACAGACACACACACACATATATAAATATTCAATTGCGATAACAATCATTTAATCAATAAACTTCAACAACAACATCTTTGAAAATATATGTGAACATTTAAGAGCACACCAGAGCATATGTATGAGGGCAAAAACAATTTTCAACAGCAGCAACAGCAACAACAACTATAAATATCTAATGAGGAATACTAATAAGGCACAACAATAAAACAAACAACCCAAGAATAAGAGAACGAGTAAAAAAATAAAACTTTATTAAATTTTTACACCATTTTATGGATAAAAGGGCACAAGAGACAAATTTTGCATTGTAGTAGATTAAAATCAATTTAAAATTAAGTTTTACATAAAATCTTAGAAAAAATGTATAAATATTAAGAAATATATTTTTATACAAATAAAATTTAATTTAAAAAACATAGACACGTGTCTATGCATCAGCCAGCAAAAGCCAACGGATGTGATATGAACGTCTTCTGTAGTGACTAATTTCACATAAGAACTGGACTGTTCAAGGAGGGATGTATTTATATTTATTATTATTAACTGGATCTTCATTGTTGATTGTGATCTATGAAATCTACCAAACTTTAAAATCTTAAAAAATGCAATGCAGGCAAATTGGGTCCAGTGTACCGACTTCAGTTTCTTAGCATGTTTGTATAGTTTTCCATTCCATATTCCATGAAGTTATAGTTTCGCAATAGTAAACAATTTATATTCGATTCTAAAAACTGTAGATTTTTCAGTTAATTTCGTTGTTAAAATTCAACCTAGTGCGGCTCTTAGACGGTCATACTTCGAATGTGAGAATGGTATGACTGCATACTATAGTTGTCAATAATTCGATTAATCGATCAAACAAAACAAAACTTTTGCTCGAATAATTTAAAAATGCCGATTTTCGAATAAAGAATAAATCGATTAATTAATGTCATTTAATCGAACAACTTTTTTTAGTTTAAAATGCATACGTCAAAAATGTTAACATTTGTTTGTATGATGTGAAACAAAGCTAGTATTTTATATCAACCAAATACATATTATTTTGGACGTTTGCAGTTGTTGTCGAACTGAACATACCTACATAGTAGTCGTGCTATGTTTTGAATGAAACGTTAAAAAATTTTCAAGAATGGGGTTTTTACACTCTCAGGTGAATAAATTAGAAATATACTAAAGCCAAAAAATTGCGCTCGTTTTGGAAGTACTTTACCAAGCACAAAAATGAAAAAAAAAACAAAGTCACATGTAACAAGTGTCCTAAGGTATACAAAATTGTTGGATCAACAACAAAAAAATAAATAATTATTTTGCAACAGACTTACGAAAACGTATTAAAATAAGAATAAATGAGGGACGTATAAAATTTTTAAATACGTTAATAATATTTTTTAAATTCTGGAAATTTTCCGAGCAATGAAAGTTTTTTAAAATATTCTTAAAAAGGTGAAACTAAAGAATAAATTATACTCCAGATTATTTTATGTTGAAAGTAACCACAATAATTCAGATGAAAGTAATGATAAAGAAGATGTTACTAGTAATGAAATTAACAATCTTTTATACGAATTAAATAATTATATTAAAAGTATTAAAAATTCAAAATATAAAAAGACTTAAGCGATATATTAGACGATATGGTATATTTGAAAAAAAAAAGTAAAAAAGAACAGAAAAATTAGATAAACTGTTTTATGCTCTTCTCACAATATCACCTACCTCGACAATCAGCGAAAGATTTATTTCAAAAACCAAAACCAAAAATCGTTTGAAAGCTAAAAAATTTAGTCAACTTTTATTTGTAAAAGATTATTTCTTGAGAACAACCCAAATTGTCTGATTACACAAAAAAAAAAAAAAAAAAAAAAAAACATTTGATATTTTTTGACAGAATGAATTATCAGTTTCATGTTTTTTTTGTTAATAAAAATATTAACTATTTTATTTTTAAGTTTTTTTGTATGAAATGTTTATATTTTGTCAATAAATTTTTTAAATAATTTTTTATTCGTTATTCTCATCGATTAATCGAAAAATTTTTCAGCTTTAATCGTTTGATCGAACGTACAAAATCAATTATTTGAATTATTCGAACAAAGTTGCAAGGCGAATAATTGACAACTCTACTGCATACCATCTTATCCGTTAATAGTGCAAAATTCATGCTTGTCAACTTGGTATGATGGTTTTCAAAAATTTTTTATATTTTGTGTTTGTCGTCATACCATCATACTTGTTTAATAGATCTTCTGTCAAGCTGAGTGCAAATTTCATTTGTATGTTCGTAAGCGAAGGGTAAAGATGGCTTTCTTAGAGCGCTCATTTTTAAAGGAATTTATCGAAATTTACGAAAGTTTGCCCGAATTGTGGCAGATAAAAAGTGAAATATAACTCATTAAACACCTTAAGCAGACGGCTTATGAAATACTTTTAGAAAAAGTTAAAACAGTTAAGCCAGAAGCAACAATTGGAGTTATTAAAAAGAAATATTAAATAGTTTGCGTTAAAAAATTTAAACAAAACGAAAAGTCGGGAGCTTCACGCGCCATTATAAACATAAATCTCACTCACCATTCAGTGTTTGCTTTAATAATGCTGTTTGACATACTTGGTATGATAGTTTAATAGCAAACCACTCTCTCTATAGTCATACTCTTCTCTCATACCAAGTACGACCGTCTTATAGCAGTTTTTGGTGAAACTTTTACATTCAATCAGTAAAATTTAAATTTTTAATTACAAAAAAACTTTGTGAAAATTATTAAAAAATAACTTTCTGATGACATGATTATGGAATTAATTAAAACTAGTTTATGAATTGAAAATGTTTCAAAAATAATTTCTCCAACAAAATTTCAAATGAAGTTCATAAAATATTCTTAGAAAGAAAAAATCCTCCAAATACAATAAAAATCTTAAAAATTCTAAGGAGATATTAAGAATTTCACGAAAGTACCTAAAACAACGTTTCTAAAGATATTAAGATTCTGTCTTATTGACAACAATTACTTTGTATTTGATAAAAATGTTTTCAACCAAATATTTGGCATGCCAATGGGTAGTCCACTTTCACCCACCATAGCTGATATTGTATTAGATGACCTTCTTGACGCATCTCTTGCTGAATTACAACAAAAAAATATCAACATCAAATGCATAGTCAAATATGTAGATGATATCTTGGCAGTTATAAACCATAATGACAAGAATATAATGATCAACTTTTTCAACAAATGTCACCCAAAAATTGAATATACCACTGAAGTAGAATATAATGGATGTATAAACTATCTAGACACAATCCTGCACAGGGAAAAAGGCAAGATCTTACTAGATTGGTATTCGAAAGAAATTTCATCGGGCAGAATAATTAATTTCAATGCAACACAGCCTAAAAGTCAAATTATAAATACCGCCAAAAGTCTTATATTCAGAGTTCTCAACATAAGTGATACACAATTTCACATAAAAAACATACAAAAAATTATAACAATATTTAAAAACAACAGCTTTCCTATAAAATTAGTAAATTCCTTAATAAATGACGTTAAAATAAAATTCGGAACATTGTTGGAAGTCAAATAGAACTTGCAAAAAAATTTTGATCCCTTAAAATTAAAAAATAAAAATAGTTACTGGCAAAAATCGGATAACTCCCTACTTATGCAATGCAATGTAATGTTTTTTAGTGTGACATTGTACTTATTGTTGTTGGACTGTTTAAATTGATGCAGGCATAGTACTGGTCAAGACTGTTTCGACAGCGATTGATATTGTTCTAAATTAGTTTACGCAACAGCGCCCTCCTTCGTCGCTTAGCAAGCCCTAAGTCATAGCTTGCGTAGTAGTCAATGCGCCAAACCCTTCAGCCAACGCCACAATCATGCCATTATTTTTTATTTTTTGGATATCAGATTCCAAAAAGATGTACTCTGAAGCTTTGTTTTCAAAAAAAAAGTGGATATTAAAGAAGATACAAATCTGTGTTTCAAAATATTAATAAATTTAAAAAATGTTTGTTCTGTGGGCTTGAAAAATCATTAAGAAAATCACTCAGGTGGGTGCATCTTGGCGACTGAATAAACCTAAGATCTGTGCTTTCTGTGTAATAAGGTGGTTGGCTTTTCCACACAATACCTTGGATCAATTACCCATAAAACTTAAATGACGATCGCCAATCTCTGATATAACAGAGAAAAGGAAAAAATAACATTTACACAGAGATCACTTGTGCCAACAAAAATAAATACTAATTTTGAAAATGTTTTCGTAGAGAATTCTTATGAAATTAAATTTGACCAATTTTTTTTTTTTTCATAAAATTGTCGCTTATTTTCTTTTTTACTTAACAATTGAACTAATGAAATAATATTGACAATGATGTTCACTAATGGCGTTGATGGTAACGACGATGATATAAATTAATGATTAATTTTGATGTGGGTGTTTAATAACATAAGCAAACATATTCTCAAACTTTCATATAGAAATACATACATATGTACTTAACTTTATATGTATACACAAGCATATAAATACACACACACACACTTATGCGAGTACATACATACATACATATATAAGCACTCTCGCTCATTTTAATTATTATTAACATTCATGGTTTTGTAAAAACATGCATTAACATGTAAGTATGACACAAGAAATATAATTAATTTAATTAATTATTTTGTTTTCGTTCATTGCCATCACAAATATAAATGAAGTAGTTTGAAGATTTTGTAATCTTCATGCCTTCTCAATTATTACAAGAAGTGAATACATGATAAACCCTTTCCTAAATTCGAATAAATTCGTCATTATCTAATTAAATCTATGATTCCATTATTTATTTTCTTATATAATTTTTTTCTGTGGTATTAAGATCAGCATTAGAAAAAAATCGCTTTAATTATTTAATCATCGAAAATGTTACGAAAATTTTTTAAATATTATTATTTACAGATATAAAAACAACTAGACTTAGTTAGCTTTCTAACGATCTATGTATAATATGTAGTGCTCTCCATTTTACTTCTCCTTAAATAGTAGATTTTTAGTAGATATATATCCTGCATTAGTGTGTTTATAAGCGATGGTAGAACATTATGTTCGTAGATGGAGCGTAGCTTTCATGTTGTTCATTTCCCAGCTTAATTTAATCGATTGTTATAAGTATGTGTATAAATTTACAAGTATTATATGTGCAGTGGACAAGTGATCACTGAAATAAAAAGTTTAGTTCTACGAAGTTTTAAGATTGTGGAAGTTTTTCGAAAGCAATTTTTTAGATAAATAAAAGTTAGACAACATGATGCGTATTTACTGCTTAAGTAAATTTATATTTGTTTATAATAGATAAAGTGTTTTTTTTTTATATAAAAGTTGAATAATTAAAAACAAATTTTATACGAAATCATTCTTTAGTTTTACTTAACTTTAGACTGTTTTTATTACATTAAGAAAATTCAATAATTTTTTTTGTAATGCATTGAATTTACTCAACCTTTTTACATTTGAAAGCCCATTGAATGGTATTCAAAATATTTAAAAATCCGACCTGGTCTTAACAAAAAGTTGTTCATTACTGACCACAAAGTAAATGCTGAAATTACAGCTCGAATTGATACACCTGTCCAAAATAGCTTGGACAATATATTAAGTATCTATATCATGAAAATTGAATTGAATTAACCGTAAATTATTAACCACACATATATATATATGTATACTTACCTCTAACTAAAATACTTAATTTTACGACTCTGAATATTGTAAATTATTAAAATATGCTACCCATTGGAATATTTCCAACGTAAAAACAGTTTTCGGGGTGAAAACCGAAGTTTATGGTTTTGACGCGGGCGGCAAACAAATTATTATCTCTTAATCAGACATTGTGCAAGGACATACATACCTACTTTCATTAATTGTTAATAAAATTGTAAATTTTATCTGCTCCAATTTATAATTATATCTTAACTGAAATAAATATTATCATTGAAATCAACATACATACATATGTATATCTGTCAATATAGAATTGATTCGTTCGCAGAAAACCAAGGAAACATTCATGCATATTTATTTAAATATATTAGTTGTGCCCCTTGCACTAATATATTCAACACCTGTTTACAATAACCTCACAAGAAAATGTCTGATGGTGTTAGCTCAGGCGACCTCGAGGTCAACGGAAGGTTGAGTTTCTGGAAATGCACCTGTTAGAAATTTTTCTGCATAATTCGGCCACAGAGAGTTGATATTAATTTTCTTTTGTCGTTGTTCCGGATAGAAAAATTTTTTTAGCATGCTGAAGTAATGGTTTTTAGTAACCATAACGCTGTTACCACACATTGTAATGCGAATTCATTTCAATATTCCGCTATGCAGTATTCCGGGGTTGGAAACACTCAATATGTGACAGTTTTGTTTCTTTACGTTCAAGTCGCACACAAAAAAAAAATATGTTGTTGATTAATCTCACCAATTTCAATGGTTAATTAACTGTTTATGTAAATTGTTGTTGCAATTTTCAGTGTCACACTATTGCTATTGGTTAGATTAACCATGTCACAGCAGTAACTGAACTACTTGTGTAAATTTTTTTTGGAATCTACATACATAAACATACTCAGTTGAGCTGTTTATCTTATTTTCAATTTCAACTGTGTGTTTGTTTTTAACAAAAAACGGCAACGAAAACAACATGCTTGTTGATAAGCAATCATACGAATTGCGTTACAATTATACTTTTTTACGAAAAGTTGGTCGGACCCACACACAATGTTAAGATACAAACATCTTTGTATTTGCTTTTATTTTTTTATGTTAATATTCTTCTGTGGCTGAGTTAACTTAGGCGATGTGTTATCATGTGAGTTCTATGTTCAAATACCAAGAGCAGGCAAAAATTAATTTGGTAATTAAATGAGTAAGTAAAAAATTTAATATAGTTAACTATTAAAAGTATCAAGTCATGTGTTCCAGGATAAATAAGTGTGCAATAATAATATAAAACTGTAACGAAACCACAAAAAGTGTGTAGTTACCATAAATTTTGTAAAATAATGTAATTTTACCATTTTTATTGGTTGTTTTAACTATTTTCATTGGTTGGTGCAATTCTAACCAACAAAATTGGTTCGATCTACCCACATATTTTTTTGTGTGAAATGAGCCTCATCAGATATGAAAAGACAATTAAGAAAGTTTTCGTCCTCTTCGACCTTTTCAAGTATCTTCAGGCAAAATTTTAAACGAATCGGCAGGTCTGCTGCATTAACTTTATTTGCCATTTGAATTTGTTGAAATCCTTATGCATTCACTTCGGCAAAAGACTGCCTACCGACACCCGTTTGAGCTGATAAGCACTGCTGAGGTTGCTTTGTACGCAGAAGCTACGGTAGCAATTTTTGCTCTGTTCAAACAAAAGGGTTTCGTTTATAAGGTCTTCTAGCGATTATCCCATGTTCTGCAAAATTATTCTCTAGTCTCGTAATGGTCCATCTACTCGGAGGATCGCCGCCAAACATGAGCCTACATTCTCTTTTTCTCTTTCTCTTTTTTCAGAGCCCAGAGTCATCTATTTATATTTAATATATTGGTGTTCTCTTTTCTATCAAAAAATGATACATCTCTTAAGTGATCGTTTCATAAAAATTTTTTGCTCTCTAAACTGCCCGGGAGACGATCGAAAAAACACATCAACGTTCTAAGTGTGTTTGTGCAGTCGTCTTTTCTCGGGTACACGTATACGTTGTCAGCTTTGCTTGATGAAAATCAAAATTTTTTCATATATTATTTTGACGTAATTATTTTGATAGTCTCCAATTTTAATTGACAAAGAAAATGTCAGTTGTTTTTAATCGAAATGTAAAAAAGTAGAAATGTGGTAGCACAAGGACACTTGCTAATTTTTTGCTCTGGTAGTTTTGTGTATAAACAATGTCAAACGCTTGTATTTTTTTTTTTGCACAAGACGCCATTAACTATAATTCATCATCAGATGACATTTTTACAAACGAACGCGGTGAAGTCACAATACAAATGATGATTGACGATTTTATTTGTACGACAAAAACACGATACCCACACATATGCACTGATTGAAATGGGCACTTAATATAGTGATGTATTTCATTCCAAAAATATCACCCTCAGTAATAGTGGAAGGCACTTTATGCTCTTGAAACGTATTACAAAGCTGGACGATCTACTTTTTCAAAAATTGTGTTTTGTTCTAGTGAAATAACACGTTGCATTCTTACAAGGGTTGGCACGACATTTAAAAAATTTTTCTTTAAATAAGGTGGAAATTCCAGATTACTTAAATAGAAAATAAAAATTATCAACTTTTATTTAGAGAGCGGCCTTAATGAGCCACCGTTCAGGTCAGATCAGGAAATTTTTTTTTGAACTTGAAAATTATAATAATAAACTCAAAACTAAAATTTTTATTTGATATGATTCCAATTTGTTTGTAGTTTTATTTTAATAATTTTCAAGGCCTGATACACGTTTTCTAATTCGTAAGTAGTATTTAATTAATGCAGCAGAAGCTAAGGCGTTTCATAACAACAATCAAATAAATAATTTATTTTTTAATTAAAAACGTTTTCATTCTTTAAATATTTAAGTGGGCTTATCTTAATTCTGCTTTGAATGAAACTTTTTTTCCTTTTCCAACAATTTCTTATTGTAATATTAGCTGTTGTCGTTGTTGCTGTTTTTGTGCCTAACATTTTTTTAACCGTCGGCGCCAAATATACTAGTGTTATTAATATTTAAATGTCAGGTTGGTTGGGTGTTTTGTGTATTTTTTTTACATATTTTTTTTTTGAATTTTTTATATAATTTTTTTTAAGCAAACAATTGTATTTTAAACTTAATATTAACCACAACTCACTGTGGCATCCTGAATAAACAAAAAAAAAAAAAGACCAACATTTTGTGTGGGATGCGAAAACATCACAACTGGCTATAAAAAGTAAGTAAAAAAACGGAAATATTTCGGAATAATAAGTGTCCGGTTTATGTGAACCAAAGAATTACGGTGTTGCTTCAAAATTTCTTATATCTAATATAAGTATATATATAAAAAAAATTAAGGAATTACACTTTAGTACAGTTCTTTCTGCAAGAGTTAGAAACCAATAATATAAATAAAATTCTTTGTGGTTTTAGAAAAATATCTGTAATAATAATCTAACAATAAAAGTCCATGTTGTAAAATATGCTGACATTAACAGAATACATATTTTAACAAAACTTTTCAAAACATCCTCGTTTTTTCTTTATGGTTTTTTGTTTTGGCGATAAAGGTGACTGTTACAAATTTCTTGTCCGCCTCCAGCAGCCGCAAACTGTATTTAGGAGAAGACAAAAGCCAAAACAAAAAAAAAAAAAAAATATAAAAGACAATAATCTTTGCTCACACATTCTTTGAAGGACAAAAAAAAATAAATATAAATAGAACGAAACACTGTGTTTTGCTATTAAAAAAAAAAACACAAAATGAGCATTTTGTTTAAGTTTTGTGTTTTCTTTTGCTTTTCTCTTTATGATTTTGTTGTTGGTCAGGATAATAACTGTGAGCTATTTATCTAGAAGTGTTTCTTTATTACACAGTCGCATTTGTGTGACTTGGTCATTTTGTCTTTTATATGATGATGCAAATCATGATTGTGATCTTTTTGCTGTCATATTTTTTTCTTTTATGAATAACTATTGTTTTTGTTAAAAATGTACAACATTTTTTTTTTTTTTTTTTTGGAAGATTATCTTGAAAAGTTGTAATAAAAAAATAAATTTTTTGTTTATTTAACAACTCGCACTTAGTGTAATTGGATAATAAAATACTATACAGTGGGCCAAATTATAATGAACACTATTTTTATGTGATTTTTGTGTATATTTTGTGTATATTTTCTTCAAAATATTGTAAATTCAAGAGCTCTAAGAAGAAACATAGTTGAGACACCCATTATTATATTATGAAAATAATTTATATAGTTGTAGCGAAATCATATTACATTGAAAATAAATTTGTTATAAATATTATATTTATTTCTCTTTTAACAATAATATGATGTAAACATATAATGGAGCTAATAAACTTCTTTAATTTACTTAATCATATTTTGATTAGAAACATAAAAAGTTGTTTAAAAATTTTAATTGAATAAAATTTGTCATAATCAGTCATGTCACAGAATACCATTCTATTTGATTTCGTAACTTGTTGGTTTTTTAGAAAATACAACAATAAAATTAACGAAAATTTTGTTTGTAATTAAAATATTTCTAAAATTCAAAATAGATTTGACAAATTATATTTCTACTGCCCGAAAATGAAATACAACTCCCATGTATAGGCCGGTGCTTCAAAATCTATTATAAAGTTACTAAGGCCCAAATTCACAGTCATTAGTTAGCTAATAGCAATAGTTTAACTAATTATATATGATTCACAGCTTCTAGTTTAACATTAGTTAAACCATCAAACGTCATTGGTTAACTAATAGTTAGACAACAGCTGATTCGTTGGAATTTATTATTAGTATTTTTGTTTTATGAAAAATTTTAGATATGGCATGTGAAATTGAAAACGCGGAGTTCCGTATTGAAACTGACACTGATACTGATAATACGCGGAATATTGTTGCTGAGCGTCGCCAACGTAATCTAAAAAGATTTTATGGAAAGATTCCGTCTTAGCAAGTAGGTGGCGTGGCAAGTTCTTGAATGTATACGCCATTTTTTAAGAAATAATACATCAAATGTAAACAAAAACCATATGCTATAACGGAATTGCCAGTACTGAAAGTTGATAGTTTGATAGGGTTACCATTTTTTGTTCATATTAAGAGTGTTGGTTAAATAATACACTGTGAATAGGAAGTATTAGTTAAACAATAGTTATCATTTTAGTTTACTAATAGCTAACTAATTACTGTAAATTTGGCCCTAAGCCGCGTACAAGATAGGGCGAAGAAGCTTAAGGTAGCCAACTCTATTGGCTTACTGGAGCATCGACGTAATGTTGGGTGTGTTTCATTCTTCTATCGCTACTGCAACAGAATGTGTTCTAATGAAATCAGGGAACTTGTTCCCGAAACCCCTCACTTTTCACAGTCAACACGCTTTTCAATAAGAGCGCATCCCTTTGTGGTCGTTATGCCAGTGAAGCGCACTATGCATTACAGAGATAATTCGTACTTTAGCTGAACTGTTCGTATGTGTTCCCCGCAGAGGGCTTTCCTGTCACTTTCAGTGTGTTACACGCAGAGACAAGACATGATTGCAAAATTTTCATGTCAACTAAGTATATCTGCCACAATCAAATAATTATTCATTGAAGCAAATATGGTTTTATTAAACATTCTTCAATTATTTAGATATTTGATGCAACTTTAAAATAATCATTATGGGTTTCGTCACATAAAAATTGAATGTATCAAAAAAAGTTTTTTCGCTGCTAAAAGAGTATGTCTTGCAAATGAGAATAATAAAAGTTTATTTAGAATTAAAGTTTATTTTAACCATACATTGTTTGTGTTTTGAAAAGAATCAAAATAACTGACAATCGTATGTAACTTCAGTCGTTCATAGAATCTAATAAGACGAGGAGATGTGAAGTGAAAAAATTAATGCTAAAATTATAATTATATGCTGAAAGTTATTTAATTTTACTACAAAATAAAAGTGCACCTGAAATCTTCAATATGAGTGCTTTAAGGTACATATACCAGTACATACTACTATATGGAGTGCATTTAATATACGAATGTATGTTTCCTTGGAGCATGACGAAAAAAAAATACTACGGAACTGCAAAAGATGGCAATTGGATTTTACATAAATATACCGATAATAAGTTAATTATTTTGTATTTTATTAAATTTAATTTGTCCAGAAAAGTTTATTCGATAAATATTTTCAAATAAAAACATTTATCAAAAATATAATTTGATTTAATTTAATTTAATATGTATTCGTGTGTGCATTTTTCTTTTATCTAAGCAAAATGTTAAATTGTTTATATAAACGAGGAAAACATTTCCATAGTTACTATAATGCGCTCAAATTTCTCAGCATTTGCAGAGCATACTATGTTCATACAATGGTATTTTCAAAGGGAGATTTATGAAGAACATATTATGTTCCTTAGATGACGAATGCAATATATAGTAACTGCAATCATTAATATGAATATGAAATGATAGTTTGCGATTATGATTCCATCAACCATGTTTTTTCTTTGCGTGTAGGGTTCAATACGAATTTCCACAAACACAACTCCCTTTATCCTCCTTCGCAAAACCTATTTTCCTACTTCCGGCTTAAATAAAAAAAAAAAAAATAACACCTGCATACCTTTTCGGAGCACTACATATAAATATTTTACTACAAGCTTTACATGTTAATAAAAACAAGATTAATGTGAGATTTTTAAGCAAATGCGTGTTAAAAACTTAAACAGTTAAAAGTTAATATATAAAATAAACGGAATATGTATGCCTATATTTTTTCATATAAAGGATTTAAAGATCAAAGAAGGTTTTAATATTATTAAAAACAACAATAATAATTAAATTTTTTTTTTTTTTTTTTTTTTTTTTTATTTTTTTTTTTTTTAATTAGGACCAGCACTCAGGGGATGACCCCTACGTATGCAGTGCATTGTGCCGGAACTCAGAGAGAGGGATAGAGTAGAGAAGATAGATGTTGAAAATGTAGAAGGCTTAACTCTTTTACAACTCTGCTTTGCGCGTTATGTTATTTTTTATAGCAGTGTTGAGGCGTCTCCGGTGTTAGGTAGACGCATTAACTTTGTTAAGCTGTATTGGCAGACATTTTATTAATTGTTTTACTTCGCCGATGTTTCTGCTAACCGACGAAGGAGGGCGATGTTGTGTATATTAGCTTAGAACATCATCAATCGCTGTCGGAACAGTTTTTAGTGACCAGTGCTATGCCTTCATCACTTAAATAGTCCGATAACAATTAATACAATGTCTCACTAATGTACATTACATAAATTAATGATGTTGATTGACTTGCTCTGGCCTGGGATTGAACCCAGGCCCCACGTCATTGTTTGCTTAGTAGTCAACGCGCTAACCACTTAAGCCAACACCACCCTGGTAACACAACCAAGCAATTTTTTCGGTAACAAATTTCAATTATAGAAAATGAATATAATTTCCTACAAGTAACGTGATCCTTATTTATTGGGAATCGACAACATCAAAGCAATCATATTTTCTAGCATTCAAGATGAAATTAAGCACTTTATTTAATACAACTATGTTGTATTAGCCTGGACTTCGTAAAGTAAGAAATAATACTCCAAGAGTCGAGTAATTTATCTTACAGCCACCAAATTCCTGTGGGCCAAATCGAAAGTATTCCTGCAAAACCCCTAAACAAATTTTCACAAACTATTATATTAATTTCTTAATTTTTAATGCAAAAAAAAAAACGTTAAGGATCAAAACTCCAATGAAAGTTTTTTAAATTTTACATTACGATTTTTTTTTCATCATTTCGATTTGTCCAACAAAAACCTGTTTTTCCCACGACACGTAATCAAACTAAACTAATGAGAAATAATAACAAAACCCAAAGAAAATTAGCGGAAAAAACAAAAGTTTTTCTTCAGTCATCCCATGTCTTATTATAGCAGAGAACCAAGCAACTGTTACAAAATTAACAAAAAAAAAACAAAATGGAAAAAGAAAAAATAAAAAGTTCAAGTAAAGACGTTCTCGTTTCTTGAATCTTTGTTTTTCGTGTTTCATTCTTTCCTCTTGTCACTGTTTTTTTTGTTTTCTCAATTGTGTGCGAGTTTGTGGAAGTTGTTGAAAAGAACTGATTGAAAACAAAAAAAAAAAAAAAAAATAAAAACAAAAAACAAAACTTTAGAAGAGTTTTTACAAGCGTTTCACAAGTGTACAACAACCGCAAATGGCTAACATGATGATGACAATAACGAAGAGCAAGTGCTGTTAACGTTGTAAAGCAGCTTTCTTAGCATAAACATTAGTAGGCTGTATGGGTTGTGTATAAGATATTGCTAAAGTTTGACATTTTCTACAAATACCGACAACAGCGTGAGCTCTGGCTAAAATGTCAGATTAATCTTTTTCATAAAAATATACTCGTAAGTAGGATAACCTGCATAAAGTCAGACAACTTTTATCGCATGATTAAACGAAAGTTTTTTTTAAGTGGTTTAATAACCATTTTAAGGGTTAATGCATTAATAATATTAAATAAAAGTTTAAAAAACATATAAAAAAAATTGTAAATGAAAAAATGTTTTAAACCCAACATTATTTTCATAGTTTTTGTTTGGTTTCTGATATTTGTAATATTTTTTTTTTTGGCGAAATATCAAACTTAATAAAAATTCATAATGTAAAATTTTTGTAAGGAGAACCTCATGCTTTACAAAAAAAAACTTATTTAACAACAACTGTGGTTAACATATTTTAAACACGAAAAAAAAAAAATATTGGCACATCTGGTATCCTTGTGATATCAAAATATATATTTTTGTAAAAAGTTTGAAACTTAATTAAAGAAATTATTATTTAATTCACAAAAAATAAATATGACTTTCGTGAATATTTAGCTTCTAGTAGGTGACGTTTGAATTTCCAACAATAACCTGTTAGCATCCCTGGACTCCATTGCCCCTGGTAGGGCCTTTCCAGTAAGGAAATGTCCCGATGAAACCTCTTACCTTGGTCATCACACATTAGAGTCCAGTTTGTGTATTTTTAAGGACATATAATACCCCAAAGCCATATATGACACAAGAAGCTCATTCATGAAGTTTTTGTAATTTACGGCTTTGTGGTTTCCTAGAAAACTTTAAACAACACTCAGGAAAATTTTACAGGCAAGTATTTAGTGATTATTCAATTTCCCTTTTCCTTATCCTGTATCAGTTATCCTATTTGAGGAACCAGGAATACTCCTTCTTTTATTTTTGCCTCAATGAGTTTTCTTTTATGTATAAAAATCCTATGCCGAGCTTAGCATGCAACGGTAGTAGAAGAATGGCTCAGGGTTCACTAAAGGATAATTTTTTAAATTTTTAGGGCCCGGATTATGGCCACATTTTATTTATGCAGTGAGCTTTTCTGTTTCTTTTGTTTCTTTCGGAAATAAGACAGGAACATTTTGAGTAACCTGCCTGTAGTCAAAGCATAAGAGCAATGATTTTAAAATCTCCGCAAAGTTTATAATCGAAATTTTTCAAAACGAAAACACGTCACATTCACATCAGAGCCATGAGTAACTCGTACTGAGTGTACTAGAGGGGTTTGTTAGAACAATTACGTGAAATATTTACGATTATAAAGTTGGAGGAATTAAGTTATTGTAACAAAAACGTAAATTGAGATTAGAAATTAATATATATCGCGAAACCGGATGTGACATGAAAGAAAGTATAAACAGTGTTTACCAGTGTAATTATAAGTTTAATAAAAAAACATTTACGAAAATCAAAAATATTTATCACATAATTTTACTACAACTCCTCAGAGATAGCAAAAACTTCAAAATAAGGTTAACAACTACGATATTTACACTACGCAACTATGTTGCATGCAACTCCTCTTTATTTAAGTGATAAAGACACAGAAGAAATATAAAATATATACACATTTCTATCTCAGAACTCTTTAGTTTAAAATATAAATACGGTATAAGATTCACAAAACTATTGCTTCGCCGATTAATTGTGGCTAAAATGAAGGCCTCTTGTAAACTTGCTGTTTCTATAAGAATTTATAATTCGAAACATGTTATTTTTTTATATTGAACTGTGTATTTTCTCTCTCTGATTTGGCGCTAAGACGAAAGTCAATTGATGTTTGACAGTTTCGTTGATTATTCATCTCAATTTCTGAATACTTTAAAGTTTTTAATACGTATGTGACAGCAAAAATCAAGCATATAGAAGTTGAATTGTAAAAACCAACAAAATAAATAAAATTTTAACCAAAAATTTTTTTTTTATTTTAAGGATCAGTACTTTGACGCCCCCTTTTTCGAACACGTTGTTAAGCTTCATGACTATTAAGGAGAATGCGGGCCAATCAATCAATTTCTTATCAAAATTCAACTTATCATCAAAATTCTAATTTTATTAAGCCGAGCTCGTCTATCTCGAATCAATGTCATCCGAATTTGCAATACAAAAAAAAAATCATTTATCTTGTCACTTTTTTGATCTCCATTGAACGTAACGTGACGTTCAGCTTTATTTTTTAATTAATGTCTTATAATGGCGCCATAAGACGGTGCATGTCTATAACTGTAATGGAGTCTTTTAAGCCAAAATTAGCCTTTTCTCTAATCACAAATTTTTTTACCAAACTTGGAACCAGTTTTCATACAATTGATAACAAATTTTTAAACTAAATCAAATTAATTTCGTTATTATATTCATAATGATTTGCCGGATCTTATTGATCATAAATGTAAAAAAAACTAACAGCTCATTTGATCCTTTAACTCTTCAACCCTTTCGGAAGTTCTATCCGGCTTAAAATCAGCTTTAATAATTCTCATATCATCTTAGCCATGTTTATTAGCATCTCTTAGTTACTCCCGGAGGTCACATGATTCACTTTTGACTGTGCACAACCGTCTACTTACTACCTTCTAACACTTTGGCAACTTACAAACTATGTTGGCGTATGTGCAATTTGTTTATAAATAAGATATAATGCTCATACGCCATGCATGATTAATGTTAGAAAATTAAATGCAAAAATTTAAGAGAACAAAATTTAATTATGAAATGAAATAGATGCCAATTTTAGATTTTTAACGACTTGAAAAAAATAATTGGCTTGCAGTTCGTTAGTTAATTTAATTTTTTTCTTTTATCAAAACTATTTGCAAAGAGTTTATATTATATAAAAGTTTAAAGTGTTAAATTTTTTTCAAAATCTTACATTCTTTTCGATTTCCTTGTGTCTCTGTTTTATAGTAATTTTGTCGCATGAAACACTTTTAGTAGAATGATGTAATTATGTGCAATTAATACAAATTTAATGCAAATTATAGTGTGCTGTGTTACTGACTATTTTAAAACATTTTAAAGAGGGATAAATTAAAGCAAATTAAATTATCTTGATACTTCTGACTTTTATAAAGTTTTATAGAAATAAAGAATTTGATCGATGCATTTGCAGAAACTTTGAAAAAGTTTTAATGCAGGCAGCTCTTAATTTCTATAAAATTTAATCTTCCATTAGAAAACTTTTAATTTTACTTTCAGATTTTTGTTTCATTTATTTACTTATCTTGTGTTTTAAAATATTTTTTTCGCAGCGAAAATCCCCCAATTAAACATTTATGATTTGTGCTTTTTACAGAGGTCATTAATATTCGTTTCGTTCTCCTTTTTTTTCTACATTTTTTTATTGGCCTTTTGAGATTAAAGCACATTAATTTAAATATTTTTTTTTTCTTCTTCATCATTTTGCTGTGGCGGAAAATACAATTACAATATTGAAACGCATTAAAACATCCTGTTGACGGACATTTGTTAAACCACAATGGTTTTGTATGGGCATTTCCGTTTTACTATAACACTTTTAACATGCCAACATCAACACTAGCACACACTCACGTAATTTTTTATAGAGATATTTAACACAAGTATAGTAAAAAAAATGTAGAAAAAAAAGGCTGCAAATCATTTAACTTTATAGAGCTTGAGCTTGTTAATTTTTTAAAATTTATAGCAGCATTTAAATAAGAGAAAACGAAATATGAGACGAAGAAAATATGTTTAATAAAATATTAAAATTTATATTTTAATATAAATTGTTTATAAATTCTTGTCAAAAATAGTTTTCATCAAAGAGGCTGATAAAATGCGATGGAAAAGCGTTTTATTATGAAAAATAGTTCACAAGCTAGAAATTTCGCTTATACGCATAGACAAAAAGACATTAATTGTTATATTGTTGCTACAAAAATGTTATGGTCGTTCCAAAATGTACTGTAGTGAAAAGAAAGTTTATCATATAATATTGTAGGTAAGCGTGATAAAATTAGTTTTAAATTTCCTAATACTATGATTACAAAAAACGATTATATGATTGATAATAACAATACAATGATTGTATAACAAAATATTATTATAAAATTAACAATCAAAATGACTTTTGATATAGTTTTTTTCTAGGATTAAAATGATTTTGTTATAATCAGAAAATATTTTCGTAGTATGTATATTAAAAATATTATGGTTACTCGGAACAAAATTATGTTAAAGTTTTATTATTATGTAGTTGTATATAACGAACATATCGTAACAACAAAGTATCTTATGGCTTTATGAAAAATAATTTTGTAATATATAAAAAATATACATACAAAATTTTAGATGATTTTTTTCTGACAATAATATGATTAGGCTATAACCATAGAATTCTTATTTGATTGCTGATATGTTTTTATTGTGCTAGAAAACTCTTGATATTTTTAACAAACTGATAGCCATAATTTCGATATTAAATAGGGAGCAGTTTTATCACTTAAGCTTCCTTAAAAAAATTTTAAGTTTTTTGTCATGTAATTCTCGCTAACATGTAAAAATGTAAATTATTGTAAAATAATTATTTAAAAGTCTATAATCACTTCTGCGAACTAATATTTAACGATAATAAATTCACGATATAAATGAATTGTACGTTGTGGTATGATACCCCTTAAAAATCATTTTGACAATTAATAATACAACATAAAAGAAAAATTAAACGTCAATGGCCTCAAGCATTCAATTAACTTTTGTTTTTTTTTGTGTGCAAAGCATAAAGTGGTCGGTCATTGTGTGCTGTTTATAAGAAAATCAGCATAATTAATCTTATGTGTATGTACATGCCCCGTTTCTTTTTTCGTGTCATCTTTTTCATAAAAATAAATTCATTTCATGCAGCAAAACGCAAAAAAAAAAAAGAAAAAATATATAATGAAAATAATCTCTTCACAAAAAAATAATATATTATTTTGCTTATCAAGTTATTGCTTAAAAATTTATGATTGATTTCATTCGTTTAATTTTTCTTCAATTCAACAGTTTTTTTAATTGGATTTAATTTTGTTTCACAATGACGCATTTTATTAAAATATACATATATTGATTTTTCATTTTATGCTTGAATTAAAATTTTTGGATTGATATTGTTGAGCAGCTGAACATCAGTTCAGTTAAAAAATTATATAGATAATTGCCCACTACTAAGGTGCACTTTATTTGACTTGATTTGTCTTAACCTCAAGGTGAAGTATGGTTGTATGAATTGTTGTTGGTTGGGATATCTTTTTTTTTAAGTAAACACAACCCCGCAAAGCGTTTAGCTTGTCTGCAGAAAACACCCAGGGTCTCTGGCCAGAATCAAACCGACAACCTCCGGACTACTAGGCTGGCATTGCTACCTATCAGCCACGGTGGCACCCTAAGGTTGTATGCTCGTGTAATGCCTCTAGTAATTGTTGTAGAATTCTAGTTTGGTGGGCTTTTTATTAAAAACTTCGGCTGTTTTGAAAAAGTTGGTGATAAATTATTAGAAAAAGATCAGTCAGAGTGGTGTAACATACTTAATTCCTTAAGGAGTTAAATACTTCCGTATAAATTAAAAATAAACATCTCCCAAGTGAAATTTATATTGGCAACACTTAATGGGTCTGTTATGTTAATAGTCCTATAACGGCTTGGCTGCACGCATAGAAAAAACATGATTGCAAAATGTTCATGTCAACTAAGTATATTTGCCACAACCAAATAATTATTCATTGAAGCAAATATGGTTGCATTAAACATTCTTCAATTATTAAAATATTTGATTCGACAATAAAATAATCATTCTGGGTTTCGTCCCAGAATGTATCAAAAAAAGTATTTCCGCAGCCACAAGAGTACCTTTTGCAAATGAGAATAATAAATTTTATTTAAAATAAAGTTTATTGTGACCATATATTGATTGTTTTCTGAAAAAAAAAAAACAAAATATAAACAAAAAGTGCTGAAACAAAAAGTGCTGAGACAAAAAGTGCTGAAAGCACTTTAGATTTGGAAAGTTTTTGTATGAAAGAAGTTAATTACACGAGTACATGGTACTCGGTACTTGGTACTTGGTGCTATCCTAGTTTTTAAAAACAAATTTCCTGAGAAAGAAAAACTTTAAAATTTCTAACATGAAGGAAAACTTTACAGAGTTTCCGTAGAAAAACGGCACTCTCGCCATGGCTGTCCTCATTTTAACTTAAATTACGCCACCTTTTCTAAATTTTAGTTAATTTATTTTTTATCTGTATCTGCAATACTTGAGGGAAGCTCTCTTGTTGTAAGTAATTACTTTTGTTGCGGTCATTATAGGCTAGTGGATTAAATCTGCCGTCCAACGATTTCTGCTGAGCCTGTCACAATGAGGAGGAGGTTGATAGTGTGGAACAAGTGGCTTCTTTAGAAAGTCCTCTGCTGGCAGCTGTAGCATTCATATCGAACTGCAATATTAGGCCGGGAAACTCTTTTATCCAGTCGTTGGGTTGGATTGACGCAGAACCGAATAGCGATTGTGTAGATAAAATATATATCCCTCACATTTTCCACCATTAGGTCGCAAGTGGATCAGCTTCATTTTATTGAACTGGCAAACTGCACATCGCGACATAAAATAACACATTTATAAATCTAATATTGAAATGGGCTTTTTTGGCCTAATCAGAAGTTTTGCGGGAACGCTTAGTTACAAAAATATTAATGTATTTAATATTTTTTAATTTTGAATTTTTTAATTAAAGCGATAAGACACAAGAAAAATTCCTACCAGACGATATTAATTATAGGAAAATTTTGATGTTCCTTAAAAGCATACATAAAAAGTCTCATTTAACATTTGTTGATTTATTTTGATTTAGTTCAAAATGCTAGAAATAATATTATATTATAGTTTTTATGAGTTAATCATTAGAATAAATTAATGTAGACGAATAATTGGTATATATCTTTTTATTTTCTAACACTCATACGCACTGCAATACAGCAGTTGTTTAGGGTTTTATAGGAAAAAGCATTGACAATTTTGCATATACATATTAATTTCGCGTGTAATACAGAACAACCTTTAATAATATTCTCAGCACACTTTTTACAATTTTGTTTCATAATTATAACGCTTTAAATGGAAATAACTAAAGTAATTTAAAATGTCCTTGTTACTTTTTTGTAGACATTTAAAAGGTGACGACTATTATATATTGACAATTAATAAATTTATTAATATGAAACAACATGTAAGATTTATTTCTTGATGTTTGCTTTCGAATGTCTGTGTGTGTTTCCTTCTATTGTCATTTAATAAAGTTAATTTATTTGTTTTGGCCGATGTCAACAGAAAGTTGTTTTTTTCTTTTTGTCTTTTGCAGTATTTTAGAAATTGTAACGAGTTTTCTATTTTCAAGGAATGTTGAAAGTTTTCAACATCATCATCATCCAAACAACAACATACAATAAATTATGTTGCATAAAAGTTTTATTTTGATGCGTTTTGTTATTTTTCAAAATCTAAATTATGCTATTTTTTTTCTCTAGTACTTTTTGTTAAGTTACCATAAAGTTTCTGATTTTTTTAAGGTCACCAGAGTACCTAAAGCTAATAAAAAAAATATATAAAAAAGTTGGAAATATATGTGGCATTTGGGTATGTATGGTATGTAGTGGATTCAACAATAATGGTGGTAGCGAAAATGAAAAAAAAAAATATTTATATATAAAATATAATGGCAACATAAATATGTTCTGCAACCAGAGGTTGCATGCAGCAAAAGTTAACTATTCATATTAATTTCAAAAATTTTATAACAAATTGCAGGAACAAAAGTTAACATATAAACAAACATGAAGCATTAGACACACGATAAATTAAATATGACCCCAAAAAACAAAAATAAAGTCGACTTAGAAAAAAGCTGCAACATTTAAAATAATACGGTTTGTTTAAGTTAGGAAGTCCTTGAAAATATGTCAGAGGAGGTAAGTGGTAAAAAAAATTTATACAAAACAAATATATCTAGGCCAGTGTGTATATTTACACGAAACCATTCGAGCTGTTTTTACCCCTCATAACTTTGCTCCTCTTCATCATAATAGAATGAAACTTGAAACATAAGGAATACCCACAGAGGTGACCTCACAGGTTAAATTTAAAAATTTACCGTAAAAGCTTCCCGAGATATTAAGTGAAAATTCCATATTTTAGTACATATTCACTGACACACTGACTCACTCACTGACTCATCAATATTATTGGGCACTTCCAGTAAAGCTAGAAAGCTGAAACAGATAGGTCTTGGTGAGAAATTAACCAGAAAGATCTGAAAACGGGCACTTTCCACCTGGGGGGACTAGGGTGCCCCTTCTTCGTATGGGGCACTTCCAGTATAGCTAGAAATCTGAAGTTTGGTACACAGGTAGGTCCTGATGAGAAATTAACGAAAATGCTTTTTATACGGGCACTTTTCATCTAGGGCGACTGTGGTGCCCCTTCTTTGTATAGGGCACTCACAGTATAGCTAGAAAGCTGAAATTTCGTACACAGGTAGGCCTAGATCAGCAATACATATAAATATTTATACAAAAACAACTTAGAAAAAATAAGTAAGATTCGCACAAAACCACAAATGTGAAAATAAGGCCAAGTTCCTATCCAAAATATTTCGGCCGTAAAAAGTACTGAGATCAAAATAAGGACCAAATTCTTGATAGGTACAACGCCATCTCATTTCTAGGCAACCTGTAAACTGGGCGAAATTTTTTTGCCTTTCTAATTTGGGAAAGAATTCTTGGAAAAATATTGCCAAGCTTATAGGTTTGTCCTGACAAAGCTGCTGTTGTACCGGGTATCATAAAAAGTACATACTCATTTACAATTTGTTATCAAATATTCCATGAAAGTGGATTTATTGGAACTAATTTCTACTACAAAAAGATCTTAAAAAAAATTTTTTTATATGCTACCATTTTTAATAAAGAAAATTTTATATTGTTGTACAGTGTTATAAAGCCACTACATCCTTCACCAGAATTGTTTTAAAAACCAAATTTTGTTTTCACCATAAATAGACAGTTGAAACATTTTTAATCGTTTATTGTCTTCTTAAAACAGGCAGTAAGTCAGCTAATGGCTAAAGACTCCTTAAAAATATGATATTATTTCGGTCAAGTGAATCCCTCTACCGGCTCCTAATCTTTTACCAAAAAAAAAATGTTCAATCAATGTTTTCAATAAACTGTTGTCAATAGTTGATATCCTCTAGATAATTCTGGCCTTAAGGTCTTGAACTGTTGTGGGATTTTTGCTATAAATTTCGATTTCAAAAAACCCCAACAAAAATCTAATGTTGGCCAAATTACTCTTCCTTTACAAGAAATAATGCGATTTTCAAACTTTTCTTTCTCTTGCTGTGTGACAAGTGGCACCATCCTGTTGAAACGACATATCTTTACGTCTAAATCATCAACTTTCCGCTACAGAAAGCTTCAGATCGTATCATATAATTGCTGCAAACGATGACGCATTGATTTTCTTGTATCATCTTCGACACTTCTCCTCACAGCTGCTATATTCTTGGTTGGACGATCACTACGGTGATAAATTCTGTTTCTGTTATCTTGAACGGATCCAGTTACTTCAAAATTTTTCAACCATCAGTTTGATAGCACGATTTGTTAGAGTATTTTTGCTAGCGAAGTTTGTTCCAAATTTCCTAATTACATCTTAAAAATGTTTGCCTAAATCATAAAATGATTTAATAATAAAAACACGTTGTTTCTTTGCGTAACGTTCCATATTAACTAACCGGAATGTATATAGAATCTGAATTTAAAAATTTAGAATAAAAATTACATATATAAAAAAAATGGCAGCAAACTTGAAATGATGCCTCAATTTTACACACATTTTAGAATTAATTTTAATGCTTCTGCACTGAAAAATTGTTTTTTTTTTTTGCTGTTATATAGTGTTATCATCGATAAATATCTCAGTAGATATGCATATACGTACACTTGTACTGGCACATACATACACGTACAGAAAAATCTTTTTGCCAGAACCAAATTTTATTTGTTAATAGTTGACATAACGTCTATCAATAACTTCAGATAACCTGAACAGAGGAGCATTGAACTAAACACACACAGTTTTGTGTGTCTTTAAAGTGAGTTTTTATTTAATAAAATAAAATTTTGGAAACTCTTCTTAAATACAAAGTTTAAAAAATACTGCTTTATAATGAATTCATTTTAAATTGTCTGCCTTTCATAGTTCGCATAAATCAGGCATAAACGAAACATAAAAATTATAAAAAATTTTAATTGTAAAATAAATAGTTGTAATTAAACATAATATTTTAACCGGAATCGTTAAAGAAAACCAAATTACTAAAAAAAATAAATAGTTAAGCTACGTTCACATTTATCAAATATTTGTCGAAAAAAACGTAACCAAGAAAGAAACTAATAATTTATTTCCTTTAATTCCAATATATTTTTAATTTTGGGTTCGCATTTTTAAAAAACTGCATAAAAATACTTTCTTATAGAATAATTAATTATATTTTGTAATATAAAAACCAAGTAAAACGACACTATCCCTAAGCAAAACTAGTGGCTACGTTTTTTTCGACAAATATTTGATAAATGTGAACGTAGCTTTAGCAAAGTATTTTACAAAAGAGTTTAAACTTTTGTCAACTTTAAATAACAAAATACAAAGGGAAATTTATATAGAAGTGATTGCAGTTGGTTTTGCTATAATTCTAAATAATAATAATTCCTTAGAAGTACACACACATATAAACATACGTTTGTATGTAAGTGAATGCATAGCAAACATCTAAAACCAATAATGAAATTCCTTTTACTCTGACAGATCGACAGTTTAGTATAAAAGTACAATAATCCATACAAATGAAGTTAAATCAAAGAAAGAATTTAATATTAACACATTTTACAAGTTTAAGTATAATAAAAGTAAATCAAAATAACCCTACAAACCATTTCATATGCTAGTTCTTATTGAATCGTAAAGTAAGCTTATCATAATATATTTGCTACAACTATTTTTAAGCATACTATGCTATAAGCTAATTAAAGTTGAAACAGTTTTATTTATTTAGAAAATATTTTTCACATGTCAATACATTATGCAATAATACTTATTATACACTTATTCTACACAATAATATACTATATATACTTGCATAGCACTTGTGATCACTATAATTTTGTAAGTGTTTTGGTATGTGCACAGAGCCAAAACTGCCTAATAGAATCAATTAGATTTTCTCTATGAAACGCTTTTAGGCTAAGGGGTATCCCAGCAGAAAGAAGCGAAGATTTTTTCGAAGATTTTTAATTTTTTAAATAAGGAAACCACATAAAATCAAGAAGAAAACTTGTTATTTACAATTTTTTTTTACCCAATTTCCGTTATTTTTGGCACCAAAAAAACAATCCATAGAGAAAAACTTCTTGATTCTATTAGGTTTTCATATGAATTGTAAATAAAAGGGATTTCTTATTGATTTCATTAGGTCATCTTATTGTTTTTTTCAATAAGGTTTTCTTCTTGATTTTAATAGCTTGCTTGTTATTTCATACATATAAATCAACAAAGGAACAATTTTTTCATAATTTTTTTGTGCTACAATAAATCATCTTCTTAAACTGGCTGCTAACATGTATACTAGAGTACGGTGTAGTAGTGAGGTGGTTAGAGTGTCAATCTACTTAACCGAAGTTCCTTGGTTCAACTCCCTGAATACGTAAGTTTTATAAAAATGTTTTCATCACCAGATAATACAAACACATGTTGTAAATAAGCATTCGGGACGTACCATGACGTTCTGATGACATCAAATTTTTATTTCCTAACATCATAACAGAGAAAACAGTGCCTAATAAATACCTAATAAAATAGAACAAAATTAATAAGATATCTCTACGAATTTTTTTCAAAAAGGAAGTCTTGTTATTTTAATAAGGAAAACCTTTTTGAAAAAATCAATAAGAATACCTAATAAAATCAAGAAGAAAACCTTATTGAAAAAAAACAATAAGAATACCTAATAAAAACCATAAGATTCCTTATTGATTTTTTCAATAAGGTTTTCCTTATTAAAATAATAAAAATTCCTTCTTGAAAAAAAACCATTAAAATATGTATCTTATTAATTTTGTTCTATTTTATTAGGTATTTATTAGGCACTGTTTTCTCTGTGTGTGTTTTTTAATATGCAGGGCTTGGAAAAAGTGTTGCAAAAAAAAAAGAAAGAAGAGTACCCGCACAGATTTTGGCAAATTGTCTTCAATGATATGTATATATATGTATGTATATGTATATCACATTTACCATTTTGCAAATATTGCAATTCCTTTTGGAGTGAAAGAGTGTGAATTTGTGAATATCATTAAAGGCCCAACCATAATATGCATAAGCTAGCTTAAGTCAGCTTAAGCAACTGTAAATCATATGTGGCAACTATAATGAACTTAAGTAAACGTTTCGTCAAGTTTTGTCAAATGTCATTTGCTTAAGCAAAGTACGAAACTGACCGCACTTTCCGTACGAAATCAGCTGTTTTATATAATTTGTGGGAAAAAAATTGTTGTTTGAAGTGGAAGGTGTAGAGGAAAATTTATTTATAAATAAATTAATAGAAAATGTTGAAATTAGAAAATGTTTATATGATAAAAGGGATGCCTTTTATTACAATAAAAATGTAAAAGAAAGAGCATGAAGCGAAGTAGCGGTAGCATGTGATAAAACAGGTATGACAAAATTTGGAAGTTCTGCTTTACATATTTTAATATATAATAATTTTTAATTAATAAAAAGTCACAGACTGCAAGCATCGATGGAAGCTGTTACGTGAACGTTTTTGTAAGGAGCTGAAGAGGTTAGATGCTCCATCTGGCAGTGGAATGTGCTATCTCCAAGAGTGGACATTTTTACAGCCAATGATGTTTTTGAAGGCATCACTCGCTCCACGCCCCTATTACATGTTTATTTAATATGCATACATATGTACATACATATGTATTTCTTTATTAAATCTCTATATATGTACATATATTTTACAGCACTCGTGATAATTTTGAAGACTCTGAAACAGAAATTTTAAGCGAATCATTTGGAGAAACGATTTTGCTGGATTCTCAAACAACTCCAGTTCCACCACATAAAAAAAAGGCAACTCTCGATAGTCTCTGTCTTAAAATTGGCGAGACTATACATAGATAATATTGAACAAAAATTGATAGAACAGCCTGAACAATCCGCAGACGTGGCTTTTGCAAAAAGTCTTGTTTTATTAATGAAGGACCTGCCCATCGCTGTTAAAGATGACTTTCAATCAAGTACAATCGCAGAATTGTACCGTCTGCGAAAAACTTCCAGGCATAATTAATTATTTAATTCAAGTTAGTATATTTAAAAGTTCTTTTTAATTCCTCTAAATTAAATTTTTATGTTTGTTTCTTTTCAGTAAATGCCAAATATGTATATTACTCAACATTTACCAATTTGAAGATCTCACAACTAAAGTGATAAATATTATAGTTTAAGTGCAATGAATTGTTATGTTTTATGTTTTATGTTATTGTTATTTTTTAAGTTTTAAAATACATACTATGAATTACTTTACTTTTTTTTAAATAAATATGAAAAGTTAACTTTTATTTTTTCAAAAAATGAATTTTCTCATTATTTATTTAAATATTAAATTAAAAAGTGTTCATTCTAATTAGGTAATTAGTTTGCATTACATAGAAAAGCGTTTACTTTATAATGGTGATGAAATAAAATTGCATAAATTATTCCTTATGTCTCTTGATGTTTTACCCCATAATTATGACAACTGAATGACGGTAAAATTGACGGAATGTTGCTTCCCACTTCACTTCGCCATAGTCCGTCATGCACGTTGCCATTTGAGTCATCCCAATCAATATAGTTATTCGGAATATACGATTTCATATCATTTAACATTATAAAGTTATGAAGAGTGACACAAGCCAACACAACTTTTTCTGCATTTTCGGGAAATAAGTGTAAGGTGTTTAGTAAAACTCTCCAACGGCAAACTAAGATACCAAATGCATTTTCAATTGTTCGTCGAGCTCTTGACAGTCTCCTGTTAAAAATATCTTTATCCTTTTGCAGCAAAACACCTGGATATGGGTGCATTAGGTTGCTTCCTAAAGGAAAAGCAGCATCACCAACGAAGAAGTGCGGTAATTTTATTTCGCTGTTTGGTAGTTTTTTAGGAGTAGGAATTGGAAGCTTATTATTAATTAGTCTCTTTCCAAAACGACTTATCTGGAAAATGCCTTTATTAATCAAAAAGAAAAAGAAATAATATTTTTTAACCCACATAGACATACGAGTAAATATGTAAACACAAACGTTTTATATTTTTAAATGCGAACAAATACACATGCATACTAGCAATGTGGCATAATAAACAACAAATGTAGTAATATTTTTACCTCCATCACTCTGACTGCCATAAGCACCAATGTCAATATGTGTAAATCGACATCGTGCACCACATGCTGCTAACAGTACAACTGAAAAGAACTTTTTGTAACAACAATATTGACTTCCACTATTTGGGGGACAATGTAGAGCGATATATTTACCATCAACAGCACCGATACAGTTTGGCATACTCCACATTTCCCAAAAATCTTGCGCTATTTCCTTGTAGTCCGCTTCATTTGGCTCAGATACATAAATACTACGTAATTGTTTCCAAACAATATCAGTTGTCTCCAGAACAATGCATCTTTCCTAATTTAAAGGACCAGCCCAGCGACTGGGATGAGGTTCCTTGAGTTAAGTATCTGTTTTAAAATTCAATGTTTGTGAATATTTTGTTATTTTATTAAAGTAATACACACTTACAACAACGTAACTGCTAGTCGACATTCCGGTTGGACAGGTTCTCTTAATGAGTTTTTCTGTAGAAATGGCTTTAAAAGGTCCAGCAAGACATTATATATATATAAAAAATTGTTGGTGGTCTACCTCCTTTAACCTCATAAATGTTAAGGCAAAAAAAACATTTTTTTCCTGTCCCGGTTAATTTTTCTCACTGAACAGGAGCGTTTTCTTTTCTGTTCTATTTCAGAAATAGACTTTAAAACACACAAGCCTTCCAATGCAAGGTTCATTATTTTTAAATATTGTAATTTTTTTTCCATTTTAATTCAGTTTTATTTTTGAATAAAGTTATTGTTAATGTATAGTTCAAATATTTTCACTGTTGCATTTTTAATACTTTTCAAAACGAAACACTTGTAAAAAGCATAACAAGTACATAAATTTGCAACCCTGAGTCAATAGTCGTTCAGTTCATGAAAGCACAATATGGCCAGCTAAAAGTCTCTTTTTATGCACTTATGCATTTGACAGACTTTTCGTTCAATTTTGATATTAGCTTAAGCCAGCATATGCATATTATGGTTGGGCCTTAAGTCATTATATCAAACCGCCAATAAAATACAAGAGAGAGAGAGAGAGAGAGAAAGAACACATATAATCAGGGCTATTCGGGAAGTAACTTTCACCACAAAAACGCGTTTCATTCACCTTTTGCTATTCTAAAATACGTTAGCGATGTGAGTGCCGGAAAACATATGTTTTTGTTCACGTTGTATGCATTCTAAAATACTTGTTCACCACACATCTATGTATGTAATTTTCGTTCGACGCATACTTTAGCGCGTAAAAATATATTTTGTGAATAAAATAACCAAAGGAAAAATAAATAAAAAGCTAGTTCCAGTGGAAAAAAGCGTAAAACTGTACAGTCAAATCCTTTGCAACAACAAATAGCTTTACAACAATCATTTTACGAAAACTACATTGCATTAAAAAAGAAGAACTCCTATACTTAAAGAAAATTGCAGGCGGAATTCAATCATCCAAATAAACAAGTAAAAATATCCATTTTGAGCTGCATGTGAAGTTACTGTGTTCCTTATTTTAAAATATGCATGCCTTACTTTTATAAAAGTTCTCAAAACCTGAGTCCAAGTACAAATTTATATTATAAAGGATTTATTTTTATGTAAATTTTATTTTTACTTGTTGTGAAACTTAAAATTTTTACTTTTAATTCTTTGAATCTATTTTTCTAATTTCTAATTTTTCTGTATATTAAACAGCTGTTTTCGATGTTGTTTATGTTTTTCATAAGGGATTACAAGAAATCGATTACTGCCAACGATAATTCTTCACTCGTATTTTAGAATATGTCGACGACGAAATGTCGAAAGTGAACGCTCGACGACGATAAAGTGATGCGCGTTTTCCCGAATAGCCCTGATTATTTCATTTTTAAATAAATTTTTATAATAAATAAAAAAAAAAATTAAATCTGTTTATTTAAACAAATTTTTATTTTTTGCTTATATCCCCAAGCTTACAATAATATTAAGAATGTAAGCTTATTATAAGCATGAATGGAAAACAAATTTTTTGTAATCCTTTTCTTTTTGATACATGTAAAGAATATTATAACAAGTGTTTAGTTTTCAACCATTGTTAATAAAATCCTTACAATAGTATTCACAACACTTTTATAAGTTTAAGATTCATTTAGATTGGAAAGCTTGTTACAAGAGATTTTGAAATTGTTTTTAGATTGTTGTAAAAAGTATAAATTATAATCCACACATTTATAAAATTATCAATAAACGTTAGATCGCAAAAAGAAGTATGCTGGCATAGATAATCTCCGCCGGATATTTAGGTTATCGTTGTTAATCTGTTCTAAAAGCGTATAAAGCTCAAATAAAATTAATTGTTTTAAATTATAAATTAAATTTTAGGCTGCCATTAATTTTATAGCCTTTTTTTTTTTTTTGTTAAATGCACATTTTCTAGCTGATAACACATTTATTTATACAGAAGCTGACACGTGAGGTTAATTTGATAGTACGACTCTATTCAGACATCGTTTTTTTAATTTTAAATATTAATTATATGTCTTGTTGCAAAAATTGATAACATAATTCTCTTTAATTATTGGACTGGAGGAAATAATTGCTGTTTCATATATAATTTGCGGTTTGTCATCAATTCCGTTTGATCGTTTTCATTTTCGAAACATTTTAATAAATGACTTAAACGTTTGGTCGAATGCCATATAAATGTTTGAACAGCATTTTAATCAAATGAAATTTTTATAATATTGTAAAAAACTAAAAAGTGTCATAAGAATTCGTATAAATTGCGTCATACAATTTAACGGTTGAGCCTTAGCATAAACCTACAGTTGTGATTGATAAATATCTGCTAAATTCAAGCCTTTACTTTTTATTTCGAAGAGGATGATGAAATATATGTTTGCCGAAAAATATTTTGCTGTCTTTGCTGATAAATATTTCACAAGATATGAACATACATACGCACATTAAAACGTATGATTTAATTCAGACCATACTGTATTTAGGTGCATAACTTATGCTTGACTTTTTGTGATTAATAAAAACGTTTTTTGCGTAGCATTTCAACTGCTGATAATATTAGACAGGCCTCACGTAATTTAAATATATGATAAGAATTTTGCTTTTGATTTTTTTCTTTTGGTTAAAGCACGAGCCATATTTTTAGGTTAAGTTTGCTGGTCATTAATAAATGCTCAGCTTAATGATAAGACTTGTGATAATAAAATTGAAAGCAGTTTATTCAAGATTTGGCATCTTTAAAATTAAGACTTCAGATGATCTCAGTTTTATTCCTGCTAATGATGTCATTAGTCATACAATGAAGGTTACTTGGTGATGATAATTATTTAGGTCCTAATTTTGTAAGTCACATCACCAAGTGACTTTTATACGGAAAGCAAAAATAAAAATTCAAGTATTTAAAAATTGATTTTGTTATATGTGATTCTTTGTGTCTTTACAACAGCGAAGGCCATTTGGGCAACGGGTTGCGAACTCATTCGGCACCTTATATGTGTACAACCGAATGAAAATGAAACTACTCACCAAAATGCATAAAATAAACAACAATTTCATTGAATGGTAGGTTTTGCATAAGCAAGTTTGTGTCGCATTCCCTTTTATTTTTTTTTTCAAATTTTTTTATTAGATAAACATCGCAATACTTTTTTTTCATGCTTATAACAAAAAAAAATAATCATGAGGATAAAAGCTTTCCTTTTGTTCAGTAGTTTTTTTTTTTTTAATTTCAATCAATAGACGTTAAAATTTTAAAGTTTCGACACTTTTTTTATTGTTTCTGATGAAATACTTGCGTAACGTAATTTATTAAATTCAAAACTTTTTCATTCACCTCAACATGTACGAGTATACAAACTAAATAGAAACCAATTATATGTCGGTTTAATAACTTAAATTTGCATGTGTATGTTCGTGGATTAGTGTGTCTGCTTTTGAATTGTGCGGCAAACCTTTCACTGTAAATTATAAATCATTATTGCGTCATACAAATTTTTAATTCATATTCAATTCTTTATGGTCAGATTTTAAAATCGTTTTAACAGTTCTTATCAATTTTAATGGTTTTATATTTCTCTGGCTCTCTCTCTCTCCCTATCTCTCTCCCTATCTCTCCCTGTGTTTAGTATTTTTTAAGCAAAGAGATGGTAGTGTGTGTAATTTTTTAATTAGGAACTTATTCATGAATTATAGCTACAGTTTCCTATCAAGTTGATCAACATGAGGTAATATAAAAAAATGAAGTATCGATTAAATTGTTAGATAGGCTTTTCAAAATTTAATATTTTGATCATAGATATTCAAGTTGGAAGTGACGCGATAGGCACTGGTACCAAAAGGATTTTTTTTTGCGACTAAATCCAAGTTCTCTACACGGTGAGAGATTGTAAATCTTATTTGGATTCATCAATATACTCTCATTAAAACTTATTGTGTGCTCCGTTACAGCTGGGCAGTCACAGAGAATATATAAATATGAACTATAAATCTACTCTAGCTTAATGGAATATTAATTTTCTGTAGCGCAACCTACCTCATTAATATGTTTTTTTTTTTGTAGAAATTTAAACATAAAAGATTTAAGTCCCAGAATTTTAATTGAAATCAAATCAAAAATAATTTTAAGAAAAAGTTCGAGCTAAAATATATGACCATATATGGCGATCAGCATTATCCTATCGTATATCAGAGTTAAAGTATTGAAAAATATAAATGGCAAAAAATCCTTATCACTTCAAACTCACCCCAGTCGCATGAGATCTGCCCATCTCTAGTGAAATAAAATATTTTAAAATTGTGGTCACAAAACAATTTACATAATTTCTTATGTAAAATAAATTAAAATTGACAAATATTTATAATCATTGATTTATCGATAGTTCATCAACTATATATGGCGCGTTTTCGATCGGAGGCACCGGTTGACCTGAAGTCATCCTGTGACCATGCGCTCTCCGCCCTCTATCTCAAAACCGGTTTTTTAAACAAAATTTGTAGGGAATTTTGTATTCTACAATATTGATAATAAATACAAATAGCAAAAAACCCATAGGAAATGAGATATTTACAAAAAAAGCGCAAAAACCCGATTTTTGTGACCTTTTGCCTTGAAATTTAATAGTTGCGTACACCCTACCAGAGAACTGCACGATCACAGGTTTTCGTGATTTAGGTATACTCGTCTTAAATGCGGATGCGGTGTGATCGCCACCGCATTGCTTTTGCTCAAGTATTCGCCATATCCGTACACAGTTGAGTATTGCTACGTTTGAGCTTCTAGCATACACAATCATATGCGTTCGCGGTGATTGCTCTGCCTTAGGTTTTTTACACATTCGGCAGTCGTACTCATACTTAACGTACACAACAAAAACAATATTTGTATACGAACATGCGAGCACACTCATTGATGTGTGCTTTATCTGAAGTAAATACAGCGTTGCCACTGTGTAATTATACAAAAGCTGTAATAATTTGAAAAAAACATCTATGTAGATATTTGTATATAGCTTTTGTGTTCTGCAAAAATTGCAGTAAATGTAAAATATTAGCGACGCATATACTCATATGAATGTACATAAGATGTATGTATGTATCTATGTGTAAATGCCGTATAGCTATATCATGTTTTTCGCTTCTCTTGTAAAATAATAAAGTTGATAGTTAGGGCATTTATCGTTTCAGGTAACGAAATGCTACATAAAAACCCGTCTTATTTTTAATGTTTATTTTATTAAACTCTCATAACATAAAAATAACTACGCTGAAGAACAAATTAAATTTTTTAGAATGAATTCTTGTATACAAATATAAGCAGATAGCGCCTTAAGAATTGTTTTGTGAAAGACTGATTCGTAAATATAATTTTCGGGTAATTTTGAATCTGTTATTGTGTAAGGATTAATCTTAAGTCTGGCATCACTGATTGTTTGTAGAGAAAACTTCCAAAAGCAAATATAAAAAAATAATAGAGTATGAAAAGACGAAATACTAAAAGTTTTGCTCATGCAGATTGCAATGTTTGTTGCTACTGGTTTTTGCGCTCATTGGTTTTATGTACGCAAACACCGCAAAGTAGCGAGCATATTATGATCGCATCAAATCTCTGTAAATAAACGGCGAGTCAAATCAACACCGCAAATTTTTTTATGCGTTGTTTAAAGTGCTCGGATGTGTAAAGTATAGAGTACATATGCGGTGTATTTATGGTTGCGGTGTGATCGCGCCGTTCTCTGCACCCTACCATATGTAGGTTCTGAGACAACTTTTAGGGTGTTAAAATACAAGTATTTACAGACTTACAGCTGGGTATCTCGAATTCCGAGATTCTTACCTAATATAAGCTTAAATGACTGGACTAATGCACTTTTGGCAAATATAATGGTTTTTTACACAATTTGTATTTCATTCTTTGCTGTGAGGAATTCAGATTTTCGATGGGAATTAAATCATATCGTATATGCACCTCTAGAGCACTCAATGTTAAAAGAGGAGTTCCCCAAGGTTCAATTCTTGGGCCCACGCTCTTCTGTATGTATATCAATGATTTGGATGACATTACAAGGAGCTGTAAAATTCATATGTGTGCTGATGATGTACAACTCTATAACAGTTGCAATATTAATTGTGTGACCTCCTGTGTAAACAAAATCAATGATGACTTGGCCAATATTGGGATATGGGCCAAGTCAAATGGTTTATGTATTAACCACTCTTAACCAAAATGTATTATTATTACTAAATCTGGGAGAACCTTCGATAGCCCTCAGACAAAAATAAATGGCGACAATATACCCTTTGTTACCTCAGCGTCAAATCTGGGAGTTACTAGCCAAAACTTATCTCATACCATCTCTTCTATACCGCGCTTAACAGCATAAGGGCGATTACTATGGGCTCCAACACTCTGCCAGACTTCGACAGTCTGGCGAACATGGTGCTAATCAACATATCCTCCTTCTTGCAACAATCAGGATGGTTTGATTCGGCGACAGGGCAATCACAGGTAATTGAATACCAGGTTACTGAGCCCTGTCTGCTGTAGGGTATCACAAAGGACCGAATTAACGGACCCAAGTGCATCACGTCTCAGATATGACGGCCCTCGAAACCTAACCTAACCTATATCTTCTATACGGATGTGAACTTCTTGCAAATTGTGATTGTGAGGACAAAAGAAAACTGAATGTTGCTTACAACAATATTTCTCGCTACATTTTCAAAAAAGGACGTTTCGATCATATTTCGTCATATACCTACCAGATTTTTCAAAATCTCTTAACATGCAAATGTCTTATGTTTCTGCATAAAATTATTATATCGAAACAGCCGACTTACATTTATACCAGAACTATGTTCGCTAGATCATGCCGTGGTAGAAATATTACTCAGCTGAAATACAACACCCTTATATCGAAGAGACAATTTCTTATCTACACTATCAGTCTTTGGGATTCCTTGCCAAACAATATTCAAAAATTAGGCAACACCAGCGTATTTAAAAGGGCGTTATTTAAATTCTGTAATTGCTATTTCTTAATTTATTTCTCACAATTTATGGTTTATATGCATATCTTTTTCTTATTACTGAATTATTTTTAAATTTTGTTTACATATTAATTGTATTAACATGTTTTATATATTTTATCTTTAATTAAACTACTTACATACATATATATTGATATTATTATACCCAGATGGCTTATCCTTTATGTGTAATCACTAGCATTATCACTTATAAGACATATTGTCTTGTTATGCTAGGTCTAAATATTAATAAATAAATAAAATAAATAAATAAAAATATTAATAAGGATCGTAGTCGTATGATCGTTATCATCAGGTTCTAATATGTAAAAAACAGAGTTGAGTTTATAATCTGAGGGGAACAAACTTACTATGTACTATATGATTAAAGATTTATAACAATGTTTCGAAAATCAATATGTTTTAAACATAATATTGTCATATGTCCCATTGTTTATTTCCATATGAATGTAATGTGACTTAAATTTACTAAATTATAGTTGCGTATAGAAATATGTTGGTTGAAAACTACCATAGTTTGTTTAAAAAAATTGTTAAACGTTAAAAATCAAAACAGAAATTTGGTTTGGGTAGTCCCTGTTTTTTTTCATATTATTTGTTTAATCATACTATGGTTGCAGTTTTTTTAGGACAGGCTTGCTCACAATCATTGACAAGATACATTACGTGAACGTTGAATTTTAAATCAAATTACCAAGTGAATTGGAAATGGAAATTAAAATATAAAAATCACTTTAGTGAGTTGATTTACAGTATTAAGGCCGAAAGTTTTTTCATGAAATGAATTTTAATTATTATTCTAGAAAAGAAAATGGTTAAGTTGTTGTATAAAAATATCTGTTTAAAATCACTTTATATAAACTCAGACCAGTGCGCATAGTCATATAATTTATTAACGCTTAAAAAATAAGAGATAAACTTTGGTCGCTTCTAAATGAACTTGAATGATATGACTATGGAAATATTTAGGAGGCTGGGCATCAGACATCAGCAACAAGTGGTAAATTTTCGGTCATACTTAATTATTAACATTGATTTGTATGATCTAATCGTTTTTGTTCAAAAGCAAAAAAACACTTGTTTACGTCATACTTAATTATTAACATTGATTTGTATGATCTAATCGTTTTTGTTCAAAAGCAAAAAAACACTTGTTTACGCAACCGTTCGTTTCAAACATTCAGTTTTATTCACTTGTTGTTTTGTGCTAACATGAATGTTCTGACTGTGTCGTTAAGAGTATGAAACTCATTTTGTAATCGAAGTCAATGTGTTGTTAGCGGAACAAGTCTTTTATTCAGTTGTTAAAGTAATTTTGTACTCGTATTTGAATAACTAATTTTTATTTATATTTTTGTCCCAGTTTGAAACATGCACACTTACATATTTATACTTTTGACTTCCGAAATCAAATTTCTACCAACAAAATACATTAAGTTGGTGTTTTTTGTATTTCTGCATATGCCTTATATTCATTGTATCATGCATTCAGATCATGTATATTGGCATCAAATGATCGAAATGATAGACACTTGTTGATGAATTTTCTGCTTGTGCATAAAAATCGAGCGAGTATAAAATTGAATAATACTTGTTTGGGTTGTTCTTAAAATTCAACGTTAGGGAACAATTAAGCTCGATCATACTTGTTGCAGCTAACTGCTGGACAATAATAAAAAAGGTTAGGTTTGGTATAAAACAGTTTTATAATTTATTAATTTAAAATTTAAAAGCTAACACTTTGAGAAAAAATACGTCAAAAGTATGGGCGCAACAGGCAACTGCTGGTTTGTAAACATGCAGCATAACACAAATTTGCATGTATGTAATCGTAAAAATATAAATTTAAAACATTAAATGTTAAATGTGTTTTTTCCACTATAACGCGAAAATCTCCTTTTAAGGCGTAACAAGGACTACTTGGTACATTTGGTACTTTTTATTTTTGTACTAATATTTTATACATTTGCTATAAATTACCATAGTTTTTGGGAGCTGAAATGGGAAAACCAGTTTTGTTTTGGTACATTTTTATTTATGGTATTTTTCACATTTGTTTCTTTATTTACTTTTCATACTTTTCCTCTTGAGACATTCTGCAGACGGATACTAAGCATGTGACAAAGATTACACTACAGGGCACATTTTAACGGGTAGACAAATTGGTAGTTTTAGTACGTTTTTTTTTTGTATTAATATTTTATCTGTGGTGTCTGAAATGGTATATGTAAACCCGATGTGTTTTGATATACTTTTAGTTATAGTACTTTTTACTACTGGTGGTTTTTTTTAACTGTGGCACTTTTTCTCTTGAGAAATTCTTTTAATGGATTTAAATAAAATTTGTAGACGAGAAGCTGGTAATTTTGGTACTTTAATATTTTTAGTATTTTTAACATTTGGTGCCTTAATACTTTAGGTGCTTTGGTGATTTCGAAAAAGTTTAGTATAGATGGATCGCATGTGATCCAGATTAAAATACAGAGTACTTTTGAAGGGCTAATTAAGGACAAATTATTAGATATGTTAGTTTTTATTTTTTACTAATATTTTATTACCTTCTTATAAATTAAAACACTTTCTTGTGTTTGGAAGTTTGAAAAACCTGATTTTTTTTTTGGTGCATTTTTAATTATGGAACTTCTTTCCACTTGGTACTTTGTTAATTTTGGTACTTTTTTCTTGAGAAATTCTTTTAAATGATTTTAATTTAGTTTAGTAGACGGATAGAAAGTAACTGAGATTACGAATATATAGGGTACTTTTTTAGCAAATTGGTAAATTTGGTACCTGTTTGGTTTTTTTTAACACATTTTTTTATATTGATGTGCAATGTACTTTCTTTGGGGTGAAGGAAAAGCTGGTACTTTTTGTTTTTCTTTTACAAGTTATTTGTTCCATTACCATAAAGTGTCATAAAAAATCTTGGAAGGGGGTAAAATGAGGAAGAAATGATGCTTTTGGTACCTATTCTTTTTTCGATAAACTTGGTGCACAAACAGTTTATCTCTTCATTAACATGTAGCGTGAACGAAGGCACGGGTTAACGCTAGCACATATATAAAATTTCATATATTTATTTAAATTTTTTCCAGTGTATTAAGAACTCAAATTGTATCACAACTACTCGTATATTGATAAGATTTTGCTTGTTCTTATTATCATGGTTAACAAAATAAAAAGAAGAAATAAATTAAAAATTAGACAAAATGTGTTGAAAAAAATGCTGATATGGCATGTTTCATGATAAGAAAGGAAATTAAAGCTCAACGTAAAGCTTAAGAAAGAAAAAAAAACTGAAATAAAAAAATGGTGAATGGATGGCAAGTTTGACAGTCGTGTTTGAGCAGCGTCAGCTAAAAGATATTAAACGGAAATAATTAATAAAAATATTAGAAAAACATTTTAATAAAAATTTTTATGTAAAAACTTGTCAATTTGAATTATTCTACAAGGCTAATTATACGTAAAAAAAATCTCGGACATGCTTTCGGAAAAACACAAGATTTGGCAATTAACTAAAAATACCAAAATAACTTGATAAATCGTTTAAGAAACAAACTACTCGTAAGCGGATCATATAAAGAATTACCAATAATTTTAATTGAAATAAATAAATTCAATTCAATACAAAATGTTGTTTATTCAGCTGATAATATTCATATTAAGTTTGCTGTACATAAGCACAACAGGCAAACCCACTAAAATTAACAAAGACTCAGGCTCTGATATGAGTAATTTAAAAACAACTGATCATGCCGCCTGGGAGCATTTGAATAAAACTTGTCTATTTAATGAATGTGACGAGCACGTGAATCTCAAACATTTAAAACACATTGCCACACATATGAATCGTGCCATTAACCCCTGTGAGAATTTTCATGCTTATGCCTGCGGTTACTGGCAGCGTCAGCATCCTCAACCAAAGACTGCCATGGCCATGGGAGAACAACAATTAAATGATAAATATGAAAAAATATTTTCTAAGCAAGCGGACGCTTTACCCGTACAAGTTGCACTAAAAAGCGATCTAGTAATGCACAAAATGCAGCAATACTTGGAGGTGTGTCTGCAAACTGAGAGCAGAGAGAAAGCTTCTTGGAGACATTATATTACTGCGCTCCAAGAATTGGGTTATTTGCAGCTACACAATCACACAAATTGGCTGAAAACTCTAAGAGAGCTAAACTTATTCTCCAATAGTCGTTATTTTATTTCTCTACAAATAGAGCGCTTCAATGCCACCCGTTATATGCTCAGCATAGAACCGCACAATCTCTTAGATAGAGTGCATTTCTCTTTGGATATTTATGAAATCTTAAAAATTTACACTAACGATTCTTATCTGAAGTTGTCAACAGATTTTCAAAATCTTGAATTAGATTTGGAGAATATTTTAAAAACTTCTTGCTTGAATGTTATTGGCGATGAAAATAATGATTGCGATCTAACAGAATGGCTTACATACGATCAGTTGCTGCACAGAAATACTTCAATTAAATGGGAATATTTATTGGCTGACTTTCCTTTGGAACAACAAGATCAAATATTTATAAATGATTTGCAAAGTTTGGAAAAAATTAATATCTATTTAGATCAAGCATCACAAAAGACTTTATTTTTATATGCCGTAACGCATTTCATCAATTATTTACAAAGTCATCAGCACAATATTATAGACAAGGGTTCAGACAGCCAGTCCTGTTTAAGGCATATGCGTAAACATTTTCCCTTAGCCATGAATTATTTATATGAAAAAGTATTTTATGCTTTCAAAAGATCTCAAAGTGATCGTGTTATACATCAAGTTTTCTCTCAGTTAAAAGAGCAATTTTCTGTTATACTAGAAAATAATGAAATGCAATTTTCGCCCAATAGTGTTCAGTATTTAAAGAAAAAATTGAAATATTTGCAATTAAATATTGGCAATCTTCCTGTAAATGCCAGTCAACATTTTTATGATGAATATATTGCAGATCTTAATGTAACCTATAATTTCTATAGTAATCATTTAATGGCTTTAAGACACTTCTACCATCATCAGCGTTTATTGGCTTCGCCTTCCAAATTTGATAAATTTTGGTTTACTTTTAATTTGCACATGCCCAACTTTTTGGATAATATTGATTCTACAGCGTATTATTTTACAACCGCCAATGTTATTATACTGCCTTTTGCCTATTTGCAATTTCCTTTCTATGATCATCGCTTCTGGCCCTCCCTGTTGTTTGGCGATTTGGCAAATACTTTGGGTCATGAACTAATTCATGCTTTTGATATTAAATTTTTGGAAAATGATTTTGCTGGCAACTACAATGATCAAGAGTCTTTGGCCATTTTGAATAATAGAAATTTTAAACGTAATATAGCCCGCTTAAGTAAAGAGCCTACAAAATATTTAACCGAACGTATAGCAGATATAAGTGGCACTCATTTAGCGTTGAAAACTTTTATTAAAGATCCACTTTTTCTTAAATATAACGGCAAATTATTTTTTCTACAATTTGCTCAATTCTTTTGTGGTTCTGCTGATATTGGGGATTTCCTCCAGCAGGATGATTTTCATGATTTGGACAGTTTAAGACTTAATTACACTTTGTCACATATGCCTGAATTTGCAGAAGTTTTTCAATGTCCTTTAGGCAGCCCCATGAATCCTTTAGAGAAATATAAATTATGGTAGAAATGTACAAGATTTCTTTTCATTCATTCATTATTTTATTATGTTAACAAATGTACTTATTGTACTTTTATAAGAAACAACAAGAAATGTACTTATAAATATTTAATTAATTAAGAAGAAAAAATTATGGTATTTTTAATTTGTAAGTTTATTTATATTTATTAGCTTTAAGAATTAAAATAATAAATACATTTTTTTCTAGAATTTTGATTATTGATTAGTTGGGATTTGATATGATAGTAGGGGTCTGATGCATTGCATTGTGCCAGAACTTAGGGAAAGGGATAAAGTAGTGAAGATAGATGTTGAAAATGTAGAAGAAGGCATAATTCATTTCCAACTGTGCTATTGCACGTTTTGTTTTTTTAGTGTTACAGCGCCTCTTAAGCTGTACGAGCAGTCATTTTATTAATTGTCTGCTAACCTACGAAGGAGGACATTGCTCTAGCTTGGTACTCTACCAATCGCAAGTGGAATAGTTTTTAATTACCGGTGCTAAGCCTTCTTCACTTAAATAGTCCGAAAACAATTAACAAAATGTCACACTAATGTACATTAGATAAATTAATGATGTTGATGACCTGCTCTGACAGGGGTTTGAACCTAGGTCCCTAGTAATTGTTTGCTTAGTAGCGAACGTTTCTATTACAAAAGTTCAGAGTGAATGATCAGATATACTCAAAAGTTGTATACTCGTTGCAGGTCTCTGGAATGAATATCTGTCTAAAACCTCGTTTGCAAGTACTACGCTTTTGTACTTTGAAAATTTATTTAATTTCTAATTGAATTAAAAGAACACAGAAGCTTACACACAAAATATTATGGCCTCAATTTAGGGCAACTGTTGTTCATTTCTTGTTACTTACCTCCCCGATTTATTTTTTTCCTTCTGAGAACAAAAGTATATGTAAATAAAAAACCTTAAATTTTTACTTTTTATTTAACTTTACAATTTATTAAAAAAAACAAGAAAAAAAAAATTAGAGCCAAGCAACGCAACAAAAACCAAAAAAAAGAAGAAAAAATAGAAAGAAAATGCAATATAACCCACAGGAATTTTCATTAAGCAAACAAATCTTTAAACATTTCTGTGTTCTGTAGCATACTTTTAAGCTTTGTTAAATATTCATTCAAATTAAAATCAACACAAAAAATTCTATAAAGGTGTTTTTTTTTGTAGCTAAAATATTAAATTAAATAAAAAATAGATATACTCGTATATGCACAAAAAAAACGAAAGGATTATTTAGTAAAAGAAATTGTTAAATATTTCAAATAGCATTTTAATATTATTTTAGAGCTATTTTTTTGAGAAGCAGTTTGCTCTTTGTGTTCAACTTAAATGTTCAATTATAATTATAATTTTAAGTGAATTCCTTACATTACAACCAATAATATTAACTCCTTTGTTGAGTGTGTAAAATGTTTGATCAAACATTTCTCGTGTGCTATTTTTTGTGAACTAAAATATTTAAGGTTTTTGTTAGTTTTATTATAAAATCAATTGATTTTGGTCATGACAGTTTCAATAGAGCTTTTTTTCCAATTCTCTTATTTTTACGTATGTAAGTATGTATGTATGTATGTATGTATGTATGTATGTATGTATGTATGTATGTATGTATGTATGTACGTATAGTTTTATGTTAGGCAAAAATATTTTTGTAAAATTGTTTTCTTCTGTGCTGCTTGTTGTTGGTTGATAAAATATGAAAATAAAAATATTTGAACAAAATTTTTTACATTTTTATGGAATACCCAATAACAAAAAGAGCAAAAATAAAAATTTTTTGAAATAAAAATAATCATGGTGAAGATAGACAAAAAAAAATTTAAATTGACTCTACTTGCTGCGTACACACTGTGCAACACGGATTCTAGCAAGACTTGCACTTTTCTATAGTGAATCGTTAAAGAAAATGTTGTAATCTCTACACTTTAGTTTCATTATGCAAAATATCCCGATTAGTACTGTAATCGCTGGTTGTGTTACGCACAAAATTCTATTTGAGTTTCATTAAAGTTCATACTAAATTTATATAAAATAAAATTTATATAAAAATATAAATACACCACGGTAATATTAAATAAACTTCTTTACGCGCAAACATTTTGAAATGAGAGATAAATAGTCTCCTTCATCAACATTATGGCCAAATGAAATGTTCTTTAAAAATAGTTAACACAAAACTCTGCTTAAACTGCCTGTCATAGCAATACCTACACTTGCTAAGTGACAGGAGTACGCTTTAAATCAAATTAAGCTTAAAAAAATAGCTCAATTCTGTTTCAGTTACTGACTAAATTCGTGTTATTCAAAAAGATATTTACAGCAAAATAATAAAAACTTAAGAACTTCCTTTGACATTATAAGAAAGTAGTGAATACGATATTTTCGACATTCCTTCTTGTTTTTTTTTTTCTTTCTACAAGTCATAACAGACCAATAAAGTGTTAAAAATAATTTTTTTTTGTTATATTTTGGGCCTCATTGCTGCAAGTGACAATAACAAGACACTTGTGGCCTTTACCAAAGTACCAGTGTTAACTTCAACAATGACAACTATGTGAATACAATAAAATCTAATTTTCCAACTAAGTTGGTGTATGTGTTTGTGCAAGCAAAAAGTCAATTGTAGTATCTGGGGATGAGATAACCATAATAGTTGTGATTCCTTTATAAATTTCAATTCTCTTTTTATTTTGTACAACTAAAAGTTATTTTAATCAAATCCATTTTGATAAAATTTACGTTTTGCTCAAAGTTTATGCAAATCTTACTCATGCTCGCACACACTTAAGTTGCTGCAGTTTCTGTGCACTGTTTTGTTTTTTTTTTCTTTTGTTTACAAGACACATGTGTGCAGCAGCATTCACTGGCTTGAAATTCTATAAGAAATTCTTGTAATCTTCTTGTCAAGTATTGGCAAGAGTAGACCTTAACTATCGAGCTAAAAATGTTGTTTAAAAATATTTATAGATAAAAAAAAAATATTTTTTATACAAATTTAGTTGAAGCAAAAAAGAAACATCTGAATATTTTTAACATCCACTCTATCTCTAACTTTTTTAACATTTCTAAGACAGAAAAAAAGGTGAAAGCGACATTTGTTTTAAAATTTAAATGATTGATGATGGCATTGATGAAGACAAAGTATATTATAGTAGGTGTAAAAACCACATACATATTTACATACTGGCCACCTTGAATACGAACATTTATACATACATTGTGGACATATACATTCTTGTTATGCTTTTGAACTACATCACGGTAATAGAAGACAACCAGAAAAAAATGGCATGTCAATTAAATTCAAATTAACTCAAAAACCTAAAAAAAAGGTTTAGTCCAAAGAAGAATATTTGAAGGATTTCTTGTCCAAATGTATTTTTTTTTATTAGATATAATTTTTGAAAAAATATACAAAAAGCCAATTCATAAAAGTCGCTTTAATTAAGAGTAATGATTAGAAAAAACACTTGAGTACAACGCTGCTTGTTGCCAAGAAGGATTGTGTAGAAAGTTATTTACTAAAAAAGAGCGGCTAGAAAATAACTTTAAAAACGTCCGTTTTATGTAAGTTAATTTTAATAAAAATATTTACTTTATATGGGGTACTTTTTATGAAAGTTATTTTTTATATAAGGCATTTTTTGCAAAAAGTAGATTTTAGTAAAAATATATTTAATAAAAAGTACATTTTCAGGATTAAGTTAGATTTCTCTAAATTTAATTATTTAAAAATGAAATTATTATTATTATTAGAAAGAAAAATCTAGAAACTCTAATAATTGAACAGACAAAGAAAAATTAGACAGCGCGGAGGATTGAACTGACATCATGATGTTTCAAAACTAATCACAGTCTCGTCATCAGAGTTGTTTACCGTTTAGAGGTCACATACATATTTAAATATATTTTATATGACGCCGTTTTTGCAAAATGTATTTTTTGCTAGAAGTAATTGTAAGAAATGGTAATTTTTAGAGAATGTTCATTTTATAAAAAGATATCTTTTTAAAAAGGACTGTTAATGAAATTTTAATAAATGTTACATTTTATATGAAATGTAATTTTTATGCGAGGTACTTCTTAAATAAGGTACTTTTTTAAGGAAGTACTTTTAATAAAAGTTGATTTTTATATGAAATGTAGTTTTCATAAAATGTACTTCTTATATGAGGTACTTTCTAGCAAAAATTATTTTTTTAAAATGTTTCTTTTTATTAAAGTTACTTTTTATAAATTATACTTTTAAGTAAAAGTACTTCTTGGAAAAGGTACTTTTCATAAAAGGTTCAGTTTAGGCAAAAATATATTTTTAAATTAATTTTTTATAAAAACTAATTTTTACAAAATATACCAGTATTAGAAGAATTTTTATATAGAAGCAAAAAAAAAGGTACAACGTGATCAAAGAACTTCTGGAATTCTTTTCATAGAGAACAGAGATAGATCACACCAATATAACTGATGTTTAAGTCAAGTTGATCCTACTGATAAATTGTCACAAGATAAAAATGAAGATGTTTTAAGGTTTGTCAGAAGCTTCAGAAGATTGCGAAAGTGTACAAGGTATTACTGTAAGGATATATTCCGCTTGCCAGAAGTAGTCGAAGACTATCGAGTCGCAAAAAATATTTTGAAATCTGAAAGAATGATTTCTACTTTAAATTTAAGTTTTTGTTAATTGTACATTTTATGAAAAGTAATTTTTTCTTATGGCAACCAACGAAATATATATTTAGATATTGCTAACCTGCAACAAATAAATAAACATTATTTAGAAAAGTATTTAATTAAAGTCTATAAAAAAATTTAATTTCTTATGGGTTAGCTATTGATTTGCCAGAACAACTTTTGCATTGCAATATTCAGATGATGTACGCGGACGATGTGCAGTTGTACTTAAGCAGTCCAGTCGTCTCAGTTGCTGAAAATATTTCAAACTAAATGACGATCTCAATAAAATTTTTTCTTGAGCAACTGCAAATGGACTTGTTTAAACCGTCACAAATCAAAGTGTGTCATAATTCGTAAAAAAACACTCCATCATATTGCTAATGTTGATGTTTTAATAAACGGAGAAAAAAATCACCATTGTGAATGCTACCAAAAACCTGGGAGTAAGTTTTAATAACAGCCTTAACTTTACAAACGATGTTAACTCACTCGTAGGTCAGACTTACACAAAGCTGAGATGTCTTTGGTCGTCACAACACTATACGCCATTCCATATAAGACAACTTCTAGCAAAATCTTACCTTTTTCCCGGTTTAATCTATGGTTGTGAACTTTTTGCAACCTGTGACTCTATCAGCAAAAGAAGCTAAATGTTTTATATAACAATCTTATTACACATGTTTACGGATTGAAAACACATGATCATTTCTCTCTATTTTCCTCGAAACTGTATCGAGTTTCGTTTAACAACCTTCTTAATATACATGTGCTTTTATTTTAGCATAAAGTCATTTATTCAAAAATGCCGCAATATTTTATAATATCAGGTATGCCATGTCAGATAGTGGAAAAAAATTATAATTCTTTTCCACCGTTATCTTGTATCCGAGTGGCAGTTTTTCATACATGCGCCGCGTCTCTGGAATGTGCTTCCTCAAGCTCAACGATTTAATAGCAGCGCAACTAGTTTTAAGCACTTTTTATTTAATTATTTTTCTTAATAGGGAATCATAAACTAATTATACTTAATGTGATCTAAATATGTATTTATACTTATATTTGCTATATTAAATTGATAGTTAAATACCATCAGTAGATTTGCATTCTAATATTTGGTGTGAAGTGATGATTTCTATAGTAACATCAATTTACGATAAAATTCGATACAGAACTCCTCTAGTAGCCATGAAGCACTTCTATCTATTCAATTTTTTCTGGAATTTCTTAAAATTTCATTTTGCTTCCTTTCGTAATTTTTAAGAAACAAAGGAATTAATCTTATGAATTTCTAGTTGAACATAACTTTTATCCAGGAAATCTTATCAATACATTCAGTGGCTCGTAAATTGGAAAAGTAAGAAAATGGTTTCTCTATTTTATTTTAAAATTATATGAACTACTTTATTTGCCTTTGCTGTCTTGAAATTAAAAAAAAAAGAAAATTTTTACAATAAAATTTAACAAAAGTTTCTTTTAAATGCCAACAGCAGCAAATTTTAAGTGTGTGAGTTGAATATTTAATATCTTTGCTGCGAGTAGTATTAAAAATATTTTAATGAAACATGTATGAGTTGCATATCAATTAAAAACTAATGATGTTGTTTTTAGTTGGTTCAAGTAACAACAACAATTTAAAATGACTTTACCTAAGGGATTTTACATAATAATATTATATTTTCATTTTAAATATTGCTTTAAATTTTAATTAATTTATTTTATTTTATTATTTACAATTACCTACAGCTCCATTATATTTTAATGCATTGAGCTAAATTATCATTTTAATTAATTGAATTTGTACTAAAATTTATTTAAATCCTTGTATAGTTACCACATATTACACTTCTCTTGCTTAACTTTTTCGCGGTTATGTGAACAGCGAAAAATTTGTGCAAACTCCGGATGATTTGCAACCACTTGTGGAACTCTCAAGAATGGTGTATCATGACTATCATCATAGTGTATACGTTTCGGGTTGACTGCACAAAAGAATTGAGCAAATTTTATGAAAAATAATTCTTTGCTTGAAAAATAATTTTCACCATCATGAAACTTTGGTACCGAAAGCCGATGGAAATATGCATCGTAGGCCAAGCGAAATCCACTAAAATCTGCAATTTTTTCATTTAAACTGGAGGGTCTCTGTTTATTGAGGCATTCTAGCGATGACATAAAAGCCGTTTTATCTGGCAAATTTTTTATGAACAATGAAGAAGGATTGCCATGACTGTCGTACTGCAGGCCATTGGTATCAAAAGCATGCAACATTTCATGACCCAAAGTATTGCCCAGTTCGGCATAGAGAAAAATTTCATTAAAATCTCTTTGAAATATGGGATATTGTAGATAAGTATGTGGTATTATTAAAAGATTTGCAGAAGGTTGATAGGCAGGTGAGCCATAAGGCCAATAGAAATACGTGTGTATGGGTGAAAACGATTGTAAGTTCAGCATATTGAATTTTTCGCTGTTTTGATGCTGCAAAGCATTCAAATGATTCCAATAAAATGATCTGTGATAAACTTGCCAGGTTGCAAAATATTCCCGATAATATCGTTCATCGGCATTTAAAGGTAAATTTCCTATATTCAATTTCATTTGATAGATTTTGTCCGTGAGAAATATCATTTCCTCAGTTGACAATTCCTGGGAATGTAGTGTTATTTTCTCAGCAAATTTTTGTTGCATGGTTTGAAATAAGTCTTGTATGACTATTTCTGTGTCATTACGCTGATGATGAAATATTTCCTGTTCGTATATATAATCCAAGGCCAGTGGCACCAATTCTCTCATATGCTGTAGGCATTTAAATGAAGTGGCCGCTTGAGGCATTTGTTTCTGCAAATATCCCAAAAACTTTAATTTCACAGCCTGTATTAAAGTATCAGCGGATGTTTTCTGCACAAGATCGCTTAGTTTATGATAGTAGTCTAGATTTGCCACTACTAAGGGTAAGTTTTGTAGGTGTTTAGATCCCACAATGACCGAGAGATATGCCTTAAAATCTACCTGCGGAACTTGATGTTGTAGTTCTTTAATACTGATATCCTTACCATAGTTTTGATTGTGATTTATGTGTAGAATAGCCAATTTTTTTATGAAATCTTGTATATTTTGTGACATTAAACGTGATTGTATTCCTAGAGAATTATCCATTTCATCTAAAAGTTTCTGTTCGTATGAGCTAAAACCTAAATTTTGATGTTTATCCATGTGTAGATAGAAATGTGTGGCATTACGATTTTTCAGTTCGATTGTTATAAGAAAATTATTAAAACCTACAGTTTGCAAGCGTCCTAAGGTAGCGAAAATACTCCAGGGCCTGTGAGGGCGCCATTTTTCTGCTATAGTGGGCCATTCATCATAATCGGTGGGTTTCATTATTTTTAAATATTGCAAAGCATTTAATTTTCTCTGTTCTTTACAGGTCTTGTAATATTTACGAACTTTATGATAAATTTCATTTGATGCGATTTTAAGAAGAAGAAGTTTTTCTTCTAGCAGATCTTTTAGTTTGCCATTAATTTCATATTCTAAGCTGCCGATGGTGTCTAAGTAGTCAACTTTTTGTGACAGCATATTTTCCCAATTACCACAACTGTATTGATAGAAATCATGACAAGGATTTACTTTGAAATTCATATAACTTTGCATGGTTTGTAAAAGTTTCCGGTTGATATTTAGCGGATCACCAGCACGTGTCCCAGCCGGTGGCATTAAAACACATAAAATGCTGATTTTAAAAATTAGTGTATAATATTTTTTCATTTTGGCACAATTTATTTATATCTTAAGGTTTTTTTGAATATTTTTTTTTTAGTTCCAAAAATAAATTCAAATTTAAATAACGAATTTCATTCTATTCACTGCTCTTAAAAATTTGTTACTAATTTAATTATGATTTTTTTTCTTGATTTAAAATAAAATATTAGCATCATCATGTTTCATATCTTTGAGTCGTCGCTTATCTGGCTGGTGGCTCACCTCGTACTGATCTCTTCGATTATTCGACAAAAGTCTCAAAAATATGGTATTGTTTTAATGACGTGCATATACGTGTACATACATACATAAACAAGTAAATATCAAAAAATTTAGCACAACATGAGCATGGGATGAAAATTAAAATGTATTTGATAACCAGGGAAACCGGAAAACTGCATTCTTTTGGAATGCGAATCGGTGTTACTACAGAAATCATTAGTTAACACGAAATATTAGAGCTCTACGACTGTTTTTAAGCAGAAAATCTATAAAAATAGAAGTTTTAGCATTTTTGGCAATTTTCAATTTTCTCTGCTCAAATTTAGACTAAAAAATATTTTTTGATTTATCTATTCTTTTGGAATGCGAATCGGTGTTCTCTGATTATTAAATTTAGTAATTCTAGCCTGCATAAATATCAGCAAATATTAAGAATTGCAAAAATACAATTAACATACATGTTAAAACTACTTAAAATTTTTATATCGAAATTCCCGACTTCTGATAAATAACTCAAATATTTCAAATCATTTTGATTTGTTGTTTGCAAACTAATTTCTTTTAAGATCTATAATATATGAAATTTAATGGTTATTGAATTTCAAAATTTTTAAATAATGAAAAAGTACAACAAACATTGAAAAAAGATTTCCCATATTAACCAGAAAAATATCTGCATCAATATTGTTTATAGTCGTAACCAAATTTTACTAAGCACATCCATATGATATATTTACTTGCTTTAACTGAAATCCTGAACTAGCTAACATTACAACTATAAGAACGCATGAGTATATATGTATGTATACATAAATATAAATAAATACATCTTACCAAAGGCATGCCCTACACACTTCTCGTATGCTCCAGTTAACCAGAAAAGGGTTTCATGGTATTTTCTGTAAGTAAATATGCAATCAATGTTGTTGCTACAAAGTTAATATTTTTATGGGTCAATACTACTACTACTACAGCAGCAGGAATAGCACCAGGACTCTCTTCTGCTCCATCTTCTTTAATATATTTTATATTTTTGTTTAACTTCCATATGACTAAATGACAATTACTTCATCAGGCATGCTGGCAATTTATATGAAATACACAAAACATTCACAAATGTACGTACATACATACCTGCAAAGAAGCAAATATACACAAAAAAAAAATATTATTATCGTAAATTTAATTATTTTAGGATTACCTAGTTGTGATTAAAAATTGTATTCCAAAATGTGTTTGAATTAATCCCAAAAGAGATTCAAACTTTTTTTAAACTGCCTCTGTTCACTACCAAAACTGAATAAATATAGTAATAAAATATAATTTTGAAGAAATTATTTTTTTGTGTGGGGGGCATTCAGTTAAGTATTTTGGGATTATATAATTCCGATTTGAATTAATCATTTTTTCTTGATGCAAAAGCATCCGTACTTAACGTATTTTTGACAACGCTTGGTACTGATTTAAGTACGTTAGGGACTATTTATTTTTTCTATTAGAAAAATTATATTTAAACTGCTTTAATAAATGTTTTTGTTTTCTATACAAAAATTTGCTGAATTTTTTGAATTAATGTAAGTTGGCATTACGATCATTTTCGAAGAATTGAATTTACTAGAATTAATTTTATCAGCCCTTACAACGGAAATTTTTAGCTTTTTGTATAAAAGATATTAGATTTTTTTTTTTCAAAGAAAACTCCACAAATTTTTTGTATTATTAATTAATTTACAAATTTCAAAATATTACCGTAATGAACAAACCGATTATTTTTCCACCACATGCGATTTACATGGACCCATAATTTGGCATTTAATTCATCGTTTAAAATAAAAAAAAAAAAAAATTTAAATCATTTTGATGCGCTGAAAAATTCTTCTTTCCTTAGGTTTTTTCTTGTCACTTACAAATTTTAACAATTTTAAGTTTCTAAGCCAAGGCTTCATAGGTAAATTTGTAAAACTAATGTTCATTACATTTTTGCTTGGTATTCATAATTTTCCATACTCGCAAATAAAACGGTCAAAGATTATTTAGATATTTTTGATTTAGACACAACGAAAACAAAACTATGGGTGACGTTCAATACATTTTTGGTGAAAACTTTTGCAGTATTCAATAAAAGTTGCTAATTCCGGTTTACTATTTTAAATTTCCAAGCCAGGCCCTTATTATATGATGTTATTAAATTAACGTTCAATACATTTTGATTATTTTTTATATAAACTTATATATTTTTTTTTGTCAAGCAGATAGCTAATATTAAGTTAACAACAAATGAATTGAAAGTTTAGAAAAACTTTTAAATAATACACAAAAATAAATGAATAAATTTAAAAAACTATGAGTAACGTTCAACACAATTTTGTGAATACTAAACAAGGATCGATAATGTATGCAATTTTCTTGTTAATTCTTAAAATATGTCGACGTATGATTTGACTTAAGCATTAATGAAATGCAGGCATACAAAATGTTTAACAGACGACAAATGACAACATTTTTATATATAACTAGCTTATACCGGTGTGCTTTGCTACCCCCCTCGTTATAAAATAAAACTAAAAGTATTTATATATCCTATTGTGAAAATATAATGCCGATCGGTCTAGAAGTTAAGACTATATTACGATTTTTAATTTTCCTAAAAAGGGGCGTGGTTCCACCCACTTTTCTCCTGGTACGTATTCCAAATTATGCCAATACCATATGCACCAAATATCATCGACGTAGGTAAAAAAATGCCCAAAATATGGCGATGTAAATTTTTGGGTTATATGGGCGGTGCCACGCCTCTTTGTGCAATCAAAACTTCATAAAGCCTATTATTCCTTCCAGAGTCACAGTAACATGCTGTGAAAATTTCAAGAAGATCGGTCCAAGGGTTTGGCCTCCTATAAGGAACAAACAAAGAAACAAACAAACAAATAAACAAACACATATTCGGTTTTATATATATATATATATATTTACAAATATTCTATATATTTATTGCAATTTTATAAAAACAATTTTAAATTTCTTACTTGCGATATTCTCTAATTTTTCCATTTACGAATTGTTATTAATTTGATGATGGTGAATCTATTTATCTCTTCAATTCTTTGGTGCTTTCCCATATGGAAAAATGCTGAAAAGTAAATGTCTTCGGAAAAAATATATGTATGTGTCTCTTTCAGTTGTGGCATATTTAGAAGACGATGCCTTCTCTATCTATCGATCGCAACCATTTAGAAGAAATAAAAACAAATCTAAAATAATTTTGGGTTAGAATTCCAAAATTCAAATAAGACTTTCAGAAGCTTTTAATATTTTAAATAAGGTGCAATATTCGTATTTAAAGTTTAAAACTACTGTTACAGTGTTTTTTTAGCTTCTTACTTTAGGTTTTGCAAACACTTTCTTTAGAGACTGTAAATATGCATACATATACATTTATATTTCAGTATAGGGCTCCACACAATTTTACATTCCCTTATAAGAGACTATAAATACAACATTTGTTACATTTTCTCAATTTTATATTCACTTGTAATTTTGTTTTCATATTTTTAATTTTTTTCTTCTTTTTGAAAATTTTTATTTTATTTCTTTTGGTTGTGGTGCATTTGATACATGATTTTTTTACATTTACATCGACGGTGTTGCAAAGGAATGCAGCACATACCAACACATCGTCAGTAATAAAACAAATGTTAAAAATATTATCTGCATATCCATCAAAATCAACATCATGTGCATTGACAACATCAGATGCATTTTACACATCACGTAGTTGTTATAACGAGTATATTTCTTTTTTCTTTTAGATTTTTTTTTTTTTTGTAATTTTCTTAACTTTCCCTGGGAATAAAAATAAATAAATAATGTTTCGTCAAATATTCATGTGCAAAAATTATATAATAATAATATTTTTTGTTCACTGTCTAACTCTCGAAGGAGGTTTAGAAATTGTTTCGTGAAATGTCAGCAAATCAAATTAAGAGTTTGGAAAAATCAAGCCGGAGTTGTTTAGAAATATATGTACATATTTTTATGTATTCAAATAATTAAAGCTTTTGTAAATTAAGTTTACTATTTGATTTAAGATTAATGCAATTTTAAAAGTTTTCAATGGAAATTTTCAATAATACAAAAAAAAAAAAAAAAAATTGAGGTAGTTAAAATTTTTCGATATATGTATTTATATTTTATTATTTTGTTTAATTTTACACGTTATACTTATGCTCGTATATTTTTATGTAAATATATACGATTCATATTCATGTCATATATAAAGCAATACATCAATACATGCAATATTCACATACATACATACTTCCACACACATTCGTACGTTTCATGTGTGCGTATCGTGCTTCAGTCTAGGTTTAAGTATTTTACTTCTTTGTTATTGCTGCATTAAATGGGCAAAATATATTTATATTGCAATATTGACATAAGTTCATGTTGCATGCACATGCATGCCGATGCAGACTTTACGTTCATCATAAGCTGTCTATCGTCATGCAAAAGGTAAAAGTTAAGCGTATAATAATGTTTAAGTGATAACGACTTTATAAAAAGTAAAATGGAGAAAATATATGTTAAATAAAATATGTGAAAGCATAACTTAACATGAATTTATTGGCGTTAAAATCGAAACTCAGTTTAATGCTACACTGATTTGCATTGTACAACACTTTGATTATTTATTTATAATTTTGTGACACATTAAAAAGTGTAATATGTAAAAATTATATTGGAAAAAAATATTTAAATAAATATTATAATAGCATGTATCAAGTGAGTCATCAAGTATGAACGCAAGTGAAAAATGCCAAATAGCTTCTGTTAGTTTTGGCACAGAGAGTTCACATACTTTAAAGTTTATTTATGACTCAAATTTAAATAGACAAATTACTTAATTTATCGCTCCTAAGACTATGGACTGAAATTGTAATAATGTTCCTTATATTCGTCCGGGTGGACACGTGGCTTCGCATCTTCGCGACTAAGCACACCTTGCTCCTGTGCTTTCTGTGTTGGAAATGGGTAATTACTTTTGACCAATAACCCGTAAATCTTAAGTATCACAAGCCAATGTCTGTGAAAAACATGGCAACAGGGTTAGATATATGATAGAAAAGAAATCAAGATATCAAAAAATTAATTTATTAATTATGGGATTAGCTAATCTATATGCTGCATATGCAGGCAATAATTGCTAAGCCAACAAACAGTTGATCTTTACCATTATGGTTAAAACGTTTTTAACCTCATTTACTTGTGGACAAAGTCCCAATTCAGAATTGATAATTACCATAGTAAAAGTCAAATAGATTTAAAAAACATTTAAAAACAACACAACAAACAATTTTTCTTACAAGATTTATTCAATTAATCGGCCTTTTATTGAAGACGAAAGATATACTGATGACTGTGCAGCCAATGAAAAGCAGCATACATAATAGCTAACAAACTAATTAATTTTTGACAACATAATTCTTAAGCAATTGCTTGAATAGATTATAAAATCTAAGGTAACCTAATCAACTAAGGTCTCCGTCCAAATCGATAGAAATCTGTAAGGATGTTCTTACAAGACTCGACCGGTAACCATGCACTGGTGCCACAATATTCTAAGTGATGCATACTCTGTCATTTTGGGAAAGGATATGCTGGTGCTCATGTTGGCAGGATTCTGCGAACGGTTATTGTTGAGATGTCTTTCGGGAAATTACGTGAAGGCTGTGTTGCTGCACAAATTTCCTGGGAGAGTCGTTGGTTAAACGGCTGATATTCGATTTAGTGCTTATGGCTCGTTTGGACTTTGGTCAACCAATTTCAAATCGGTTTATACGACATTTTTGCCTTTCAAATGAATTGAAAGTATGTTTTTAAGAAAACTTCTAACCTGAACTTATATAGAGTATGCATTTACCTGCGACTATGATTAGTTAAATTAAATCATGTATTTAATGTTTTTTTTTTTTTTTACTGTGGAATCTTCCTTTTATTGATATAAAACGTTGACTATAGCATACCTTAAGGCTTCAAAAACTGTTAATTGCATTACAAGGTGTTCCTATATATTTTTTCTTTTTATTTAATTTTAATTTATTTAATGCTTTAACTTGAATTTTAATATTTTAATCTTATTTTATGAGTTGTTGTTGTTGCTCCATAGTTTTTATTTTAATTCTATATTTAAATCAGTTAAATTTTTTTGTGTATTCCTTTTGGCATCATTTAACAATTTAAATTTTTATGTGATATTTGTTTTTTTTTTTCATTATGTTTTATGTCATATAATAGTTATGAATATATATATATATATGTGGGTGTGTCTATTTGCTTGTGTTTGCTTAATTATTTTTGTTCGTTTTATGTAAATATGTGTGTACGTGTGTGAGCAAGTGTGGCTGTGTGTGTATGTTTTAATTATATTTATTTATTACATAAGCTTTAGCTTGCCATAAATATATGTATATATATATTTTTTTAAATATTTAATTGATATATTTTTATTAGTTTTATCTCATTTTAAACTCTGTTCACTTGTTTTCCTTTTAGTTTTATTTGTTTTAAAGTTGGGTATAAAATTAATTGTTCAATATTAATTCAATTTGATTTAATTATTATAGTTTTTAATCAGTGCTTACTATTTATCTATCAATTAAAGATTTAATTTCTCATGACATTTCAGGGCAATAAAAAATAATAACAAAAATTAAATTTAACAAATCAATGTATTCACACGTGATATAGCTTAAGGCCATTATTCATAAGTCTTCCACTTGGAATTAACTTCTTCTCATTCTTGCGGCGTGTTGAAATAGTAAACAACTGATTGTCTACAATTTCAAAAGGTTTCCAAACATTTAAGAATAAGTTTCAAGAAAATCAAATTTATAGAAATACACAATTTGAATACATTCATTTAGCGTCATGCTTATATTTTGAAATTCCATAATAAGGTTTTCATTCTAATGTTGTGTGAAACGTTTTGAAACTAGTAATTGTTAATAAATTAAATTACAATTAACTAAAAATCTGTCATTAAATTAACCTTTAATAAATTTGAATAAATGAGTTTTCAATAATTTTTTTTTTAAATATTTATTAACTTACTTAACTAGATTTACTTTTTTTTACTGCGTTGTTTAAATTCCTTATTATTACATTTGCAAATATTTGCTTGTATGCTTTGCAATTATTTAAAGTGGTTTTCACTATATTTTTTTGTATAATGTTTTTTTTATGTGTTTCATTTTGATTATATAATTTTCGGTTTTATTTCACGCCAACAACAAAAACAAAATTAACAATTTATTCAATCAATATAATGTGTTTGTTGGAAACAAATAGCCTCTAAACTTGTTTTTAAATTTTTTTGCGAAGTTTTAGGGTTTTATATGGAATAACCTCTCTCTCTCTCTGTATATTTGCGTGTGTGTGTGTGTCCGTTTTAGTAGTGAAATAACTATTTTCCTATTTTTTATGTTTATTAACAAATTTAGAATTATATTTGTATTCGATACTTGTTTTAATGCGAGAGACAGACTAAAATTATAAGAAATTAGCAGGAGAAATACATATTTTTCCGAAGTATTTCCTAGTCATTTTTAGACATTTTGCTATTCAAATGACTTACAAAATTATCTGTATCAATTGAAAGGAATATAAACTTCTTTTATCGATTTCTTCATCTGTCTTTCCGCCCTCGTTCTAAATGCATGTGTATATGAAAGTATTTACGTGGGTGTGGGAGTGTGTTTACTTTAAAAATTATGATAATATTTACATTAAATTCTTTATTTCCTTTTACAATTATTTCAAATAATAGCAAAATTTATTTACAAAAACAAATAGAAATATTCATTGATGCGTTTTTATATTGTTTATAAATTTTGTACAGGATAATTGTACAAATAAAAAGGCATTAAATTACAAAAAAAAAAGAAGGATATGACAATAAAATTTAAATGATATAATTATTTTATTTAAATAATTTCAAATAAATTGAAAAAAAAAAAAATTAAAAATCCCATAGTCCACAGTAAGCTGACTATTTCTGCATACAATTTACAAAAATACAAATTTGGAATAAAAATGCATTAAATGATGGGAGTTACTAAATTAGAGTGAGTTTTTTATTGGAAATTTATTACCATATCGGCGAATAGGCATTTTCTTTTTCGAACACAGGCAGAAAAACAATTTCATCACAAATTGTGTGAAATAGTTTAAACGAATTTGCAGCTGCGCTACGGCACATAATTTAAGAAATGTTAAATAATTTTTAATTTATTAATTTAATTTAAATAAAATGTTCAGAAAAAGGACATATGAGAGTTACTCGTGTCCTTTAATAAATATTTTTGAGAAAAGGATATGTAAAAAGACCGAATGAAAAAAATTACACCACAGCCAAGACGCGTGACTTAAAAAACATTTGCGAGTATTTAGCGAAATCTTATCAGAAATGCAACAAAAATTAGGGTTATTTTAAAAAAAAGGATATATGGGAGACTTTCATGTGCTTCATTGAATCAACAAAGTTCACTAAAAACTTAAAAAAAATAATTTTCAAATTATTTATGATTTATTTTAGCATTCTAATCATAAATTTATCTAAATTTATGTGTTATGAGAAAACAAAAGGGTAAATGAGAAGTAGTCAAGTCCTTGCTACGAAGGAAACATATTTTACAACAGAGCTAACACGCATGATTTTCATTTTGGAAACGTAAATTAATTTTCAATGTTTATTTATCATGAATTAAGCTACGATTTGCACTGATTTTTTTAAAATTTCAAACTCTTTTTAATTTAGACATCAATTACTTGTATTAAAATAATTTACACATTGCAAAAATGATATGCCTGTATGAAATTAGAGAGCAAAAATGTGATGAAAAGAAACTTTTTAAAATAATTTTAAAGAAAATAATATAAAAGTACATAATTTTCAATATTAAGAATCCTTAAAAAAATTCTAAGCAATTAAGCATCATGCCTAAATTAGAGGTCAACCGTCATTTATGACAAAAAAAAATTAAAAGCTAAAATATGGTAATTTTTGAATTGCACTAAAATTTTCTCTAATGAGAATTTAGGCCATGTAACTTCTTATGAAATTTTTCATAAAGTTTATGGGAAAAATTAGAAATTATGTTCTCAGCAATTTCATTTGCTGATGTAGGGTTTCTCTGCAAAAGCTTTATTAACTTTTATCTAATTTTCTTTTATTTATTTTACACTAATTATTTTAATTTAATTTGTAAAATTTTTGGCACTTTAACTTTTTAAACCAAACTTATGATTAATTTGTTTTACATGTAATTTTCTTATATCTAACAACATTTAATAAAAACAAAAGCTCTTTTATTTTCTCTCAATTATCAGTTAGTTTTTTATACTTTAACTATTTTTAGTTATAATTAATATGTTATGCTTAAATTAAATTTTTTTATATTGTTTATCTTAAGAGATTATGTTTGGTTTCTTTTTGTTTTGCTTGGTTTTTTCTTGTATATTCTCTTTTGTTTTTGTAAAGTTTTACGTTTCTTTTAAATTCCAATATTTTAACCAAACAGACTTTAACATTAAGATTATAACTGAATATCCATATTTTTCACTAAAGAGTCTGGTTGGCAGCACAAAAGGCTTAAAAGTAAATGCTGCCGATGTTTGTTTGTCTTTTGACCAATCATAACCTTTTGGAGTATCACCCATAAGCTTTTGTTCCGATTTACCGATTTCATTTAAATTTGATTGATATTTAATGCCCACTGTGAATAGTTAAAAGGTAAATTTATTAAAATATCAGCAAAAAATAAGTGAGAATATGAAATACAATTTAATTTTTTTAATAAAAAATGAATGAATTGATACGAGCATGAATAAATGAATGAATAAACTATAAGTTGCAGTAATATGAGAGTAATTGCGTTGTGTTTTTCATTAAAATATACTTTGTTGGCAGGATTAAAGGTAAATATACGAGGGCCGCAGCTATCAGGCAAGATGCAATAGTTTTGGTTAATAAATCTCTCAATTTATGTGGGCCAGTGACAAAAATTCACTAATCGATTTCAGCAATTTTAAGCCATAACTTTTTTTTTTAATTCAAATTACAAATATGGAAGCTGCCAGACTCAACTATCGAACGTTCAGAGTGATACTTTTCATATCATCATATCGCTCATTTACTAATAAAACGTCATAATTTAAAATTTTAAATTTTGGAGTTAATCATACAGAATTGTTCGCAATTACTTGTTTATAAGTTTCATCTTTTTGTCTCTTCTACTTTCCACGTTTTAAGAGAATAAGTCAAACATTTTTCTAGATGGTGAGAACGAATAAAAAAACTTCAACTGCGATTATATCAAAATTAATATTTATGAGTTATGACGTTCTAAGTTTACAATCTAGAAATTTTTACACACCCCTCGCATATGATAATTGAATGCTTTACTGTTAAAACTCTTTCTACTTACATTTATCGATGACAATTATAGAGTTTGTTGGCTCAATGCCATTGAAACTCATATCCAAATCATTCAGAAATGTAGTTGTTGTGGTTACCAATATAGTGGTCGTTGGTGGTGGTAACGTTGTTGGAGGACTAGACACTGTAAACGAGAGAAATTAATAATTTTTAAAACAGGTTTTATTAACATAAGAATATTTTGGTAATCAAAATTTAAATAATTAAATACTTTGTGAAAATAAAAAATCGAAGAGCTTCACGTAAAATTTCAAAGTCGAGTGAATGGTAAAAATTGTATCACCGAAAAGGAAACAGTAGGAACAAAAACATTAAGACCAGCTAAGCAAAACAAATGTTATCGAGCTCACTATCTTAGCAATGATCCTTTAGTACAGCTGATTTGCTACCTTTAAACTCCGCTTTATATCAGGATTAATAACAAATAAATTTAAACAGTTAGCGCGTTGAAAATGACTTGGGGCCTGGGTAAAAGCACTGGCCAGAGCAAGTAAATCAACATCATTAATTTCTCCAATGTACATTAGTGGGACATTGCATTAATTGCTGTCGGACAATTTAAGTGATGAAGGCATATCACTGGTCACTAAAAACTGTTCCGACAGCGATTGATGCTGTTCCAAGCTAATGTACACAACATCGCATTCCTTCGTCGATTAGAAGAAACATCGGCGAAGCAAAACAATTAATAAAATGCCTGCTAATACAGCTTAACAAAGTTAATGCATCTACTTAACACCAAAGGCGCCTCAACACTGTTATAAAAATTAACATAACAAGAAGGGTTGTAAAAGAGTTATGCCTTCTATATTTTCAACAACTATATTCTTCTCTCTTTCAGTTCCGGCACAATGCACTGCATACATAGGGGTTATCGCCTGAGTACTGGTCCTAATTAACAAAAAAAAACTCAATTATTTCGATCGAAATGGTTTAAAGTTCGTAACTGTATTCTGATCGTTTTTGATTTTATACCCATAGGCGTTTGTTTAAATTGTTGTTACTAGTAAAGCTTCCATTAAATTCTTTTTTATTAACATGCAAAGCATAGCTTACTGACACTTCTAAATGTATGCAAGTTTTTTAACTGTCTACTAGCTGAACCCAGTGTTCTTCGCTACCCCGCTCGTTATAGTCAAAAATTTATTATTTCGTAAGAATATCCTATTGTGAAAATATAATGAAGATCGGTCTAGAAGTCTTATATTACGATTTTTAATTTTCCTTTTCTCCTGGTATGTATTCCTAATTATGCCAATACCATATGTACCAAATATCATCGACGTAGGTAAAAAAATGTCCAAAATATAGCGATTTAAATTTTTGGGTTATATGGGCTGTGCCACGCCCCTTTGGTCAATCAAAACTTCATATAGCCTATTATTCCTTCCAGGGTCACAGTAACATGCTGTGAAAATTTCAGGAGGGTATGGCTTCCTATAAAGCACAAACAAACAGACATACATTCATTTATATATATATAGATTTTTTGTAAATATCTTTGTAACTACATAACCGTTTTAAGAGTTTGATATCTCGTTTTGAAAAACATGACAACGGCTTTCAAAAATAAATAAAACAAAATAAAAAGAAGCAAAAAATAAATATATGTTGTATATGTCATTGGTGGTGCAATATGAAAATTGGATTCTGAAGATTCCCTGAAAAGTTCATCAAAATCGGCCCAGCCGTTTTGGAGTCCATACGTTACATACATACACACATCCTGTTTTATATATATATAGACTACTACTACTAACACGAAGTTAGTAGAGATATTAATTGCTAATTTTTTTTTTTATATTAAAAATGGTGTGATTACAAACAACATTTTTATTTTGCGTTTTCGAAAGACTCAACTGTTGGAATTAAAATTATTTTGTTCGGCATTGAATTCTGTGACGCGGCTGATTATCATTTATTATGTGAAATGCTTTCTCCATTTAATATAAAAAAGTTTTTACCAGCATTTCATTACTGTTTTTTTTTTTTTTTTTTTTTTTTTAATATCAGTAGTCTTTAAGGATACTTTGAAAAATTAAAAAACTTTTACCTTATGGCCAACTTTGTCAAAATCATTTGGGAGTTCCGAAGAATTATCAAAGTATACCATAGACTCAGAAACTATTAAAAAAAGGAATATTAATTTTTTATATTTTTTTTGGGAAATCAAAATGAATCCTAATCAAATGGAATTAGTTTCATGTGTTGTTTGGTAACTTTAGGAGCAGATAGGTTTATTTTGCTGTAATTCTCATATAATTTTTGGAAGCCGATGCATCAGATAAGAGATTGAGCAAAACTTTCAACATATAATTGAAGTCTACTGATGAATTTGGCAAAATCAATAAATAAAAGCAGGTCTATAAAAATACTTAGCACACAACAAATAAAAATAGTGTTTAAAATCAGAAGAATTTGCTTAGAGACATTTAATTAAACAATTTTAAACTAAACAAATAACTAAATTATTTTGCATTTAAAGTTAGTTAAAGTAGTATAAAAAAGAAATCTAAAAATTTGAAGTTGTATGTGTGTGTATGTATTAATATTTCTAATTTATTTTGATGACACTCCAATCCAAAAATTCTATTTTACATAGATATTTATAGATATTAAAATTTTTTATAAATATTTTTACCTTTTAAATTCTTACTTGACAAAATTGTAAATTTAACAACTGCCAGCTATCAAAAAAAAAAAAACAAGATCTCAACGTTTATTTATCTAGTTTTCAAATGAATCATGGACTGCAGCAATATAAAACCTTAATTATGTTTGGCAAAACGATAAAAATGTCCATAAATTAAAGAGAAAAAAGCACACAAATACATATATTTAAAGATATTGACATCAGACATTTATTAATAAAAAATATATACATATACACATATTCACAAAAATTATACAAGTGTTCAGATAACAAAAATAATATACAATTATGTAAAATGAAAGAAAAAAAAAATAAAAAAAACATTAAATATTATAAAATACTTGTGTATATATATAAATACACACACATACACACTTACATATTAAAATACAAAGCAACACTCATTTAAAGTAGGCACAAATAAAATGCTGCCGCAAATGAAATCAAGGCGAATTCGCTTTAAAAGTGGTGTTAATTCTACATCAAGGAAAACGTTACAAGGCCCACGATTGCATATACAAATTTCAACATTTCAAACTCTAGTATGCAAGAAAAAATTAGCTCAGCTGTGTTAATAACAGCACCGGTTAAGTGAATTCGCCTTGATTTCACTTTGTAATCGTTTTTTTTTCCAAATAGTATGAGTAACTTTTATTTCTTTTTAAAAAATGGAGCTTTTTAAAAATATATTTCATATTCCTGCATTTGAATGGAGCTGAAAATTCTTCAAGAATGATCCTTAAAATTGCTTAATTTCTGAGAATATCACAAACAACATAATAAATTGAAAAATAAATCAAATACATACATACATATGTATTTATTTTGCCAATTGAAATTATTTTTTTTTTTCAGGGAAATTTAAATAAAATGAACAATAAATAACAACATACGATTCTCAATTTTTCTACAAAAATTAATAAAGCCTTTCTTTTAGTTGTTGTTGTTATTATTCAATATGCCAAAATGTATGCTACACTTTTATATGCAGCATAGAACAATTCACGTCACGGGCAAACACATACCCAGCGCACATGTTGAGATGAATTTGATCGGAAACTTTGCACAGGTTACCATGTGCTTCATTTTTTTTTTGACTATTTACAAGTTCATTTTGTGAACAATAATAAATAACACTGCGCAACAGCATGACTATTTCAAATCTGTAACTGAAATTTCTTTATCAGCTCTAGTTAAAAAAATATGGCATGAGGGTCTTTTTTTCAATAAAATGCTATAAAACTAAACTAAATTTTTTTTTTGTAGCCATCATGTGTGAACTCCAGTAGCCTTGATAGCGTTCTTCCATTGTACGAATCCGAGTGTAGTCGCTCGCCTTGTTCTCCAAGATTGGAGGGAAAATAGTTCAGGTAGTTATAGAGAACTTAATGCTCATGTTACATCCAACCCTTTGAAAGTGACTCATTAGTTGTTCGACATGTTGAAGATAATCAGAATATTTTTTTATTTCCCAGACAAATTCTGAAAAAGCCAAACAAACTCATGTCATGCCTTTTTAACAAAATTTGTCATAATGTCTCTCAAAATTTAAGTCCTTTATTAACAATCTTATTTGTGGCCCATCAAAAATACATGGTTTTATCTTCTCATCACTTAGTTTTGGTACATCAGCTTGAGGTTCAGGTGATACCTTAAGGCTAAAAACATATCTTTATGTCGACTGTACGCAAAGATATTCCAATTTGGTAATATTATTTCTTTTCATGCCAGTTACTCGTATATTCAACAAACAAAAATAACAGTCGTCGTAAAGCCTGTAAAACTGTGTACGTGTACATGTACCGAGTACAAATGGTAGCTCGTATGAAAAAAAATTTTAATACGTTTTTTTGGGCGGCAGGCAATAACCCCCCAGGAAATAACCCCCCAATAAAAAAATGAATTAATACCCCAAAAAAATGTACTGAAGCCAACAACAACGATTTTTGGGGGTTTATTTCACACTTTGGGGTATTATTTCCTTTAATTGTTTTGGGGTATTATTTCATATGAAATAATCCCCCAATAATCAATAATGAAATAAAGCCCCAAAAATATATTTGGGGGTTTAATTCATTTTAATTAAAAACGAAAACGTAAAGTATAAAGCATTTTATATATCTTTAATTTTATTATTTAACTCTAAGTAAACAGTCGATTGAAGTAGTCGTAAAAAACTATTAAAATTTGATAAATAGATATATGTACATAGATAATAGATATATGTACATATTCTGTGCTACGTCAAAATAAAAATAAGGTACGAATGTAATGCAGTGCAGAAAATCTTTACTAAATATCGCCGTGTCGGGAAATACCATGGTGGAGAAAATCCCTAAGTACGGCCGTAGGCCGGCTATGGAAGGGATCTATTGTAACCAACTCAGTTTTTGGAAAATAATCCAATATTTTAAAATATTTGAATTTTATTACAAAAGTTTTTCCGCGTAGCCGGCCTCCGGCCGGGCTTAGGGATTTTCTCCACCATGGTATTTCCCGACACGGCGATATTTAGTAAAGATTTTCTGCATTGCATTGGGGTGCTAGGTCAAAATAAAAATAAGGTACGTATGTAATGCAGTGCAGAAAATCCTTACTAAATATCGCCGTGTCGGGAAATACCATGGTGGAGAAAATCCCTAAGCCCGGCCGTAGGCCGGCTATGCAAGGGATCTATAGTAAGCAACTCAATTTTTTTGAAAATAATCAAATATTTTAAAATATTTGAACTTTATTACTAAAGTTTTTCCGCGTAGCCGGCCTCCGCCCGGGCTTAGGGATTTTCTCAACCATGGTATTTCCCGACACGGCGATATTTAGTAAAGATTTTCTGCATTGCATTGGGGTGCTAGGTCAAAATAAAAATAAGGTACGTACCTTTGAATTACAGCTTTGTAATTACAGCTGTCCATGTTGCCGCGCTATAATTAAAGATACTATTCAAGTATTTCATTAATCATCTTCATGCAATTTTTTCATAAACATTTACATTAAAAGTTCACCTTTAATTCAAAATGTATTTTGGGGGATTATTTCATTTTAAAAATTGGGGTGTTATTTCATGTGAAATAAACCCCCATTTTTTGGGGTATTAATTCATTTTTTTTTGGGGGGGTTATTTCCTGGGGGGTTATTGCCGTTTCTGTTTGGGGTAATATTTCATTTCGTTGGGGTATTGTTTCATTTTAAAAATTGGGGCTTTATTACATATGAAATAAACCCCCATTTTTTGGGGTTTTAATTCATTTTTTTTGGGGGGGTTATTTCCTGGGGGGTTATTGCCTGCCGCCCGTTTTTTGTAGATAATTTTATGATCTACAATTTTTGTCTAGGGTATTGTTATGATAAAACTTACCGCAAAATACTAATTTTTTTACCTTTGATCTTGAACAAAAATTTTTCCATACACCGGAATGGAGGGGAATTTCAAAATTTTATTTATAATTATATTTTGAACAATTTTACTGATTTTCTGCTTGTTTTACATTTCTGTATCTTTACTCTTTTTTTTTTGTCTAATTTGACCGGACTAAAAAGCTATAACTCATACGCTAGAGCTATTACAAAAAATAATTAGTAAACATTACACGGTAAAAGTCATTCATCATACAAAAGTTGCTATTTTGTTGTGAACAATAATAATTAAATGTTTGATTACAAGACTTTAAAGTTTAAGTTTTTATTAAAAGCTATAAATTTAAATTGGAAATAACATTTGTTTTCAATTTTACCTGCATTTTTTAACGCACACACATACATACGTTCACATTGGAAAAACAGGAAATATGGTTTCTTTATATTAAAATTAATCAACAACAGAAAATTTATTGCAAATTTGCTCGACATCTAAGGACATTATAGAGAATTCTGTTCATTGTGTGATAAACCTTAAAACATTTATCTGATACTCCAAATGTCGTCAACAATATATTTACTGCCTGGATACATAAACATATATGTACAAAGTTTGTACTACAAACCTGCATGCATTCGTATCAAATATAAACTTTTATATATTGAATGAATGTCAAGCAACAAAAAAAAAAAAAAAGAAAAAAATTTAGAGTAATACTTACGTATGTATGCATGTATGTATGTACATATGTATTTATGTATATGAGAATGTATGTAGTAAAAAATAAATTTATGTTTTTCAATCTTTATATTTACGTTCAAAAGTTAAGTGTCGCCAGTGTAGTGCCGTCATCTTGCAACACTAAGAAAGACACAAAAAATTCATGCGTTCTGTTCAATAAAAACGATTGGGAGTGTATGTGTGTGTATTTCTAAACCAGCATATTTTAGAAGTTGTACTCTTATTTAAGCCAAATTACAGCTAGGTTAACTTAATTCATTGTTCAATAGATGAATAATGATATCATTGTGAACTCTAGTGTAAGTCTTATCTATACATGTATAACTTATATCTATACATGTATGTTTTATATATATATACTAGCTTATCCCGGTCTGCTTCGCTACCCCCTCGTTATAAAATAAAATTAAAAGTATTTATATATTCTATTGTGAAAATTTAATGACGATCGGTCCAGTAGTTAAGACTATATTACGATTTTTAATTTTCCTTAAAAGGGGCGTGGTCCCACCCACTTTTCTCCTGGTACGTATTCCAAATTATGCTAATACCATATGTACCATATATCATCGACGTAGGTCAAAAAATGCCCACAATATGGCGATTTAAATTTTTGGGCTATATGGGCGGTGCCACGCCTCTTTGTCCAATCAAAACTTCATATAGGCTATTATTCCTTATAGAGTCACAGTAACATGCTGTGAAAATTTCAGGAAGATCGGTCCAAGGGTTTGGTTTTCCTAAAAAAGGGGCGTGGTCCCACCCACTTTTCTCCTGGTGCGTATTCCAAATTATGCCAATACCATATGTACCAAATATCATCGACGTAGGTAAAAAAATGCCCAAAAATATGGCGATTTAAATTTTTGGGTATATGGGTGGTGCCACGCCTCTTTGTCCAATCCCGCCCATATTTGCAGCAGCACTTAAGAAATGCACACCAAACCGACATACCAAATTTTGTTCAAATACCATTATCAGGAGCAGAAATAATACATTTTTAATTTGTGGTTTGTATAAGAGGTACCACGCCCCTTTGTCCAATCCCGCCCATTTCCAATTGGACCGAATTGTAAATCTAAACCATCCGGAGCGCAACCCACACGCATACAGAAAAATTTATGCAAATCGGTCCAGCCGTTTAGGAGGAGTTCAGTCACAACGATCGTACAGTAGAATTATATATATAAAGATATATACATATATTTATGTGTGCGTTTTCATATAATAAATTCAATAAAAATTAAAATATTTATTTTAGTTTTCTGCAGTTTGAAGTTGGCTGAATAAAATGAACTTTAATTTGCATTTATAATGGAGTCCATTTAAAAAGTGATATCAACAAGTAATTGAAACTGTTTAGAGAACGTTGCATCCTTAAGCAATCACTGTAATTTCATTATAATAATAATAAGTATGTTTGTTAAATATTAACCAACAATAACTTATTCTATAAGTTTTATCCTTAAAAATTAATTTCCTTTAAATATGAGAGAATTATTAATAAATTCATTTTGTACCAAACAAATTTTTTTGTCTCTTCTTTCAAGTGACATTTTAGTTTATCGCTTTTAAAAAAGAATAATGCTCCTTTGTGCTTTTAAACTTTTTTTAATTAAATTCCTTTATGGTTTTCATAGTTTTTAATATTATGTATGTATATGGTCGCGTCATGATCATAATTGTTTTACTGGCAATTGCAGCTCCTGTTAGTATGTTTCTGTTTTTTTTTGTCGTTGCAATTTCGCCGGTGGTTTTTAAATTGTTGCAAAATTTTTCAGGAAATAAGCACAAAATATTTAATATACGTGTATATTTGCGTTAATGGTCTTTGTATGCTCTTTTCAGTATTAAAAGGTGATTCACCACAATATGGTTCAACAGTGCATATTTGAGGTTTTGCCACCCACAGACAGACTTATTTCTAGGGGCAGTAGCAAAAAAAAATTTCAATGTTGGAAAAAGTAAGATGATATTTTGATGCTTACTTTTTCGATGCAGGATTCCTGGTACATTCCCCATAATTCATTACACAATAGATAGATGGCCAACATAAGCGAGTTACATAGAAAGCAATTTAATGGCTCGATTATGGATTGCAACCGAACTTCAGTTGCGTTGCCAGCCGGCAACTGTAAATTTGTGGTTGCCAGAAAAACACTAAATAGCAACTGAAACTGGCAGGTCTCAGTTGCCAGTTGCCATCCGTAATACAATTCTCAGCAACTGGCAATGCAACTGTGGTTCGGTTGCCATCCATAATCGACCCAGAAGTCGTATATATTTTCGCTTAAATAGCAGACCGCAAAAATATTAGCTATGAATAAGTCAGTAAGATGATATTCATGGGCATTAATTAGCAAGCATCATTTTGACTGATGTAGTAATCACAGAGCATATATGTACATAGTCAAGTCATATAATAACAAAATGACAGGCAACCAGGTAATTTTAAATAGATTTGTTTTGAAAATGACCGACTGAATAATACCTTAATTTTTTATGACCGTGTGCCATAAGTAAATTTTTTCTTTTTGAAAATATTTTGAAAAATCTTTCTATAAAAAATATTGTATAAAATGTGGTATAGAGAATATTGTAATAAATTTGTATGCAAAATGTTGTTAAAACATTTCAAGTGTTAAAAATTTGTTATAGAAAAATTGTGAAAATTTTATAAAACAATACGTTTATTCGTAATCAAATATATAAAAATCTTATGTCACGATGTTTCTTATCGAACTCCTGCAAAACGGCTTGACCGATTTTAATAAAAATTTTTATGCATATTTGGTAGGTATGAGATTGGGTTTTAAATTTATATTTTAAACCGCTAGAGGCACGAGGAAGGGAGAGAGGGCGCAATTCCAGTATTTACTAAACTATTAACCCAATTCGTATTTCAAGTAGAACAAAATTATTTATGTTGTTGAAGGACAGATGGTGCTATATAAGACATTTTCTGTAAAAAAAATTTTCATTGGACAATATTGTGAAAAATGGTTCTTTATAGAAATTTTTGATATTGTCAAAAATTTTTTATGTAAAACATTATGAAACATTATTAAATATATTGTAAATAATTTTTTATAGAAAATATTGCGAAAAATATTTAAAAGAAAATATTTTGGAACAAATCTAGTTATATATATATATATATATAAAAACTTCAGAGGCCAATAACTCTAAAACTATGCATTTCTGAGAAAGTTAAAAAATTTCGTCTTATTTTTCGATTTTCTATCGCCCTATGTAATTTTTTTTTTCATTTGGAGCTGCGTCACTAAACTAGATTTAAGCCAATATTTTTTAAAAGAAAAGTTTTTTAGATAATATTGTGAAAAATATTTATAAGCAAATATAATGAAAAATTTTTAAAAGAAAATGTTATGAAACATTTAAAAAAAAAACAATTTAAAACTATTTTTCACAAAAATATATATATTATGAATAATTTTCTCTCGATAATATTTTAAAGAATTATTAAATATTGTAAATATTTTAGAAAAAATATTATAAATAGTTTTATATAAAAAATATTGTGAAAAATATGTAAACAAAACTATTGTGAAAAATTTTCAAAGAAAATATGTATTGTAAATTATTAAAAAAAAAATATTATGAATAATTTGCTTTAAAAATTTTTTTTTAATTGTGAACAATTTTTATACGAAAATATTGTAAATTATTTTTAAAAAAAAATATTATAAATAATTTTCTTTAGAAAATATTGTGAAAAATATTTAAGAGAAAATATTGGGAAAAATATTTACAAAAAAATATTGTTCAAAAATATTAAGAAAAATATAAAAAAGAAAATAATGAGCGCTGTTGCATACGTTGCAGATCTTGCAGGTATAGCTTATTTAAATATTTTGTTATTGCGTTGCTGCAACTGGGAGAAAATATTGTAAAATATGTTTAATATACATAGTTGTAATCTATATATATATATATATATATATATATATATATATATGTAAAAGAGTTGCGTGAGTGACTGACTGACTGACTCATTCATCATCGCCCAGCCCAAACCGCTGAACCTAAGAACTTGGAATTTGTCATGTAAGTTCCTTTTACAGAATGTAGATCCACTAAGACGGGATTTTTGGAAATTCGAATTTTTAGGGGGCAAAAAAGGGTAAAAACGGCCGAAATATTACATTTAAAAAAAAATCTTTAAAAAAGGTTCCAGGAATATGAAATTTGGAATTTAGGTTCTTTTTAGGACGTAGACTCGAACCAAAATATAAATTGGTATAAAGTCGCACTTTAAGGGGGTAAAAAGGAGTAAAAGCGTCCCAAAAGGAAATATTTTTAAAAATGGTCCCAGGAATACTCGATCTAAATACATGAAAAATATGTTATTTATTTTTTACTTTAAAAATTACAGGTAACGAAGTACCGGGCGGGTATATTAGTATCATATATGTTTATTATTTTTCCGATAATTTGCTACTACAACAGCGATATGGACAATACGTATGTATATTTTATAATTTTCTTTTGTTCTAATTTCATTACTCGCATATATTTCTTAAAGTTCAGAAGCTTTTGCTAATTTATTATCTGTTTGTCGTCTTTGCGTGCATTTCACGCAATTTTAATTTATACTCCTCGATTTTTTTTTTTTCATTAAAAATTGCTCGCATATATGATTAAAAGTCTTTTTGCATATATTTTCACTACTGCCTATCTGTTTATATTGCATGGCACTCTTTTGGTGTAGCAGATAAGCCAATTCCTTGGCGGCTCAAGTCACTCGTAAAAAATATTTAACATAATAATAATTTTCTATGCTACAAAATGAAACCATAAAATACAAAAACAATAACATAAATTTATGAAGCGGAAAAAGTTTCGTTCATACAAACATGATATTTATGAAATTTCAGTGTATGCAAAAAAATTAATGATAAAGAAGTGAGGGAGTAAAATGTGTGTACAAAAACTTACTATAAAGTTTTATGGTTCCATCCATTTCACCACGAGGATTTTTGGCGACACACTTGTAGCTGCCATAATCACTTTTTTGTACATTCGTTATGTGTAAACGCATAGTTGCCTTGTATGAAGGATTACCCGTTATTGTTTCGGTTCTGTAAAAAGGAGAGAATATAAAAAAATTAATGAAAATTAACACAATTACAGCAAGAAAATCACTGTAAATAAGAAAAGTAGCATGACATGGAACAAAGACATGGCATGAATACGCATATAAATGTTTTTTTCTTTTTATTGTTTTCTTTTTTTTGTAAAAAAAAAATGCTTGCGGAGCCAACCCGTAAAATGTAACCAGAGAATGTTAAACATGAGTGTTAAAAAATGATAATAAAGGGAAAGTTTGCATGATGTTACAAAAAAAATGGCAGTCATACATATTTCATACACTTTGTAAAATTAAAGTTAAATATCTGATAGTTTGTATGTTTGTTATTGTTATAGACATTTATTTAATATATTAACAAGATAAATCTCTAAATTATGCTGTCTTATCATAATAGATAACCCAAATATTTTAATAAATATTTTTGTTAAAAAAAAGCAGCACATTTGTTTCTTTGGTTTACTAACCTTTCCAAAGACATGTTAAATGTCTTATCAGCAGTGGCCTGGCTTAAGCACATTTAGTTTTAAATCGTTTATTGTACACATCTTTAACATAAATAATTTATTACAATTTTCCATGCTACACGATGTTTTGGGGAAAGAAAAACAATATGAAGAAAGAGGAAAAATTTAAAAAATATACCCAGAAATTTCTAAAGCAAAACTAAATTTGAATGCTTTTCAAAGAATTTCTCTCAGTGTTCGAACTGAATTGTAACGTAGAAAGAAAAATTTGTTTTCGTTGCAAAATTTTTGTATTCATGCCATCAGAATTGAATTGAATTGAATTTTTCCTTTTATACTTCATCAAAGACCAAGGCCAATGTCATCGTTAACTATTAAAAAGTCTTTTGTTGTCTATTGAGGAAAGTTTAAATGTAGATGCGCTTGAAAGACATTTGGGGTGTTCACACTGTGGTCATATTAGTCATATTGACATAATGTCTTATTATTTTACAATAGTTTAAAAAATTTTTTGTTGTGCTTCAAGCAAAAAAAAAAAAAAAAAAACATATAATAATAAGACTTTTTAAGGTATATATATGGTTTGTCATAAAATAACAGTAGAAACCTTATTCGAGCAGCTGAAACTCTTCAGTCTAGCCGGCGATAATATTTACAAGCCCCCGCTACTTATAAATAACACAAAAAAAAATATCAAAATTTAAAAAACACTAAGATATTTATTTAATTAATTGCAGCTTCAAAAAATTTTTTAACGACTACACATTCATAAAGCAAAAAGGAGTTGTGTATCATTTTGATAAATGAAAGTCGTAATAAAATATATAAATAAAATAAATAAATAAATTAATGTATGTATATTGTATGTATGTATGTATGTATGTATGTATGTATGTATGTATGTAGGCTAGTGTCATTTATTTTATTTTTGTATAAAAAAGTGAATTGTATTTACGTTTATTATTTTTATAAACCAAAAAAAAATTAAATATTTTAATTTATATATTATTTTTATTATAAACTAATTTGATAACAAATTTGCGATCATCTTCCTTTTGTTTTTTCCAGCTTCTGAATTTCTTGCTGTTTGTTGTTCGATATCATTTCCTAATTGCCATACATCATTATTGTTGTAATAGTCTTTTAAAAATTTAGCTACATATGTTATGCAAAATGAAACAACTGGCTATTACGTGGGGCGCTAACTCTGTCGATACACGAATTTTGTATTAAAGTATCGAAAATCTTTGCTTCAATTGCCCAAAACAAAGTTCTAAAATGACACGTTCCCTTGTAAACACTTTGTTGAATGTTTTTCTTATGTTGGGTTCCGGAATGGTGTCATTAGCCATGGGCATATTCCATAGCCCTCATCCCCGGGAAGTAATGCATCGAAAATCGGTACATTGTGCCGATAGTGTGATCTAAGCTTAAGATGCGTGAGTCATGAACTGAACCAGTACCCATGTTCTGTAACTCCCGCTACGAGAAACTTTTCGATTGAAACGTGCAAAATGAAACAAAAATGTCATAAATTGAAACAAGCAGTTGATTTTCTCACTAAAGTGAACCTGTAAGTTTTTTTGTGAGTAACAACTGCCACGTAAGAAAATATCTCGCAAATTTACAGCAATACTGTGTCTGTAAAACTTTTGCGGAAAAAGTTCTCACTTTGAACTGTCAAATATACTCACAACAAAAAACGTGGTGAGTTAACATCTTAACAATGTTATTCGAAATAAAATTAATGAAAAAATTGGTATTTCAAGGTTAACTAATTGTTTAATTATTATTTTATTTTTATAATATTAGAAAAATGTTTTTAATGGAAAGTGCTTCCAAAACTATTTTGCAAATAACAATCATTAAAGCCGCACTACACACTATTTTGTATAGCCGACGGTAGTATATTTGACGCCGCCGTTTATATTCTTCTGCTTTAGTGTATTTTGGTCGCCGTCGAAGATTGTTTTGGCTAGCATTCTTATCGCCTTAAATTACATATCGACATTGAGCTATATTTTCTGACATTTCTAACGTAACGACGTAAGCATTTTTAGAAGTTTTCGACATGAGTTACAGATTCATTTTTTTCTCACTTTTCGAGAAACGATGGAATAATTTGTTTCACATATTTTCGCCACTAGAACTTCTCACTAAAGTTACAGAACATGGGTACAGGCCTGGATATGTCAACGCTTGTAAAAAGTTATTTTCCATCACAAGTTGCCTGCACATTTAAAGAGTGGAAGACTTTTCTACAAATATACTCATCGCTTTGATTTGTGGGTTTTTCAATTTTTATATGAGTACAATCAATCACTTCAATTGCAAATGGAAAGCAATAATTTTCTTGCCATTGCATCTTTTATTTCATCTGCATCTTTCGGGAATTTTATCCACTAGCTTGCTTTGGCAGACATAAGTTTCGCAATTTCTGCAATAGTTCGCGACACAGTTGATTAATGGCCTCCAATATCTGTGGCTATACCATTTTGGAATCCAGGATCTGCATAAAATCTTAAATACAGTCGAATTATATCAATGTTGCTGAGGGCTACACCACGTGTTTCTTCTGACTCCTCAAAAAAATAATTAGCCAACCTGCAGATTCTACTATCATCAAACCTACATATGTATTTATCATTTTATTATTAATTATATAAAAAAAATTAATAATTAAGAATACAAGTTTGTGTTATTTTTTATCCTCAGTTGCTAAATTTGTTTAACGCTGTTGATAACATTTTTTATTTCTTTGTGGCACAAAATATTCAGCCATGATTCCTTTTTAGTATACGCGAATCAACTATAAGGCAGGCTCAACAAAATTTGAGCAAGAGCTCACAAAAGAAAGCAAAAGCTTGTTTTTATGCATATGAAAATGAGCACAAGCTCATCTAACTTAGTTCAAACTGAGCAAGACGAGATCAAACGTGAGCAGTGCGTAAAAGCAAATATATCAAATTTTATTATGCATACGACAAGCACCTTTTACTCAAAAAATCGAGTCCGAGCTCAAGCTCACGTTTTATGCATGAGACCCACTGACTCATCAATATTATTGGGCACTTCCAGTAAAGCTAGAGAGCTTCAACTTGGTACACAGGTAGGTCCTGATAAGAAAATAACAAAAATAATTTTTAAACTGACTGATGAGAAATTAACAAAAATAATTTTTAAACTGACTTTTTTCACCTGGGGGGACTATGGTTCCCCTTCTTTGTATAGGGCACTTCCAGTATAGCTAGAAAGCTGAAATTTGGTACACAAGTAGGTCCTGATACGAAAGTAACGAAAATAATTTTTAAACTGACTTTTTTTACCTGGGGGGACTATGGTTCCCCTTCTTTGTATGGGGCACTTCCAGTATAGCTAGAAAGTTGAAATTTCGTACACAGGTAGGCCTAGATAAGCAATATATATAAATATTTATACAAAAACAACTTATAAAAATGAAGTGAGATCCACACAAAAACACAAATGTGAAAATAAGGCCAACTTCTAATTTCTAGGCAACCTGTGAGCTTGGCAAAATTTTTTTGCCTTTCTAATATGGGAAAGAATTTTTGAAAAAATATTGCCAAGCTTATAGGTTGCCTGGAAATGATATGGAATTGTACCTATCAAGATTTTGGTCCATATTTTGATCTCAGTACTTTTTACGACCAAAATATTTTGGATAGGAACTTGGCCTTATTTTCACATTTGTGTTTTTGTGCGGATATTTATTTCAGCAAGTTCGTATATATAGATAAAAGACAATTTGAAAATTTTAATTGATAATGGACATTTTAGAAGATTTACGGGAAATTTATTATTTTCTTTATTAACAAGTCGGCCTGAATTAAAAAACATTTACATTTAACCACAAAAAAAAAAAACTAAAAATTTAGTGTTGTTAAATGTTTATTAGCTGGCAAAATTATGACATAGCACACTAAATTATGACGGCGTGTTCACACTTGTCATATTTTGGTGTGCTATTATTTTATGACATATGACTTTATGACTACAGTGTGAATACCCCAATTATATATCGTTGCATTTGTAGCATAATGGGACGAGCGAGAAGTACTTTGAACAATAAAATTTATAATCAAATAAAAAATAGCAAAAAAAAACAAGCAACTATTTTGCATAATTTTCTCAGTCAGTCTCAGTTTTTTAAGTAGATTTTATAATCAAAATGCGTTAAAAAAAATCAAATGCGTAGTTTCATTAAAATCTATGTATTTTTTGCGTTATATAATATAATTAAGTCATTCAAAGATAAATCAGAGGTTTCAATAGAACACAACTCAAGTTATTTATAAAATTGCCAAGTAAAATGGAAAATGTATTGTAAACAATTTAATAAAAGTAATAAATCTTATTGCAACTTTATGACATTTATAAGGTGAATGATCTAATGTTTTCCAGAAAAACTTAATTTACATCCAGTTAGTAAGCAGTTCTTCAAGATAATCTTCTGATAAGGCAATATTTGTAGTTTAGGGTTAAGGAATCTAAATTAATTACTAAACAAAAACTAATTATGCTAAACGTAGATTAAAGTTGAATGTTTTGCGGATTTAATTGAAAAAAATATTTTTTTTCGATTTAATTTAGTGCCTTAGTGGATTAAGAAAGGCTGACTTCCAAAACGTTCGTATACAAAGTTTGTATACAGTATTGCTACTGTATTTAAATCACATACATATGCAAAGTTCCAAAACAATGCAACAACTATAAAACCGATGCCTTGTTTGCTTTCTTACTGCGTTAAAAATACTTGGCGGCGGCGTTTTGAAATCGTATGCATTGTATAATTATTGTACTGCGGCGTTATGAAATGTGATGCTTTGTTCAAACACAAAGCAATTGACGTTTTGGAAGTCAGCCAAAGTTAGCATATCTAAGCCTTGCTTAAGTAGCTTAACGTTGTTAAGCAAAAGGTTAAATAACTGAAAAATTCGAAAACATTTACAATATAATAAAATAGAAACAATTTCACTCACTAAGACCCAAATTCACTTTCTTTAGTTAACTTTTGATAATAATTTAACTAATGATAATTTTATGAAAATTCTTTGGTTAAACTATTGTTATTAGTTAACTAATGATTATAAATTTGGGCTTTAATCGTTCTTAAGTGAATTTAGCAAAGTATAAACGTAGCTGATTCTACTTTTCACTTTAAAACGTGTTCTAAGAACCTTAAATAGTTAAAGTTATTAAAAAAAAAATTGTTAATTATCTTTAACAGGTTTAAAAACGATACAAGATTTTGCGCACTTATTGAAATGTGCTCAAGTTATTTCATATTAGAGGCAGTTACAAATTCTATATTTTGCACATTGTTAATGTACCAGTTATAATTTCACCCTCATTCATACATGGGAGTTATTAAATAAATTGACTAATTAATTGTCGATTTCATTGGCATTGACTTATAAACAATGCCAATTAAATTTTTAGCATTACAGTACAATACGCATATAAGAAAGTCTGAAAATGTACAGATTTTGTTTCTTATATGCCAGCTTTCTTATAAAGAGAACACGCATATAAGAAAGATATTTTCTTATATATGTAACACGCATATAGGAAAGATATTTTCTTATATGCGTCAGAAACAAAATTTAAAAAAATTTCCTATGGAGTATGCAGATATATATTTGAAATAAAATTAATACACATTATTTTGTACAAAAAAAAAAAAAAAACAATGAAGCCGGCTGATTTCACAAAAATTAACGACATCATTTGAAATTTAGACTAGTTTTCACAGATGTAAATTGTAAAATATAATCAAAAAATTTATGTTTTTCCCCAAATTGAAAAAAATTTCATTGTGAGAATACTTTCTTATACACGTACAATTTTCTATGGAAGGAATATAATTTTTCATAAAAATTTGTTTCTTATAGCAGAGTTTTTCTTACGAGTATAAGCGAGTTTCTTATATAAGGATTATTTAGCACGTAGTTATATGGAAATGTACATGGTGCTGGAAAAGTGTTTCTTATAGCCGAGTTTTTCTTATAAACGAGTTTCTTATATGCGTATTGTACTGTATACATTTTTTGAACAATGCTAATGCTTTTCAATTAAATAATTTCATTATCAGTTAGTTAAAAAGTAAAAGCATTACAAATAATCAATGCTAAAGTTTTTCAAAAGCATTATCAGTATTAAACGTCAATATTTTTTTACATATTTATATACATATATATGTGTGTGTATGTGTATGTATTAAATATATGTACATAGCTTCCCAGCGGCGAAATTTTGGAGGCCTTCATTTATAAGGCCCTCCGTAAGGCCTTCCTAGAACTTCTTTTAGATTTTGTACTCATGCTCGCTTGCATTCTCACGAAGGCATTATGAATGGCCTACCTACTCCCTTCTAAAAATTTAGATTTTATTATGGGTATGTAAACATCAATAAATAAATAAATAGTTAAACCCGAAATTCAACAAAATACAATAATCACTATTTTGCAGAGCTGATATTTTGGCACTTTCATGGGTTTTTACTGGGTTTTTGCATTTCTAAAGGTAATTTAAAACTAAATTTGTGACTGAATAAGGCCTTCTTTCAGGTCTATGTAAGAAGGGAACTTAGAAGGCCTTGGCTGGCTAGGACATCGTGTGTAAAACATGTATGAGTATGGAATGGGGCAAGAGGTCACGTAACGCCTGCTTAGTGCTTCTTTCCGCCGCTGGGTTGGTTTGTATTTTAATTTATAATTTTATTTCTTCAAAAGCTTATGTGACCATATTTTTTTTATACAGATAGTATTAATTATTTTTTTTATCAATTGTAATTAGTATTTCAAAGCTTTCATTGTTTTTTCATTATAAATAGTAGAAAAATTATATATGTATAAAAAAAAGCAATGGCATTTATTGGTACTGATTTTTATTCATTGTAAATGTTTAAAATAATGCCAATGAAAACTCAATGCCAATAAAAAAGTCCCATGTATGCCCTCATTATCATAAATGATTTATAAAGTTGAACTAACCAATTGTACCAAAATTGACTTTAATATTCCTTTCTGAATATGCTGGTAAGTAATAAGTTAATATAGCCTAGACAAATTTGTCCACATTAAAGTCAATGAAATAAAATTCGTATTTTACTTCCTTCTTGCACAAATTGATTTATCAAATATCCATTTATTTGTAACTCTTTTACTGCTTGTATGTAACTAACAAAACACTTTTATTATATATTTTTTTTTTGTAATATCAATTTTATTTTAAATATTTTTTTACTCTTTTCGCAAGCCATAAAGTATTTGCAATACTACCACAATTTGCAACGGTGTCTTGATTGCATTTTATCTTTCTTTTCACAATTGAATACCCGACCGAATTCTTCAAAATTGGCCAAAGTCTGCAATACTCTCAGCTCGTCTAATGCATGATCCAAATAAGCAGAATGTGTCATTTTCGGATGTACTTTGCCACAGAAAAATTGTGCAAAATTTAAAAAGAACACTTGCTGTGGTGTAAATTGCAATAGAAATCGGGAACGCAAAGCTTTCGTATAATGTTGATTGATGTCATTCGAAGAGTTTAAAGTAAAATAGGCATTGTAGGACAAACGTATACCTTCATAGTCGGCTAATTTTTCATTGAGACTACGAGAGCCAGTGGCTAGTTCATTTTGAATACAACGCAGTCCCTGCATGAAACGCTGATTGGCAGAGATTTCTTCACTGGGACCCATAATATTGCCCGCACTATCGTAATCTATGCCCGATGAATCAAAACCATGTAGCATTTCATGAGCTATAGCAAATCCTAAAATCGAATATTTGTAAATATCTTTTAAATTACGATGATAGATGGGCATATGCAGGAAACCGTAGGGTATTATAACAATATTGCGTGACTTGAGATAAAGTGGAGAGGATGAACTACCCAACCATTCAGCAGATATAACAGCTTCATCGGCCAATAAGTCGGGGTTACTGAGAGGATCTAGCGTTTCGTGACTATGCTCTACGGTCAGTCTTAGTAGGCTCAATTGATTGGCATAGAAATTGTTGGCATCTAATGTTACACGTTCATAGTACATATCAAAATAATCTGTAGAGAGATTTCGTGGAGCAAAACCAATTCTTAGCTGCATGCTGTTAATTTTCTGCAGTTGTGTTTCTTTAATAGTTTCGGGCAATTGTAAACGATTTTCTTGTATGATATCGTAAAAAGTTTCCTTAAGATGGCTGAAAATCTTCGCCAACTGTTCATCATTTTTCTCTTGGTCCTTGTAGTAGTGAACACCCACCATATAACTTAATGCCAATGGCATGGCTCTTCTTAAGCTGGCTATACATTCTTGACGACTTATTTCATTGGGTCCCTGAGCTTTAAGATAAATCAGAAACTTCAACATTATGTAATTACATAAAATGGAAGAGTCTATAGTATTTAATAGTTTGACCAAAGATCTCATATACGGTATATTTTGTATAATGACTGTTGTGGCTAAATCCGTGTCGGGTCCTTTCAGTTCTTTCAAATACTCTAACCAGTCAATTTGCGGCATGTATTCTTGCAAATAACTTAATTGCATTTCTTTGGGTCCCTCTTCATCTTCTAGTTCTTGTAATTTATGCAATTGAAACTCAAAACGATTAACTTCTCGAGCTATTTCATTAGCCACACGTTTAGTTTGTCCTATATCCATAAGCAGCTCTATAATTACACCTTCTCCCATGGCTAGAGTCTCGGCCAGATCAGGTTTATCCAAGTAAATACTCATGGCAGAGGAATCATCCCATCTGGGTAAGATTTGTTCCTTGAGTAGAACACCATTTAAACCATACAATCTTAGACGGGCTATAGCCTCCAGCCAATCAAACTTTTCTGCATTCCATTTGCGTCCACCCTGTTTGGCCAAGACACTCCAGTGAACACCTCGACCCGGTTGTATAAGTTGCAAATATTTTTTCAAATTATATGGTTTGACTTTCTTACATGATTTGTAGTATGTTCTTACTTTGTCATAAACACTTGCCGACTCTCCTATGCCCCAAGAAACATCTTCAATTGTTGCCACAGACTCTGTGGTGCTTATTTGTTGATCTGTTAAATTTTCCTCTGAACGATTACCAGCACTGCCTGTCATTTTATGTGACATTAATGGTTTGCGCAATAAATGCTCCAGTTTACGATTTAATTCATAATCCATTAAACCCAAGACATCACCGTAATCGATTTCATCAATATGCTGTTGATACCAATTGCCACAGGCATATTGATAAAAGTTTTCACAAGGTCGTGCCGTTGCATCCATGTAACGTTCAATATTTAAAGCTGCCAATTGATTGATGTTCTGTGTTTGATTGTGGGTCTGGCGACAATTTGTCGGTGTTGTACGCCAGATTATGGACGCCAGCAAGCCAAAGACAATGCTAAACTTTAGCATGTTAAGGCTTTTGTATTTCTTCCTCTTCGTTTACTCGTTCTACTTCCTTTTTTTATTATTATTTTTCTTTTGCTTTTTGTTTATAAATTTCTCTGATAAAATCTTGTCTGTGTTTTTTTTTGCATGCGAGTTTTTGTTTAAAACAAACAAAAAAATATAATATTTCTTTTTTATATTAATTTATTTTTGTAGCTTTTATTTTTCTTTAGTGATTTAAAATATTGCACTGTATAGTCTTCTTCGTCCAAGTACTTGTTGCTTTCAACTAATCTCTAATTTATATTTGAATCAAAATCTAAGTCTATAAAATCTGTTTGAATTGTTTTCTTTTTGAGTTCTTGTTATATTTTCGTTGTATATATTTGTGTTGTCCATAAACACGCTACAGAGTGGAAGTACATATACAATAATTTATTTTAAGAGCTTTTCTTGACATGCGATAACCCTTAAATTTCTTTTACAAATCAATTTGTTTTAAAAAAGAAATACGTATAATATAAAAATAAATAACTAATAACTGATTGCGAGATATTTTTAAAACCATTGGAAAACTGTTTAAGGAAAAAAACCTTTAAGAAGCTTTACTTATGACCAAAAAAGCTTGGAAAAAATCGAGTTTTGTGGATATATCGAGTCATAACCGCAAAAATAGCTTAAGCGACGTGGTTTTCAATTTTATTTTTTATTTAAGATAATAAATAATTCGCAACATTTGCATAATATCTTACAATTTCATGGCCACACCGCTACAAATTTATAACAAAATCAATTTTTTTTTAAGAGTGCCTTGAATGATTCTTTGTATTTTTTTGTGACAGAAGCTTGTCACTTAAGCTAAAATTGTGTTTGTCGTTTAAACTATTTTTGCGGTTATGACTCGATATCTTACAACTACAGCAATTTTTCGGATTAAAAGTTTTCTGATATATCCTTAGAGCTTGCCCAAAAGCTTTAAAAATATCTTATTAAATTTAATAAAAAAATATATTCAATGTAATTAATTTTCAAAAGAAATCCACATTTTCAAGAAGCTTTCTATAAAGCTTTTGAATTAATAATATTAAGTGTACTTGTAGTATACTTTGGTAATTATTTGTATTATTATGTTTTACATTTTTATATGCAGAGAAATTAATATATGCTGTAGGTCATCTTTTAGTCGTTCGAGTCCTTCATTATAGCTCTCATCCGTTCCACTTTCATGCAAAGTTATCAGCTGGTTGTCTTTATTTTAGTATTTTGTTCTTTTTTTTTTTTGCTTCCAGACTTCTATATTTTCATTAACATTTTCATATAATGATTCGATTTATAAATTTTATAATTCTTTTGTTATTTAAATATTATTTTTGTTAATAAGTTAAAGTAAACAGAACGAATTTTAAAGGCACATTTATCAACTAAGTTTAGACTAAGTCTCTCCCTGTCATTTTCGCTCATTTACTCTCTCTCTCTCTCTCTTTTTCGGTTGCAAAGAACATTTAACAATATATATTTATTTGTTTTCTTTTTCACACCTAAAGATTAAGAAAAGTATCAGACTATATAAAATATTTTTAGAAGAGTGTACAATTGTAGACAATAAGTCAAAAAAAGAAAAAGAAAACTTTTAATGTCAGTCAAATTATTTCTAGCACAAACTAAATATGTAAATAATCTTTGAAAAGTTTAAATGGTTTCAAATTTATAATTATCATTGTTTTTTAGAGAGAGATTTAAGAAACTAAAATCGAAATCAATTTTAAATTTAATTTCTTACTTAACATTAAAATGGATGATATAAAAAAAATCTTTTGGTACTCTTTTGAATAAGTGGTGATAATAATCCAATTATTTTTGAAATATTAATTTTCTTCATTGCAAAGAAGGGTGGGGGGCTATTGTCAGTTCAGTATTTTGGGAGCTTTAAGTGTTTAAAGTTGCTACTAACACATTCCCACGTAGTACTGTTAGTTCATGTTAGCCAAAAAAAAACAAACAAACAAATCATACTTGTGTACAAAACTAAAATGTAGGAGAATTATAACCGACCTTTTTTTTATTTTTAATACTTGTCACTTTATGCAAATGTATCATTTAATACTTGTAGTCTAGGCTGTAGTATGACTGTTTTATAAGAGATATTTTATGATGATTTTTCTATGAACATTAAAAAAATATATATGCATCTAGAATACGGTCGATTGTGTCGGCCTCTGATTACTCCAATTAGATATTAATCGCTCATGAAAATCGTAGAATTAACTAAACAGAATTAGTTAAGAAAAGTTTTTGTAAATTTTTTAATTAAAAATTAAAGAGAAAAAACATTCAAATATTTGATGAGATCATTTTTTTTAATTAAAATTTTTAACTTACTTATAAGCAATTAATGTGTGGAAAATCCTAAAGATTTAACCCTCAAATGCCTAAAAACGTCTGTAGACGGTCATCAGTAAGTTGAGTATTGTAGAAAACCTGTTTACTCCACGCTCTTGAAACGTAAAGATGTTAAATGGGTATATAATTCTCAGTATAACGGTACAAATTTAATTGCGATTACTAAAAAAGTGTGTCAGAAACATTCATTGTTATCAGAACTTTGATGCAAAAAGACATAAAAACTGCTTGTATATTTAGTGAAAATTAAAATTAAAAAAATAATACGTTCTCGTTATTGAATCGAATTTTGGTAAGTGATTCAAATGTTTGCTGTCATACTACATATCTATAATTTAAAAAATAAGCAAGAATACTTTCATTAGTTCATACTTTCAATACTTTGACTTAGTTGAGAAAAAAATTTTTCTGGCATTTTTACTGGAGTAAGAAATAATTTATGTTACTAATTGTTTTTTGAATTAGAAACTAAGAGATAGTCAACAGACAAGATGTCAGCAAAAGGTGAAGAAAATCAGCAGTTCCATAGAGCAAAAAGAATAAAACTTTCCTCGTTGAGTGACCAAGAAATAGCTATTTTTATGTCTGAAAGTCTGAAAGAGTTCAGAAGGGTAATTTAGGCTACGATCCTCTTTTTGAGAATTCCTAAAGTTGCAAAGCGTTTGCTTGAGCACGCCTATGCGTCGATGAACAAATGTGTTCAACTAAAATGGTTCATCACTTCTTGTGAAATTCTTCGTGTTCTGTGATACGCAGTGATACTCGTACAGGTTCGAAATTTATCTTGGTGCTAAAAATGATGACATTATTTTACCCGCTACTCCAGATATTCGCTCAATAGGAATTGTTGTTATAAGGTAAATATTTGCTATGATAAATTGTCGCAGACAGTGCCAAATTTTTAAAACCACATTATTTATTTTGACAATTTTTATACGTCTCTACCCATTATGCTATACCTAAGAGCGCGTGGTATTTACAGCCTTGACACCGTAAGAGCAAACCGACTTCCCAATTGCAAACTTCCAATGGACAAGGACGACGAACTCAGAAAAGAGCCACGAGATTTTTGTACGGAATTTGTTGAAAGTGCTTTTTGGGTGGATATTTCAATAGTTCTGTGGAAGGACACAAAAAATGTAAGACTATGTTCAACCTATGTTGGCAAAATGCCTTTGCAACGAAGCAATGAAGTCAGCCAGCCATCTAAAATTGGACGCTATAACCGGAAGAAAAAAATATACGATGAGATGTCGACATATCATCCGTGAATATAATGCGCACATGGGGGGCGTAGACTTAATGGATTCATATATAGATCGCAATGGTCTCAAAATCAAAACCCAGGACATGGCAACCAGATTATTTTATCATTTGCTTGACATGACTATAACAAACGCTTTTGTATTATACCGTAGAGCTAACGCCGAAAACAACCAAAATTCTACTGGCAATGAATATGGAAAAACTATGAAAATGTACATATGAATTTCGCTTGAGCATTGCAAAAGAGCTCTGCACTTCCATCGAACGACTATCGGTTGATCGTCCATCATTTGTTGAAAATCCAACTTGTAGCTCCCTCGTTGGGAAAAAAGCCATTCATCCTGTAGATAGTGTAAGATTCGACAAGTACAATCATTTTCCTCAATGGGGTTCAAAAAAATCTTTTAAACATGGCAAAAAGTCAGATACACACACATTTTGTACTAAATGCAACGTCCACCTATGTTTTTCAAAGACAAAGAACTGTTTCACAGGATACAATATGGACACATAAAATATTTGATTTGAAAATGTATTTTATTTAATTCGAAAAATTTTAAATAAAGCTGATATTCTTTCATCTAACCATCATATTTGATTTATTTCTGAAAATATATTTTCCCCTTTAGCTACTAAGACCGTCTACAGGCGGTCTTCCTTGTTTTTGTACTGGAGCTCTCCAGGAGCATTTTTTTCTGAATTGGATCTGAAATTCGTAATTTCTAGCAGAAATATATGCTAGAAAAAAATTATTGCTGCAATTTAATACGTATTTCAATTTCAGGTATTTAAGGGTTAATTGTATTGACAATTTTTTATTATATAGTCAGTTAAAATAATTGTTAATATTATTATATATTATCTTATAATATACTAATTGGACATAAATTTATTCGTAGTTTATCTATATTTTCAATTTATATTTTTCTTTATTTCCAATTTTATATATTTTAACAAAAATTAAACATACTTATATCAATTTTAAATAACTTAACAACTAAAGTTTTTCTAACACGATCTAACTGATTAAAGTGTACTAATTGTTGTACCTGCTTTAAAATTTGTTCATATTTTTGATAAGGTTTAAAGAATTTCTTAACCTCTAAAACCGAAAATATTTTTTAAACTAATTTTTCGTTGCCGTATTCTTCTACAGTCTCAGGTGTGGCAAAATAACAGTATGCTCGCAAAAAATATGTTTGCAATCATTTGTAGTCTCCATAGCCATTTTCAGTAAGAAGATGCGAAAAACCTTGTAAAAAATGCCACCTGGTTTTAATACAAACGACATTTCTTTTCCGGATTCATTTTGCTGTTCGGCGGACAAATAAAAGCTTCGGAAAATTCTTTCAAATTCATCACCATTTGATTCAAACGATCGGCATCCGAATCGTGATCAATAAATTTCATATTTCTGTTATTACAGAAAATTTGAGCAAAGGTAAGAAAAAATTTTCCTTTATTTTCATCTTTTAAATTATTCGGCTGTAAATTATTAAATTTCAAAATAAAAATTTTATAAACTAATTTTGCGGCTACAATATCGGCAATACGTTCATCGATACTATCGGTTGCCAGTTGAGACTGCAGACATTGCAAGGAACTGTGCAATTTTTCATTTTTTAATACGGCCGAATGGTTTGGAGAAAATACGCCCCGACCATTAAAATTTAAACCGTTTGTATCGAAGGCATGTGCCATTTCATGGGCTAAAATGAAGCCAATTAGAGAATATTGGTAGAATGGATTATAATCCTGATGATACATGGGATATTGTAGAATGCCAAATGGCATTACAATCATATTTTGTTGAGGCACATAAAAGGCACCCGTTGAACTGCCCAACTTATTATCGGTAACAATGAAATGTGTTTGATTTTGAATATAATGCAGAGATGTGGCAAAACGATGTTTTAGCATCAGCAAATGATTTTTTTGATAATTATTTTTAGCCATAAAAGGCACTCGACTATAATATTCTTCGATATATTCCAAAGTCACATTTTTCGGTAGATTTCCAATATTCAAACGTAATTTGAACAATTTTTCCCTCAACACTTCTTCGATATGAGAATTTGTTAAATTTAAATAATTACTTTTGAATAATTCATCCAACACAACGATTAAAGTTTCAAATATTTCACCCAAATCTAATTTCAAGTGAAATTTATCGGTATGCATAAAATTAACAGCCAAATCGAATTTTCTTCTGACATCCTTAACACATGCCAAATCACTGAATTCCGATGTACTATCGATGACTAGAAAATAAAGAAATTTCATCATTAAATAATTGCAAAGTTGTGGCTTTTTAAACATCAGCCATAAGTTGTCATTCAAATACTGGAAATATGAGGGTCTTCTCAATAAAATAAAAGTATCTGCTGGCAATTCTGTGCCCAAAAGCTCTTTTAAATATAAACTTAAATTAAGATTTGGATAGAAAAGTTCCAAGTCTCCATGGGACATTTCAATACTTTTATCGCTGGATTTGCTGTTATTTTCCAAGATATTAATTAAAATTTTGTTGACTTGTTTTAGATCATGTACGATTTCTGCAGGAGCTTTAATACCCAACCTCATTAGCAATACATGTAGTATGGTTGCATCTGGTAAAAAGCTATTCTTGATGTCACCTACAGCCGGTTCCATCATTATATTTAATTCGCCATTTTTATCAATCAAAATCTCTTGGTTTATTAGAACATTATTTAAGCCATGAGACTGCAGTTTACCCAACAGAGGCCATATATCGAATTCCTTTGGACTGGGCCATTTATCGTATGACTGCTTATTAGCAGCTTTACTTGTTCTTACCTCCTTCTGTAATATGGGCCAATCGACCAAAGGAGCTGGTTTAATTTCTTCAAAATATCTGCTAAGATTTTTATTGCTTTCAATTTGGCAGGCTTGAAAATATTCAACAGTCTTTTTAGCAAAAGATAAATTCGGCTGATGATTATCATTAAGCAATTTTAAAATTTGATAATTATACTGAAGATCCAGTTGACTGATGAGCTCTTGATAAACAGTCGAATTATATACCTGGGCGTAATTGCCACAAGCATATGAATAAAAATCTTCACACAGTGAATTATCCCGATTCATCGAGGAGGCAATAAGTCTTTCAATTGTTGAATAAATCTCTTTGGATTCATATAATCGGAACTGTAGATGCATTAAAATACAAATTAGCAGGTAAAAATTTTTCACAAACATTTCTAGTGTTTTTATTTTTCGTACAACAAAGTTATTCTTTCTTCTAACACGCTGTTAGTTCAAATCTTTTATGGAGACTGTCTTAAAGATGGCAAAAATTAAGCTATTTTGTATTTATTCCAAAAAAAAAAGAGATAACAAATTGTATACTCCTCGTACTTAAATTAAGTAAAAAGTGAATGCCCTACATTAGGTTCTATAAATATGTACTACTAAGTATCTGATTAAGACAACGACGACCACCATGCAATCATTTGCGTATTGTCTTTTGTTTTTTAAACTTCTAACGAGACAAAGATAATATTCTTTCACACATAATGAAATAAAAATCATTAATAAACAATAATGTGCTTGAAAAATTTTCAAACATTTTTTAATCAGTTTTGTTGATGTACTTGCATCGAAAAAAAGTTATGGAGGTTTTAAAATTAATTTTTTAATTTTTTGAAATTGATGTCATACATGCATTTGAGCCATGAGACGCTATTAACTCATTAAATATAGTTGTTGAACTACTGAGCTGAGAAAGTGGCTACTCTCTCTCTCTCTTCCACATTCTCTATCAGTAGTGCACAAGAATTGTAAGAAACAACAGATCAACTAAAGCTATAAACACATTCGCCACAGCAGACTACATGAACACAAGACTAGAAATGCTGCTAGCTACCGATTTAGCCGTTTAGCCAGCTACTTAATTATTTTGGAAACGACAGATACACAGTAAACAGCTGATCCTGAATTGTTGCAACGATTCGTTTATGTATATTACAGCGGTGGTGTTTAGCGCTTTTATTTTTTAAAGTTTTCTGGGGCGAATTGAATACGTCAAATTGAATTCGCCACTCACATCACTTGGTATGGTTTTGCTTGACCGAAAAAAATCATCTCTTGGATCTCTTTTGGCTCCGGAGTTACGGGGTTCAAAACTTATTTTTTATTGGCCATAACTCCTAGAATATGAAACGGATATAAGCGATGTGGATATCAATCTAAACTTCTCTAAAATACCTTTATACTGGTATACAAATTTTTTAAAACAATTTACCCATTTCGAGTGAAATTAAATTTTAAAATTTTTTTATCTGACTTTTCACTTTTACAGAGAACTTACCATGCTTTTATTTGGTGTTTACTTGAAACTGTCAGCGATGAAATACGTAAGTTATGCTTCTTTAATGATGATTTTAAGAATTAAAGAATTTGAAATGATACTTATGTCGTTTATATTCGTTCTATATTGTAGGACTTATGATCAATAATATATTAAAGTTTTAAACAACGAAATTGCGGAATCAAGAGAGAGCGCCGAAAAAATTACACAGAGTCACAGTAACATGCTGTGAAAATTTCAGGAAGATCGGTCCAAGGGTTTGGTTTTCCTAAAAAGGGGCGTTTTCCCACCCACTTTTCTCCTGGTACGTATTCCAAATTATGCCAATACCATATTTGGTACATAAATATCATCGACGTAGGTCAAAAAATGCCCAGAATATGGCGATTTAAATTTTTGGGTTATATGGGCGGTGCCACGCCTCTTTGTCCAATCAAAACTTCATATAACCTATAATTCATCCGAGAGTTCCAGTTAAATACTGTGAAAATTTCAGGAAGATCGGTTCAGAGGTTTAGCCTCCTATAAGGAACAAACAAACAAACAAACAAACAAACAAACAAACAAACAAATAAACAAATAAACAAACACACATTCGGTTTTATATATATATATATATATAAGTATGCACGTGTATATGAGAATGATTATATTGACGATAGCAAGACAACTCGACGGCAGGTAGTTGTCTATGCTCATTTTGTCGTTGAAGTTCAATTAAACTAATTTTTATTTTTGTTGGCGACAATAAACAGCAAAGTTATGTCAATGCAATAAACAATGTAGAATAAAATGTTTAAAAATCTTTTATTCTGCAGAGTGAATACAGTAAAAATTTCATATATTATAAATTAAAAGAGCTGATTCTTTTAGTAAGCTTTACACTTAAAAGTCACACCACTGATGTACAATAACACTATGTCGCTGTTTCGTTCAAAATAATTAAGTAGTTGGCTACAAGCTGACAAATTCAGCAAGCGGCATTTATAGTCGTGTGTTCGTGTAGCCTGCTGTGGTGAATAAGTTTAATTCGTTAGAATAATTTTAGCAGCACCTCACGTCATACTTGTGTGGAAGTCACATTTCGTAACATCATCTTGACAAATTTATATGTCAGTCTAAATAATAATTTTAGTGTATTTTCGTTGTTGATTTTCCCCAATAAAATTTTACTTATTTTTCTCTAACAATAATTTGATCATCATCAGCATTATTTTATACAAACAATTATATTTTGGATATTATCATTTAATACAAATTACATTTTTGCTTAATGTACATCTTACTATCCTTCGGACATTTAAAAGTCTGAGCAAAACCTTTAGAATTCATAACAATTTGATTTAAGCGATCTGCATCGGAATCGTGATTTATAAATTTAATATTATTTTTTCCACAAAAGAATTGCGCCATATTTAAGTAGAAATATTTATTCCAATTTTCATATAAACAAATTGGCTGCAGGTTATTGTATTTACAAATAAATATGTTATAAACAATTTCTTCGGCTACAATATCAGCGATACGTTCGTCTATGCTGTCGGTTGGCAATTGAGACTGCAAACACTTCAAAGAACTTTGGAATTTTTTATTATCTAATATTGCAGACAAAACCATGGAATCTTGACCAGCATTATCGAAATTTAAACCGTATGTGTCAAAAGCATTTGTCAACTCATGGGCTAGAATAAAACCCAACAGGGAATATTTAAACACATCATGATATTTATAAGCGAACATGGGTTTTAGTAAACTACCAAAAGGCAAAACAATCATATTTTGTTTAGCTACATAATAGGCTCCCGATAAGCTGCCCAAACTGTTGTCGGGCACAATAAAATATGTTTGATTTTGTGCATAATGCAGAGATTTAGCAAAACGATGTCTTAGCATTAGCAAATGATTTTTATAATAATTATTATTAGACAAAGGTGGCACATTGGCATAGAATTCCTGAATTTTATCAAAACTAACATTTTTCGGTAAATTGCCTATATTAAGGCGCACTCCTGCCAATTTATCAAGTAGAGCAAAAAGTTGTGAGTTTTCCAAATGCAGATTATTGCTTTTGAACACAATTTCTAACATATTTTTGATGCTAACAAAGATTTCGATTATATCGTTATTAATAAAATAAGATTGAGACAGATAAATGTCATGATAGAAAAGAAAATTCACCGCCACATCAAATTTGTTTCTAAGATCCTTAATACATGCCAAACTATTAAATTCAGCAGTGCTATCGAACGTCAAAAAATAAAGAAACTTTAACATTAAATAATTGCAAAAATGTAATTTTTGAAAAACTAACCATAATCGATCATTTAAATGTTGGAAATAGGAGAGATTTCTTAATAGAATAACAGTATCTGATGGCAACTCTATGTCTAATAACTCTTTTAGATAAACACTTAAATTAAGTTTAGGATAAAGTTTTTCCAAATCGTTATAAGATACTGTAATTTCTTCGTTATCTGAGCCATATTCTTCTAAAATATTTAATAGTACTTCATCGGTTTTCTGCAGATTTGTGATTATCGGTGCAAGATTTTGAACACCCAAAGTCATTAGTAGCACCTGTATGATAGTGTTATGTGGTAGAGTATTATTGTTGTCGTCACTATAAGCCGGTTCCAAAACTATATTAAATTTTCCATCTCTATCCAATACAATCTGTTGATTGATTAGCACATTAGTAGTAGTAGTCCATAGTATTGTAATTTACCCAAAAGAGTCCATACATCGAATTCACTGTCGTAGGGCCATTGCTGGCTGCTATGCTGGGCTTCATGATCCACATCCTCTAATATGGGCCATTTAAGTTGTGATGCTGGTTTAATTTCTTCAAAGTATCTGGTAAGATTTCTCTTTGTTTCTCTGCGGCAAGCCTTTAAATACAACCGAGTTTTTTCCACAAACGTGTGACAACGACCGGGCATTTGGTTGCTATGATGAAATTTAGTATTCATTAAGTTTAAAATAATTTTGTTATATTGATGATCCATATAAGTGGTAATTTCCTGATAATTGGGTGAAAGATTTTGCTCGGCATAGCTGCCACAAGCATACGAATAAAAGTCTTCACATGGCAAAACACTGCTGTTTATTGCTGAGGTAATACTATTAGCAAGTACTGTATTAACATCCTCATCGTCTGTAGGCACTTGCGATTCAAGATGTAACAAAGACACTACAATCCTCAGTATTTCAAAAGCATTTTTCACAATCATTTTTCTTTTTATTTACTTTGTTTGCTTTGAAAATTAAATTTAATCATAAGTTGTTGTGTATACAAATCTTTAATTAATACTGTCTTATAGACTACTAAGATTAAGCATTTTTGTTTAATTCAATGTGATATTGGTAATAAATTTAATTAGCAATTCATTAACACTAAAATATGTAAAACAAAATATCTAGCTATTGATTTATCCACAAACATTAAGGGGGAGTACAAATAAAAAGGAAGAGATCTTAATCGGGAGAAAACTTACCAGAACAATAAAAGTAAAAAATTTGGTGTTATGAAATGTTTTGCTGTTACTGACATTTTATTTTTTATCATTGCGATATAAAACTTAACTGTAGTTGACAATGATGACCAAACTATCGTCAATAGTAATGTTAAAAAAATTTGTCAAAGTGAACTATGATTACAATTTTTTCATTATTAGCAATGATGACACTTTTGTTCTTAGGAACATTGATGACAGTTTTGTCATGAGGAGAGCTGCTCACAGTTCTGTCATCAATAGTTTTGAATTCATGATGTCTGTATTTAATAGCTATGATTACAGCTCTGGTGTTAATATCAATGAGGGCAAATTTGTTATCAATCAGAAGGATGACAATTTTGTCATAAGGAGATTTACCTACAATTCTGTCATTAATAGTTTTGATGATAGCTCTATTATTATTACCAATGGTGACATCACTGTCATCAACTCCAATGACGAAAATACTTTCTTCGACGACAATGTTGTCATGAAGACGAATAATGACAATTCTGTTCAATTCAAAAACCATGAATACAAGTCTGTCATCAACAGCAATGATGTGAAATTTGTCTGATGATTAACAAAATTAAATTTAAATTTTTTAAAACTTTTTCTACTTTAGTTTTTTATAGATTTCTTATCGATTGCTGTTCATGGTCATTAGTTTTTTGTCGTCAGGCGGTGACTAGCACAACCTCTGCCATGTTAAAATTTAAAATTTAACAGCATAATGTCATAAAAACGTATTTTTTTTTACTTAATTTTTAAACGACTCACATATAATGACGAAGTGTCATCAACAATTGGACGAAGTTATAAATTATCGTCAAATGGCGTCTTTAAAGAATGTTGCGACTCGTCAAATTACTTGGGTTATAAGTCAAAGGAAATCATTTAGAAAATACACTTTTTAAAATTTCTTGTATAATTTGGCCCTCAACTACAACAATTAAAAAAACTATGCGCTAAATCTTTCGATTAAAAACCTTTGTATCAATGCAAAAAGAAATTATTTTCAACGTACATTTTAGGGTTAAATTTAGTAAACCTGAGTTGGCTGGTTATTAATGTTGTATCACATTAAAGATTTCTAGAGATCAACTAAATTATTTTTTCAAAAGTTATATAATTGATGCCGTAGTTTTACTGAGAACACTTTCTTATAAACGAATTCTCGTAGCTATTTTTTTAGGAAGTGGGATACGCCAAAATCGAATTGATTTTTTTTTTTTGCTCCCTATTGAATATAAAATTTTTTGTTACTCACTTGTATTTTGCTGAATCTGTTATCATCTGTTCATTTTCTCTCGTCCAATAATTTAATGACGTGGGATTGGCTTCTATAAAACACTCTAAGGTTATATTAAAATACATGGGTATGCCAACCAATTGATGCGGTATCGATACCATGGGTGAAACTGAGAATGGAAATTAAAATATGGAAAATAATTAAAATATATAATAAAGTATCGCTGAAAATATTTGTTAATTAAAACTTTAATTTGGTTTTTCGTGTGTGTGAAGACAATTGTATGTTTGTATGTAATTTTGTAGAATACTTACAGTCAACGCTGAGTTTGATACGTTTTGAAACGCTTGGTGGCACCCCATTAGTTGCTATACATAAATAGGCGCCCATATGCAAACGCGATATTCGTTCCAATTCCAAAATATCACCTTCAACTTCGGGCACTAAAATTATAGTTTTTTTTTTTTTTATTTTCTAACTAATTTGCTTTTCATATAAAAAGAAACATCTCACCATCTTGTGATTTATTCAGAACGATTCTTAGACCATCATCCCTTTTCCATCGTATTGATGGCTCTGGACTACCTTTCGCTTTACATCTTAAAGTAACATTGTCACCTTCACGCACTATGACATCACTTGAGGTCAAAGAATCATCAATATTTGGAGGAACTGCAAATATGAAAAATCAGCAGAAGAGAATTAAAAAAAAACATTTATTTATTTCAAATTAATAATAAAGTTTTAAGAAATTAAAAAAAAAAAAATATAGTGTGATACAAATTGGTGATTATACTGTGATCATGTAGGTCCTTCAAAAGCTTTTACTGTATCAAACCAATAATTATTCAAATTAAATTCTTTAAAATGACACATCAATATTGTAGGAGAGTTGGTTGCAGGTTAATGTGGGAACCTACCTTACGGCTTAAGTGCTCTTAACACCGTGTGTATATATGTGTTCTTAAACACCTCTAAGTAAACCTGAGCGCAAAAAAGTGTGACCTAAAGTAGCACATCAGGTGGCAAGTTCTTATGCTTAAGTGTTCGAGCTATTTAATTTCTTCTTCTAATGTTTCACACCAGCACATAGAGACTCTCCATTGGTAGACCGAAGTCCAACCAGCCCAACCAATACCTATTTCAGCTCTTCGTAGCAACCACAGCCATCATGTGTAGTCCCAAAGGTGACTGGACCCATAATCGTTCACGAAATCATCTCAAAAACGAGAGTAGCACGATGGCTGCCAGCATATCAAGGAGAAGGAAATAGCATACCCATCCCAAAGAAGACTTATGTTATATTTTGCTTTAGAAGGCACAGTATCAACGTGTGGATATCACGAATATGAAAAAAGTACCCCTGGCGTGATTTTGTAAGAGAGCTGGTTATAAGCAACCAATTGAATTGAAAACCTAAAGAAAAATCTGAGATGCACCAAAAAAATTCTCATAAAAATATTGAAAAATCTTTGGAAAAAACAGGAACATAAAAATAGTTTTTGAAGAAATCAAATGTGGAAAACTTTCATGCAAGTCAAAGAAATTATTTTAAAATTTTGCAGTCGCCAAATCTCATTGAATCTTTTTACAAAAAAAAAAAAGATTTATAAGTAATAATAATATAAACATAATTGGGGAGTTCACAGTGTTGTCATATCATTCATATTGTCATAATGTCTTATTATTTTACAATAGTTTAAAAAAATTGTTGTTGTGCTTCAAGCAAAAAAGTCATATAATAATTAGACAATTTGAGGTATGTTTATGGTTTGTCATAAAACAACAGTAGAAATTTTCGTCGAGCAGCTGCAACTCCTTATTCTAGTTGGCGATAATATTTATAAGCCGCCGCTTTTTTTAAATAACACAAGAATGAAAACAAGGCAAATTCATTACCAGGTATATGCACGACCAAGACGAATTAATTATAAGGTGGACGCAGAGGCGAATTCACGCGAATTTATACATTACCTACACAGTCAAATTTGTTACATACTTTCCCGCGCCATTTTAATGTAATTTTCGTACAAAAGGCAAATTCAGTACGACTACAATAATTCAACAGCAAAGCAAACAGCAGGCATTTTGTTTGTGTAAACGGCTAATTCATTACCTACACTGTCAAACTTCTCCATGTACAAAAAATTACATTAAAATGGCACGGGAAAATATGTAACAAATTTGACAGTGTAGGTAATTTATAAATTCGCGTGAATTCGCCACTGCATCCACTTTATAATTAATTCGCCTTGAATGAAAATATGTGTTTGTGTAGCTGATCTGCCAGGCAGCTTTTGAACGTTTTTCAACTTACGGCCGTCCAAAAAAATAGTTCAGCTCATGTTACCGGCAACAGCTGCTTTTGATTCTATTTATTTCAGCAAGTTCGTATATGTAGATAAAAGACAATTGGAAAATTTTAATTGATAATGGACATTTAAAAAGATTTACGGGAAATTTATTATTTTCTTTATTAACAAAAAAAAAAAAACATTTATGTACATTTAAGCCAAAATGCAAACGTATGCGCAATAATTCGACTAAGAATGGAGTGTTGTTAAATGTTTATCAGCTGGCACAATTATGACATAACACTCTTATATATGACGGGGTGTTCACATTTGTCATATATTGGTGTGCTATTATTTTATGACATATGACTACAGCGGGAATACCCCAAATATCAAAATGTCTATAAAATACGTAAGCATCCGTCGCAGCATACTTTTAATACGGCCGAATTGGTTGGTTCAACATAAATGTTCGACAACATGTTCGATGTGTAGTAGATGTTAAAGTATTTCGTTCTACATATTTTATTAATTTACTTTCGTATCTTTAATTTAAACTTATACTAATAAAACCTTGTGTTGTTAATCGAAAGTGATTCGTTGAACGTTTAGTTATTTTAGTCTTTATAGTTCTATTGAAGTTGTTAATTACTTTTATTTATAGTTAAGTAAACATAAAAAGTTCTTTAAGTGGACTTATTAAATATTTCATAACTTCAATGCAATTTTATATATGTACTTAGTTTTCCAATATCTGTTAAATTTCGACATTAACGAGTAAATATTTCTATATTGTTATCAATTTAATTTATTTTTCATGACACTTCCACCACATTTATTTAGTTTGATGATGTTGTTGCATTTCTTGTTGGTTGCATTATATACAATTTTTTATACAATGTTTTTCATTGTGATGCCATATGTTATTGATCGCATTGGGCCGAGATGTGTATCATTTCCCATCCCATTCTCAAATAATAATTCATAGCAGCAGTTCTGATGACTTGTAACAAAATTATTTTTTTTTTCTACAAGCACATTTCTTGGACGGATTGAATTATAATAGAGTTCTATAATAAATATTTTTGTGATAATATTCTTACCGCATATTGCAATAATTATGGTGCCAATTCCAATTTATTAAAATATATATTCAGACCCGCAATATTCTATATTTCTAGAATTATTTCAAGATAAATATATAAAACAAAACGTTTAGAAAAATATTATTTGGTTTATAAATTAACCCATAAAATTGATTTAAAAGACCGCTTACTACTTAAAACTTTCAGAACTGCAGGGTTAATAAGAAATATTTTTGTTTGTGTTAAACACGTTGTCGTTTAGTCGCTGTACGTGTTATATTAAAAATGTTCATAAAACGTGATACGATGACGTTTAGCCAATAAAAATAACAACAACAATAAAAAAATTTAATATTGTAAATAATGTTATGCTGTAAAATTATATTGTTACAATCAATCAGCAGTCAATTTAAAAATTTTTTGTAAGATATATTTCCCTATTTTTACTCTAACAAAATAACTTTTATCCGATTTCATAATTGTAAAAGATTTACATATAGTTTTTTAAACTTCTTTTCCTCTTAATAAAAGAATTTTATATAAAGAAATTTTAGATATATAAGAAATTGCCCACAGTTAGTTTTTATCATTAATTTTAAAATATTTAAAATTTTTGCAATTTCTGTTTACAATTGTTTACTGGGTTATCTCTCCGCATATGTAGGTATGTTTATACATATGTATATATACATATATGTGTAATGCCGTATTAGAGGTATTAACAGAACATGCAACATGCTTTTTGCGTACATGTTTGGTAGCCATTACAGCTGTTGTTAGTGAATTTTTTCCTACTGCTACTTTCGTACGAGGAAACAAAACAAAAAATTTAATGAGAACTATGAAATTGAGACGATTGTTGCATTATAATTATAGTTTTGTAGAGCGTGTTTATTTTAGAATGTCGCAACTTTCAGTTGGTATCACTGCTGTATTTGAGCACCCATTTAATAGCTGATTGTTGCTTTTTGTTTAGTTTGCTTTGAAATTTCATTATGAATCGACTTACACCACAGCCACCTTCATATTTAAACATTAATTTCATAAAATTTTCTTTCCAATAAAGCCGGTTTCATTGATATTTAAAATATGTATATATCCTTGTTGTATTATGATTTAAACTTGTGTCACTCTATTAAAAGCACCCTTTATATGCCCCTGACAATAATGACAATAAAAGCAAACAAGAAAAGTAATTTTTAATTTGTATTTAGTCCGAAGATTTTTTGTAACCCTCTTATACCAATTAAAATTTCTTTTATGAATAAGCAAAAGTGTAAACTTAAAGTCAATGCAACAAAACTACAATATACTATTTGGGTATTAATAAAAGTATTAAAACAAATTTTATTATACACATAACACAAACGCAATAAAAATTTAAAAACTATAAATTAGGTGGTATTGTCTCTAAAACAAATACAACGTCAGAAAAATAACAGGAATTTTGTATCGATTTCCTCTGAATAAATTACATAATTCACGGGGATTAACAAGACATTTAATATTTGATTAAATGTCAGCTATGTTCTACTTTGAGTGCTTTGTAATTTTGTAATGTTGCCCAAGATTCTTGGGCTTTCCGAAAATCATTCCCGACGGTACTTCGTAAATATAACTTAGGCCCAAATTCACAGTATGTAGTTAACTAATGATAATAGCTTTACTCATGATATTTATATTCCGTTCTGTTTCGTTGGTTAAACCATTGTTATTAGTCAACTAAAGACTGTAAATTTGAGCCTGAGAACTTAATATGTCTCTAAATTGCAGATAATCGAAGTAAATCAAGCAAATTGAAGGAAAATAACACTTATATAAAGAAATCTGGCTGTGTACAATGAAAATTTTAAGCAAATCAATTTTTAATCTACATGTGTACCCCTTATGTATTTGTGTATTGGCTTGTGAATGAGGTTATTTAAATAAAATTTCATTGTTTTAATCACAATAATATTTTATTTCGAATATCGTTTTGATATAATTAATTATCTGTACCGAATTCATTTATTATATACAACTAGTTACCAGATATCACGTATAACCGTCAAAATTCGTTTGGCTACACAGTCGGTTATCACAGTGAAGCTGTTTTTTCTGTGTATGATTGAATTTAATCACTGAATACAATAATATGATTCTGAATGACTATATTATTTTTGTATTTAATTGTTATGAGAAAATATTTTTTTATATAAGATGGCTATAAACAATGAAATCAACATACATTTACATACATACGAGTATATTAAAAATCAATAAAATAATATTTTTTATACAGAAAATTATAAATTATTTTGTACTAAACTTACGCACAAGAAACAACATGTTACAAGTAAAATGTAGAATTGATAAAAAGTATACAATCACAATTTTACAGAGAGAGTATTATAATATAGTTTTAAATTATCATATAAATGGTTGTATTCATAATTATTAAATAAATTTTTTTTGTTTATTTGTGTAATTTTTAAAATTGGTTACAATAACTGTTTACAAAAACAAAACTCTTTTTACACTATTTAAAATTATTGCACTGAACATAATATTGTTTTTTTTTTTTAATTAGTACAAGCATTCAAGGATGACACCTACGTATGCGGTGTATTGTGCGGAACTCAGGAAGAGCTATAGGGTATAGAAGAGAAATGTTGAAAATTTAGTTGGCTTAATTCTTTTACAACTCTGTTTTGCGCATTATGTTAAAATTTTATATCATTGTTGAGGCGCCTCCGGTGTTCGGTTGACGCATAAACTTTGTTATGCTATTTAGCAGGCTTTTTATTCATTGTTTTAATTCACCGATGTCTCTGCTAAATGTTGTGTGCATTTGTACATTAAGCTTGGAACAGCATCAATCACTGTCGGAACAGTTTTTTTAGTGACCATTGCTATGCCTTCATCACTTAAATAGTCCAACCACAATTAAAACAATAGGGGAAATCACTCTTAGTATTTTAATCATTGTAGATCTTGCAAGTCTAGCTTATCTTCATCAGTTTGCAGCAATGCAATAATAAAATATGTAAATAAGCAAGATCCTCAATGTCTCACTGACCAATTGGCAATTATTTTATGAGTAATTTCAGGTTTAAGAAGCGAATTTACTGAATATTTTTGCAGTGAGGGAAAATTTTAAGCTTCAATGTAAAAAATTTTTAAATTGCTTCACAACTTCAATACTATTAAAAAAAAACTTTAGACAACATTCTCTTAGACGTTTTGTAGTTTTTTAAGTAAATTGTGAGAATTTTTATAGCTAATCGATAAAAAATTTTGTGTGTTTTAAAAGATTAATTGACAAATTTATTCAATTAACATAAACCGCCTTCACAAGAAATATTTTATGCTTATAAATAAAATAAACATATTTAAAATACCTATAAAAAAAATTAAAAATGAATTGAGAATGTTTCATACTAAGTTTTATTAAAAAATAAACGCATAAAGTTTGTTGGCGTTTGTTCATGTTCATTCGACGATAGCTAACCAACGAATAAATACTGTAAAAAATAAAACGCAGAACCTGTGTATTCGTAAGTGTGTATGTATTAGTTTTGTGCTGCAAATGTGGGGTTGTAGCTGGCTGAAAAATTGTGCCAACGAAAATCCGCTCTTTTCACCCCTCTCGCCTAAAAACTGTCATGTAAAATAGCTCACTAATGTACATTAGATAAATTATTGATGTTGATTGACTTGCTCTGGCCAGGGTTTGAACCCAGGCCCCATGTCATTGTTTGCTTAATAGTCGTCAACGCGCTAACCACTTCAGCCAACACCACATAATATTTTTTTGTGCGTTTCTGTTTATCACTCATCTTCTATTTAACATTCTGAAACAAACTCTCTATGAATAACTGCTGTTTATTGGATTGTCCAGGCAAAATATGCGAATGACTTTTATTTAAACTTAATAATAAAGTACTTTTTTTAATTTTCTTTATGTTTAAATTAACCTTTTAAAGCTCTTCTCAAAAACTTCAAAGATTTATTATCATTTTATATGTTTTTATCTGCCGTCAAATGTTTCTCCTAACTTAAATACATTTTAAAAAAGTATTTCCTATTTGCTACTTACAGCAATATTCGAACGAAAACTGTCTACAGTTTCAAACTTTCCGTTCTGTTTCTAAGCCGTGTGTGCTTAGCTTTGTTTGATTTAAATAAATGCGTTTTTATTTTCTTATACATTTATTACACACGGTCTTTTCTTTTTGTAAGAAGCAATATTTTTTAACAGCCTTTAAGCAAAGGAGATGCAACAAAGCACATGGTGCAATGAATGATATTCAGATTTGTGGCATATAAAGTATTTGCATAAGATAAGAAGAAAAAAAAAAGCGTAGTAAAACAAAATGAAAATATATTAAATATTATTTGAAGAAAATATTAAAATACAGTGAATGTAAAGCAGAAGAGGACGTAGTTAGAATGAAGGGTAGTTTGTGAAAAATGCTAAGCAAAAAGTCAAAATTTCAAAATTTCTAGAAAAATTAATTATGCGATTCAAATTTTTTGATTGAATTTGCGAGAATCCATAAATTTTGTAATGAAAGAGACATGAGAATAAAAATATATTTCAATAAATTTTAAAATATTTGATGGATCATAAACAATATGAAGGAAATTTATAATATATATTTGTCTTTTAGCTTTCTGTATACTAACAGTTAAAGAAACCCATTTGATGTCCTTTAACCTGGTGCAAGCGATGTGCTGCCATGAGATACGGCTCCTTTGCGGTTATAAGGTTTATACAACAACATCAATCAAAGTAAGCTACAACAATCGCACAACATTGCTTCGTATCTATCAGATAAACAAATAAACACCACCAACCCACTTAAACTACAAATTATTTGGTCTTCTTTATTTTTTTCGGTTTTTTCTCTCTACCGGGCTCTGATCTATACCAGGTATCCGTTTGTCCGTCTGTCCGTCCGTCGGTTAGCAGACACATCGGGTAAGTAAAACAATTAATAAAATGCCTGCCAATATAGCTTAACAAAGTTAATGCGTCTACGTAACACCAGAGGCGCCTCCAAACTGCTATAAAAATTGACATAACGCGCAAAGCAGAGTTCTAAAAGAGTTAAGTCTTCTAAATTTTCCATATCTATATATTTACTTTGTTGCTCGAAATATGTTAACAATGTCTACCTAATATTTCTCTGATTATAAACATTTACGAACTTTAGCCTGTACAAATATTATCAAATATTAATAACAAACAGTTCGTAGTAATTTAAAAAATCACAATTAATATACATTATACAAAAGAGCAAGGGCCTGTGCAAATTATATGTTCAAAAAACGAACATTAATCAAAAATATACTTAAAATCAACGAAACGAAATCGCTGATGAGCTGGCAAGAATAGGAACAGCATTAGATGTGGCAGTTAGTGACATATCGGTTAAACCTCCAATCGGTCACTACTATAGGGAACTCAGTAAATGGGTAATTAGCAGAACTAACCATTCCTGGAGGAATAGAGAAGATTGTAGAGTCTCGAGGTCCATATGGACAGAACTAGACTCAGGTAAATCTGATCTACTGCTGGGTATGAATAGAAAGGTTTTGAGAGTCTTAGTAGGCGCATTGCCCAAGGCAGCAACGCCATTGGCAAAGATGGCTGAGCAGACGTTTCCATGAGGGCATTAGTGATATCGCGAAGTGCAAACTTGAGGATATCAGGGGCTTTATCATGGGGATTAAATGGCTGAATGATGGATGATAACGGTTTTTTGTTTCTTCTTGGGCAGTAAGGAGACTAATTAGTCAATAAATTATAAATGAAGGGAATCACAATGGATCCAATTGGGTTTCCGAGTGGACGTGTACTTCACACTAACCTTCCTAACCTAACCTAACTTTAAAAATCAAACCAAAAAAGTTTGTCTTAAGTAGAACAAAAAATCAGGAGATTGGGCATTGTAGGATATAATTCGCTGGCAGCACTGTAATGTTTAATATATAATAACAAATAAAAACAAAAAAAAAATAAAAAATTCCCAGCTAGCATCCAGTAGAAATAAGTAGCGTATTCTATATGTATTTGTAATTGTGTATAAATAGAGTATGTAATGACGTTCAACGAAACTAGCTGAAAAAGCATTTGCACTTGAATGAATATATTTTTCTGATTATAAACATTTACGAACTTTAGCCTGTACAAATATTAGCAAAAAAAATATATATATATATAAATTATAGGCATGTCATAATAAAACCATTCCTATTACAATTACGTTTAAAATATTTTTTGTGTGTCAAAAACAGAAAAACAATCCGAACGATCGGAATCGGCCATCACCACCGCTTTAAAAATACATTGTTTGACATATTTTTAGAATTGTAGCAAGAGGCGTAAATTCTGAATAAAAACTCTACTTGTGTCCGTTGAAATACAAACTAAACTACATATTTTCATCTAAATTTTTGCCATCACCATCTAAATGTTGTTACTTTTTGCTTTTTCATTTCTTGTTTTAATATTGGATTTTTCGCAAAATTTAAGTTCACTTTGTATTTTCATTTCCACACTAAAAAACACACAGTAATAAATAAATGCAAAAAAAAAAAATAATCCAAATGACATCTAAATACTTCAAAAAAAAAAAATATTTAAAAAATCTCTAAAATTTATTTTCGGTACCACATAAAATTCTCTTTAAATCAAAGTAAATATTTGTCATCTGCATAGGAAAAAAATTGAGTTTTCATTAGTTTTTTTTTTGCTTGTGCCAGCCAACCAACAGTTTTGTTTTATTAAAACTGTTGTGTCAATACCAACTACTACTCGACTTGTGAAAACGATAACATGCAGCAACACAAACAACAACTAAATCAGCTAAGCTCAACAACAAGAACAAAACGAGTGCGGAAAAAACAAAATAGATATAAAAAAGTATAAATATTTTTTAACTTTGACCTTTAATTACTTTGTAATTTTCCATTTACCTTTAACTGGTTTTACACAAAAAAAAAATTAAAAAAAAAATCCGATGTAAATCAAAAAAATAAGTTGTCAGTTCATTTAAACTTCAACAAAATGGCAGTTTCTTTTATATGGAAAGTTTTAATGGAAAAAATCGTTAAAATCATTTTAAATTGCACATTAATATAATTTTTGCTGAAGCATAACCTCACCTGTGTGTAAGTTGAATATTAACCATTCATTCAATAAGTACTTCAATTAAACAATTAATTTACAAAAGATTTTCATCTGTTTCGAAATAATTTTTAATGAAATACCTAGCAAAAACTTGGTAATGTGCTGCAAATAACCAAGAACTACAAATAACATACCGTCCGCATTACTTTACAGTTGTTATACTTACCTACTTTTTCTCCTGTTTGTACGTAACTAGTGTCTCTGTTTACCATTATGATGCTTAGAAGTTTTCCATCAATTATTTATCAGCACCTTGTGGGCCGAATTGCGGAAAGAATCTAAACGAACTTCATGTAGATACAACACAGCTGAGTTTTAATTTTCATATTTGCGAATGATATTTTAATAATTTTTACCCCTACAATCATAAAATTTTTCAGCAAACATAACTTTGTAGACGCAAGCATGTCACAACCATAACTTTCCTTAGCGTTTGGATAAAAGAAAATTACGTTATAACATAAACAACAAAAAATAACCAACATCTTTGCATCTGATAAAAGTATTCAGCTGTATTCATTCAATAATTCACCTGCTATCGAATTATTTTTAATATAAAAATTGTTTAACAAAAAAAAAAAAAAAACCTAGCACAGAAAATGTTGAAACGAATGTAGTCCGCTTGTTATGAAATTGCATACAACAACAGCAAGGAAGAAGCCAAAAATAAACACACAAAATTTACAAAATATATAACAACTTAACCCCTTAAGTGTTGTACAATTTAAATTGAATCTCGGCATTGAGATCATAATAAAATCAAGCAGAAAAAATATAGATCTAAAGCCAGTAGCTCCGTTTCAAAAGGAAATGAAAGCAGCAAAATGAAAAGCTTTACCAAAGGCCACTTGCAGCCACAACCATTTAGACTGTAGCATAATACACTAACAAGCTGATACAGTTACATAAGAAAGCGGGGCAAAATTTCAACAACAAAAAATATAAAAACTTTAACATTGTTTTGGGAGCATGAAGTGGTGGAATGTTTCGGACATGTCAAGTATATGCTTCAAGGGTTGGAAAAATAACGCTGAAAATTCAAAAAAAAATTTTTAAAATTACAAAAAATAAATGACACCGTCTTTTAAAGAATGCACTCTCAAATAAACAATTATTTAATAAGTGGTTGCTGGGCGTATATGTTATTTAAGAAAAACTTTATATAACGTATACGTAGTGGTATACTTGAAAGGGCAGATGTTGCCGATTCTTCAAATTTACGGGTTTTTCTCAATAATTGTTGATTTAATTTTTTCTAACCAACCCGATGAGTATATCGCACCATCATCGAGTAGATGTTTATTGAAACGTACTTTGACCTGAATTTCGGCCGTTTATTTATTTTATGATTCCTTTACATGCTGCTTTTTACATCAAGCTTCGTTTTTTAAGGTTTTTTACAAAAATCTGATACTTAAGCTTGACAAAAAAAAATTTACCTACTTCAGCAAAACAAATGATTTTACAAAAAGAAAAACAAAGTAAAACAAAAAAAAAAAATAAAGAAAACATATCTGAATCCTTTAGACACATCCACATCCAAGAACAGAAATACAGAAAAATGGAAGTATTTTTTTAAGAAAAGCGAAAAAAATGACTCGTTTTGTAAGCATGATATTAAAAACGGAAGTATACTATTTTATGCATGATGCTTTTTTCAAGTTGCTTACACTCAATTGCTGTACACAAACACAAACACAATTTAGCAGACAACTATTCACATACACAAAGATATTACAGTATCTGAGCACTCACTGTAGTAGAATGTATACTTATACAAATGTTCTGTTTTTTACTTTTGTTTCAAAGTACCAACCGGCTACAAGACGTCTTTTGGTATGGTATGTTTTTGTATTTGTTTTTTTTTTTACATGCTAGACATAGTGGGCGGCTTGTTTTTCTCAATTATTACACAGAGTTTTTGTTAAACCATTTTACCGTTTATTATTTTTCTTGTGTAAAGCAATGAAGCATTTTTTTCTTTTGCTAGATAAAAGATATAGTTTATGTGTTAAAATTACAGGAAGAGCTCAGTTCTTATTTTTTGTTGCTTTTTTGTTTCCTGTTTTGTGTTTTTATGTAATTGAAATAAAGACACTTGGAAAAAAGATTTATTAAAAAAGACAAGTCAAGAAAACAAAAACAAAGCAAAATTTTTCAGCAAATTATTTATTGGTCAATAATAGGATGAGACAGGCGCATGAGCCCAGCAACCATTTTAATTAGAATATTAAATTATGTTTGTGATTATTTTATTATAGCAATAGTTTGTGTTTTAAAAAGTTCTATTTTTAATATATATATGTCAATGATTTCATTTAAAAAAGATTTGTCTGGGTCGTACATATATCATTGGATCCTGAAATTATGGGTACAAACTCTATATATGACCCATAAAACGCGATAACCAAGTTTTGTAGACGGATAGCATGTGACCTAGATTAATATATAAGTTACTTTTTAAGGGTCAAAAAAAAAGGTTGCAAATGCAACAATTGAATTGTTGCGAGAAAAGTTTGGAGTTTCGATTATTTCAAGAAAAGTGTGTTTTTTTAAAGAAATCACATCACTCTTATTGGAAAACCTTTTACTTTCTGGGGCTGAAATGAGAAGAAACTGGTACTTTTGGTTTTTTATGATCTTGTTTTACATTTTTTACTTTTGGTACTTATTTTCTTGAGAAATTATCTAATTAGTTTTAAATGAAATTTGCATAGCTTCTACCGGGATCAAAATATGTAGGAGTAAAAACGGGAGATATTGGTAGTATTAGTATTTTTATTTTTGTACTAATACTTTATTAATTTTGTATAAATTAACATACTTTCTGGGGGCTAAAATGAGCAAACAATTTTTACTTTTTTTTGTTTTCTTAGGTACTTTTTTTTATATATGATACATTTTCACTTTTGTTTATATTTTAATTTTGAAATTTTGTTTAGGGAAATGTTTTAAATGGATTCGAATAAATTTCAAAGACGGGTAGCTTGTGATATAGACAAATAGAGTACTTTTAATGGGTAAAAATAGGAGAACTTGGCACTTTTTTTTTTATTTATTTTTGAATTTTTTTTTAGCAAAATGTTGCAAATGGATTTGAGTAAAATTCGGAGACGTGTGGCTTGAGATATAGAAAAATAGAGAAATTTTAAGAGGTAAAAACGGGAGAATTTGGTAGTTTTTGATTTTTTACTGCTTTGTTTTACGCTGACGTACATTGTACCTAATGTGGATTAAACTAAGGAAAAATTTGGTACTTTTGGTAATATTGGTACTTTATATTTCTTTTTAAAATATTTTATTTATTTATAGCTGAAATAAGAAAAAACTGGTGATTTTCGCTCTATTTTACTTGGGGTAGTTTTTTACATTTGTTACTTCTTTTCTTGCAAAATTCTCTAAATGGTAGCATGTGATACAGATTAGGATATAGGAAAATTTATAAGGGGTAAACACGGGACACATTGGAACTTTCTGTTTTTGTTTTTACTGTCACTTATAGTGCAATTTCTTTTGGGAAATACATATAAGCTGGCATACTTTTGGTACTATAAGTGCTATTGGTAATTTCTATTTTTTTTCTTTAAAATAACCTAAAATATATTTTCTTAGAGATACTATGGGGAACAGTTTGTTTTTTCATTAACATGTAGCGAGAACGAAGTCAGTGTTGAAAACTAGCATTTTATATACATATAACAAAACGTAGCATAGCATAGCATAGAGGGCAATGAGTTTTTTCAAGCAAATTCAATTCCAATTAAAATTATATATTCACATATAAAACATATATTTTGGCGAATACCAATTACATTTTTTAAAGCAATCAATAACTTTAATCGATTTCTTTAGACTTATTCGTAATGTCTATCATTCGCAAAACTTGCACATATTATTTTATTCGAGTAATTTAATGCCGAGGATTTTAGCACAAATTCAAATTATACAAATACAAAAATATTTAGTCGATTATTATTTTTTCGGTTAAGTTTTGTTAAATTAAAATCAAGTTCTATATAAAGGATATTATAATTTTATTCGAATTGTTCACTCCACTAAAAAATTAAACTCATCACTGTAAGTCACTTCAATAATTTTATACGTATAATTTTTAAGTAGTTTTCAGTGATTAATTTTTCCATCAAATTGTTTATTACTGAACCCACCAGGCATTTAAATATAAAGCCAGATTGGATAATATTTAAATTCTTTAATTTATAATTTTATTCGATTAATTCCTATTCATATAAATAATCTAAATCGATCAAGTTTGTTTTGGTACCATTTTATTTTGCAATTTCTTTTTGACTTATCTGAAGATTAATTCTTATTTGAATAATTTTTATTCGATTAAATTACATACTATTTTAAGCTTTAGAAGGTACATATAATACCAGAAATTTCAAAATAAATATCTTTATTATAAAAAACTTGGATGCTTGCTTAACTTAAATCTAAAAGACATTAAAATTAACAGTGCCGAATTTGTTAAATTAATTTTGTGAGCTAAGTTCTTAAACGAAACAACATTATTATCAGAAATATTTTGCTCAATTCGTGGCAAGAAATTTACATTTAATTTTATATTGAATCTAATATAAATTAAAATTTATGTAAATTATTTTAACTACTTGATAATAAGGACAATTTGATTTTAAACGAAGCTATAACATACGCACACATTCAAAAACTTATCCTTTTCAATTAAAATTTACATATTTTACAAACCAATCGTTCTACAACTTACAAAGTTAATTTAAGTTTTACGAAAATTCCAAAAAAATATCTAAAAAATTCATTAAAATAAGCAACAAGGATTCAGCTTTAATAGATAGTGTTTGGATAATTTTCCCATAAGAAGCACAAGACAAAAATAAATAAATTTTAAAACTGTATCCTTTGTTATTTTTCTGTTTTGCATCAACATCGGTAGCATTCATGTATTTTTTGAATCTTGTTTTATATTTTTACAGAAATTTATACATCCATACAAACACATATACACAGAGATTCCTATAAATATGCAACACAATTTTGAATGTACACAAAATCATTGCATCATGTATACAGAATTAAAGCCACGTTAACAAAGCAAGCAAGAAACAAAAAAAAAAAAAAAGGCAAAAAAAATGCTTGGCAAAGAACATTAAGTGCGTGCGAATTTATAACGCAGACCTAACGAACACAATCTACTAAAAAATTCAGATATGACATAAACGTACCCTGCAGTCGTTACCACTAACTACCAGACTAACTACTAGCAATGCACTTGACTGACGATTTTATCATGGGGATGACATTGACGGTAGTCAAGTGACACGATCAGACCAGTAAAATCACTAGTCAGCAAAACCCAACTATTTCGCTAGTCATAATGTACCAGTTAGATCACTAACGATATTTTCTTAATGAAAATGCTGCAGAAATTTAAATTTTTTGGATTTTTGTTTATTTATCAAATTTCTTTTTCAATATTTATAAAATTTTCAATTAATTGTTCTTTTTCTTTTTTTATGCTGCTCATTTTACCTCTCTAAGAAAAACATTTTTTTAATAAAAATTTAACATTCACTGAACGCGAACTTCCAATTCTACGCCAACACAAATTCATACCACTTTCATAAAATCTTTTTTATTTTTTTGTTGATATTCTTTGGAATAAGGGCACAGTTTTTTTCAACTCGTAAGAAAAAAAATTGAGGTTGAAGGCATTTACATTTATGCATTCATGCATGTACTGAGTGCGTGTACATGTACATGAGTGAGAGAGTCAAAAGGCGAACTCTTGCATTACTTGTAGCTAGTGAAGTAGTTAGTCCATTTTTGGTTAGCGAAATACCTAACGATTTCGAGTCAATTTCTACTTTTAAAACTGGAGGGTAGCTATACACAAACACATTAGCTGCGTGTAGAAGAGAAAATGAAATAATGATTCAAGTTTATTTATTTTTTTTTTTGTGTTGTTTTTCATATTGTTGTTTTAGTAAATGTTATAGACTTGCAGATGAAACTGGCAGTCAGTCATTTATACTAAGCGCTTAACAATGGTATGAATTCTGATGAGAGCTTAATATCGTTGAATTAAGTGCTGTTGATTTAATTGAAAATGGAATACATGCATCGAAAAAATTGATTTTGGTAGTTAAAACAATATTGGTTGTTATTACAGTGTTTATTAAAAAAGAATTTAAAGGCAGAATTAGTACTTTACGTTCTATTTTGTTCTGTGCTGAATCAGCTGATCGATTTTTGTTATACAACGTTCTTCTGTTCTGTTACGGTTTAACTGATTAAAATTAGAAATTTGTTTAGTGGCAGCAAAAAACTTAAAAAATATATTTAAAAAACAAATTTTAAAATTTTTTAATGCGGTGTTGAAATTTACAATTATACAACATTATAAAAAACTCACAACAGTTGATTATGCAAAACTTTCATTAGTGAAAAACTATGCATTAAATTTAGAAAATCTGTTGCGAACTTTTTGTCTTGAAACTTTTTAATTAACTAATTTTGAATTCATTTGTTTTTGGACTTCAACAAAAATGCCCCCAAACTAAAAAAATGAAAAATGTTTCAAACCTAAAATGAAAATGATCGTCCAAATATTAAGAAGTAGTTTCGAAAATGTTTGCATTAAATTCTAAAAAAAAAAACTCAAGTTTGGTATTTGGGACAATTTTCCATGTTTCACTTTTACTATTTGAGTTTAAAAAAGTGGTACTGTGCAAGACCACACGACAATTCATGGGAGTACTTAGTGAGGATCGCCGTTTCCGGCAATACCATGTGGAAGAAATCATTAAGTCCAGCTACGATCACGATCTATGGTAAGTAAAATACTTTAAATTTTGTGATGACAATTCAACAACTGAACTGCTTTCCAAAAGATCCTGGCACAGCAATCCTTCGCTAGGCTGTTTTTCGAAACAAAATCAAAAACATTTTGGGGAAATTTTTTATGTTTATATTTTTTAATTTGCCAATTTTTCATTTTATGAAATACGATATAATACCTAAAACTTACCTCAAATTAAAAATAGTAGAAAATTTCCTTTAACTTCATGGTGTTCTGTTCCACACAATACTTTCGGTTAAAATTTGTTTACAGTTTGGAGCCATTTTTCATGGAGCCTTGCTCTTAGTTTACTTACGCTGATAACTAATACAGATAAAAAATTAAAATTTTTCAACAGAAAGGCATATAATAGAAGCACAACAGCAACTGAAAGTAAATACCTAGCAAAAAATAATTATGTTTCTGGAAGCAGTAACAAAATTTCATGCTTTCGGGATGTGCAATTTTGAAGCGCTTCCGGGGCTGCACAAAAAGAAGGCAGAGAGATCGCTCAACTTATTTTTAAGCACGTTGAAGTTGGTCGGCTGTTTACATTTATTTGACACGTATAATAAAGTAAACACCGAATGGTAGAAAAATTTCATTTAGATGCTCTCTGTCTCTCTCTCTCTCTCACTCTCTTATTTATTTCCTTAAACTTGTGTATTTGCCTACAGATGAATTATGTATGTTAGTAGATGACGCAGTAAAACGAAGGCATAATTCAGATAATTTTAACATGATTTTAGCGCATTTCGGATGTTTATAAAAAAGCGCTCTTTTATGTAAAAAACAAGAGCTCCAAAGTGGGTCATCGCGAACAAAAATCATGCATGTTCGAAGCGCTTTTCGGAGCAGTAAACACAACAACAACAAGTATCTCTCCCTTACAAACCAGCTTCGGCCGAAGCAGTAGTTTTTGCTGGGTACTATTGAGCCAATAAGAGTAGAACGTAACCGAAAAGAGAAAAATTTCGACAGCAATTTTAGTTGTATTTTCTTCTTTATATCTTCTGATTTATATCTGGTTTGAAAATTTATTCAGAAATTTCTCTTCATTTTTAAAATTGGGTGATCTCCAAATTAATCTCACAATTGCATTTGAAAGAAATCTAATTCTTGCGACTTCTTCAGTTTTAGTAAAAATGTAATAATATTTGATCAGATGTTACCAAATTATAGCCGGAATAAATGTTGGCCTGTGTAATTACGATAAAAGTAATAATAAAAGTGTTTAAATTACGAATTTATTTATCTATTTAACCCTAGGAGGTTCAACCAGGTCTGTGCAGACTTTTTGGATATAATTGTTTGTATAACTTTTGTATCTTATGTTTTAGAGATGAGCCCGTCCATGACTTCCTAGAAGCGGCTACGGCGAACACAATGATGCTTGCATTATATCGCTTATGTGGGTATTTTCGGTATTATTTCTGTTTACAAGTTAAATGGTTCAAAAATACAAAGCAGGCCTGTGCAGACCTAGCTTGTTGCTATGTTAAATAATGCAAATTTTATGTAACGGTTTTTTTGATTCATATTAGAAATAAGACAGGCAACTTTCCAGTATAGTAGCAGCGTTTGTATTGTAAAGATCTGTGTGCTTGAAGTGAATATATTTATGGGTTTTCCCAAACAGAAAAAAATATAAATTGGCAATCATTTAGCAAAATAACATGAACATCTACGTATTATTGACGATGATATAATGGACGTAGTGAATTGCACCAGAAAATATCAAAATCAAAATCGGAAGAAGAGAGGTATCAAATGGAAGAAAAGTTGGCCGAAGAAATTAATCAGTTCGAAGGCATCAACGTCGCCTTCCTGACGATCCTGATATGTTGCACTGGTAGAAGATGCGTCTTCGGTTATCAACTACACTTCAAAATGTGGTAAAATTTGGTCTAGTGCTCAGCCGTTTACAGGTAGAGTTCGTGCTCATAACTGCGTCACTATGGGTCGTGAAGTCCCGGCAGCAGGTATTATGCGAAACCCAGTTTCAATATTTAAGTCGCTAATAACACCCGAAATCGTAAGTATAATTGTACGTGAAACAAATAGGAAAGCCCAAAGCATGTGCCATCTATGATATGTCAATAATCCTGACAAGACACCGTGGTTGTGGACGAAATCTGTAACGGAAAACGAAACATACGCATTTTTTGGCTTAACTTTGTTTGCTGGCGTATTCGGGTCAAATAGTCAGCCTGCTATTTATAGTGCAACGATGTCAGCTCACCGATATAAAGCTACATTCTATTCGACAACGGCAACACTAGAACTACTCGGCTATTAGAAAGCAAATCGGCCACTATTGACGACATTTGGAATATGCTCATGAGCAATTTGGACCGTCCTTATGTTCCAGGTACCCGTTAAAACTTCTAGAACACCTGCCTATATATATTTACATATAAACTGCAAGTAGGTCTGCGCAGACCTAGTTGTACCAGTTATCGCCTATAAACCCTTGAACCTCGTAGGGTTAAGAAGAATTTAGTATAACGTTTACTATGGCTCATAATGCATATTAAATTATAATGAATATTTAAATGCTGACAACGTAAATGCACTTCAAAGCATATGTGGGATTTTTTTTTTTTTGGTTTTTTTTAATATATTCAACACATAAAATTTGGCTTTGTTTTAAGTATGAGGACTGCTTATTCTGCCCCACACAGTTGCAGAGATAAAAAAGCTTATATTATGACCATTCCTTAAATAGTTTTGCTGGTCAAGTGAAAAATAAAACTCATCATTTTAGAATTAATTTATTTATTTTTCTCCTCATTTAAATAAAATTTATGAAAGTTTTTCGTGTTTAGGGGAGCAGCGTGCAGTAGGAGTTTAAAATGTAAAAATATATTTTAATGTTTGTACACGTTTTGGCTTGTTTTCATATAATTTTTATTTTGCTCGCATTGTGCTTTTTTTGTTTGTTCATTTTGGGTGCGCAGGCAAAAACAAATATGTTCATTTTGCTAAATTCAACATAATGAGGCAGGCAATTTATTAAATACAATTATTTTGATGACATTAAAAATGTTACAAAAATACGCTTACATACACACACACACATACCCCCAAACAGAGAAGAACACTTTCATACAAATATTCTCTTCGCTTTATGGCCATAAACATTATGTTAATATTTAGCATTTGTGTTCTGTTTACTTGAATAAAAATGCGGTTTTTTTAGGACATATTTAGGCCATAAGTACGTGTATTTGCTATAGGAGCTTTCAAGGCAGAGATAATTTTTCGAATTTTTTTTCTATTTATATTTGTGTTAAAGGGTGTCTCACTATATGAGCATGGTATAGATTGCAAAGTAGGTGTGACTATAGAGACCAACAACAAAAAGTTATGGTTTTATTTTATTATAGTATTTTTATAATATTGGGTTAGTGTAGAATTATATCTTACCCAAGGTTAATAAAGTTTTAACTGAATAAGTAAACGATAATTTTACAAAATATTAAATTAAAAAATTATGATCGTAATGTTAGTTTGAAATTTATTTATTGCCTAAAGCGCAAATGATTACGAGTGGAAGCAGTTGTGCTGGTGTTAAGTTGTTAATACCAAACGAAAAACGAAAGTTATACCGATTTAAACCCAATGAAAATTTTCAAATATATAATTTGACTTATGACTTTATTTTGCCTAAATTCAAAGGCATGATGATGCAGAATATTTTGCTGTACATACGCAGTAATAACTACTCCTTTCAGTTTAATTTGAAGGATGGCATTTCATGCAACTTACTCAATATTTACGGCATGTTCAACGATGTCGAAGAGAAGAGTTCGATCGCTTTCTAATCGAATGAAAACTGATTTGGGTTCAACAACTGGTGTTTTATTCGAACGTTGATTCGAATGAAAACTCAAATGAAAACGTAAGTACTTTCATGAAAAATTCCGTTCAACTATTTTGAACATACGGACATCATTCCGAACGCAAATGTCAAAATCAAGCACTTGTTCTTTTGCTTTCGTTTTAAAAACATTTTGCCAAAAACATATGAAATTTATATAAAAATGCTTTTTAAAACATTGATAAGTACATTTATGTATGTAAATACATGCATATATACATACATTTAGCCAAGGATGCAGTTTGAGTTTTTGGGGGAGGGAGAAGTTGTCACTGAAACAGACTATTTTGCATATGTAAGTTATTGAAAATATGATACGATCCATTTTAGTTATACAAATGAACATCTTATTTATTTATTCTTGGGAGTTTATAATGAGAAAATTAGCTTATTCTAAAGTTTTTTTTATAATTATCTATTGATTTCCAATATAAAGTTGACACAATTTCAATTTAACAGTTTTAATTCTATTGCAAAATTCTAGTTTGAAATGTTTGTTGTTGTTATATTAGTGTGGATTATTGTTCTTAAATTTTAAAGGGATTCAGTGAATGAGCTTAATTTTATTTCTACAAATGTATGTCTTTAGAAACTTATTGGTTCATGAGCAGCTCCAGGACAGTGTCCGTACCTCGTAATTTCAAACGACTTATGAACATACGCCTTCAGAATCTTCTTTGTTAGAAAAAAATATACAGCACTCTGCCTGCATATTTATTGTTGCCTTTAAATACATATGTACATACATACATACATTGTCTTTATTATTTGTTTGTAATTTTTTATTACTTTCGTTTATTTTTATATATCAAACGAATTGATAGTGATTTTGACAATTTTAAAGAAAATAGCTGTCGATATCGTTGAACCCAAATTGATTAGACTTCGAGCGGTTGGCTTTCGATCGCTTAGATTTTCATCGTTGAACAGGCAGTTAATTTTATTCACTTCATTGACAAAAAGTGTAATATGCATATAACCATGCATAAAAACACACACACGCACACACTCATCTCTCGAAATACGTAATACTATGTTCACACGACAAGATGAGGCACTTGCTTCGCTTTCTTAAACATGTTTATGAATCTATCTATTCACACGACTCATATACTTGCTTCGATTTGACAGTTCTTATTTTAATAACAAATAAAATCTAAAATGGACAAAAAAAATAAGTTAAAATTATTACGCATTTTTAAAAATGCACAAACATATTTTTTGTTTCATTGTTGTTTTATCTTTATATTTTTAATTCAATTTTTCACATTTATTTAAAGATTTTGTTGTGTTTTTTGCAGCTAGTTCAGATAAACTTCCGATAAATTGCGATAAAATTTAGAGAAGACAGCAATTTTTCATGCTTCGCAAGTAGATTCAATATGAATGTACATGCTTCGCTCTCAAAATTTTGTATGGCGAAGCATGTTGCTTCGCTCATAATTGGGGTGTGAAGCATGAAAAGAGAGCGAAGCATGTTCCGTGTGCACATAGTATAAGTTTTATTAAGTATAAGCACTTTCAATTTCTACACTGACCCTCATATTGATTATTTCTCTTTTGATTAGTGGTTCGTATAGTCAATATTACATTTGATGTATAAGAAGTATTACTCATACGTTAATTTTTTGGACTAATTCATATTCTGCAACACGTATGAGTAATATTATTTTAGTGAACATAAAATATTTCGCATACGCTGAGAGTTATAGCCTGCGCACAATAGTAGAAATACAGTAGGTTTACGATTTAACGAACCCATTTGTTTTCTTGCTATTCGTCAAAGTAAATTGTTCGTTATATATAGTAATAAATTCAAAGAGAAAACAGTCGTCTATTATATTAAAAACTCAAAATATGTATAAAAAATAATGCAAAAATATTTTTTTTTTAATTTGCTAAGCAAATTTTCTTAATTGCATCTTCTTGATGCTCTCTCAAAAGATATTCCTTTGATTTTAGGAGAGTACTAATATCGGATTTTTGTAGTCCATATTTTTTGCAAAAATCTATGATCCGCAAACCATTTTTATACATCTAACAAAACTAGTCCAAAAACATTTTTTGTTCGTTTTATCTTGTACTCTGTATAAAAAAAATTTAGTGTTTGTTAAATGCGATATTCACTAAATCGAATATTCGTTAAACATTAAAACTACTGTATTGAAGAATACAATTATCACAGTAGGGTGCAAAAGTAAATAAGTTCTCAATAATAAAATGAAATAAAAACTTTTCGTTTTTCTTCTCCTTATGAGAAATCGATACTATCGCAATTTTTATTTAACATAATTTCTTATTTCATTAAATATTTAATTAACCTTTAAACCATTCTAACGAAACTACTTTATTCCATACCGAAACATTGCCACAAGAGTAACAATTTAATTAATTTCTCTTTTATGTTCTATTCTGCAAAAAAAAAACAATGCATTAAATTTAAATTTGATAATGACTGTAGAGCTAAATGAATAATGAATATGTACAATTATAGCAATCTATTAAAAATAAAGTGATTATTTTAGAGATAATTTGTATGCAATTTATGCGAAAAATTTATTTTGTTTTTTTTTTTTTTCTTTTTGTAAAACCAATTGATTTTTTTAAAGAACACAAGAAACATTTGTTTAAATTGTTAAACTTTTTATATTATATAAAAAACACAAGCTATTATTGTTTTGTTCTTTAAATTGTTGTATAACTTTTCACGTTTTCTTCCATATTCTTATCTTTTTAATACGATTATAATCATAAAAATAAAAAATAAAAAAACACATTTTTAAGCATCCTAAGGGAAATAGTCAAGTAATTTATAATCAAGCGCCTGCTTGTTCTTGAATTTTGTTCTTAAAATCTTTAGCTCATTGCCAAAATGCCAAAATCATTTTTCTCTAGCTTTTCACATAGCTTCTCTTTATTATCATAAGCTTCTTATTGCTGGCGCTCTAAGTTATCATCGTTAAAATTTTAGCTTTAACAACATATTTTCTTGTGATAACAATATATTTGTTGATACTAAAAAAGAACTATTAAATAGAAATAAGAACTATAAGCATGATTATGCTGTTTTGCTTGAAGGGTATATTTCTCAACAATATGTTGTTTAACGAAATTTTTTTGTTATCAATTTTTTTTATCTATAAGAAGTTGAAAGTAAATGTTTTACAGCTTAAAAATAAAAATAAGCTTGCTATTAAAATGATAGCAAACTAGAGAGGGTTGTAAAAAATACATAATGTGAATAGAAACCTAGATAAATATCTGCTAAACGGCCAGAATTGTAAATTAACTTCTAAATGTTTTATGACAAAAAGGAAAAAAAAAACATGAAATAAATGTTTTGCATTAGATATATTTGCTAAAGACACCTGAAAAATGAAAAAAGCGGAAAAATACGCATATTGCTGAAAGTTATAGTGGCTTATAAAGGTCGTATATATGTATATATGTGACTTTAGGATCAGTAGTTTATACAAATTTAAATTTAGTAGAATTTGTTTCTGTTTTTATGTGCCAGAACTTGACTTTCAAAAAAACCTTTTTAAAAATTATAGAAAAAATTTGTTTGCTATCTTTTTGCTATTTCAAGTCTGTATTATTTGTGATTTCAGATTCTGACAATTTGACTTTAATTTCTAAGTTCTAAGCTTAATTTCTAAAATAAAAAATATTTTTCGAACTGAATAGTTTGCAACATAATTGCTAAGCTTCTAGACTTCTGCCTTAATACTGCAGCTCTAAAGTAAATATAAATTTCTGATATGCTAACTCAGCTTTAGTACATGGTCATCGGTTAATAATACAGTAGATTTAAACAAATTTTGTTCAGTTTTTTTTTTAAGTTTTTAATAGTAAAAAATTGTTTTTTTTTAATTTGAATTCTTCTATATTTCTAATCAATCTTTCTTTTTTTTTTAGCAGCACTCAGGTTATAGCCCCTAATTATGCAATATAGTTTGCCAGAAGTAGTCACAAAGGTATATGATAGATTGGTTAGATGTTGAAAATGTTGCAGAAGGTTTGGTTTTTTTACAATATGATATTACGCGTTTTTTTTTTTAATTTTAGAGCAGTGCTTCAGCGCCTCTGGCAGCAAGTAGACGTATTTAATTTTTTAAACTGTGTGAGCAGTGGTTTTTATTAATTATTTTACTTGATGTTGAATATGTAGAAAATGACTTAATTCTTTGACAACTCTGCTACTGCGGGTTTTTTTTAATTTTATAGCAGTGCTTCAGCGCTGTGCGAGCAGTCGTTTTGTGAATATTTTTTCCGCCGACAAGACTGCTAAATGACGCAAGAGGTCACTGTGGTGCACATTAGCCGGAATTGTAGCATTCACTGATGCAACCACTAGTATGCCTTCATCTGGTAAACATTCAAAAGACACAATGTCACACTTGAGTACATGAGATAAATTTATGATATTTATTGACGTGCCCTGACCAGGGGTCGAACACAGCTTAAAAATATAAGTTGACACCAAATATCAAATATTTGATACTTAGCAGAACAGTGAATAGAATAGAAAATATCAAGACATCGATGCACAACACATGACAACTCTAATAAAATACAAAAATTTATATGGATCATTCCAATATTTTTTTCAAATACTTCACTAGAACATTTTCTCTAAGTTTTATTAGAAGATAATTTATTTTTAATGTACAAAAAAAAATATGCCTTTAAAATAGTTTTTCGTATTAAACTATTATTTGTTTGCTTCTTTTGTTTTTGCAATTCGACGAATATTTTTAAATGTTATGGCTGAACTAGTACAATACAGCGTCTACTCCTATGAATATTCCAACAAAATCAAATGCTTTTCAAAAAACAGGTTTGTAAGTAAGAATAAATTTTATTTCCGAAAAATAATTATAGTTTTTACCCGCCATATCCCACTGTTCCTTAGGAATAAAAAATACGCTTAGCCTGTGTATTTTCATGTTATTGCAACAATTAGTTGTGTCTACGTTTAACTGCGTTGTTGCTTGCTTTAATCTCTTTTTTCTAAGCAATAAGTAAAATTGAATACAATGCTTTTCATCTTAAAAGTATGCAATATAAAACGTTTGATTGCTTGGATTAGAGATTTTCGAAGAACTTTTAGAAAAATTTTCCAAGTTAAAAATAATTTTCATAAAATTCCTAAAGTTTCTCTACGAAAATCTTTTCGATTTATTTCTCGATATTTCTTTTCGATTTATTTTTATATCCGCTTTTGTAGGAAATTTTCTTGTTTTGCTTATCAACATCAATGGAAAATAGTTGAATTTCTTTGCTATTGGTCAAAAGTCTTTTGTTGATTTTTTTTTTATGCAATGCTGCTGTTTTATTGCATTCATATTTATGTTTTTGGTTTGCTTTCATTTCGTTCTTTTCGTTTCGTTTTCGCCCATGACATCTAAAGATATTGTCAACTGTCATTACATGATTATTGGTTTGAGTTTCTGTGTTGTTTGGTTGAATAGAAATTTTTCTACCATCTTAATTTTTCCTTTATTTGTTTTTGAGTTGTTATAATAAATATTTCTTGGCGCTTCTAGTGTTTCTATGATTTTTGTCAGGGTGTTAGTTTGACTTATTACATACAAAACTTTGGCTTTATACTTTTTTAAGCAATTTCATTTTATCCAACTTTTTCATCGATTTTTTTTGTATTTGTGTTTGAAAGACAATATTTCATTGATATTCCACAGATGTCGACAAATGATTTAAGCTGTACTAAGCTTTAGGCTTTATAGATTGTATTTCTTTGTAGTTTTTCTATATCCGCGTATGTGTGTGTATGGCTGTGTGTGTATATAAATTTCTCTTGGTGGACCATGATGGCAAAAGTTTGTTTTTACATTTCTTTTTCATATAATTTTTTTTCTTCACTTAGTTTTTACTGCTAAAGTTTTGACATACAATTTAATTAAGAAAATCACTTGTTCACAACATAAGGGCTGACAATAACAACAAAAAAAAAAAATAGGAAAAATATAACGAAAAGAAAATTTATAACAAAACTGAGCGGGCGTGTCATAAGATTAAGAGATGTCAAGGATATATTTTTTTTTTCTTTTTCATCATTTCTGTGATAAGTTTTATTATTGCTGTTAATTTGTATAGTGGGCTTAGACAGTTGGTTATATATTAAATATTGGGGTTTGTTATTTAAAGTTAAATAATAAGAAAGTTTTTGATAACAGAAATCTGGCATTTTGGTTTTATTATATTAAAAAAATAACATGTTGTGAAATTATGTTTTGCAAAGAAACTGCTTTGATTTCACAACAGCATCTTAAATCTATTTAAAATTTCTTTTTAACATAAAAATTATGCAGAGATTATAAAGCGGAGTTTTTTGAAGGATTCTAAATTTTGGCATCTAGAAAAAAGCTTTTAGAATTTTTCTTTTCATAAAGTTGTAATTAAATTTTTTCTTTGTTTTTAATTTAAATTTAGCAGATTCTTCAAATTAAAATTCATCATCTCTATTTAATATTTAATATTTATAGCAATATTGAAACATGTTTGTAATATTTTTTGAACTTTATTAGAGAACTTGAGTAAAATTTAAAACAAAATTTTTACTTTTCGGCTTTTAAGTTTTGCATAAACAAAAAAAAATAGCCCCAAAAATGGCAAACACATTGACAATTAATCTTGTGTCGCATTTACAAGGCAAAATAATTTTTTTATTTATTTTGCAGTTTTTTGTAACAACTCACTTTAGTTTCATATTTTTTTAGGCTCACAATATTTCATAAAATACCATCGGGAAATTTAATACAAGAGCCAATTTATGGGACGTAAGGATTGGTTTCTATAAAAAAAAAATGGCAAATAAACAAATGTGCTTGCAAACTATAAAGAATCAGCAATATTGAGTGCATGTGTTAGCTGGAAATTGTATGGGTGTTTTTTCGTTTAGCAAAATAAATGTATGAAAAAATAAAATATTGTCTGAGAGCCTTATGATTTTGTTATAAAACTGTCCAACCCAACCAAACAAAACAAAACTCCAACAAGCTAATAAAACATGATCACACTCGCACAATCTTAACTAAAATAATAAATACCCTTGAAGCATGCAAAATAAATGGTTGGAAAAATAAACGTTTGAAGTACTCCCAAACAAAAACTTGTAATCTGTCATTTACTGAAAATTTTAGCAGCACACATGTCGTGTCTGATGCGCCACTTTGCTACACGAAAGCTAAACTGTTGCTTAAAACTAGTATTTAATTTCAAATATGTTACATATAACGACTGGAATGGTTTTATTTACTTACCTACTTTTAATCCGATCGTATTCTTTCTATAGATTTTAAATACCATTTCTTTCGTATTTTTATTTCATAAGTGCTTTTCCTTTTTAAAAAAAGCTGACTTCACACATCAAATATTTGACGAAAAATAAAACGTGACCGTGAGACAAACTTAAATTTTATTTCATTTAAATCCAAAACTTTTTAAATATGGGCTCGGATTAATAACTGTATAAAAAATAACTTTTTCTAGTATAAATAATCTTGTGTTGTAAAAAAAAAACTGTTTAAATGATACTAAACCCAGAGCAAAAGAACTGGTTACGGTTTTTGTTGGAAAAATATTAGCAAGTGTGAACGTAGATCCACTCTAGAATTTTTGCTAAATGCGAAGGATGACAATTTCGAAATACTGATCCCAAAAATTACGGGACTTCAAGGGATTATTGAATCCTGAATCCTGGGATTCAGCAAAAAAAAAAAAAAAAAAAATCCCGAGGAATCTCGAAATTTATAAATTGTATTTTTTAAGGTAATTTGTATACCAGAATCTCATAATGGAAAATAACACATGCTTCCCTAAAACTATAAAAAAAAACAAAAATTGATCATGAGTCAAGTGTGAAGTTTAGGTTTAACAAACCCAAGACAGCACAAGATTCTGCTGAGCAAAATTTAATACAAATATTCCATTTTACTGGTGCAGATTTAAAGAATACAAACTCTGGTTTGGTACCACAAAGGATGAACAAATTTCACTGCAGATGCTTAAGCTCATAAACTTAAGAGTAGTAAAAATTTGTTTAAATAAAAATCATGAGGATTTTCAAAGAGATGTGGGCTTGCCCATTAAGTATTTTGCGATCTTTTTTCCTTCTCTGTAAAATATTGCAATATGAGAATATTTTCCTTACACTGCTCTTAATTAGTTATTTTATTTAAATTAAAAAGAAGTTCGAAAACCTTTCTTCTCTGATTTTAAAACTTAACTTAACAGAATTGGAAATTTATATTTAAAATTATATTAAAGGCATTCTGAAGGAAAACATAAAAAATATGCAAACGGAGGGGGCTTTCACTCATAAAATCATCTAGAGCTTTTTCGGTAAAATTGGCTCTTATTTCGAAAAATTGTCAGAAATATTTGCACATCCATTATATCGAACGGTAAGGGCGAAAATAGCTCATCTAAAAGAAGATATTTCATTTCATTTTATACTGTTGTCTTTTATTTTAAATATTTTTATTTTAAATTCTAAATAAGAAATGTGTCCTTCATTAAATTTTATGGTACTTCCATTTGATGGATCTCTACCAGAAAGAGAAACTTTTCTCCGTGTAATATTTTTAAATTTTAAATTCACTTAGCCATTTTTATTCATCAAGTTGTACTTAGGGATTAGAAATATCAAAGATAATACGAATTTTTTTTGCGATCATAAAAATATACAAGTTTTTTTAGACTTTACTACAAACGAAGTTAGTAGAAACATTTAAACTTTTAATTTTTATGTTGATTTTTTAATATTCGACCTTATAATTTGTAAATTTTAATTTTAATTTTAATTAATTTTAATTAAAATTTAAAACTTTTAATTTTTATTTTAAAAATTATTTTATTTTTGAATGAAAATGTTTATTTTTCATTTTCTAGAAAAGCAACTCAATTTAATCGTCATCGTTAGGCAAAGGCGGCTAAATATTAGGTTTTTAGATTTTTTTTATTACTTTTGATGACTTCAACACCAGGATGTTCCTGTTTCTTTAAGATTTTTTTTATAAAATAAGCATTTTCTATGGATTTTTAGGTTTGGGGAAACACACTTTGGAAATAATGCAAATGAAGCAACAAAATAAATCAACAATTTCTAAAGTGCTCACAGTGATTTGTTGTCATATAATAATTGAACAAAAGTAAAAGGATGGTTTGGAAATTATACGCAAGCTATCACTTCATCACTTAAAGCTTATACAGGGTATCCGCCGGGAAGGTATACTACTTTGTTTTGCTGCTATTGTGGTAAACATTTTAAACATTAAACTATAGTAAATATGATTTCAACCAACGGATAGAAACAAAACTATTTTTTAAGAAATATTTTGTTAGAAATCTGAAAAATTTTCTGTGAAAGACGAACTTTGTATTTCTCAACATCAAACAAAATTTTACAGAATTTTCTTAAAAATTAAGAATTAATTTAAAATTTCTCAAATTTTAGTTCACTTTATTTTCGTTTAGTGCATCTGAAAAAATTACTATTTTTCTAGTTGTTACAAACAGCATATGTGCTTTTGTGGACACAAACTTGAATGCAACACAAAACATATTTTGATACTGTTATTTTTTTCACCCTCAGATATGTTCAGAGTAGTAAAATTTATTTTGCCCATTCGTTCTACTCTCAGACGTTTGATGTTGGCGCAGTTGAAAAAAAAAAATGTGTCATAAACAAGATTTATATGTTTCTGTTGTATTTTTTTCGGTTACAAAGAAGGGGTTATTTCATATTTCAGTACACTTTTACATTTTACACCCTTTTCGCTGCAAAAATTTTTATTTATATTTCATGAGCTTTTAAGTCAGGCTTTTTGCAAGTACAAATTTTAATCGTGGAAAAGAGTACCTCTTCTGTCTACATTCATATTGAGTTACCGTAGTTTTTGTTGTATATTGTATGGAATTACCCTTTTATTTGTTCGTTTGAAAATTTTTTTGCTGACTTTTAATTTAAGCTTTATGGTTTCTTTTTTCACTTATAGCACGAGAAATTTTATTATATATGTATAAAAGAGCGTGTGTGTGAGTGTGAGTGTATGGGGTCGTATACTAAAAGCTTCAGCAAGTGTAAATGCTGTCATATCCCTTTGTTATGACACTTTACTTTGTGAAGAGTAAAAACATTGTAGTAAAAGCGACAAAAGTTTGAAATGTTTTTTTTTTTTTTTTGGAATTGTGAAAATTTTAACATGGAAACCTATTTGTCTTTATTAATATATCGTAACTGCATGACTTTATATAGACAATAAGAAAAAAAATATAACTACATATTACACGCACATTGTATATAAAAAAATGTCACTGAATGCAGATGGCCAATTCTCAATTTTCTTTCCTTCTTTTGTCTCTAGGCGGTTTTGTTGAGTACAGATTTTTTGCCCAACAGACATTTAAATATTTGAATTTTAATTTGAAATTTAAAAATTTTATATTAAAATTATAAAATTTTTACATTTATTTGAGCATGTACTCAAGAATTTATGTTTTTAAAATTTTATTTATTTGTTGCGGGTTAGCAATATCTAAGTATATATCTTTCAAGCATAAATGGTAAACATCTACTGATGAGTTGGTATGGCCACCAACGAAATATATATTTAGATATTGCTAACCCGCAACAAATAAATAATATTTTTTAATTATAAATTTAAAAAATATATTATAGTTTTGAAGAGTTCTATACAAAATCTTACTAGAATCCATATGATAAAGTTTTCACTTTCACAAATTTAAAAATTAGCGGCTGTATTTATAATGAAAACTTGGCATGAAGTTAGCATAAGTGACGAAATTGAACTGGATCTTATTGAGTTTTTCCACATGATGTACAATCAGAAGTCATCGTAGATTATAGTCATGAGTCCTGACTACAATCTACAGTGATATTCAATGTCAAATTGTAAAAGAAAACTCGCTAAGCTTCAGTTCAATTTCGTCACTTATGCTAACTTCATGCCAAGTTTTCATTATAAATACAGCCGTAGGTTTACATTTTCGAATTTTTATTTAAATTTTCGAATTGAATTACGTTTTGATTATCGAAATTTAGTTAAAATTTTTTGACAATGGTTTGTATTATTTTCGAATTTCCGTAATTTAACACCATTTTCATAAATAAACTTTAAATTTTTCCTTTGTTTTATAAAATATGTACGGCTTTAATATTTGTTTAATAGGTTGGTACTTTACCTTATTGTTCAGCGTCTATTTTGTTCAAGTTGAGCTTTATTGTAGTGTTTCTAATGTCATTCCTAGGTGGCAGCCTTCGGATGGAATGTGCTGTGTTATATACACAGCTATTTTATTTTATTGTATAAATAACTGTGATGTTCAACACATTCTTAGCTATGTGCCTTTAGTTTTTACAACTAAGTTATGAAATTTTATTCGAACTAAGTGATACTTAATCAAAGAAATTTTAATTTGTCAGTCTTAAGTTCGTTTTGTCTAAATTTATAATAAATTAAATTTAGAGAAACCGTATGTTTTTTTTTTAATTGATAAAAAAGAAAAAAATTATTAAAAAATAATTTGTATTTCCCTTATTTCCCTTAACAAAAGCTTAGTTCATATTAAATGTCAGAGCTCTTTGACTTCATTAGAGCTGATGCATGCGAATTTAAGTTTGAAATTGTCTAATTTTCGAAATTTAATTCAATTCTTGAAATTTAGTTTGAAGTTTCAAAGTTTGCATTTGTGACAACTAAGCTCTGCGAACTTTTAACTAAAATGAAATAAGAAAACTAACGCAAGATCATGTACAGAAAAGAAATTATTCCAAAAACAACAAACTAACAAAAACTAGAGCTAAAGAACGAACAATACATATTCATTTAATTATGTGTACCATATTTATATACATGGTTTATATGGATTCAGTAAGACTTTCTGGAAGTCCAGACATAAACTACCAGTTGCAGACCTTTAAACATGTAAAAAATTAAACTTAAAAACTACATAATTAAATAAAAATTTTGTTTTTCAAATTATGGAGGCAAATTTCATTTTTGATAGCCATTGAAATGTATTCAAATTTCGATGTGGCTGTAATTTGGACACAGATTCCTTCAATATATTTTAAATAAATTTTTAGTGTTTATTTTTCTGTTTTCTTAAATAACGTGCAATTATATCTGTCATAAGTTAATTTAAACTTACCCACAACTTTTACAAAACCATATTGTGTTTTGGCTGTCACCGTATTTATTTGACACATGTAACGGCCTCGATCTTCTTCTTGGACATTGTTAATGTGTAGAAACCATGTACGATGTTTATCGTGCTTGTCATGTGTAACACTAATGCGGGGATTACGGGTAATTACATGATTATGTACCGTTAAAATGGCACTCTGTTCGAAATGCATCCACGCCACCTTAAAAGAGTTAACAACGAAAAAACAAAAATTATGAAAATAATTGGTCAAATCGAAACAAAGTTTTTAAATATTAGCCGGAATTTTATTTTTCTTGTTTCTTTTCAAATCAATAAAGTTACAATTTTGTTCAATAATTTGTTATAATTAATATTGGGCATATGTGTGTTCTTTTGTCACGTAGTTTTTGAAACTTATTTCAAGTTATTATTTATTTTCTTTTTTTTTTTTTTTTTTGATAATTTGCAATTTTTGTCAAAACTTTATTCCTATTAATTTTAAGGTGGCTGCTTGTCTTTGCTTTTTTTTAATACATCTTTCATTTTGATATAAAGTTTTTCCTTCTATGACACTAAATGACAAATAAGTTATATTATCTATAAAATAGTTTGTGTGTGTGTATGTGTGTTCTAAGGTAATTGTGTATGTGTTGCAATAATGGTCTTGTTTAAGGTGCCAAAAAGAAAAAGTTTTGTATTGTTGTTATTACTGTGATAAAAAAGTAACATTGTTGAAATCATCAATTTTGTTGTGAAAGATTAGCAAAAATTTTGTAACAGAGAGAAAAGTTAAAGAAAGAAAAATACCGGGAAAAACACCCATTTGTGCACACGAAAGTTTATCTCATATATCGTAAGATGTCACTAAAAACTGCTGGTATGTTTTGTCTTCATAGACATTTATATTAGGATGATGCCAAAATAGGTGGCATTTAATAAAATATGAGAGTATTTTTGCTTCGACTCATGTTTTAGTGCAAGAAGTTATGTAAACTTTATAAAACAAAATTGTGAAATTTAAAATTCCTCATTACTTGTTATAGTGTGCCGCCCTTTAAAGTATAATACATATATTTATTTTTTTAATATCATAAAAGACTAACAAATTAGTTTCCAAAATTGTAAAAAGCAAATATTTTTTTCACATCGAAAATATGCTGCCAATTTATATCTACGAAAAATTCCATCGAAAGTTTCGTTAAAACTAAAAACTTTTGCACTTTGTTTATAATTTTATAGTGATGTTTTTTCAACTGAAATGTTGTTGAAAGTATGACATGTTGTTGTTTGAAGCAAAAACTAACAATTATTAAAATTTTTGATAGAATGTAATAATACGCCAAATAGTGAGTCATAAAAAAGACGCAAATGATAAATGCATTAAATAAATTTTTAATATTATAAAAGAAATTAAAAATAAAATTTGCTAACACGTTATTGTTCAAAAAAAAAATATTAGTAATAGAAAATCCAATGAAACTTGAATATTATGCCAGGTCTTCATGGCGTATGTTTGATATTAACTAGAATTTATATTTATTATACACCCTGTTATTCAAATTTTATTACAATATTAATGTGCTGTTTCCACAATACAGACAAAAATTTACTTGTGTAGAAATTTTGTATGGAAATCACTCAAAATACTGGGTGGTTTTCATACAAATTTTCTACTCCAACCCGTTGTTGGTGTGATTGAAACCGCACATAAAAATATTAAAAATTATTACGGTTCGTGGTTGTTGTATCAGCTCCGATGCTGTTGGTAACGGAAGTGCTTTCCTGAAATTATAATTGAGTAGGAATAATTGAAAGAAAATATGTTAATTATACTGATTTGTGTCATTTGGTGTATTTGGGGTTGGGAGTTGGATTACGGTTCGTTGTGGCTTCTGCTTGATATAAATAATAAACTTGCAACCAGCATTGCCAAAATATGATTTATTGATTTTTTTGCTCATCTGATGATTTTTATTTTTAAAAATTATGATTTTTTTTAAATATGTACAAACGTATTTATACTATATTTTGGAGCTTTTTAAAACACAATAGAAAATTTCAATGCATTTTACAAAGAACTTTCATTTCTTCAATGAAACATTTTCCAAACTTAATTAAAGGTTATTGGAAATTTAGATGTCTAGAGAACTTTGCCTTGTCAACTTTAACAACCACTTTGCAAGTCTAGATAGTCTTTGTTGCGAAAAACAATTTAATCTTAATCTTAAAATAGTGTTGAAAATATCTTAGCTTTTCCAAATTAGTTTATATCTCGTATGTCATGGAAATCGCTTTCGAGTTTATATAGAAAAAAACTAAAAAAAATTTGGGATGCTCACTTTAGTATCATTTTAAATTCGATTTAACTTGAAACTAAATGCAATTCAGTTTTCGATTTTGTTCTATGAAAAGTTCAACAAAAAAGTGTGTGGCAGAAACCAAAATTTAATCATAATTTGGCATTCGATTAACGAAATTTATATATCTTTTTGTTTGCAATAAATTGCACTTAAATGTACTGAATATTAATAAAAAAGCACCACATATAAAAGGTTTTTCAATAAGAGTGATATGACTTCTTAAAAAAAACATATTTATTGTCAAGGAAATACAAAAGTTTTTTATTTAATGTGAAATACAATTGATACAATTAATATCTAAATAAAAAGTCATTCAAATGGCCTCCACAACTTCTTCTGCAGGAACGAATTCGATAAAACCAATTTTCGAGCACTTTTTCCACTAAATCAAGTCGTATGTCATGAATGGCCCGTTCAATATTGCCTTGTAAAGCTTGAAGGGAGTGTGGTTTATTTCGAAAGATCAATGACTTTAAATAACTCCACAAGAAATAGTCTAATGGCGTTAAATCACAACGTCTTGCTGGCCATTCAATATCACAATTTCTTGAAATAATCGAATCTCCAAACTATTCTCACAATAATTCAATTGTTGCATTTTCTGTGTGGCATGTAGTCCCGTCTTGTTGGAACAAAATTTTGTCAAGATGAACTTCTTGCAATTTTTTTTTTTTTTTTTAAATAGGACCAGCACTCAAGGTATGACCCCTACGTATGCAGTGCACTGTGTCGGAATTTCGGCCATAAAAAGATGGCTATCATCGATCTATACCGCTCTCTAATGACAGTAACGGTGTTACCAGTTTCATTTCGAAAGAAGAACGGACCGATAATTTCACCCACCAGACCAAAAACCACACCAAACTGCCAATTTAGGTGAATGTAATGGTTTTTCATTAATAGTTTGTGGATTTTCTTCGCATCAGAATAGACAGTTTTGTTTATTTCTCGCACCACTCAGATGAAAGTGAGCCTCATCGCAGAAGATGATTTTCTTAAAAAAATCGTTATCGTGTTCAAGTTGTTACAAGGCAAAATCAGCAAAGTTTTTCTTGCGTATATCTCTCCATGATGAAATTGTAAACACTACTCAATGCAATGAAAAACAAATGACAGATCATGACCGAAACGTCACTTCAAAATCATATCATCGCTATTAAAAAACCTTATATATTCTTTATGATTTGGGTAAATAAATTTAGTGGCATGAATGGAAATGTTAATTTATTAAAAGACCCTTGGAATAAATCGCGTCTATCGCGTATAGGTACAAACGTCGCTAAAAATCGCAATATTGAAAGCTGCTCATAAAATTGATTAAAGCTCGCAAAAATTGTATGCTCTCGGAAAATATAGCGGAAGTTGTTTTTGTTTGATTAAAAGATTCAAAGGCTGCAAAAAAGCTAAAAACTTTAAAAAAATTACGCGAAAACTAGGAGAAAATTTTAATATGTTGACACATCTTAATTTCAATTAAAAATCACTAAAACTTATAGGAATGCAAAACAAATTGACAAAAGTGTGAAAATGCTTCTCAAAATATTAGGTAAATTTAAAAGATTGAGACTTAAGAGATCGTAAGCAAAATGTAAATTTTTATTAAAGATATGTTTGATATTAATTCCAAAAAGAATAATGAAATCGATGCGATTGCATCCACACTTCAATATATGACTTTTTTTTCTCCACAAGATTTTCTTTCACAAGCTTCTGGCAACGCTGCAGCAGCTTGATTTAAGATTAATCACACGCCTGGGTATTCAAAGTAAAAATTATCACAGATTTTTCATGAATTAAAACTATAGTTTGGTATACTTCGGGAAGTTAATTATTTTATAAATATAGTCCATTACTTTTCTATTTAAAAAATTAAACTTTAAATTAAATTAATCTTGCATTAAAATATTGATTAGTTTAATCAATTATTTGGTTAATGCAATCATATACTTGATTGAATGTTTACTGGCGATTGAAGTAAAGTTAAAATGTATATCAGCAACATGCAGTTAATTTTGTTACAACAAAGTAACAAAAATAATAAAGAAACATAAATATACAGCAGAACTATTCAGAAAATAAAAGAGCAAATGTAAGCAAAATGGATTTTGTGTACTTTTTGCTAAGAGTTTAATATCATATTTTATACACAAAACAAAAAATAATCAATCACAAACGGTATCAAAAATAAGATAAATACGGATTTTTTTGAATCAAATATAAAAAAATTGATTCACGTACGTATTATTCAATCTAAATCTATTCAATTCAACTCGAAAACAATTTTAGTTGAAGGAATCGTATGGCTTTATATGGGGTACATAAATCCACGTCCAACTTCATCATGCATCCAATTAAAAACCGTACACATTTCTTTTACCTACAATTTATCCTATCGTATACTTGAATCATTCCCTTATCGGGATTATTTATGCTGATTTTTATCCTGAAACACAATTAAACTAATATTTTCAGTATTCAGATAAAGAAATTTTTCACTCATTTCAATTTCATATATATTTTTGTCCTTCATTAGTATTGAACATAGAGTCACATGTTTGAAATACATCGCCTTAGACATTGGGTGCGTTCATCAGACACAGTTTGCTACACAGCTGTTGCTCAACTATCTGCTGAACGCTGAGCGAGCATGTTGAGTGATCGCTCATTGTTTCAGGTAGCAAAGAAAAAGTACGATACATTTCATCAAATTACGATATTTCAGTTCAGTTTGATATTTGAATCAAATTTCATTGTATATTTTTAATTTTTAATTCATTTCAATTCACAGAATAAATATTATGAAATCTTTTTACAAAATAAAATTCAATAATTTTAATTGAAAATTCAAATTTGTTGATATTTTTACAAAAATGTGAGCAGATTGTTCAGAAAAATTAATCAAATCAAAAGCTGCTACATCTAAACTGTTTAGTAGCAGATTTTTCTGCTGAACGAGCACATTATTTTATTTTTGTTCAATTCTGGTAATGAAAATGTTTAATCGCTATTTAGATTGATTTATATACACACGTACATTTCGCATTGAAAATTTTAATCACTACACGTACTCAAAGTAATCCTTAAATATTTTAAATTAAGTTTTTTTTTGTGTCGGACATTCAAAATAAGCTTATTTTTCTCATAACCTAAATCGAAGCTATTAAATTTTTTCTTTTTTCATTTTAATTTATTTAATCACTTGTATAAATGCATCTTGCAGTTAGAATATCTATAACTTCATATTCATAGAGACAGAAAAAAGTTTAACCTAATACCAAGAGTCAAAAATCAAATAATTGCCCTGTTCTCTTAAATGGGCAATAAAAAAAAAAAAATATATATATATATATATATATATATATATATATATATATATATATATATATATATATATTTATATATGTATATATAAAGCAGATTGTATAAAAGCTAATATAAACTTTAAACTCAAATAACACCTAATAGAACTTAAAAAAAACTGGCAGCATCGAATATTATTTACCCTTCTCAAAAATATTTCAATTTGTTTCATATTAATTTTGATACAATATATCGAGAACTTTTTGTTATCGTATAATTTTTTTTTGTGATTTTGCAAACTTCAGATTCCCGAGTATAAATAGAAAACTTAAGACTTTCCCTTTTTGAAATGTCAAATATTCTAAATCGGTACTGAAATTTAAAAAAAAAGTATTTTAAAGAAATGTATAAAATAATCAACATATACAGCAGGCTACTTAACAGATGCAGAAATTTAGTTAAAGACTGGATACTTCAATATAAAAAATAACACATAAAACTTTTTATGAGTTTAACAAAAACAAAATTTCCTACTCCATTTCACTCTTCCTTAAGTTAAACCAAAAAATATTCTCTACATATTTGTATGTTTCTTTAACGTATCTGCTGGTGTGAATGTATGTGTAAGCAAAACCACATAATTGCCCAGAAGGACTTCTTGTGTGTCAAAACTTAACCGAACTAAACTCACTTAAGTTGGCATTGTGGTGTTCATTATAACACAAGGCTAATTAATTTTATTAGAGAATGTATATGGACTCGTATGCACACTAAATACTGAATTCATATTTTTGTCTCACAATTTTTTTTTGTTGTTTTTAGCTCTTAAATACTTTAGGTGTCATGAAAATGTAAATTTGTCTTAGAAATAGACCAAAGAAAAAAGGAGTAAAATTTTAAATTTTGCCATAACGACACAATGCAGATGAATGCAATATTCAGTAGAATGAAAAAGTCAACAGACATTTAATATCGTCGCATAAAATGACAAGCTGTAAGAAGACTGTATCTAGTATGAAAAATTATATTTTAAACATTTAAATATTTGTAGAAAGAACTGAACATAATTTTAATAAATTTTCCAAATATTCATTCGATATATTTCAAAAATGATTCGAATTATTTAAAAAATTCATATCCTCGTAAACCTTTAAAAATTTTAAAACTTTTCTGAAAAACATTTAAAATATCTCTGCAAAATATTTTGAAATCTTTAATATTGCCAAAGATCTTTTCATTTTTAAGCCAACGATAACAAGGTAAGCAAATACTTTTTGGTATGTGTCCATGTATAAGTAAAATAGTCAAACAAGTAAAAATAGTGCAGCATACTTTTTTTTGGTAGATTTGTTAGTGAAAGTACATGAGAGGTTGAAAATAATTTCTAGGCACGTATTTCATAGAGCCAATGTAAATACTTGCTCTAAATTTATATCTGGTTGATTTAATTTTAAGACATCTGTCTATAATTTTTTGTGGTTTTTTTTTTTTCTTTTTTTTTTTGCTAAAGTAAATACAGGTTAAAGCCACAGGCAGTAAAAGGTTTTAAAAGAAACAGGAAAAGCCAACTATTTCCTTTTTTATTTATTTCTTCTGCAAGAAGGTAAAAGATTTTGGTTTAGTGGAACTAAATTTAAAATTTATATGTAATCAAAAGAAACATTAGGACTTCTGAACTGCAGAAATGCAGGAAAATAAATCTGATAGTTTTTAAAAGAATAATTTTATGCACAAAAGATATATTAAAAATAATAATATCACGTATCATGACATTAATAAAAATCATACGAGCCACGGGACACGTTAAATAAGTTTTCTTTTATTAATTTATTCAACAAATTTCATATAGTTTTTATAGAAAAACTTAGTTGATGCCAAGTATGAGAACTTTTTATCGTCACTGAGGGTTGTCGCTGCCGCTCAAGAAGTAAAGTTTCAAATATTCAAAATTATTTCCAAATTTTTTAATTATTTTGGAATTTAAGAAATTTAGTTAGAAATTGCGATAATAGATTACATTTTTTTTACTATTTTCGAATTTTATTTAAAAATTTGGTATAAAAAATTTCTAAATAATGTTTTTTTCAACCTGAAATATCTGGGTATATATCTCTACATAATGGAAAGGAAGAAATCTTGTGTAAGTGAAATTTCATGATATACTCAACAAAACTGTTTTACAAAATATTCTTATAAATTTTTTTTTTATTAAATCTGACCACGTAGAGCGAAGATATGTTCCATGTTCGATTTGTACCTCTAACGTTAACGGCTCTTATAGTGGGAATGCATGACGAATATATTCATATCGTGTGCGAATTGCAAAAATTATACACAGAAACTTTATGTTACAATTCATGTTATTTAAAATATTACAAAAATAAAAAAGAATATTATTAGAGTAAAAGGATAAAATAAACCAATTGCTATCACGTTCTCTCTCGGATAATGCTGGTGCATAAATTAACCTCCACCGACCGCCGTTTATAGAATGCTCTCTAAACACGCTTGTTCTTGAATCTTATACATCGATAATATTGCAAAAGAAAGCCAAAGGGGCTTGATTGAATATTCCGCCAGAGATATTTACCCTCTTTGTTGTCAGCACCTTTGGACCACATATTATCATAGCAAACACGTAAGAAAATATAATAGAATTGTTTGTAAAACAGTAATGTATTGTGAATTCTATTGCACATCCTTTTGGAAAATCAAATTGAAATTCGCTTTTCTATTTTTTTCGTGAATAAATTTTCCAAGCTTCTACCATGAATAGATTTTTCTTTCTTCAAAATTTCTAGTTTCTTATTATAGTACCAACACATACTGGGATGGTGCAGCACCCTAAATTTTTCCATCTTTTCTGGTATAATCTTGCACAGGGTATGCCATGAAGATTTTCTTTCTCTTCAGTTTTATCATCCGGCTTTTATTTTGGTAAATTTATTTGCTCAATATCGGAGATATCTGCGGATCGACTACATCTTGCGATACTATTTGTTACCGTCTGCTGTCCACCATTCTCTTTCTTGGGCGAATGATACGGGAGAAAGCCTGCGATGCTAATTGGCTTTTAAAGGGACTCGGCAATGAGGGATCGTCTCTCGCCAGGTTGATACACAAAAAACGGCTCAATGACACTATTTTCTTCCCCAAAATCTTTAAATCTTCGAAAAATATATTTTTGACGTTCCTGAGTCGTCATCTGCTATTTTTTAAAGAATACAGACATGCATACCCGGGTATGTTGCTGTTAAAGTACATATAATTTTTTTTCCTTCATTAAATTTAATTCCTTGTGCGACAGCTCTTTAATTGTGGAAAACCTTTGACAATCTAGTGTGACCTTAGATTTTACAGCTGAATTAAAAAAAGTGATATATATTTTTTTTTTTTTTGTAATTTTCTTATAAGCCAATAAAAAATGGCGAACAAATTATGAATCCATTTTTTTAAATTTATTAACTCTCCAGTAGTGCGATTCAGTAGCTTTTAACAATTCGATAATAGTTAAATTTACCGACAATTATTGCGATTTGCAGTAACGATTTTGTTAAATTGCTTCTTAAGAACAACGTTATAATTTCCTTTAACGTTGGCATCTCTATCAATATATACGAAAAGCACAAAGAAAAATAAACAAAAAACAAATAAATTAATTTATTTATTGAAATTTTTTTAAAAAAATTTTTAGAATTTAAAAAATGAATGTTAAATTTAATGAAATTTGGAGATATGAATGTTAAATTGCATGTTTAAATAATGGCAATATTATTATTTATGCATAAAAGATTCTGTGCTTTCGTATATTGTTTTGAAAGATCAATTTTGTTCTTGGCATAACGAACGTGCTACCATTGAACTGCTGACTTTTATTTATTTCATAACAACCGAAAAATTATTGTCGTTAACATACCGATAGCGAATATCGTTAGAAGTGTTACTGAATACCAAATTCGATAAATTTTCGTTATATTAATTTTAACAATACGAAAATCGTAATAAAAGTTACTGAATCCCACCACAGGGTTCTTAATCAATGTCCCTATAAAAAGAGCTTAGTTCATACCAAATAAAAAAGCATCTTGTCTTTATTTGCAGCTTGCGCGCGAGAAGAGATGCTGAGAGTTTGTTTTTAATTAATTTCCTAAATTCGTAATATAAAATTTGGTTTTCAAAATAAGGTTAGAAACTTCAAAATTATGATGTAAGTTTTGAAATCTCCTTTGAACTTCCCAATCTACATTTTGTAGAAATTATATGCAATTTACTTCAAAATTTAATTTAAAAACACATTTGGAAACAGACACGCTTATCGGGATTAAAAGTTTACGTAATATGTGAACTCTTTTGCTAAAAGTTTTATTGTTCTAAAGTTATTATTGTACCAGTGTACATATTTTCTAATTTTTATTATTTTTATTATTTTTTTTTTTCTCTTCATTAGAAATATGTATTTCAAGTGGCCTCATAATCCCGATAAGAGCAAATATACATATGAGTCAGATTCAGTTAAAAGACCTATGGATGAAAAAATCGCGTTTTACTTTTTTGGTGATTCTTAAAAAAGACAATACGCTCTTTCTAATGCAGCAAACCGCTTACTTTTGTCATAAGTAAGCTTTCAACTACAACTTTGATAAGAAAAGAAAAGAACCCGATGTAACAAAATTTTTTGTAATTGATCTAATTTACTTGAAACTTTTTTTGACATTTTGAAATTGGAAAGTCTGACTTTCGATTCATAACCAGCTACCCCGAAAAACCCTGAGTGACGAGTTTCAAACAAATTCAATAATATTACAATAAAAATAGTCCACCATATTGGATCCGTCAATTTGAATTTTCAAAATCCATTACCATATTCTAAATCAGCGAACCCCAAAACCCCCTTATATTATTATTTTTTTTTTTTTTTTAATTAGGACCAGCACTCATTAGGATGCAATGCACTATACCGGAACTCAGGAAGAGGGATAGGGTAGAGAAGATAAATGTTGAAAATTAAGAAGACTTAACTCTTTCAAAACTCTGCTTTGCGCGTTATGTTAATTTTTTTAAGGCAGTGTTGAGGCGCCTCCGGTGTTAAGTAGACGCATTAACTTTGTTAAGCTGCATTATCAGGTATTTTATTAATTGTTTTACTTTTCCGATGTTTCTGCTAACCGACGATGTTGTGTACATTAGCTTGGATAACATCAATCGCTGTCGGAACAGTTTTTTAGTGACCAGTGCTATGCCTTCATCACATAAATAGTCAGAAAACAATAAATACAATGTCTAACTAATGTACATTAGAGAAATTAATGATGTTGATTGACTTGCTCTGGCCAGGGTTTGAACCCAGGCCCCAAGTCATTGTTTGCTTAGTAGTCAACGCGCTAACCACTTCAGCCAACACCACGGGTTTCGAGCTATAAAAGCGTTCAGGCGTTTCAAAATTAACTTGTTAACTTCAAAATTGTTTTTCTATAAAACTCATTTTTTGCCCATAGGTCCCCTTTAACTGAAACTGACACATATACATTTTTATAATATTAATTACTCGTACAAAACTTCTAACAAAAATACCGAAAAGTTTTGATATTTGCTGTGATCTTAGATTTTCTATAAAATACAGGAGATTTAAAAATATAGGGGTTTTTTTTTTAAATTAGTGTATTCCTGATCGTTGTCCTGTAGCTTGTCATACGATTAATATATATTTGTAATATATGATTGGTTTAACATTATTGTTTTGAATACAAATTTTTGAAGAAAACTTTGAAAATTAAAACTAAATTTAGCTTTTAAAGTCAGCTTAATGCATATTAAATTTCTTTTCATTCTATTTAAAAAACAATTCATTTAAACATAAAAAGATTTAAAAAGCAATGATTTCAACATCACCAATTGACAATAATATTAATCATACGCACCAGGGGACTCGTTATATTATTATTGCACTGAGATCAACAGTGGTTAAAGTGTTTTGTGCACTGGCGATATTTACGTAAAAATAATAAAAATCATTGTAAAAACATTTGAAATTTATTATACACATTTAATAATTAAAGCTCAAGAAAACTATGCAACAAAATTAAAATAAAATTCAACAATAAAAAATTTCTATAAAATCACAAAACATTTTAAGACCAGTTGCAATTCCAAGCTATTAACTTTTCCATTTTATTTGTTTATTTATAAGATTGTGTATCAACAAATAAACATTGTCGAGTTTATCATTTATCACTGTAGTTTTCTGTTAAGTACTTATGTCTGCAACATTTTTCAGATTATCTTTAAAGACTTTGACAGATTTTGTGCTAATTTTTCACAGTCTTCAATGTCTTACGTGCCAAATTGTATTTGTCATTTCAACAACATTTATTGTTTTCTCTGATCGCTTTCCTTTTCCGTTTCTCTTTTTTTTTTTACTAAACAGTTTTGGTATTCGATATAAAAAGCTTCAATAGTTTTATACTTATTGGCTGATTATATTGAGAAGAATAATAAACGCAGCACCAACATGAAAGCCAAAAGCAGAGAACAAAAAGACTTTATTTTTATTCTGCCGTTTTTTATTGCCCGATTCTTTCTTATATATTTATGTGTTTCATAAAAAAAAAAAAAACACTTATATATAAATAACGTGATACCCTACACTAGACAAAAACTATAGTAACTAAACCATTTAACTGAAAAAGCAGTTCTTTTATTTTAGACAATAGTAAGACAGTTTGCTCTGCAAAAAGTTTGTTGTTTGTTTGTAGAAATTTATTTCTTGTAGCAACATTTTCCAATCTTGCTGGTCTAAGCAAACTTTTGAAAACGTTCTTTTTTTTGTATTTAATACATAACAGGGCTTTTATTTTCAATAGCAACAACAAGATTCATGTCTAATGCAAAAAAAAAAAAAATTAATGATGTGTAGTTTATCTATTCAGACAACCATAACATTTCCGAGTTAAAAACAGAACAAACAAAATGTTTTTTATAAAAATACTAAAAAAAAGTGAAAACAAAAATAGTTTATATTAAAAAAATGCAGGAATATATTAAATTAATATAAACAGTAAATTTTAAAGTAACTTAAATTCTCATTTCAGTAAAAAAAAGTTGCTTTCACGATGGTTTATTTTCACTTTACGTTGAGTTAATTTTACGCTAAAACGGTTGCACTCGCCACTTGGGCGTATGATTAGTATTCTTTTTTTTTTTTTTTTTTTCTTTAATTTCTATTTTGGTAGTTAACTTTTTGAAAGTGTTTTAGATGTTTAATTCTCTTAACTGCTGCTACAGGGCAACTCATAAGCCTCTCACTACAAACTGCGAAAAGTTGCAACGTATTTGTATGGAAAAACTACTTTGTTTAAAAAATATTTTCCATAAATAGAAACACACATAAAATAAAGATATTTTACCGTCATTAAAATTTTCCATCATATTAAACTTTTACAACTTGGATGGCATGAAGTCATATTGTCTCTGTAGTGGCAAACTAACTTGTTGTCTTCAAACAAATTTGATATTTTGACTTTTAATATAATTTCCATAAATTGTCTAGTGATATTTGGAGGGTTGTTTCTTGGAAGTTTTCTTGATTGCTTTTTAATGGAATACGCACGCTGTTTCTGTTTAAGAAGTATTAAAAATTGATAAATAAAATTTTATGGTAAATAAAATTCGAAAATTTGGTTCTTTTCAATGTGTGGCTTTTGTTTTAATTAAAATGTTTGTAAATAGAAGACAATTTTAACAATTCAATGAATTATTTTTATTCGCTTCAGTTTTAGAATAACAAAAAAACATTTGATTTTGTTGCCTAAAACATTTAAGAAAAATTAGAGAATTTTAGAGAAATTCTCTGTGCAAAATTTAAAACGTGCAAGAAACGGTTTTTATTTCATGTGTATGCCTAAAAATATGCTTTATATTTTAGCATTTAACTCTTGGAATGTTTTGTTTTCCTCTCTTTCCTTGGCAAAGTAAATAACTTTTAATCAAATTCATGTCAATATTATTTTAAACTTACGAATTATATCTTTGTGGTCTTTTTTTAAAGGTTTTGAAGGGAAATGTTTATTTATTAAAGAGTGTTTTGAAAAGATCTGTTAAATATGGCACACGTTAATTTGTAGATTTTGGAAAAAGTGCTTCTAAAATCCAGGCTCTGTGGAATTGTATAAGACAATCTATTTTTTTTTTACATCATTTCTGATTTTATATTTGAGAAGAATTTTTTTTATGATTACCCTGTATTTTTTAATACGTTTTTATATTTTTTTTATATATTTTAGCTATTTTAGCATGCATAGTCACGTTTTATTGCTTGAAAATTTTTGTTAAAAAAAATATATAAACAATTTATTTTTTTTATTTGTATGTTGCTTTTAGGGGTTTTTCGCTGGCTCATTCTTTATCTGTCACTAACTTTCATTATGGGGAATGTATTTCACTATTACCTGCAAGGCACAAAAAAGTTAAGACATACCGCCTTACGAACACATATCAAAATAAAACTTTGTGTTCAAATGTATGCGCAGTTTAAAATAATGTTTAAAAACGTGTATGAGTGTTTTAAAGAATCCCAAAAGAAAATATTGTGAAAAAAAACTGTTTTTGGACTTGAATGTTATTCTGTTTTTCTATGACCTGACATTATGTAAAAACAAAATATTGTACATCAAATGTGTTTTTGCTTTATATATTCTTTTTTTTTTTTTTTTTTTTGGTAGCATATTCATCAGTTATGTATTTATTTTATATTGCATACCATCGAGGCATTTATTATGTTATTTTATAATTTGCAAAATTTTGGGATATTTTACAAAAGTTAAAAGTGAATATACTCGTATGAATTTTATATTGCTCAAATATGTGCAAATATTTTCAAATATGTCAATTGATCGTTTCTATTAAAAGGACATGTATTGATTAATTGTTTGGGAGATAAGAAATTGCTATCGAAAATCTGTCTAATGTAGTGAAAATTAAATAATAGAAGGGTAATAATTTATTACAGCCTAGCGATAAATGACCATAAAATTTGCAGTTATTTTGATGGCCTTGGCTGGCGAAAAACTTTGGATTGTAAATTTAAGTCTAAATTCTATAAGAATTTTAACAAAATTTTTAAATTAGTTTATAACGATTATACTTTGACCAATCATTTTAACCTTATATTACTACAATATTAATGAAAATTTTTGTAAATCTGAAAATGTTTTCATTTCAAATCATCAGTACACTTTCACCACATTAAAAAAAATTTGCTAATGATATGGTTACGTACCAATACCAAACACTTAAAATAATGAAACTGTTAAGAAAAAAAAAACATTCTATTACAAAAGCATTTTAAGTAATAAAATTACAAAATGATATACGTACCTCATGTGCAATAACATATGTACTCGTACACGCATATGTATGTGTATAATCATATATCGTTTCTCAAATACTCCGTAGCGTTGAATATTAAATTAATTTTATCTCTGCAACATTTTGCTCTTTATATTACTTTAGAATGTAGAGTTTGCTTGTAAGCCAGTATAAATATTGGGTTGCCAACAATATAATTCTTAGGACAGAATTTTCAAATAACTCACACAAAACAAACCTCAAATATGAAATTAAATAAATTCTCTGTAAATGAATCGATTTGATATTTTCTAATAAACTGAAGCAAGAGTAAAACAAACACTTCAAACGTAATAAATTGCTGAGTTACTAAAATAAAATGTGAATTTACAGAACACATGTCAGTACTAGTACATGTATGTACTCGTATCTGTGCATGTATCTCCTTCTGTTAGTATGTGTACGTTTGCTTATGAGTTTATTGAGAGTAAACAAAAACGAATTTTTACTGATGATGTTCAATAAAAGGAGATTGCTTATCTATACACACACAGAAAATTTAAAATTTGTTCTAAATTTAAGTACTTTGGGATTACTTTTAGTATGAGTTTTGATTAAAAATTTTAATCCAAAATTTACTTGAGTCAATTCCAAAAGTGATTAAACACTTTTTTACCTGACTCTGTTCAATACCAGAAATGAGCAAAAATTAAGTAATGAAATCTGGATACTTGGATTTATTTTATATATTTAAATTTTCTAATGTGACGAGGTTATCTGCGGCAATATGTTGCAAACATATGACTCTTTGGTCAATACTAACAAGGGACAAAAATTAATTTTAAAGTGCAAATAAGCCTAATTATTTGAAATAATAATTCAATTGTGTTTTAGGATAAATATTAGCATAAATAATCTCGATTAGGGATTAATTCAAATAACGCATATGAAGAGTGGTTTTAGGTAAAAGAACTGTGTACGTGTTTTAATTGGATGCATGATGATGTTGGACGTGGATTTATGCATCCAATCTAAAGCCGTTAACTTTAGCATTAAAGAAAGCGGAAAATTTTTTAAAGATCTTTTTTATTTTATTTTGGATTGACTTAAGTATTTTAGGATTAAATAATCCGTACTTAAATCATTCTGTTTATAAATTGATTAAAAAAAATCCGTTCTTATCGTATTTTTACCACCGTTCGGTATTGATTTAAGTACGTTTGGTACTATTTTTTTCTGTGTGTATGTGTATTTAGTTTTTAAAATATTTAGTTTTTAATATCCCAGCGGCGGAAAGAAGCACTAAGCAGGCCTTATAGAAGGCCTTATTTGGCCTCTTGCCCCATTCCATACACATAAACTTTTTACACATGATGTCCTAGCCAGCCAAGGCCTTCTAAATTCCCTTCATACACAGGCCCCATAGAAGGCCTTATTCAGTCACAAATTTAAATGTAAATTACCTTTACAAATGCAAACGAAGTAAATACCCATGAAAATGCGAAAATATCAACTCTACAAAATAGTGATTATTGTATTATGTTGAATTTCAGGGTTAACTATTTATTTATTTATTGATGTATACATACCCATATTAAACACTACATTTTTAGAAGGGAGTTGGTAGGCCTTCCATAATACCTTCGTAAGAAGGCAAACGAGCATGAGTACAAAAATCTAATAGAAGCTGCAGGAAGGCCTTACGGAGGGCCTTATAAATGAAGGCCTCCAAAATTCTGCCGATGGGATTATTTGTGCAGTAATGTATATAACAAACACATGCACTCATTCATCTATATATATGGGGGGTACCATACAAAGGATATATCCGCAACTAAAGCATAAATGTTATTGAATTTTCTATGGGTCACTTCTTGACTAAGAGACAACCTTAAGAGGCACGGGTTTCCCCCATACAAAAAAATTATAAAAATTTATATATTTTCGTAAATAAATAAATGAATGTCATAACATTCGCTGTGGGTCACTTCTAGAAGAAAATGAATGCAACCTCTAGAGAATCCTTAAGCTGATTAGACGGGGTAAAAGTGCAATTTTCTATTATAATGAAGTATGAAAATCATTGTATAGGAATTAAAATATTGTGCATACAAATGTTAGTTTTAATTTATAATAAATTATTTGGGTTATTCAATGCATAATATTTGAAACAAGAAATATATTTAAAAAAACTGCAAGAAAAATTTACGTAAAAAAAATTTCACAATTAAATTATTACAGAATTAAAAAAAAGACTTACGCCAGTTTTTAACACCAACCGATTTTTAAAAAAATCGGTAATAAAAATGGCAAAAATATTAATTTTTCACTATCTTAAATTCTGAATCGATGTCCTTGTAGAAAAGCTAAGGTCACATTAAAAACTCTTTGCCTTTGCTAATGTTAAATCTGCAAAAAAAAAGAATTTAGAGCAAAAACACCTGCTACAAATAATTCAGCTGTATCAGCTTTCTATTTCATTAATTTTTCTGACCAATAAAAATTAATAAATTCAATTTTTTAATAAAGTTTCATAATTTTTATTTGAAAACTAAAATTAATTGAAATTTAAAAATTAATTTATGAAATTTGATTTAAAATTCAAACTGATCAAATGTATCTTGCGTTTTCTTTACTAGCAAAAATAATCAGCAACTCACTCAGCATGATGGCTATTCCTTCAGTAATCAAAGCATTCTGCAGATTGTTGAGCAACAGTTGTGTCGAAAAAAAACAGCTCATATTATTCCATTTGTTGATTTAAAATGTTTGAAACACAGTTTATATAGCTTTCGCAAAATAATCAAACTTCTTGCTAATTTAGCAAAAAATGTTCATTTAAAATTCATAGAAATTTTTTATATGTGGACTATTGACAGCCTTTTGCACAATATGATAAACAGAGTGCCATGTTTACTAGACAAATAATTTTTTATGTTGTGTATACATATACATACATACATACATATGTATATTATTTAATAAGCTCGGCATGTTTCGTTTAAGTTTCTAAAACTACTCTTTAGATATCGTACCGCGCCAAACAGTTTAATATTAAACCTAATAACACAATTTAATATTTTATTTAGGTACATATATATGTACTAGTATATGTATTTATGTGAGGCCATATATTTTTTTTTTTAATTATTTATTTATTTATTTATTTATTTATTCATCTACAGAATCATATTCTTACAGATTACTTAGCGTGGTTAATTATAATATTTAAATAACAACAATTTTAACATATTATAACTTATATTAAAATTTAAAAGCGGAGTAAAGCTATTACATAAATGTAAGCATCTGGCAATTGGTTCATTATTTCCATAGTTCGTTCTAAGAATGCGTTCCTCGAACATACGGTTATTTCTCAAATCTCTAGGAGGGTTGTATATGGTAAAATAATTTTTAATTTCTGGACAATTAATATTATCAGATAATATATTATAAGAAAGAATTAATGAAGAACAAGTTCTACGATCGCTTAAAGATTGCAAACCAAGAAACTTCCTCCTAACATCATAAGATGGTGTTTCAAAAGTCCATATTAACTTTAAAGCAGTCTTTGAAAATATTTTTTGAATGCGCTCAATACGATTGGATGATCCAACTTGATAAGGATTCCAGACAACACAACAATATTCCAAAATACTTCGAACTAAAGAAATGTAAATAGATTTAAGAGTATATGCGTCCTTAAAATCTTTAGAATTCCTCCTAATGAAACCAAGCATACTATAAGCCTTAGAAATAATAAAGTCTATATGTTTATTAAAACTTAACTTATTGTCGAATATTACGCTTAAATCTTTGACAACAAGTACTCGTTTAAGTTGGCAGCCACCAATAGAATAAACAAAATCAACTGGATTGATAATATGTGTATACGAGACTATACAACATTTAGAGACATTTATATTTAAATTATTCTCAGAACACCAAACTGACAGCTTGTCTATATCGCTTTGCAATTTTTTACAGTCATATTGATTGACAATATTAGAATATAATTTTAAGTCGTCGGTAAATAACAAACACTAATTAGGACCAGCTCTCAGGGGATGACCCCTACGTATGCAAAAGAATTGAGCCGGGACTAGGAAAATAGGTTTTGGGAAGGAGTATAAAGGGAGTAGTGTTTGTGGACCTCTGCGGGGAGTTTATTCCATATACGAACAGTACGGCTAAAGTACGAATTCTCTCTGTAATGCGTAGTGCGGTTCACTGGCATATCGACCACAAAGGGATGTGCTCCTGATGAAGAGCTTGTTGTACGTGAAAAGTGACGGGTTTCGGGAACACGTTCCCTGATTTCATTAGAACACATTCCATTGTAGTAGCGATAGAACAATGAAACACATTGCGTCGATGGTCCAGTGAGTTGGCTACCCTACTGTCACCGATAAGCTTCCTCGCCCTCTCCTGTACGCGGTCGAGTAACTTCAAAATAGATTTTGAAGCACCGGCCCATACATGAGAGTTGTATTCCATTTTCGGTCAGATAAAGGTGGTATAAATATTAAGGAGATCAGACGGAGTGAAGTATGTCCTACACCGTCTTAAAAACCCGAGGCATGAATGCTTCTTTTGGGGCATTAAAAATGTGATCATTCCATCGAACATCACAATGAATTTTAATGCCATGAAGATCAAGATCTTCTGATTCCTCAATATCTATACCATCCATATTTACAGATGGAGCAGCATGTCCGGTCATACGTCTGTGCGTGAGCATATCACATTGGGTCTTTCGTGCATTAAAATTAACCCTATTAGCAAGACCCGAATTTGAAATTGCCAGGAGATCACGATTTAGCGTATCATTCATATTTTGCCGCATTGCCCGGATCTCCGACGGTTTTGGCCTGTTACTGAATGAATACGAATGAACTAAGCTGCTGTCATCTGCAAAAGAGTAGATACGGTTGGAAGTTTGACGTGGAAGGTCATTAAGAAAAATCAGAATAAGGGTAGGAGAAAGAACGGAGCCTTGCTAGCAGGTCCCCGTAGAGCGGCTCCTACGAAAGCCATACTGCCGGTCGCTCAGTAAACTATTGAGCTCCAAACACCTCACAAGATGGAAATCCAACATACTTTCCATTACTTTGGAAAGCACAGAACAAATTGCAATTGGGCGGTAATTTTCAGGGTTGGTGGCCGCTCCCCTTTTTAAGGATTGGCGTTACATTGGCAACTTTCCAACACTTTGGAAATTCACCAGCATGGTACAAATGGCTGAACAGGCGTGCCAATGGACGTGCTAACGTGAAAAAGCACTTTTTAAAGACCAGTGCTGGAATACCATCCGGCCCAGGATACTTGTTTACGTTAAAACCTTTTTAACTGCACGCGCTCGAAAAAATATTTTTGGCATAGTTACAGATACTCCCTCGAGAACGGGTTGTGGTTGACTGCTTTCCGGCAAGTGAGAATTTCTTGCGAACATTTCAGCCAGAAGGTTAGCTTTATCAACCAGGTCAGTGAATCCATGGTCGTCCTTTAAGAGAGGTGGAATTGAGGAACTAGCATTATCCTTGACTCTTTTAACGAATGACCAAAAGCTCTTTCTACCCCGTGGGGCATCAAGAACTTCAGTTCGAAGGCGCTGCTTGTACAAAGCTTTTTCGCGACTTAGTACTGTGGCACATAAAGATCTCACCTTTTTGCGTAGCGAATTAGTATCGCCGTATTTATTATTACCCTAGATACTAAATGACTCTGGATCTGATTGCATTTCTGCACGTCTGATTGAACCAAGACTTAACTCTTGGTCAAAACTTGCTAAGATGGAATAAAAGCAAAATGATATTATCTACTATTTTCGCCATGGCATCGACGTTATTGTCTAGAAAGCATAGCTTTCAATTGAAATGCCGGAAAAATTCGTTGAGCTCAGCCCAACGCGCCTTTTCGTACATATATTTTAAGCGTCTCGTAGCAGATTGGGAGATGTTGCGAGGATTAGAGAACGAAAAGGTGGCGGAATTGGTACAATTTTATAAATAAATTTAATATTTTCTGTACATTTAAAATGCATAAGTTTTATGCAACTCCATTTATATTAATTTAAACATTGGAAATGAAAAAAAAACCCTTTTGTTAGGCTGGTGTCATTTGAAAAACGAAAACTTTCTGAATATTCTTTTTCAATCTACTAATTCATAACGCTGTTAGATGTATGTATGTACCTACTAAATAACCAAAAGTTTTTTAAATACAATTGGAAGTATATCTCATATAATAAATTTATTATATATTTTCTTTATATAAATAAATTAAGGCCACAACTCATGGTCTCGTTCCAGTTTGCCTTAAAAAATGCCTACCTGCGATTCTAAAAATAAGTACTGTAAAATGTATTTTGCCATCTGGGGGAGATGAACAGGGCAGCCAATAGAAATATAAAAACTCTACCAAAATTCTAAAGAAAATTCTACCGAAATTTACCAAAACTTACCTTTTCGAATTTCTAATCTAATTTTTAGTCAAAATTCATAAAATATACACAAATTGAACCTACCAACCATAAACTAAATGATTCAAATACTAAAAAAAAATGCACCAATGGAAGCACCAAAGTGGAAGTTGTGTAGTGTAATCACGTTACTTAAATAATGTTTTCAACTTTTAATGGTGAATACATAATTTACTAACTACATTTGTAGTAAGGACTAACAAGCTTGCATACTTGTAGGAGTAGCAGTAAAATATTTTGTCATCAGGAAGCCATCCAGTAGATGTAACATAAATTTTAAATGAAAACCAAACTTTATCACTGTAATATTAAAATATATAAAATAAGGGGAATCTAAAGACTGTTTTACCAAAAACGAATATCAAAAAATTACGGAATCGAAACCATTTCGATTTATCCTCTTTGCATATTTCACAGCTAAATTTAAAAAGAATATGCATTTTTAATGTTCATCATTAGCTGCAATGCAAACAATCAATATTTACAAAAATTTTCATATAAAAACAGAAATTCGTATTAAATAAACTTTTTGAAACCCTAAACGTTTTCTGTGTTATAAAATAAAGTATTAAAAAATATATATAAATATTTTGCATATATTCAATACATGCAAATCTATGCAAATTATAAATTTAAAAAAAAATATGCATGAGTGCGCGCAACTCTCGATATTAAGGTAAGGAAATATTTGTTGAAAATTGTCTACAAAACTTACCTTATACGAGCCAAGATTTTTAACGGAGCAGGCTAATTTTATATTTCTACCAGCAGGTACTGTTATGTTGTCTATGACATCAGTAAATTCGGGATCTTCCGTTTCAACTAAAATGATAGCGAAATAAATATTTCAATTGTGAATTTTATGAATAAGTAGACTATAAGTTTTATAGTAAAACATTTAGCTCCTACACGACATTACAATTAGCATTAAGATTACATTTTATTTACCTTTTTATCAAATATAACTTTAAAAATTATAAAGTTTTATCGAAACATTCAAAACTGTATGTTTCAAATATGGCTCCATAAAAAATGGCCCCAATAAAATATTAAAAATTACCTCAAACTTTTGTATTGAAAACAACAATTTGAACTTTGCGAACCATTTTCCTATTGTTTTTAGGGCATTTTTACTTTTTTATTTTAAGATTTGGGGCAATTTTTTCCTTAATTTTTTGGACATTTTTAAAGCTTACAGTTTCCTCAGGTATGAAAAATGGCCCCAAACTGAAAATTAAAAATTGCCCTAAAATGTATTGGACCATTTCTCATTATGGGGCCAGATGTCTGACAGATAATGTGGGTACCCACCATGACGGTAGTAACCCAGAGTTGTCTTAACACCGTGGGAATATATTTGTTTACAAGTACCCACAATTCATTCCGAGGGCACACAAGTGTGACACCAAGCATAATATCAGGTGGCAACTTCTTATGCATGGACCACCCACCATGTGAAAAAATCTTGCTTAAGTGTTCGAGCTATTAAATTTGTTATTCTCGTGTTTCACGACAGCACATAGAGACTCTCCATTGGTGGATTACAGTCCAACCAGCCACGAGATCTGGTCGAGTATCATTCCCTTATACCGATACCTCTTCAACCGATTTTAATAGCAACCACAGTGACCACGTTTACTCTCGAAGGAGACCTCACCAATAACCGGTCACGGTCATGAATCATGTTACTACGATGGCTGCCAGGATATCCATCCATAGCGTACGCATTTAGAATCACATATCAAGGTGAGTTCAATGTAGGAGCAACACTTTTCTAATCCCAAGTAGATACTCATCTGTGGAGAACCCATAGGGATTAACTTTTTATCGATTTAATCTCGGCAGAGATCTAAGGTCATTTTCACTCCTACTTCCTTTTCTATCTTAGATGTACGTCAGTTGCCGTATTGTTCCAGAGATTAGGCAGTAACATGTAAGTTTTGTGGGTAATTAACAAAAGGTACGTGACTGGTTCCCAGGGACTAGCAACCGGTTCGCGTTCCGGAACTTTATATCAGAGCGACCAGTAACTTTAACATGGCATTGTCATTAGAGGGGGTCAATTGACATAATTAAGATACCGGGTGATAGGTCCTAGACCTAAACTTAAGGTACTTGTCATGTGGTGGTTTCCTAAGTACTAGTCTCAGTTATGGTTTCATAAAAACCGGTAATAGGATTATGCTACAGTAACCTGTCTAAAAGTAGTCCTGAATGAACATGTCAGTAAATAGTTCCTTAAAGCCTGTTATAAAATCTAGTATTTCAATGACATAAGTATCACCAAACGAATCTAAATGCTTCACAACAATAAGTTTACATGTAAAAAATGTGTTTAAAAAAAAAAATTTTATTAATTCATTTAAATTATATTGAACACATTTTTATAAAAAATACCATAAATGAACATTTCAATACGCTCGCAAAATAAAAGTTCGTAAGCGTACATGTGGGTTTTGTTTCCACAATTGTGTATGACGCTGACATTCCTGATGTTTACACAAATCTTTCGATGAGACACTGAGTGATGGAATTTTGTTAGCACTTTTGTTCTAGTTTTGTCATATGTCTTTTTTTCACCAGTCACAACTCAGTAACACTTTATACCATTCCGATTTTCACCTATCATAGGACAAGTATGTTGTATGCAAGAGACAATTACCCTTTTCCCCGCAAGGCACAGCACCAAGGTTTGGACATCGCCAAGATGACAAAACATAACACCGGGGGGCATTTCGGTAATATTTTTAATTCTTCGGGCATTTTTCATTGGGGCTATTTTTCATGGAGCCTTCAAATATATCAATTAAGTATTATTTATGTCATATAAAACCATTTGAGAACCATTGACACCAATATTTAATACCCCTTCGCCATAAAGATATTTTTCAATTACACAGCAAATAAATTAAATATATAAAAATTCTGGCCTTGAATTAATTTATTTCCTTTTTCGGATTATAAATCTTTTTTTTTTTCATTAATTGAATAACAAAATATGTTTCTCTTCCCATTCGTATCAAAATGACATTTAAATGACTTAATTACTTCCATCTAGAATAATATAAATATACCATACCCATCCTTCACGCCTTTCAACACAAGCATAATAATAATCATAATAATAAAATTTAATTGCTGTATACCGTAAGCTTTGTATAAGACGGTAGATAAAACAATTACCATTTCCTTATTTATAAAAAATACATAATAAAGGACGAAAGGGAGCGAACACTCTCTGCTCGGTGATTATAATAATGAGTGCCATCAACACAGAAACTGTAATAAAAGGGCCAATCACAGTTTTGATGTCTGTTAGAAAGCAAATAAAATAATGCATACTTTTAGGAGTTGTTCATTCCTACATTTCTGTTTATTTACATTAGTTATGATATCCCCTTATACATTTACACATAGACCAGTGAGGGTAAATTTAATGGCATCAAACCCCAAAACAATAACAACAACGAAAGTTAATTTAGGTAAACTTGGCATTCATAAAAATTATTTTGTAATTTGTATAAATTACTAAATGTGCCAATAAACTTAGCAACCAGAACCAACGAAATAAAAGAAAAGCGACAGCAATATCAGTAGCTAAAGCAGCCGCAGCAGCAATCATTTTGATACAAACGGCACTTAGTTAATGTGGCATAGGCAGTATGTATGGTTGTTGCCACGACTACCGTAATATTTCACAATCAAAAGCAATAGCAATAAAATTTCTATGAGCCAAAAATAAAATTAAAAAATAATCAAAAAAAAAAAAGTATTTGCCACAATATATAATTCCAATTCAAATAACAATATAAAATGAACCATAATGTGTTGAGGGCTTGTTTTAATACACTTGAACTGAATTTAGTTTTAATAGAATTGATTTAAAAACAATTCAGGAAAATTTATATGAAATCATTTCGAATGTCACTGGTGGAATATTTGTTCTAGGATGTTCATTAGATCGTAGAAACTTGTATAAAAGTGTGTGTATGAATCACATAGGAAGTAAGTGACTGGTGCAACAAAATATAGTGACAGGCGAGACAATTTTTTTTTTATGTTTGTACATAGAGAAAATGATTTCATAAACATTTAAAGTTGTGTATGTCTTAAGTCACTTTTTAAATGTAAGATTGAGTCAAATATTATTTTAAAAATTTGTAAAGCAGTCAGCTATTTGATATCAATAGCTTTAATAATATGGATTTTTCATATATTTGTGACTGGTGCGACAAAATATTGTGACCAGCGAGACAAAAAAATAAAAAATATATGCGTACTTCTTAGTCTTTTTCTAAGTCAATAATTCTTAAAGTTTTCTTAAAAAATTGTATTTTCTTCTTTTTTTTTTTTTTTTAATTAGGACCAGCACTCAGGGGATGACCCCTACGTATGCAGTGCACTGTGCCGGAAATCATGGAGAGGGATAGGGTAGAGAAAATAGATGTTGAAAATTTAGAAGACTTAACTCTTTCACAACTCTGCTTTGCGCGATATGGTAATTTTTAAGGTAATGTTTAGGCGCTTCCGGTGTTAAGTAGACGCATTAACTTTGTTAAGCTGTATTAGCAGGCATTTTATTAATTGTTTTACTTCGCCGATGTTTCTGCTAACCGACGAAGGAGGGCGATGTTGCGTACATTAGCTTGGATAGCATCAATCGCTGTCGGAACAGTTTTTTAGTGACCAGTGCTATGCCTTCATCACTTAAATAGTCCGATAACAATTAATACAATGTCTCATTAATGTACATTAGAGAAATTAATGATGTTGATTGACTTGCTCTTCAAGTCATTGTTCACTTAGTAGTCAACGCGCTAACAACTTCAGCCAACACCACCCTCAATTAATATTAATATACCGAGGAGTCGTCGTTGAAACAGGTAGACCCGGCCATTGTAACAAGTGAGATATATTCAAAATATGTGAAATTTATCGTCATCTACAAAAGGTTTTTTTAATTATATTAAATTTAAAAAAACTTAAGGAAAGCTCAATTGAAAAATCAATAGGAAGATAGTAAAGTTCCAGTTCATTAATATTTAAGCAAACTGTAGAGTAAAACTTTCATATGACTCAGCAGCATCAATTGAAGATAGGATAATTCAACTTGTTGATAGCAGCTGCCTTGATTGACAGTGAGATCTAAGCGGTAAACAACTCTATTGATGAGACTTTGATAAATCTCGTAACATCATGATCTCAGTTCAGTTTTGTTTGTTAAATTATTACGAGCTTTTACATTTACCTTTCTAAAAAATATAATAATTTAATATAAAAAATAAAAACTTCTCATCAAACATCATTCAGTTCGACTAAAAATTTATAACTCAATTAATTAAGGATACCTAAGTTTTTAAAGAAAAATATTTAAAAAAATCGGTTTCATAAAAATTACAATAGATTCCAAATCTTTTTAACATTTTTATGAATACGGGGATAAATGTTCAAACGATGTATGTTACATATGTGCCTGTGGTTGCATATGTAGGTACGGAGAAATAAATTAGTTTCTTTAATTTATTACCCAAGATTAACCTTTATTAAAACATAAAAATAATTATACAATAATAACAATAAAATATAATAATTACCGCGTATACACCAATTGTATTATTCAAAAGACAAATTAACAATGTCGGAATATGCCAACAGAAAACATGAACAAGTTACAAGTATATAACTTACACAACAGGTATATGCATTTATATGTGTGTAAATAAGAACCGCTATACAGTTTACGATAAAACCACAGTTGCTTATTTTGGGTTCCCAACAATTTATATCTGAAGTAAAATAATACAGTTCTTTAATATCTCTAATTTTACACAGAAATTCTTTGGACTTGTTGGAAATAAAATACTTCGAAATACTTAACAAATACTAAAGATCCAAGCAGCCACCAATATTTACCTTCATTTACTTAAAGATATACATACCTTCAAATTAATTTAACATTATTTCTTGCAATAATATTATTATAAAACCTTACCAGTGTACAGGTCGCATCACTGCACATATTTTCAAAATGCCAAAGAAATTACGAAATTAAGTTAAGAAAGCATAGTAAGGATATACAATTATTTATCTATACAAATACAGGATTTTTTTGCTTGACCATTGGGATAATGTTGCGGCTGGTGTAATAATAAAATTACATATTTGTTTGTGTGTAATTTTATAATATGTTTCTTACATTACAAAAACATTAAATATAAAAAGTAAAAGATGGAAAACAAATTTCAAACACTTGTCCTTAAACTCAAAATTACAAACGAACATTAAAATCTCTTTATAAACAGTTCTACCCACACTCATTTTCAAGATTAATTTTCTAACATTAAAAAGGAAGAAGCCAACTAAAAGGCATCTACTATATACCATGCCGCACACATCCCAACACATAGACATACATATACATACAATGCAACAGCAAAAAACGTTACTTAATAATGTTTAACATTAAAATAAACAACATTATAATTTGTTTTCATTTGTATGATGTTAGAGAACGACGTTGTTGTTATCCGTATTGTTGTACTTGTCGTTGTAGTTGGTATTTGTTGGCAAAGCCACTGTCATGTAGGCATACTTGTTACTGTTTATAAGTGTGTGAGCGGGTTTGTGAGTCTCCATGTTTAATTCATGGTCTATTTTAAATATGAATGTATTTGTGTGTTTGCTTATGTTTGTTTGCTTTAGCATTTTTTACTTCCTTCTCTATTTGTGTGTCAGTAGTGGGTGGGTGTCTGAGAGAGTGTTTATTTAATGCTAGTTTGTGTGGGGTCATGCATGAGTGCACACACACACTGTGGCAAATATTTCTTATACAAAGAAACCTCAATAACAACTAAGCAAGAAGTGCCGTCATACATACTGACATACATGACGGAAAATATTTTTGTATATACGAGGGTAGCTTGTCATTATCGTATGCCTTTGTTAGACGAACAAAATATTGAGACTAACTGTTACATCAAGGAACAAATTCAATATCAGAAACTTTGAGATAAAAAAATTTAACCACAGATCTGATTTATAATAAAGTTTAAAAATATTCCATTCGGGAAACTATACACTGAAAAAAAATACTTTTTATATAATAAAAAATTCACAAATTTCTTAAAAAAACATTTATCGAATAAGAATTTTAAAATGTTCATGGAAGCTTTTCGTTGTTGTTATTTTTAATAAACTAAATAAACTGCTTTAGTGATTTAACTTACTACAGAAAAACTTTAATATAACGAACTTTGATATAACGAAATCTCTTAATACAACAAATTTTTGCGGAGTTTCCTAAAAAAAACCTAGTTATTCATACATTTATACATTATATGTATAACGAAGAAATTCTTAGCTATAAAGCCTCTAAATATTTATTCAAAATATCTATACAACAAGGGCTTCAATTATAAATTTGTTGGGTATTTTCCAGTAAAATATAATTTAGATACCGATTTTTTTTTCTTTATATTTCGATATACTACGGCTTGACTGTTAGATATGTGTTTCGCGGTCTCCTTCAATTCCGCTTTATCGAAGTTTCACTGTAGTAGATTAGGAGAAAAATAATTAATAACGTTTCCATAGCATTTTCGGCTCAAAACATACACAAGGAATCATACAATCACTTTTGATTTTGTAACGTTAACAACATTTATTTTGTTAAAACTTTTATTTATTTGTTGCGGGTTAGCAATATCTAAATGCATTTCGTTGGTTGCTATACCAACTCATCAGTAGATGTTTACATTTATTTTTGTTATTAATGTGCTTCTTTTATTACATTCTGGTCTATTCTTTATTAAAACTTTTTTATATAAAGAATTTTTGTTAAGAGTTAATTTAAATTCACTTGTTCCATAAAACTGTGGAACAAATTCAGGTTAGCAAAAGTTAGGTCGATTCTGAGAGTGAGTGGTGAAAATAGAGGCTAAATTAGAAGACCCGTATCGCTGCGTTTGTTTATGTTCGTTCGAATTTTTTTTTTAATTTCCATAACTCAGGGAGAGTGTTGCGAAGAAAGATGTTGAAAATTTATAAGGCTTAACTCTTTCACAACACTGCTTTTTGTGCGTTGTTCATTTTTAAGGCAGTGTTAAGGCGCTTTTGGTGTTAAGCTATATTCGAAGGCATTTTGTTAATTGTTGTACTTCGCTGATGTTTCTGCTAACTGACGAAGGAGGGTGCATTTGCACATTAAGCTTATAACAGCATCAATCGCTGTCGGAACAGTTTTTAGTGACCAAACATTTAATACAATGCCACACCAATGTACATAAGAGATGATTGTCTTGCTCTGTCTTGTCTGTCTTGAACGCAGGCCACAAGTCATAGTTTGCTTAGTAGTCAACGCGCTAACCACTTCAGCCAACCTCACCCTTTTTCTTTAAGAACGACATTGGCCAGCCTGTAAACGGGGAACACTACAGGTCAGTTATTACCAACTTCTTTTGCCCTTAATTAAAAAATGTGGACACCAATGACATGTGGTTTCAACAGGACGGCACAACGTTCTACACAGCTCATCCCACATTGGATAATCTGCATGAACGATTTGAGGTCATGCGATTTGACTCCGTCAGACTGTTTTATATGCGATTTTTTAAGTCACAGGTTTGTGCTACCACAGCGGTCTAAAAGCTAACATATCATTCATGCGATCAGTCAAATTTATGAGCCAGACTCATGGAAAATTTGATATTTTGGATGCGCTGCACCCAGAGAAGCCAAAGCTAACATTTGACCGATATTACTTTCCACACATAGTGGCATCAATAGATCCTTTAAAAGCATAAAAAATTTCGTTAATGTCTCATACACACTTTGTTTATTTGAATTTAAAGAAAGGAAACGTTTATTAAAAGTATATGACAAAAACAGGACATCTCTTCAAAAAGAAAATCTCTTTCCTAACACGCAAACTTTTTCATTAATAAAGTGAAACTTTCTCTATCATAATTTTAATATTAAAAAATAACAAAATTCAATTTAATTAAATTGAAAACAGCAAATCGAGCTGTTTAGAATTTTAACTCAATTTCGCATTAGGTTGTTGTAATGGATCGATTCAATTTTAAATTATGCGATAATTGTAAACATATGAGAAAAAATAGAATTGTTTCATGTTTTTTTTTTTTTTTTTATTATTCAAATATTTAAAACTATATGGAATTGATAACACCCAGTGACCTTAACAGCAAAAAGAACAACAACAACTAAACAGAAATACATACAATAAGCGTTTTCGAACTTGAGACTAAATAATCTAAAGTGACAGCAGTCAGTGAGTGGACAAGCATAGAACCAGTTGCATTTGATATCACAGAAATTATTTGTTTTAATTTGAGTAAAAAAAAAAAAAAAAACATTGTATTTAAAAACAAAACAATATGAAAAAATTTCATTTAATATTTTTTATAACGGCCAGTCTTTTAATGCTTTTGAAGGTAAATATTTCCAAAACAAATTCGCAATACGCAAGTACGCAATAAATTAATTTATACACTTTCCTTTGCAATAGTTTTCACAAGCAAAAGATGTAAAACTTTCCTCGAAAAATTTTCAAAAAGAATTTCTACAAAAAATCAGTGCCAACATGAAATCTTCAGCTAAATCGTATTTAAATAATTTCCTTAAAGAAATTGAAATACCAGCAAATGCCGAAGAGGATTTAAGAAAAGAACATAAATTAGCTTTAGATTCTAAAAGACTAGAGACAAAAATTGTTTTTATTAAACAATATTTAGATATGGCCGAACATAGAGACATGAGTCGCGATAATATGTATGGCCTAAGAAATGTGGTATTCCTCAAAAAACTAAAAGATAAACTTTATCTGCTACAGGAAGAAAGCTTTGAAGAAATGCATCAGTTACGTTATTATTATCTATGCAAACAGTTTAAAGTGCAAAAAGCAGCAGAGACTCCTTTAACTCATCACAATTACTATTCGAAAAGTACTCAGCTAATGGCAATTGGTGAAGAAAATGTAGGCAACATTTTAGGTGAATTGGGTCTAAAAGATAATCACACCATTTCGGTTAATATCACACAATTTGGCAACGAATTGTATCAGAAAGTCAATGAAGCTGGCTCTGATGTTATAAATGATTATCTGATTGTACTAAAGAAATTATTGTTAGAAGTATTGGAGCCTCAATCGGAAGAGGAAGCTAAAGCACACTCAGAAGCTTTACGCAAAATACTAGAAGAAATCGATGTGCTGCTCCAAATTTCGGATTTCTATAGCAAACGTCAACGTCTCTATGACTATTTGGAGAATCATTTGGCTGTGGACTATGAACAGATACAAAGTTCGGAAAGCTCTCAACATGATCTAATGGAAGTATTTAACAAACTTAAAGAAAAAGGCTTGGATATGGTAATGGCGTATCTGTTTAGTAATTTTGAATTTATTGATTACTTGCAAGATCAGTGGATATTGTTGTTACCCCAGGCTCCCATCTCGCTGTACGATGAACGTTCATGTCAGTTGAAAAAAGTTCAACAATTGTACAGTGAATTTAAACAGGATTTTGAAAATTCCATAAAATATGACGCCTATTTAGAGGCAGTAAAATTGTTGCATGAACGCACGCAACAGGACAATACCGACACTTCACATATTTATGAGATGCTTTATAGTGCATCGCAAAATGTGGGCAGCAGTCGTGCAACGCTAATGATTGCAAAATGTAATGAAATTTAAATGAGTGGTTTTTGGGGTGGATTTTTGTGTACGACAGTGTGCGTGCTTGCATTCAATGATGGTCATGTATGACTGTGTGCTTTAAAAATTTCTGTTTGTATGGATGTGTTTAAGTGCTAATGGCATATCTGTTGTACATAAATTACATTATTGATGCAAACTAAAGTGATTGGCAAGCAAATAAGAAATAACTTACTTAGAAAATGATTTAATTAAACTCGCATTTAAATCTTTATTAAATAAATAAAAAAAAAAACAAATTATATCTAAAAGTTATTTAATTTAACTGGAAAGCATGAGGCAGTAAGAAGCGTACGCGCCACTTCAATTAATCTATAAGTCTCTGGCTTAATTCTAAATAATATCTAAATTTGAAGTAAAACATATAAATAAAAGGGAAATAGTATTTGGTATTTTAATTTGCGGCTCTCCAGCTTATTTCACTTAACTTTTCGATTGTATATATGTAATTAATTGGATGTAATATTTTGGAAGCATTTTAATTGTACGAAATTAACTTCTTTGATAACATTTTAGAAACATTTTTACAAATTATTCGAATATTATATTAATCGAATATTCTTCTTCGAATAATTTAAATGAAAAATTTGTATATCTTTATGTTTGTTTGTTTAAAGAATTTAATTCAAAAGCTATTTTTGTTCTATTTATGTTCGACTAATTTCTTTCAATTAATCTGTGCAAATTGATCGAATGTTTTTTTTTATCGAATAATCCTTTTTTGGCATGATATATTTTAATTTAAATAATGTATATGAATAATTTTCTTTAAAAAGTTGCTGCCTTAATTGGATTTCTTTTTCCCCTTTAAGACAAAAAAAATTTATATACAGTGCGCTCGCGATAATATGAACTAATTAAAACCAAGCCAGTTCACTTAGCGAATGGCATCTAATTTCCTCTTAGAAATATTTTACCAATAAAAACAAATAGGGAAATCCCAAAATTATTATTTAGTTGAGGGAAAATTTATCTACAACCCTGTTTACAAAAATTTCATTACAGTTTCAATTAACATCCGTTAAAAAATGCAAAAATAGTTTGGTCACATTTTAAAGCTTTCACACTAAGTTCATATTTTAGAGTAGCCAATTGAAGAAAAATGTGTTCATATTTTGGGATGTTCATATTTTCGCTAGCGCACTGAACTTAGATTTATTTTTTAAAAAAACTGCTCAAATTAAATTAAATGCAACTTATAAAAGTGTCCAAAGAACTTTAAGTTTCTTTCCTAAGTTCTTAATCGGTGTCCCTATTGAAAAGTGTAATTCATGCCAAATAGGTGGTGTCGCAAGCACAGGTGACTAATTTCGCCCACTTTCGCCGTTTGTGTTTTTCAACGCCGTCAAATGTCAAAATAAATTTTTCAGTACATATATTTGACATTCTAGAGAGGAAAATTTGGGCGAGACCACCTTATATCAGTTCACGTTGCTTAGAGCTCTTACATTTTTTTCCGACCTGGTACATGAGGTGAAAAATTCAAATTTATAAAATTAAGTTTAGTTTCTAAATTTAATGAATGAAAATTTAAAATAAAGTTTAAGACCTCGAAACTAAATAAAGATTACATTTTCGAGATATATTTTATTATATATTGACGTTAACATACAGGGATCCTGGGATATAACAAAAGTAATATAACTTTCCCCGAGTAAAGGAGAAACTAAAAAGCTAATTGAAAAACTCTAATCTATTTTTTCCTCTATTGTTTGGCTGGCTCACTATTAACAAAATACAAAAAAAAAAGTAAATAAACACATTTTTATTGTTAGATTGGCATTATTTGAATAACTTGTTAGCAAATGCTTGTAACAATAGAAAACTACAATAGAAAAGCAACCAACAATTTAACCATTAAAACAAATCCTTTTCTAACAATCTGTGTTTTTTGCATACTGATTTGTTAACAGCAGCAACGGCAGTACCAACAGCAACAACAATACGCAAGCGATCATTGTTTTGTTGTTGAAATTAAATGCCTGTTGGCTTTCAAGTGAAATAAAGAGCACTTTGCTAACATAAATAACAATGGAATAAACATGCTCACTCACACACATACTCTTACACAAAGCAGGTAAACAGAATTGTAAAAATGTTTAAACGTGAACACACTTATGTGTATGTTTGTATTGTAGCTAAGCACTTTGTTCAGTAAATCGAGCGATTTCAAATGATTTGAAGGATGGTTTTATAGGCCATCTGCAATTCTATGATAACTTCAATAAAATACTTTCAACCTTCGAGTATAAAAGCAATAAAAATTGTTATATACGTAATAAAAGTTTATAATAGACACAATATATAGAAAATCACTGGATTTACAGAATAGAGCAGCTACAAAAATGTCAACATGTCAATATTTTATTTTATTCTATTTAGTTACAATTATTTGTAAAACTGTCGTTGTTAGGGTTTTTTGTCATGGCAACAATACCAAAGTGGTTGACAGCAGAATCAGCAGATTTTATTTTTCTTTTGTCTCAAAATAATAACACTAAGTTTTTTCTATTGACTGAAATACTTTTTTTTTTTTTTGGAATCTTTATTTCTATTTCAATCCTATTAATTTTCTCTACCCTTCCGGTCCTTATTCTTTGTTACATAAAATTGAGTAGCTTAGAACGTCAAATTGGTTGCTTTTGTAATTGTTGTAAATCTTTTGAAAACAGAAGCATTCCGCTTTTCGTTTTTCTCAAATAAAGATAAAGCTTACACTAGCGAACGGAAAAAAATCATTTGTTTTACATAAAAAGACGAGAAGTTTCAAGAACTAATGGTACTAAATAAGACTCCTGACAACAGGGTGTTCACTCACATAAACTTTATTTATAACACGAGAAAAGTTTGTCTGATGTTTGCATAAAAACATAAAACATATTCACACAAAACTAATTTTTTTTTTTTTTATAAAAAATTTCCGGAAAACAATTAAAACTTTCAAGAATATTTATATTTATCATAAATTGAAAATAACAAAAGATTGCGATAATCGTTTACCAAATGTCGATTTTATTTACAAATTAGTACAAACATTTCTTGATTTATAAGGGCATTAAATTCTCCATATTCCACAGAATTCTATATATAAAGCACGAATTTTATTAAATTTTTGTTTTTTGTAGACCAGGCGTACTATTTCAAGTATTTTTTTTAATGAATTGTTGGCACGAATTCTCAAATATGATGGCAATGTTTTCTGTGGTACTTCGTTTGAATAGTATTTAATGATTAATATGCATTCGAAAAATTTTAGACGAATCGTATTTATTCAAATATTTAACAAACAAAACATTTTTGAATCGAATAATTTTTACTCGAGAAATTTTTTAAATATTCAATTATATTATATATATATATTAATATGTGTATATATTCAATTATTTTTTCTAAAATACGAATAAGTCATTAAATTTTATATTCGGAAATATTTTATTCGGAAATTTTTAATCGAACAATTTTTTATAGAATAACATAAACTAAATTATTTTTTCATAATTAATAATCATTAAAATGACAAAATTTTGTTTCAAGCTCGAGGTTTGTGTTTTTATAGATCTGATTTAATATAAAACTTTTAAAAATTTTCAAGTAATTTCAACCCTCAACACACACACAAGTGCTTAAAAATATTAAAAGCACACTTAGTATTTGTTGTTTTTGTATTGTAGATGTTTATATTTATTGTCTGAACTTTTTGGGAAATTTTTGTTACAATTCTTTCAACAATATTTTTTTCTCATTTACAACACAACACACACACACACACTGTTTGTTTAAGTGTATTGGTCAAAGAAATAAGGATTGACATTGGGAAAATTATTGATTTATTTATAGAAAAAGCTACTCGAGAATTGATAAGAACTTAAAAAAATTAAAAGAATAAATCCGCAATTTGAAAAATAAATTCAAAAATTATTTCGAAAAAATTTGCACACTCAAAATTTTTGCAAACTTTTTACATCGTCACAGTTTCACTGTAGAAATTAAATGAAAGCAGAGCTTAAATAAAGAGTTTTCTAGAGATCATTTTCTTTCTTTTGATACAAATTTAAAACTCGGTATTTATTTGGGGTATTCACAATGTAGTCATAAGTCATATGTCATAAAATAATAGCACACCAAAATTTGACAATAGTGAACACCCCGTCATAATTTAATGTGCTTTGTCACAACTGTGCCAGCTGACAAACATTTAACAACACTCCATTTTTTAGTCGGATTAGTGCGCATGCTTTTGCATTTGGGCATAATTATAAATGTTTTTCAATTCAGTCCGACTTGTTAATAAAGAAAATAATAAATTTCCTGTTAATCTTCTAAAAAAAATACGACGAAAATAAGAGAACACAAATTACAAACGTTAAAAATGCGCTCCTTCAAAGTGCAAGATGAATGAATGAATGAATATCCCGGGTATCAAATAGATGCAAAAGCGTAACGAAGCGCCAAAAGCCAGAAATGAGGTAAACAAGTCTATTAAAATGTCTTGTTTTTTTTTTTTGTTTTTACCAAGAGAACAAACAGAAAAGCAGAAGAAAAGATCTACGCAAAAATGCGTTTTTCTATTTTCTGCATAAACATAAGAAAATGGATATCATAATGCGAAATTAAGTCGGTTCAAAATATCACAACAAATTTTAAATTTATAATCTGTTAATCTTCTAAAAAGTCCATTATCCAATAAAATTTTTATATTGTTTTTTATCTATACAAAATTGCTGAAATAAATATAATCAAAAGCAGCTGTAGCCGGTAACATGAGCTGAACAATTTTTTTGGACGGCGGCAAGTGTAAAAACGTTCACAAGCTGCCAGGCAGATCACTTACTCAAACATATATTTTTATTCTTGTGTTATTTATAAGTAACGACGGCTTGTAAATATTATCGCCGGGTCGACTGAAGAGTTTCAGCTGCTCGACTAAGGTTTCTACTGTTATTTTATGACTAACCATAAACATGCTTTAAAAAGTCTTATTATTATATGACTTTTTTGCTTGAAGCACAACAAAAATTTTTTTCAAACTATTGTAAAATAATATCACATTATGTGTGATATGACTACAGTGTGAACACCCTAATTTTATAATTTTTCTTTAAAAACATCAGAATTTTGCGTCCTAAAACCACAGAATATGACAGTACTCATTTTAATTACAGTAAAATTTCGATATACCGAAAGTGAAGGTGAAGGTGATCGCAAAATACTTCTTTATAGCTGGGCGATTTTGATGAAATTGTCAGGGAATCTTCAGAATATTCAGGCGGGTGACATAGGCTATATGAAGTTTTGATTGGACAAAGAGGCGTGGTATATAGCCCAAAAATTTAAATCGCCATATTTTGGGCATTTTTTGACCTACGTCGATGATATTTGGTACATATGGTATTGGCATAATTTGGAATACGTACGAGGACAAAAGTAGGTGGGACCACGCCCCTATTTAGAAAAATTAAAAATTGTAATATAGCCATTTTTCAGGTTTATAGGTCGTCTTACCAAAATGTTCCTAACATAGGCCTCAAATTAAGCTTCAAAATCAAAATGTATTTTCGCACTCAGGGGACTCCCTCCTAATAGTTCGAAAAATATTCATCGAAGTTAATTTTTTCGACTATCACAGTGTTATTAAAATCAAAATTTATTGATTCATATTAAAATTTTTAGCAAGCAAACAGAAACCAATTTAATGTCAGTATTGCCGGTTCGATTACGGTCAAATTGCATCGCGGGTTGTTTTAGTTACAAAAAGAAATTATGCAATAATTTGTCCTTCTCTACTTATTATTAAAATAAAAATTTTTACTTTTTGTTGCTTCTCCTAATCAAAGGAATTATTATGAAAACAATAAAAACGATAAAAAGCTCTGTATAGTTTTTATTTTTCAAATTTCTGCGAATTACTTTAGATAATAAATTCTTGTGTAAACACACGTTTTCTAAATAAACCTTAAGAAAAACAATTTTTAATTGCTTTATTACTTTGTTTTCATTTAAATGTTTTAAGTTTATTGCTAAATACGTCAAATGTTGGTAGTCAGATAAATAAGAGCATAGAAAAAAAGAGATAAAAGCAAAGCACAAGCAGAAGTCAAATCAAAATAAATGAAATTTATTGCAGTTTTTTAAACACTGGTATATTATATTTTACTTTTTACCAATTTCGATATCAATAAGTACGATTGCCAACTAATTAATCAACGATATAAAATACATGAAACATTAATACATTTTATATGAAATTTACAAGTTAAATAAGTTATAACTAGTGCCTGTGATTACCAACAGGCGTAAGGAGAAAGTCTATTTTGATTAAACCTTAAGCTTTTCAAATTTGTAATAGTAATATATCAGCTAGTAGAGCTCTACCCAATTGCAAGATCACGAAGTCTGGTCGCCCATATTAACCTTTTTGCTTAGAAATGCTGCTGGTAAAATATTTTTATGTAGCTCCTAAAAGTATGCACATTTTCTTAGGTTTTAGCACAAATAAAACTTATGGAAAAACCAACGCAAATAACACTGTGATAGTCGAAAAAATGAACTTTGATGAATCCTTTTCGAACTATTAGGGGGGAGTCCCCTGAGTGCGAAAGTACATTTGGAAGTGTCAGATTGGCTCCAGTTTTTGAGACTATATTACGATTTTTAATTTTCCTAAAAAGGGACGTGGTCCCACCCACTTTTCTCCTGGTACATATTCCAAATAATGCAAATACCATATGTACCAAATATCAGCGACGTAGGTCAAAAAATGCCCAAAATATGGCAATTTAAATTTTTGGGTTATATGGCCTATTATTCCTTCCAGAGTCACAGTAACATGCTGTGAAAATTTCAGGAAGATCGGTCCAAGGGTTTGGCCTCCTATAACGAACAAACAAACAAACAAACAAACAAATAAACAAACACATATTCGGTTTTATATATATATAGATAATTTAAATTAATCATACGCCAAGTATTCCAAGAAGCAGCGAACTGATTATAAGTCCCATACTTAGTCGTTTTACTTAAAAACGCTATAAATTTCTTAATTTAACTCAAAAAAAAAAAAAAAAAAATTGAAAGTATATTTTTACAAAGACAGCAAACTATGTTTCTCTATTTGACAGTCCTGACTTCAACTGGTCATCAGCTGCTGCATTTAAAGAGAGAAAAAAGAAACAAACAGCAAACGGTTGATGATGCATTAAATCGAATTACAAACAAAAACATATATAAAGTTCATTTCAAGACTTGTTTCTTTTCTTTTCTTTTACACAAATTGTAGCTTACCAGTATCTTAAGTCATCTGTTACGTACGGCCACTGTTGTCGTTCGTTTGTTCGTTCACTCGTTCGTCTTGTGTTCTTTCAATTTATTATTTTTCCTGCACTTTTTTACAATTCTCTTCTCTTTTTTCACTTAAAATTTTGTTTTTTTCCTTATTATTTCTTAACTAATACTGTGTTCGTTAGTAAGTAGTTTTATTATCAAATAAAGTAACATTGTTTAAAATGCTTTTTTCTTTGCTTTAAGGAGACGCATAAGGGACAATAAAATAAAATAGTACTAAATGATTTGTTGCAACTGCAAACGAAATTTATTTGAATTAATATAACATTTTTGTTGATATCCTACTATTCCTGCTAATGTTATAAATGTGAAAGTTTGTATGTTTGGGTGCTTGGAAGTTTTTTTCCCCCAATAGATTTGGATAAAATTTGATAAAATTGGGAAAAATATAGGTTACTTCTTAAGAGATAAATAAAGAATAAACAATTTTTTTTATCATTTTAAAAATTTTTTATAAACTAAATTGTTTTCTGGATCCTGAAATGAGAAAAACATTGTCCTTTTGGAACTTTTTTATATATAATTCTTTTTTACTTTTTTACTTTAGTACTTTTTTTACTTTTGTTTTTTTTTCTCGACAAATTGTCTAAATGGATTTGGATAAGAGAGATTGCATGTGAACCATGTTAAAATATAGAGTACTTTTTAAAGTGTAAAAACGTGATAAATTGGTACTTCTTGTTTTTTTTAATTTTTTTATTTTTATTTTTTTTTTTCTTCCGTTGGCTTACAGTGTACTTTCTGGGGGCTAATATAAGAAAAATTGTGGTACTATTGGTACTTTTTATTTTGGAATTATTTTTACAATAGTATACAGTGTACTTTTTAAAATTAACTTTAGGAAAAACTGTCCTTTTTGTTCTAAGTATTTTTTGTTCATTCATTAGTGAACGTGAATGAAGTCACGGCTAAAAGCAAGTATTAAATTAATTTAAAAAACCCTGCAAGATTTGGTAGGAATAATAAAATACACCATTTTTGAATTAAAGAAATTGAGGAAATTTTTCAGCTGCATGGAATCTTCGGTATGCAATTCTTCAATTAATCTATTTTGGAAGCTTAATTCTACCTGCGGAAGGCCCCGATTTATTAACCAAACACTTTGTTTGTTTGTTTGTGACTTGCTAATGAAAAATAAAATTAGTTAATCTCTATTGAGACCAAGGTGCGTTTCCACAATACAGACAAATGACTTGAGTAAAAATTTTGTATGACAATCATTTAAAAAACTGAGTGGTTTTCATAGAAATTTTCTACACAAGCCAATTGTATCTACAATTATGGAAATCGCAAGTAAGTTTGTACCAGTCAATCTTAAAAGAAGGGTGTTTTCGATCACCAACCCACCCAGCAAACAATAACTCAAACTCGTACTAATCAGCACTGTTTCATTGTGGAATAAAAATTGAATTAAAAATTAATTCTCATATTCTATTTCTGTTGAAAACTGGTTAAATAGTTGATATTCTTCTCAATTAGTATCCACTTTACGAAAATTGTAAAGATGGACAATTGAACGCTGCTGAGAGGTGTAGCGGCCTTGAAATCAGTACTGATACGTTCTGCTAAAAACTGATTGGATATAAATAAGTTCAAATAATAATTACGTTTATTCGTAATAATAATAATAATATAAAAATTTTAAAAATTATAATTTTTTATCTGTGGGCGTAGTAATTACTTAAAAAAAAATTTTATTCACGTTTGCACCACCAGGGCCTAACCAGGCCCTATTCTATTTAGTATAAGAAACATTACATACAATCAAAACAAAACACAGTAAACACAAAAGAGTTTTGCTTGCGTTTATTTCGAACTATTTTACAAGCTAACAACAAAATGTTTCTTCGGTGCGTGATAGAAAAAGCATATTATAACGGTAATTTTTGTGTTTTTTATAAGACGCAGAATAGTTTTACCTGTATATTTTACAAATGATTATCTCAGTTTTGTGTTGGGAGTTGAAAAGTCTAGAGTGTTACAATGAGTACTGAAGTAGACTCGGTGCTCTGGAAAGCTGCAATTATACATTTATTTCGCGCAACAATGTCCTTGAAGAGAATTAGTGGTCTCTTACGGCTTATATGATTTGAAGACATCCGTAATAGATCATTCCAATCTCAGTTTGACAAAGAATCACCAAAAAGAGATATTTGAAACATGCGAAACATAAACCTTAAAAATAATTATAAGACGTTCGAAAATATTGCAATGGTGGAGCAACTTCTTCCGTTAAGAGGGAGAACGAAGTCCACCCAGAATAATCCGTCGAAACCTCTTAAATACACTAAAAGATGACGCGAACAGTCATTTCTTATTAGAAGGTATACCTTTATTGGCAGATAGAAATGAAAAACATTCAAAACGAGAAAAATAATCTAGTGAACTTTGGTTCCATCACAATACTGCAATATTGTCTTATGTACAAAAAAAAAAAAAAAAACAAAGCCGTTATATTATTATCAACAGTTCAGTATGATACATCTGTTTCTGCCATAAAGAAAAAACCGGAGGCGCAAAACGCAAAAGAGATATAGGTGTTCTGGACCAAATGCTTGGCAAATAAACAACCAAATGACGAACAAAGTGGATCTGGGCACTTTTTTCAGCATGATTGACTTAATGGGATTAGCTTCATACATAATAAGTGATGAAAATATATCTGTGAAGAAGAAAGAAAGAAGGTGCCAAACAAAGTTTTATCTCGCTTGCTTACCCTTGCGGTGAAGAAAGAAGTAAAAACAAAAAAATTAATAATCGTTAATGGAAGCTTTTTTAAATAAATCTATTCAGGTTGTGAGAATAAAACAAATTTTTTAGAATAAATAAAAATCTTTCATCTATTACAGGAACCTAGAAATATTTTGAGTCAACAAAACGGCTCTGAGCTGTTGAAAAACAAATCAAAGTGCACTATTCGTAAAAATATAGACAATGTAACACCAGACTCTTCTGCAATTTTATAAAAATCCTGTTTGCCTTAAGCATTCCAAATTTAAATGTAACCAAAACTGTATATGATTATATGCCCTCCATTTTAAATATTAGACTGAATTTAGTTAATTTTTTACTTTCTTTTTCTTAAATTGTAATATATTTAGATTATGAATATAGTAAAAAGTTTATTTCTGTTTAGTTCTGCTAAAAACTGATTAGATATAAATAATAATATTTTTTCAACATAAAAAAATTCTTCGTAATTTTGAATTTTCATTAATTCATTAAAACTAAACTTGAGCCTGATAATATTACTTTTCATATGTAAAAAAACTCAAGCGTTTAAAATATTATGTTGCATTATAGTTCCTTAGATAAATATTTTATGCTTTTCAATTAGAACAATCATCTTTAAATTTTTTAAAAATTTTTTTAATAAGTTGTTTAACTAAAAAAAATTAAACAAAAAACTAACAAGAAGATTAATATACAAACAGATTTATGTGTTTGTGTTTCTTAAGCTTAGATCCCACTATCGGCACAATGTACCGATTTTCGTCGGTTCACTTAAATAAAGCTATAAGTAATAAGCTACATGTGCCTTATTTTTTTTTTTTTTTTTTTTTTTAATTAGGACCAGCACTCAGGGGATGACCCCTACGTATGCAGTGCATTGTGCCGGAACTCAGACTGAGGGATAGAGTAGAGAAGATAGATGTTGAAAATGTAGAAGGCTTAACTCTTTTACAACTCTGCTTTGCGCGTTATGTTAATTTTTATAGCAGTGTTGAGGCGCCTCCGGTGTTAGGTAGACGCATTAACTTTGTTAAGCTGTATTGGCAGGCATTTTATTAATTGTTTTACTTCGCCGATGTTTCTGCTAACCGACGAAGGAGGGCGATGCTGTGTACATTAGCTAGGACCAGCATCAATCGCTATCGGAACATTTTTTTTAGTGACCAGTGCTATGCCTTCATCACTTAAATATTCCGACAACAATTAATACAATGTCTCACTAATGTACATTACAGAACATAATGATGTTGATTGACTTGCACTGGTGAAGGTTTGAACCCAGGCCCCACGTCATTGTTTGCTTAGTAGTCAACGCGCTAACCACTTCAGCCAACACCACCCTCAACTTTGTCAACTAATTTAAATATAAGGACATAATTGCACCACACTGCCTTTGTAATAAAGCCATATAGACTCATTCCAGAATTTGTTGAGAAATAATGCAATTTTGGTTTAGTACTTATGACTTTATTGCAGTGAGCCGACGAAAATCGGTACATTGTGCCGATCGTGGGATCTAAGCTTTACATAATAAAAATTTAATCTTTCATAAATCCCCATTAACAACTCTAAATGTCGTTACTGACATTTTCTTTTTCATTGTTTTAATAAATTGACACATATAAAGTTCGCCAGCTTTTCAACTAATTGAAAAACTTCATAACTACCATAAAAAAAAATCTACTTCTTTTGTCTCCTTAAAATGTTAATCAATAACTTCAAACTTTTTACTCAGGTACACGAGTGTCATTCAATTTTTGTTTTTCTCATTTTTTTAAGTTAAAAACTTTTTATTTTTTCTCTTCTTTCACAAACTGTCGTCTATTAAACTTACCAATAAATATTTACTTAACAGTGTCTGTCTTTATGCTCTCTTTTTTTTAACCATAAACTAGTAATAACTTATAGTCAAGCTATAATGGTTCATTAACTTTTAGTTTATTTTCATTCTTTCTTCATTTTTAACAACAACCCATATAAATTGGAATACTTAAGATATTTTTTTTTTTCAAAAATTTCGCAGAAATATTTAAGATATAAACAAACTAAGCTTCTGCCAAAACCCCCACACAAACCAAAAAAAAAAAAGTCATGAAAAACAAAACAAGTGAATATACAAACTTCTAAACAACAAGAAATAAATCTTTGCCACAGCGTTCAGTTTGGTATGAAGTAGAAAGTAAATACAGAATCTAAGGAATCTTGAATTTTTACAAACGTTAAAAATGCGCTCCTTCCAAGTGCAAGATGAATGAATGAATATCCCGGGTATCAAATAGTTGCAAAAGCGTAACGAAGCGCCAAAAGCCAGAAATGAGGTAAACAAGTCTATTAAAATTTTTTTTTTTTTTTTGCTTTTTTTCGTTTTTACCAAGAGAACAAACAGAAAAGCAGAAGAAAAGATTTACGCAAAAATGTGTTTTTCTATTATCTGCATAAACATAAGAAAATATAGATACCAAATTTTTTTCATCTTTTAGAGTTGAGCAAGAAATCCTGTGTGGGTACTTTAGCATGATTGTAATGCAAAAACATTTAGCGAAATTTTTGCGAAATTAAGTCGGTTCACAACAAATTTTAAATTTATAAGTACGCAGAAGACATTCCCATGTCGCAAGTTAAATTTTTTCATACCGATTGATCACATAATAACTAAAGGGTGTCACACCTTTGAGATGGCATCATTGCTTTATTTGAGCACCCATTTAACAGCTGATAGTTAGGTTAGGTTAGGTTAGGTTAGCAGGTTGCTGGTAAAGTGAAGATTAGATTCCAGCTCACTTGGGTCCTTACGTGGTCCCATTGTGCTACCTGTAATGAAGGAGATTAATAGAGGGAGTAGTAAAGGGAGATTAGAAGAGTCAGAAGAAGAATAGGCAAAGAGAGGGACAGAGAAGAGCAAGAGAAGAACAGGTGGGAAAAGTTGAGGCAAAGGGTGAATTTTGCAGTGTAACAGGCAGGATGTCAGCCCACTATTGGGCGAACCATCCACTGCTCCTGATAAAGGAGCTAAGACAGCCAGTTCCGTAACTGAAAGCTCGGATAGGGTACTGAAGGATCTGTTGCCTAGAAAGCGAAGGCGGTAATCCTCCATAGCAGCGGCAGCGGCATAGAAGGTGTGTTATGCTTTCATCTTCCTCCTCGTCGTTGCAGCTGAAGCAGTATTCGTTGTATGGTAAACCCATGCGACTGGCATGGGTTCCGAAGGCGCAGTGTCCCGTGATCGTGGCCACAAAATTGCGCAATTGTTTTTTGGGAAAGTTCAGCAGATTTTTGGTTCTGTTGACGTCTATGCAAGGCCATAGTGTCCTCGCTGTGGTGCAGGTTGGCTCATTAAACCATCTGGTTTGTGCCAACTGCAAAAGTGTTTTATAAATTCGCTTCCAGCAGGCCAGGAGCGGAAGGCCGCAGAAATTGTCAATATCAGCAGCCTCTAGCTCTGAACAGCTGATAGTTGCTTTTTGTATCGCTTGCTTTGAAATTTGATTATAAATCGACTTACAGTAGAGCAACATGTGCAACTTATTGAAATTTTTAATCAAAATAATTATGTATTCTATTCGTCAAAACTATCGTGCAGCGGGCACTACAATTGATTTACCAAAATTTAACACCTGAATATCAACATTCGAAGAGTTATCGGCGAAATACGGCCGTATATGCTGCGAAATGTTGTTGAAAATTGGTGTTCTAGATTGTGCCTTCTACGCGCCAGCCATGGCCGGCCACAAGGCAGAAATCATATTTAAACATTAATTGCATAAAATTTTCTTTCCAATAAAGCCCATGTCATTGATAATAGAAATATATTTCTTTGTTTTATTATGATTTAAACTCGTGTCACTCTATAAAAAGCACCCTTTAGTTATATACGTTGCTTTCCCAGCAAAAAATGTTCATGCCAAAGTAATGAATTAAAATTCAATTATATACAATGAAATGTGCCAAAAAGGAAATAAATCGCTTGTGCATTTGGGGTAAGCAAATGATTCAATTAGTTTAAAGTAAAGCATATTAAAAAGCAGTTTTTGGAAAAAAAAATTAACTCCTATTGCGACAGCTCTTAAAACAGAACTTCATTATTATTTGATTTGAGTTAAGCTTTTATACAGGGACATCTTGAAAATTGTCGTAAATTTCTTTTTGACAATTACTCAAAAATTATATATGTCAAATTACAGACGCCGAAGAGCTTTCGCATTTCGTATGAGCTAAGCTTTTCAACAGGAACATCGATCATAATTAATGAGATTTTAAAGTAAGTCTAACGTCGACTTAAAATGGCAAAAAATATTTCTTCAATTTAATAAGTTTCTTGTATGCTTAAAAGATGTGTCTCTAGAAAATCGTAGTTCACATAAAATACTGAAAAATCTTTTTCGTTATTTATACCTGGCGCATTTCATATATAATTAAATAATCTTTCGAATACAGGAAGATGCAAGAGCACACTAAACTCTTCGTAATATAAAATAAAAATAATTTTTTTATTGCTCAGCCAGCAGAAAATTCTTGGTACTGATTCAATGTCTTTTTTTATTATCTTCTTTAATGTTGTTGCATTTTTTTTTTTTTTTTTTTTTTTTTTAATGAATAGAATATATGGAATTATATTAAAATTTTCTATTATTATTTACTAAACAACATACTACATACAAATTTTGCTTAATAATTCTTGTAAATGAAGTTAAAGTATACTTTAAAATAAGAAAGAAATCTTAAAATAATAATAGTTATTATTATTAACAACAAAAAAAAGTTTCAATTAAATTTTTGAGCAACAATATTACCTTTTTGACTGAATACCTGGCTGAGTGTTTGTAAGATGGGGAGAAAAAACAGTCTTGTTAAACAAGTCACTGAACTTTTTATAGTGTTGTACAATATTTTCCGAAATGTATTTCTCTTTGTTGTCTAACAAAAAAAAAAAACAAAAACAACAAGAAAGAAAACTTAAAGGTAAGCATTTAGTACTTAAAAAAAAACCTTATGAAAGCTTTGCTAGTAAAAACTATTTTTTGTTATAAAAAAATGAAAATCATAATAAAAAATAAATGCGAATCAAAAACGATTACAGAATTGAAACCATTTCAATCAAAATGTTGGACTTGATCGATTACCTTGAAGGCTACTCTGTATTTCGAATTGAAAGCAACGTTTATAAAATTCAAACTCGCACCGTTTTTTTTTTCGAATCAAATTACAAAGAAACCCCTTGGTTTCTCTCGACATTTTCTGAAAATAGAAAAATTAACTGCCTAACCCACGATATCGAACGATGTCGATCGCGTGATTTTTAGACGTAAAAAATCTATCTTTCGTTCCACTAATAACCGATTTTATTTAACTTATTAATTGTTTACTGGAAGAAAAGCTAAACAAATAAATAAAATCGGTTATTGGTGGAACGAAAGATAGATTTTTTACGTCTAAAAATCAAGCGATCGACATCGTTCGATATCGTGGGTTAGGCAGTAAAATTGCTTTCACAGTCTTTCGCCAAGACTTGATCATGGAAACTTGCTGTATGTAAGCCAGCACTGTGGGAAATAAATATTTTTCGCAATAATCTCGCCTTTCGAAAACGAAATGAAAATTACAATTTGGTATTAGGGTTTGCGTCATTGCCATTATTGTTAATAATTATTCTACTTTCTTAAACGGTAAAGATATAAACAAAAAAGATGAAATCTTCATACTGTGTTCGTGTCTTTGGCAGCATCGAAGTTTAAACGGCTATAAACAAATTTTCAAATGTCAATATTTCAAGAAACAAGAAAAATCACAACATCTAATTAGTTTTCAGCATACACAGCAGAATAGAACAACGTTCACAAAATTTTTTTTGTGATATAAAAACATGAGAATTAACGCTGTTTGAAATTAATGTTAAGCTGATATTTGTCTCAACAAATCCTAGTATTTTCGTTGTTTTATATAGTGGCAGCTTTTTTAATATACTTTTTTTTCTACTTAAGTGAAACTCTTCCAATACGTTTTTTTATAATTTAAAACATGTAGAGAAAATTATTAGTCTTTCTAAATGAAAATCTATTTTATTTCTCAACTTTACACTGCAATTCAAATTACTCTTATCAGCATAAGAATTATGAAATTTATGCATAATAAATTAATTGTTGTAAAGTTATGTTCCGCTTTAACTAAAATTACTTAAATTAAATATTTTTAATGCCAGGAAACTCATAAAATCTGTTATCAAAATTTAACATATTTTCAACAGATTTTATGAGTATGTTTTCGTACAAAAATTACTTTATTTCCTTTTGAAAATAATGATAAATTTCCTGTCAATATTAAGAAATGCAAACAAATATTTACTTATGTGAGCGGCGCAGACACAGAATATGTTTTTCGTCGAATTTACTTAAAAAAATCATGGCAATAAATTAAAAAGGATTTGCTCTTTCTTATATTTATACTTAGACAGACCCAGTAGAGTTTTTGATAGACAAATTATTTTGCCTTTTTTAAATTCTGTAACACAACCAACATGGATGTAAAAAAAAATCATATTTCAAAAGCTTTGCTATTTAAGTTCAGAGCGAAAGTACTACTAAATAGTGTATATACGAGTATGTGTTTGATGCCTGCGATTTTGTTTACTATAATTTATAGAATTATTTCCGTTATAAATAAATAAATAAATTATTTAAAAAGGTACACAATTTCCCACAGTTCAAAGTGAGAAATTTCATAAAAGATCCCAGGGAAATTTAAAGTTCTTTGGAAATGTTTAAGATAAAACGTTTTTTCAGAATTTTTCGTATGGCTCTTTTTGGCAAAATACTTCTCTTTGGCTAAAATATAGCGAACAGAAATTCTCTACAAAAAATTGTAGTATTGTGTTCTACTAAAACGCGAAAACCTGTCCATGGATTTGGATAAAAGTTGGCAGACGGGTAGCATGAGACCCATATTGAAATACTGCGAACTATACAAGGCTAAAAATGAAGACTAAGTATTAGGTTTTATACATTTAATTATTGGTACTAACATTTAAAAATTTAAATAAGGCAAACCTGGTAGTTTTGGTTCTTTTTTACTTAAGGTGTTTTTTTAATTGAGAAATTCTCGTTATGGCTTTTGTTTGACATTTTTTGTGGATTAATCTGGTTTACATTTTTAAAATAGAGAGTAATTTTTAATGTCTAAAAAAGTTGGTACTTTTGGTACTTTTGGTTTTGTATTTTGGTACTTTTTTTAAATTAATATGCACTGTATTCTTCTGGATAATATAAGGAAAACCTAGTACTTTCGATACACCTAATTTTTAGGGCATTTTGTCGAGGTTAAAATTATCAAAAGTTGGTCATTTTGGCAGCACTTTCCTCCATAAAGTTGGTATGCAGACAATTTATAACTTATGCCTTCATAAACTTCTAGCTGGAACGAAGTTACTGGTAAAAGCTGGTTTTTCTATAAATCTCTAATATGACGAAAGCTCCAAATTTATCTTGTATATATATATATATATATATATATATATATATATATATATATATATATTTTCTTTTTTTTTCTACACGCAAAATAAAACTAGGAGCATATTAACTATTATAAATGTGTCTGCATGTACAGTGAACTCGCAGAAACGTGAACATCCAGTTACATGAACTACCAAAAACATGAACATTTTTTTTATATTTTTTACAAAACGTGAACAAAGGTTAAATAAAGGCTCTAAAACGCGAACTTTTTTCAAACGTTTAAATGTTTTCGGGTTCCTCGCTAAAATCATTTTTATTATGAGTGTAGGCGTTTTGAAAGATCACATTGGAATTTCATTTTAGAGGCGGTTAAAGTTTTCCACCTCTGGTCAGTTCTTGTAGCATATCTATATATATGTATGTAAAAAATTGTTGCAAGTGTGTTGCCACTTTATAACTCACGAACGGTCAAACCGAATTCTATTAAATTTTTAGGATTCGACTGGTCGTACAGATGGTTTATCAAATATTTGCACGAAATCGGTAGACGCGTTCGTGAGTTATGACTTTTCATGACAACATGTGATTTCGTCCATATAAAAAAAAAACAAACAACAAATACGTAGGCGCCTGTGAGCGTGTGGGATATGTATACTGTGTGCTGACTTCATACACATGGTAAATACACGTTGTAGCGCATGCACGCATACCCATTGACAGCTGTCAGTGTGTAACCATTTTAAGTTTAAATCGAAATTTATAAAAGTAAATATCTCCCGTGCGAAGCCGGGGCGTTCATCTAGTCGGTGTATAAAAATATGTTTTCTTTACATCTGATGTATACCCTACACAGCAGAAATTTTGAAGAAAATGTTATGGCAAATATTTTTGTAAAACATATTAAAACTCTAACTCCTCCGCATAACGGCATTTTGTGGCTTTATTCTAACAAATCGTAAAAAATACACAGAAAAAGAGGAGGGGCGGGGATAAAATGTTCTACAAAATGTTGGTAGTTAACAGTTTGTATGTTTTAGTAGTCATCTTATTTACTTGTCTAAATAGATGTATTTGACAAATATTTGTGCAGCTGTTATTATGTGTTTGTTTCATTTCATTTCATTTTTCGATTTGGGGATTATTTCATTGGGGCTTATTTCGTCCCACCCAAAAAAATATGTTTGTTTTAACATAGGGCTATACCACATTTAATAAAACGCATTTATGCAAATGAGAAAACTGAAAATTTTTTAAGCCGTTGATTATTTTTTTCCGGCAAAAGGGGTAACGTATAAAAAGGTTTTGTTTATTATATTAATTATAAAGCATGTCATAGATTACCATTCCGATCGAAAGCGGTTTCAATTTCGTATTCATTCGATTGTTTCTTCAGGAAAACAAAACCCAATATTTTGTTTGCAGACAAACTGTTTTCAAAATTCCAAATGACATTCGAGAGACTTTCTCATTTGCAGTAAAGAACCTAGAAATTTTGACTAAATTGAAATTATCTAGCATACAAAGAGATAATAAACCAAGTAAATAAAAATTATTAATCTTTGAAGAATAACGAAAAAAAAAACTTAAGATAAGTAAACACAAAAAAAGTTTTTTAAATTTTAAAGTTGTATATTCTCAAGGCTTCTGGAGTTGTTGTTGTTATCTAATTAGTTTTTATAATTTCACTTATTAAAAATTAACTAAAACCAAAAATAACTAAAATTTTACTTAGTTTGAGTTTAAATGAGTAACTCTGTAAAATTTTCCTTGATGTTAGAAAATCCAATGTTTGTCCTTCACAGGATTTTTTACTAAAAACTAGTTAAAATTTTCGTGGTTAGGAACAACTGGGGTATTCACACAGTAGTCATAAGTCATAAGTCATGTGTCATAAAATAATAGCACAGCAAGTGTGAACACCCCGTCATAATTTAATGTGCTTTTTCACAATTGTGCCAGCTGATAAACATTTAGCAACACTCCATTTTTTAGTCGGATTAGTGGGCGTACGTGTAGATTTTGGCTTAAATGTAAATGTTTCTTAATTTAGTCCGCCTTGTTAATAAAGAAAATAATAAATTTCCTGTAAGTCTTCTAAAATGTCCATTATCAATTAAAATCTTCAAATTGTTTTTAATCTATACGAACGTGCTGAAATAAATATAATCAAAAGCAGCTGTTGCCGGTAACATGAGCTGAAGTATTTTTTGGGACGGCGGCAAGTGGAAAAACGTTCACAAGCTGTCAGCCAGATAACTTACACAAACACATATTTTTATTCTTGTGTTATTTATATGTAGCGGCGGCTTGTAAGAATTATTGCCGGCTCGACTAGAGTTTCATCTGCTCGACGAAGGTTTCTACTGTTATTTTATGAAAAACCATAAACATACCTTAAAAAGTCTTATTATTATATGAATTTTTTGCTTGAAGCAAAACAACAATTTTTTTAAACTATTGTAAAATAATAAGACATTATGACAATATGACTGATATGACTACAGTGTGAATACCCCAAATGTTTTCATGTAATTCTGTAGTGTTTCATTTCCTTGCTATGTGGTTCTTGATCTTGCTAAGCTCTTCTCATTTTTCCTTCCTCTGAACCGTCCATCAGGTACAAAGAAGATTTTAATGCCATCAGACGGCTAGAATGTTAGTGGATGATGCTTTACAATCGATGGATTTATATTCTAGAATGAGTGGCATTGAAAACCTTTTAATAAAAATTATATTTCTATATTATTATTAGGAATAAACGTAATTATTATTTGAACTATATTAATGTATACGAGTATATGAGTAATTATTATTATTAGGCTTAAATTCAGTTTTTATTGTATAAAGGAAAATTCAAAGTGCCAAACATGGTATAATAAATAAGGTAGTCTTGTTCCTAAAACAAATACAACGTCACAAAAACATCAGGCATTTTGTTATTGTAAAATGTTTTCTGTGTTTCCAAATCAGAGAAACAGGCCGTCGCCACCGGTTTTTAAATTCGAGCCGCTGCCAAACACACCGGTTCTTTATTATATTTACAGATAGCCCGGCTGTTAAAAATGCATTGTTAGGTTTAAGTTTCTTAATATAATGTACAATTTTTCTTTCCAGCAGATATTTATAATGTTTATATAAAATTTCTAAATAAAATTTTATACTTCACCGGCGGTTTGAAATAAATTTGTTTTCTTAACGCCGCTAAAAATTTTTAATCAGCTTGTTGTTCTGCTACATACAATTTGACATTTGTAAAACAAAAATATTCTTCTACAGCAGGCAGTTTTACCTGTTTTTATTATACCATTGCTACCAAAATAGTTTTAAATATTTTTTTATTTAAATTTTGTAAACTTGGGGACAGACATTTTCCGTTTTTAAGTATTGAAATTTTTATAAACTATTGAGGAGTAAGCTATTTCCTATAAATAAATTTTTTTCAGCTCTTGCCTTTTGAAAGTCACAATTTGAATTAAATCGATATCCTTTAGTCACAAAAATCATGGCATTACACAGTGCACCACGAAAAAATATAAGCATATACGGACGCCACTACGTGATAAAAGAAAACAAAAAAAGACCCTTGTGTCCCGAAAATTTTTTAATTTCATTTGTTTTTTCTGTACTTCAACATTGAGATACTATTATGATATCTATTACAAAACTAATAACAAATATATTCGTATTATGTTTATAATGTTGATGGCCCTGGACTTGCCAATCGTAGTTGTAGCTGAAAGCATCATGCTTGTGGACACCATAAGTTCTGAATCAGAGTCAGATTCGGACGGCGATTTGGATCCACAACTGAAGAGATAGAAATAGCATAGTATCTCAATGTTGAAGTAAAGAAAAAACAAATGCAATTAAACATTTTTCGGGAAATTTTTCACTTTTTCGGCTAACTAAGCGCTACCTAAACGGTGTTAAGAATCATTTCTAGAAAGTTCATACGTTCCAGAAAGTTGTTTACTGATATCTTAGGTACATTTTTGTAATATATTATTTCCTTCAATTTGAAACGATTTGCTTGCTACCTATGATCCTGAACAGGGGAAAAAAGGTAAAAAAATCGAATTTTTTAAAGTTTTTTGCAATTTTGATCTTGACGATAAAGTTTTTTTTTATTTTATATTTACACAAATTTTATTCTTTATAAAAAGAGCTACAACTTTGCCTCGGAGAGAACATCAATTGTCAGAACGGTTTAAAAGATATGAGCCTGAGAAAATGATCAGCTTTTTGCAAATATGACACCGAAGCCGCAAATCTTTAGGGGCCCATAAAAAGTGCATGACTTGGGGCACGGGTCTTTTTTTTTGGTCTTTTATCACGTAGTGCTGTCCGTATATGGTTATATTTCCATGACTTAAACAATTAGGCACAGTGTTATTTTAAAACTTCGTAAAGCCGACAAAAATTTATATCATCTTTTTTTTTTTATTTTGATTAAATTGTATAATTATCTTTTTTTGTTGTTTTTTTTAGGACCAGCACTCAGGGGATGACCCCTACGTATGCAGTGCACTGTGCCGGAACTCAGGGAGAGGGATAGGGATGAGAAGAGAGATGTTGAAAATTTGGAAGACTTTACTCTTTCACAACTCTGCTTTGCGCGTTATGTTAATTTTTAAGGCAGTGTTTAGGCGCCTCCGGTGTTAAGTAGACGCACTAACTTTGTTAAGCTGTATTAGCAGGCATTTTATTAAGTGTTTTACTTTGCCGATGTTTCTGCAAACCGACGAAGGAGGGCGATGTTTGTAACGATTCCACATTTCTGGTATATGTATATATTTTTGGGAACGGGGCTACCTAATATTCCGGCCGTGCTCGTCGTTGGGTTGGGTACATTGTTCCCGAAAAAATTATAGTTCGCTACAAAAGACTTTAAATTTAGGTAGCTAAGAAAATAAATATAATTCATACAGTGGTAAAGAAAAGAAGAAGAAGACATTGGTTGACGATTGGAGGGTAACTTTTGATGGAATTTGTTACACCAGGTCTAGCCCTCCCTCCATGCTGATATAATAAAATTTAGTTATCAGCCCATAGCAAAATAAATAAATAAAATAAAAGAATTTTACCCCATATCTGACTTCACCTTTCGTAATACCGGAAACTAAATTCAAAATTTCATTTCATATTCGAAACCAATATATATTTTCAATTTATTTATAAAAGATGAACAACATAACAAACAGTTTAGTTTAAAGAATATAATTAAGAAACAATTGTATATTTAAAGTAAAATTTAATTAATTTAAACGGGAAAAAAATTTCGAGTTAAAGTAAATTAATATAACCCGATTTTTTTTTTATCAATTAATTCTGATTATGTAAACTAATATAAAAATGTAAAATGAATATGATTAGTGCAAACTACCAGCAAATTTTGATATTTATGCCACTGTTGTTTTAAGGAAAATAATGATAAATAATCGAATTAAAATTTAATTAGATATTTTTTATCTTACGTTTTCTTCAAAGTACAATTATAATTCGCGTTTTAATAGTGTGGTATATGTGGTATGTCAAATAATACAATTATATATAGTAATACAACTTACATTCTCATTATCCCACGATGTCAGCAGGCGCCAGATGACAGTAGAATAGTTAATATTTGAACATAGTACTTTAAATTAAGCTGTTAGGATTTTTATTTGTATATAAGTGGATGTGTGTCTGTGGTAGTAATCTAAACTTTAATTTTCTATAATTTAATTATTTTAACTAAAGTTAAAGTTATGGTAATTTTCAAAATTAATGAACAAAAAAAAAATAATAATAATAATTTCGAGAGTTAATTCATATAGACACTATGAAGAAAGATGTTGTTGATTAATTAAATTAAAAACTTTTAAAAAAAATTATTTTTGAATTAAGGATTGATATCTTCAGAACTTAAGATATACATATATGTATATCTTTACAAATTATATATGTATATAATTAGTATTGATGTGGTATACATATAAGGTATGAAATGTAGTTTTGTTTACGGCTTTGTTCCTGATAATATTGACCCATTTGAGATCTGAACTTTTCCGAATTATTGTTGAAGGACTTGCAAATAATTAGAGGCTCCACCAAAATTTCCAAATTTTGGAGTTATAGAACGTGTACAATCGAAGAAACCAAAATGACTTTCAATGGAAATATTGCCGTTTCAAGGCAATAACTTTAAACTATTAGAATCCTCTAATACCGGAATGCACCCGAATAAAATTTTTCTTCTCTCTGGTTTCTTTATAATATGAATATTATTTGTATTGTTTATTCAGAATACAGAAATCGCGGGATGAATTCTTTATTTGAATGCGCGTACAGAAAATATGATCTTAATTCTGTAATCGGAGTAATTATCGTTGTCAATATACAGGCTTCAGTTCCTTTTTATGTTTATAAAATTTTAAATAAATCAAAATAATTTATACAACCGTTTTCTTTCAAATTATTTTTCGAATTCCTCATTTAAAAATTTTCAAAACTCAAATAAAATTCAAAGCCTATACAAATAAAATTTTTTTTTTTTTTTCATTTCTAAAGTAGACTTTCCTACAGCCAGAAAATTACTGTCTGTAAAAACTTAAAATCGAGTCAATACAAATTGTCGCCATCACAAAGCAGATTAAAAACAAACGTTGCTGCAGAATTTAATCTTAAACAAGCGACAAAAATTACAGCTAAAAGTACAAAATTCATATCCAAATATCTTTAATATGATAAACACTTGTGTGGCCACCTAATACATCCTCCAGCTCATAGTTGACATTTCCAATTCGCCTTTTCACCACTGCTTTTACCCCAGTAGGAGCAAGTTTGGCATTAAAATGATTTATCATTGAACTTTGGACAAAATTGCGGCGTATTACCGACTGGCCAATGTTTAAATCCCTTCTCCGGGATCGTAAATTGTACGTTTTAACATTCTTTTCATAAGCATCTTGAATCTTTGTCCGAACAGAATCTCTTAATATTGTAAATTGGTCTTGTCTATTGATTTCTGTATCAGTTTCCGCTAAAAGTTTCAGTTTCCGTAATATTTTGTAGTCCTCCCCATGAACCATCATCTTCTGCCCAAACACGAGTTCATAAGGAGTCCGACCAGTAGTCTGGTGTACGCTGCTACGAATTGCGCAGTTAATACTTGCTAAATATTCGTCCCATTGACGTTGATCATTTCGAACATACGATCGAAGCGCTTCATTGATGGACCTATTTACTCTTTCACTTGCGTTCGATTGAGGACTGTGTACAGCTGTAAATTTATGATTTATCCCGAATTGCTTAGTTAGCCTTTTAAATTCATTTGACTTAAACTGGCTACCATTATCAGAAAAAAATTATTTCTGGAACACCAAAAGACGGAAAAATCTCATTTTTAAGATACTCAACCACAGGTTTTGTAATTAGTTTCTTTAAAGGCTTAAAAAATGTGTACTTTGAAAAATGATCAAGAATGATTAATATTCCTATATTTCCATTCTTAGTACGAGGAAATGGTCCAATAAAGTCCATATATAAACGTTGGAAAGGCCTTTCGGTTTCAACCATTTGACCCATAGGTGACTTCAGCAACATGTTTGGAGGTTTCGAGGTTTTGCATAAAGAACAATCTGTAACGTAGTTCTTTACATCTGCTACCAATTTAGGCCAAAAGAAAAATTGTCTAATGCGATGAACAGTTTTGGCTATACCACCATGAGCTGCATTTGGTATATCATGTGCTATATAGATTACTTCCCTGCGAAGTTTTTCGGGGACAAAAAGCTTCCAGGACTCGGACTCATCAATTCCTCCAAATGTAAAATTATTTCTCTTATATATAAATTTTTCGACAACTTTATAGTCCGGAAGCTCTGCCCTCTCAAATTCGCTTCTAAGACGTGAGTATTCAGGACTTTCAAAGGCGTCAGAATTAAGGTTTATTGATGGTAGAACTTCTAAGTCTAACTTAGCTACGGCGTTTTCGTCTTCAAATGAACGTGATAAAGCATCCGGCACAATATTGTCCTTACCCTTACGATGCTCAATAGAGAAATCAAATCCCTGCAATTTGAGAGACCACCTCGCTAAACGTCCCGATAAGTCTTTCTGCTTCATCAGCCATTTTAAACTTGAGTGATCAGTAATGACTTTAAATTCCTGACCTTCGATATACGCCCTGAATTTTTTTATCGCCAAAATTACTGCAAGGCACTCCAATTCCGTTATTGAATAATTTCTCTGTGCCTTGTTTAGTTTTTGGGACATATACGCTATAGGTCTTTCATTGCCTTCTGTATCGAGTTGAGCCAAAACAGCACCTACTCCTAATGTACTCGCATCACATTGAATTATGAATGGCAGGTCAAAGTTCGCATGGACTAGTACAGGTGCCGAAGTCAACTTCGCCTTAATACTTTCAAAAGACTTCTGGGCATTCTCCGTCCACTTAAAATTATTCTTTTTGCACAACAATTCCGTCAAATGAAAGGTAATAGTAGCATAATCATCAATAAATCGACGATACCAACCTGCCATACCAAGGAACTGTCGAAGCTGGCGTACTGATTTGGGTGTTGGAAAATCAGAAATGGCTTCCACCTTTCCTGGATCTACTTTCAAACATCCTTCACCTACAATATATCCTAAGTACTGAACTTGCTTCAACCCAAAGCTACTCTTTTTTATGTTTATCGTCAGATTCGCCCTACGTAATTGTGTGGCTACCTCCTTTAAATGTTTTATATGTTCGTTAAAGTTTTCCGAAATAATAAGCAAGTCGTCAAGATACACAAAAACGTTAGATTTTAACTTAAACGGAATTACTTGGTCCATAAGTCTACACAATGTCTGTGGCGCATTACACAATCTGAACGGCATTCTCGTAAATTGATACAATGGCCGATATGGGATAGTGAACGCAGTCTTCGGTTTTGAGGTTTCGTCCAATTTAATCTGCCAAAATGCGTCTTTTAAGTCTACTTTGGAAATAAAATAAATTGGAGGAAGCCTCGAAATTAGTCCGTCTATGTTTGGGATAGGGTATGCGTCCTTTGTCGTAACTGAATTTAATTTACGGCTATCCAAGCAAAAACGTACTTTTCCAGGTTTTACGATTAGAACAGCTGGGGACGACCATGGAGATGCTGAGCTCTCTTCTATGACACCTGCTTTCAACATTTCGTCGATTTCTTTACATAAAAGTTTTTCTCTAGCAGGTGATATTGGATAATACCTCTGTTTAATGGGAGTTGCTTTTCCGGTGTCAATATTATGCTCTAAGAGTGATGTACATCCTAGCCCATCCCGTGCGGAGTTAGGATAGTAATCTATAATACGCTGTAGTTGTTGTTGCTGAATTGTAGTCAAGGAAATTTTATCTGGATTGTCGTCTAAACTTAATTCGTCCAAATGATTATGTGATATAATTTGAATTCCAAATTTCTCCCAAAATTCCATTCCGCAAATTACTTCCTGAGTTATAGATGGAATCAACATGAAAATGGTTATTTTGCTTTGGGCGTTGTAGAATATTGTTATACTCGCTGTTCCTACAATTCGTTGACTTTGTCCATCGGCAGTTTTAACATTACCAGTACCACCTTTATAATCACCAGAATTAATTATTTCAGCACATAACTCACCTCCAATGACATTAATATTTGCGCCGCTATCTAGCAATGCAAAATAGTTTTTATTGCGTATTTTCAATGAAATATAAGATCTATTATCATTCTGTTTAGTAGTCAATGATGATATAATAAATTTCTTAAAATGTTTTCTTCGTTTATAATATTCCTTAATTCTCATTGACGATCTGTTGGGATGGTATGTAAGATTGGTAACATCAAAAATTTTTCTTCTAGCAATATTATACTCTCGCAATCGAACATGATATGGTCGTTGCAAAGGGTGAGTTGAAGTCAAATCAGGTTTGTTTTCCGTATCGGGTATTTTTGTTTTAATAAATTGTTTTGTCACATTTGGTAGATTAGACTTAGAACATGGATTCTTCAAGTTAATTTTAGTATTATTTATTTTTGGTTTGGATGTCCGAACTTCTGAAGGCGAACATCCTTTGACAAGTTTCCCTGGTTTTTCGAACAGTTTGGACATTTTGGTTTATAAATGTTTCTAGCTCCACATCCATAACAAAAAACAGTTCGTGGTTCAATGCAATCAATAAAACTGTGGCCTATTTTTGTACAATTCCAACAAATAGATGTCTTAACCATCAAACACACTTCAGTCTGATCACCATCATCATTTAGATTCTGTTCAACATTAACCTGAGAGTCTTCATCAGCAACTTCAGAAACATTACCTTTTTGATAATATCGTTTACTTGTACCAGCAGAAAGTATATCCTTAGCAAATTTCTCGTGCCTTCGTACAGCACGTCTTAAGTCAGCCACTCGGGATATCTCCAAATGAAGTATTTCATGTCTTACTTCAAGTCTTAAATTTCGTTGAATAGTTTCGCACAATTCAGAATCCGACAATGGTATACGTAATCTATCAGACAAAATCATGATAGCATTGAAGTAGTCATCAAAAGATTCGTTATGTTGTTGTTTTCTGCGCAAAATATCATCCTTAATGTCATAATCAGTGGCGTAATCCTTGTATTGTCTTTTTAATGCGTCGCATAATTCGACCCAATCCATATTAGCACAGCTTTTGTGATAACGCCAAAACCATTTCAGTGCTTTTCCTTCAAAAAGAATATGAGCATGTTCACAAAGGAGCTCGAAGTTTCCCTTAAGATTCGCAATCGTCAGAGTTTTAACTCTATAAATGAAATCATCAATGGTAAATTCAGAAGTATCTCCGTTAAAGCGAATTCGCCAATTTCTAATTAAGCTAAGTATTCTCTCTGAGTTTCTATCTGTTTCTTCATTAGAAAAAGGTGTGTTATGATTTCTTTGGGTACGTTGTTCATTGTTCGAGCTTATATTTCTGCAATTTACTTCTTCTTGTTCCAAATTTAAAATCTCCGAGGGATTAGCTGGTTCGCAGTGCGTAGCCTGTACATGGGCCAAGTTTAAATTTCTAAATGCATCACTCATCATATTGATCATTTCATCCCTAAATCCTCTAATAGAATCATCTACAATCTGACGAACATCATTTACACCTAAACTTTCATTATCTAATCCTTCCCTACGAGATTGCAATCGAGTTCTAGGTCTTCCAGCCGATTTCTTTGGAATCTGCATATAGCTACACGCTCCATCGTCTAAATTTACTGTAGAGTTTGCCATATCCTGCTCTACCTGATCAGGTATATTTCCCGTACTTCGTACTAATGGCATTTTGAGCTAAATAACTAAACTAAACTAACCTGATAAAAAATTAAATCCACACAAAAAAATTATTACCAGTAAGTAATTTCCTACAAATTCAAAACTATTAAAACCGAAGTTATTAATCACAACAGTACTCAAATATAATGTTACTAATCAGTGAAGTACTCCAATATGGGGCTTAAATAAAAATTAAGAAAACTAAGACAAATTAAAATCTACAATAAAAACCAAAACGAGAAAAAAAAAATAATAATAATATACATAGCTACTCATAACCATTCAATCATCAACCAACTAAAGAAAATATAAATCATAAAAAAAAACTATAACTATCTGTTGGAGTCTTCCGGCAGAGGCCAGATATAATACTGTTCCAAAACAGAAAATAAATCAAAAATTGAAAAATATTACAAGATTGTAAAACAGTTGCTGGAAAGTTTTCGACTATCATCAATTAACTTTAGTCCATGCATAAAAAAAAAATTATAAAAAGAAAAGTAAAAAAATTTAAAACAAAAATTTGAGTTACTGAGTTAAACGAGGATTGAACCGATACTAACCAGAACAACATCTCAAAATCGAACCCAAACCCTGATAACACTGGTCTCATTAACTGTAAATAAGGAATTGTATCTTGATATCAACATCAACAATTAGATCCAAATTCAACATCAATGAAACAAAAATTAAAGAAAATTAAAAGCAAAAAATATATTAATTAACCATATGAAAAACTCAACCCACTTAAGATTCAAAAGCCCTCAGAATCAAGATGAAAATGCACTATAAATGTTGAAGATAACGATATCTGAGGCCCCACGTTGGGCGCCAAAAATCTCTGTAACGATTCCACATTTCTGGTATATGTATATATTTTTGGGAACGGGGCTACCTAATATTCCGGCCGTGCTCGTCGTTGGGTTGGGTACATTGTTCCCGAAAAAATTATAGTTCGCTACAAAAGACTTTAAATTTAGGTAGCTAAGAAAATAAATATAATTCATACAGTGGTAAAGAAAAGAAGAAGAAGACATTGGTTGACGATTGGAGGGTAACTTGTGATGGAATTTGTTACACCAGGTCTAGCCCTCCCTCCATGCTGATATAATAAAATTTAGTTATCAGCCCATAGCAAAATAAATAAATAAAATAAAAGAATTTTACCCCATATCTGACTTCACCTTTCGTAATACCGGAAACTAAATTCAAAATTTCATTTCATATTCGAAACCAATATATATTTTCAATTTATTTATAAAAGATGAACAACATAACAAACAGTTTAGTTTAAAGAATATAATTAAGAAACAATTGTATATTTAAAGTAAAATTTAATTAATTTAAACGGGAAAAAAATTTCGAGTTAAAGTAAATTAATATAACCCGATTTTTTTTTTATCAATTAATTCTGATTATGTAAACTAATATAAAAATGTAAAATGAATATGATTAGTGCAAACTACCAGCAAATTTTGATATTTATGCCACTGTTGGTTTAAGGAAAATAATGAAAAATAATCGAATTAAAATTAAATTAGATTTTTTTTATCTTACGTTTTCTTCAAAGTACAATTATAATTCGCGTTTTAATAGTGTGGTATATAAATATGTCAAATAATACAATTATATATAGTAATACAACTTACATTCTCATTATCCCACGATATCAGCAGGCGCCAGATGACAGTAGAATAGTTAATATTTGAACATAGTACTTTAAATTAAGCTGTTAGGATTTTTATTTGTATATAAGTGGATGTGTGTCTGTGGTAGTAATCTAAACTTTAATTTTCTATAATTTAATTATTTTAACTAAAGTTAAAGTTATGGTAATTTTCAAAATTAATGAACAAAAAAAAAATAATAATAATAATTTCGAGAGTTAATTCATATAGACACTATGAAGAAAGATGTTGTTGATTAATTAAATTAAAAACTTTTAAAAAAAATTATTTTTGAATTAAGGATTGATATCTTCAGAACTTAAGATATACATATATGTATATCTTTACAAATTATATATGTATATAATTAGTATTGATGTGGTATACATATAAGGTATGAAATGTAGTTTTGTTTACGGCTTTGTTCCTGATAATATTGACCCATTTGAGATCTGAACTTTTCCGAATTATTGTTGAAGGACTTGCAAATAATTAGAGGCTCCACCAAAATTTCCAAATTTTGGAGTTATAGAACGTGTACAATCGAAGAAACCAAAATGACTTTCAATGGAAATATTGCCGTTTCAAGGCAATAACTTTAAACTATTAGAATCCTCTAATACCGGAATGCACCCGAATAAAATTTTTCTTCTCTCTGGTTTCTTTATAATATGAATATTATTTGTATTGTTTATTCAGAATACAGAAATCGCGGGATGAATTCTTTATTTGAATGCGCGTACAGAAAATATGATCTTAATTCTGTAATCGGAGTAATTATCGTTGTCAATATACAGGCTTCAGTTCCTTTTTATTTTTATAAAATTTTAAATAAATCAAAATAATTTATACAACCGTTTTCTTTCAAATTATTTTTCGAATTCCTCATTTAAAAATTTTCAAAACTCAAATAAAATTCAAAGCCTATACAAATAAAATTTTTTTTTTTTTTCATTTCTAAAGTAGACTTTCCTACAGCCAGAAAATTACTGTCTGTAAAAACTTAAAATCGAGTCAATACAAATTGTTGCCATCACATGTTGTGTACATTAGCTTGGAACAGCATCAATCGCTGTCGGAACAGTTTTTTAGTGACCAGTGCTATGCCTTCATCACTTAAATAGTCCGACAACAATTAATACAATACCACACCGATGTACATTAGAGAAATTAATGATGTTGATTGACTTGCTCTGTCATTGTTTGTTTAGTAGTCAACGCGCTAACCACTTCAGCCAACACCACCTTTCCAACCAAAAACTGTTGCAAAATGTATAGTTTTAATAAAAAGATGTTACAAAAAAAGATTTCTCAAGTTGTTTTTCAATGTCTGTAGAAAAATTCATTGGCTTCCTAATTAGGATCCACTTTCATAAGTTGCAAAGACAACAACGAACGCTGATGAGAAGTGTAGCGGTCTTGAAATCGGTATACCGATATGTTCTGATAATTAGATAGGATGTTCCTAACAAACTCTTAGTAATTCGAATTTTCATTAATTCAATAAAACTTAACTTAAGCCTAAACAAATTTTATTTCTTATACTATTTTTAAAATTTTTTTGCTTTGACGAAAAAATATTATTATTTTTAATACAATTTTCATTGGGATGACAAAAATACATTATTCATTATATTGACAATATAATTTCGTTATTTTAGTTAAAAGGTTTCACTATACTGACGAAACTATTTCCTTATTTTTATGATCTAATTTTATTAATTTAATGAAAATGTTTCATTATTTTAACAAAATAATGTTATAATTTTTTTTTATGTTTTGTTTTGTTATGTTACACAGGTCACCGTTCCATAATAGATCTGGGTCCTTTCTGTTACCTAAGGGGGAAAGTGTGATGATATGTATTACGCTTCAGTGTTAAACTAGCCCGAAGACCGGATAAACGAATTCTAGATCTTCCAGCAGTGGACTCCCTTAAGAAGCCGTCCTTTCTACAGAGAGAACATACAGTCAGCTAGAGTGCTTATTTCTCTTCTGAAGGATTGCAGATCTACTACAGTCATATTAGGGCCATATTAGCCTCGATATTGAGCAACTATATTATAAGTCTGCGCTATTCCAAATAGTTTCTGCTTAATTATCGCTTTATAGCTCTTCGATGGCCAGTTCGTCTGCAACAACATTACCGGGCACATCGTTGTCCCTTTCTGCTCTTTTTATATTTAGGTGATATTTTTGCCAGTATCACGCAGCATTGATCGACTCCAAGGTCTGATTTAGATCCGGCTGTATAGATCTCTAGCACATGGAAAATGTACTCAATAACGATATACGAGTAGCAAAATTTTTATCGGTATGGGTATGGTATGGGTGAGCGGTAATCAATGTTTTCCGTCAACCCAATTTGACCTTTGGTTGCCAATTTCACGCAGTTTCTGCCTTAAGTCTGATCGAACATATTTTTTTTATCATAATATCAGCTTGAAGCCAGTGTAAAAATCGCTTTTGGCAAATGTACGCAAGATCTATATTTTACCGGCGGATTTTTTTATTTAATTTTTTTTTTTTGCTAGACGCCGCCACAAATTTTTAATTAGCTCGTTGCTCTTCTACATCAAATATGACATTTGTGAAACAAAAATACACGTCTTCAGCAGTCAAGACAGTTTTAATTGTTTTTGTTATACCATGACTTATACCACTTTTCTTACACTGTTTCCGGAAAAAGATGTTTATCAAGCATGACCATTTTCCTGTATTTCTCTTGATAATTGAAAATTTGCATCTTATACAAATGTGGGTTAGGTATTTCACACTACCCTTCCTAACATAACGTACATTTCGTATATATACATACTAATATTTTTCCTAAAGGGAATGCTGAAGAAGCTGCCTTCTCACATATACTGGATACACTAAACAACCGTTAATTTTATAAGATCTATACAAACTTCTTCTTTGTTTGCAATGTTAAATAGTATTAAGTAATAAAGTGTTGCTTTCGTTTTTGTTATAGAATTATTTTATTGCTTACTATGAAGTTTATGATTGTGTTTTTTTAAAAATTTGTGGCTAATGTAGCCAGTGTTACCAGAACTGACCGTCACAATCAAATCCGTTACAATAAGTGGTGTCGAAAAAGGTACATAAAATTAATATAAAAGGAGAATTTTAGTACCACAAGAAAACGAAAAAAAGGAAACAAAAAGCTATATTTGTATATTAATTGTAATTTTTTAAATTACTACGAACTGCTTGTTAATAAAATTTGTTAATATTTATACAGGCTAAAGTTCGTTAATGTTTATAATCAGAGAAATAAAAAAGGGATGTATAAATATTAAATTTTTCCTTTGTTGCTTGAAAAATGTTAACAATGTCTACTTAATAATTCTCTGATTATTAACATTAATGAACTTTAAAATTATTAGCACTGGTAATTAAGAAAAACTAAATTTTTTATCTCACTCTAATTTTGATACAACCTTATCAGACCAACGTTATTTATCTTAATTCAAAAAAGATATATAAGACGCAATTTACCATTTGATTATCATTAGTCACAAACTGATTGTGGTAACGAGAAGAGCGGTTACGCGAAAAATAAAAAAAATTGTTCTTAATTAAAACGGCTGAGACATGCGTTTAACTTTCTGTCTCACTATTTGCTTGGTGCAAATCCTTGCATTTGCGAAAGCTAAAGAGGGGTAAGTGTAAAATACTTCTATTAAAAAAGGGTGCAAATTAAATTTTGTTTCTTTTTAAATTTTCAATTGAAAACTTTTCTGTGTTCCTTACAAATGCGTAAAAGAAGAGTGCAAAGATTTTCTGAAATAAATTAAAAATATTTTTTATGTGATTCGATTGTGATTTTGAACTACTTTTGCTTTCAAATTCATAGTGATTCTATTGGCTAAAGTTTGCGTTATGTTCGATTCAGAAAGTATTTTGCATTGTCAACAAGTTCTACTGTGTATGGCGAATTTTAAATTGATGTAGAATTTTACAATGTTTCTTAGAATACGGAAAAACACTAATAAGTTCTCAGCCATTCCCGAAAATCGTAATGGTGAGTTACACCAGAATAAATTGAAAATAATTTGAATTTTCCCAACTAAAAAAAAAAAATAACTGTGAATTAGGTGAAATTTTTAAAAATTTAACATGGATGCTCTATCTATCTCTATCTCTTTTGAGTTGTTTGTATCAGCTGACCTTGGTAGCTACAATCTCTTTCCTCAACAACTGAAGATTCCCAACAACAATATTTTACACAATTTCATTTTACAGTTTGATGTTTGCAACCAGCATGTTACATTATCTACAAAATTTGCTGTCTCTCCGATTCATACATAGAATTGTTAAAACTTAAACAAAAAGAAACCAAAAGGCCCAATTTAGAGACGCCAAATTTATTTTGGAATGTCTTGAGTTTATTGTCGAGAAGAGGAAAGAGAGTGGCGGGGATAAGAGACTTTAAATTACTCGCAAAGTTTTGCTTTATTTCTCTTCCGTCGCTTATACATAAAGGGTGTTTTTTATAGAGTTAAACATGTTTAAATCATAATAAAACAAGAAAATATATTTCTAATATCAATGAAACGGGCTTTATTGGAAAGAAAATTTTATGAAATTGATGTTTAAATGTGATTTCTACCATGTGGCCACCACGGCTGGCATGTATAAGGCGCAATCTGGAATACAAATTTTAAACAACTTTTCACAGCAGTGGCGCCCGTATTTCGGCGATAACTCGTCGAATGTTGTTTTTCAGGTTTTCAATTGTTTGTGGTTTATCGACGTAGACAAGTGGCTTAACATAAACCCAAAGAAAATAATCTAATAGGGTTAAATCACACGATATTGGTGGCCAATTAATTGGTTCATTACGTGAAATTATTTTTTCATCAAAAGTTTCATTGAGTAATTCAATTGTAGCGTCCGCTGTAGGATAAGTTTGACGAATAGAACAATTATTTTGATTAGTCGAGTCATAATGAAATTTCAAAGCAAACTAAACAAAAAGCAAGTGTGACACTCTATAAAAAACTCCCTTTAGTTGTATGGTCGGTCGTACGTATGTATTGAACAATCATTAAAATCAGTGAAATATTCGATATTTTTTATATCGTGTGGGCGCAGCACCATCCACTGATTTTTGAATTAACAGAAAAACCTAATATTTATGCAAAGTTTCGTAAGAAATAAAAACAATTGTAGCACATAATCAAAAGAAACGACCTTCGTATTTTCATCAGAAAACATTCAAAAATAACATTTATCTAACAGCGGAAATATATTTTTAACAGATAATTCTTAAATAAATAATTAAGCGCAGGATAACTAAAACTCAACATGCATATGTGCATACATAGTTGACTTATGCACTTCTTACTTGTTGTTTATTGCTTTAGTATGTACCCTCTGCTATCTATCAATCTATCTGGTTTTGAGTATTGAGAGCAAACTCTACACACATTCAATAAAATTTCAATTTCAAACCCACAAAACATGTGTGTATTTAAATAGCCACTCACAAATTGCGGTTAGTCATGAATTGACTGTTTAGACGCAAAGATCGGTTTCGGTTTACAATCATTTAAATAAATTTCAAATATACTCGTACATAAATAAAAACAACACATAAGACTTGAGAGTAAAACTACATTTGTGTACGCTTTTGATTTAGTATTTTAATTAAGCAGCCGGTGGTAAACAATTATTAAACGGCTGAGACATGCGTTTGACGTTTTGTCTCACTATTTGCTTAGTGCAAATATTATCTTATGTCAGATCTGATGTAGGGTAAGTACAAAGTGTTGTTTGAATAAAAATTAATGGTTAATAAATGTTCTTTGTTTTGTTTATTTTTTTTTTTATTATCAGTTAGTTTGAAATTCAAGAATTGACTACTTAATAAATTAAATCTCGGAATTCCCAGTGTGGATTTTGAAAAAAACAAACAAAAAAAAAAATATTCAATGAAATGCACACAATCATATTTCTATGTACATACATATATGTATATATATATATATATATATGTGTGTGTATATGTATGAATGACACAAATGTATGTATGCTAAGTGATGACATTGTTTGGAAAGTTTTTTGTGGATTTGCCAAATAAAAGTTGGGGATTTTTGTTTTTGCTTTAAATTTTTCCTAATTGTTTTAAGTTGGTATATATTAATATTACTTCATTGGTTTTCACATTTTAGAAACGTTTTCATTTGCATTTCATTGGTGTTTCTATCAAAAATCATCAGTAGACTTTAAGCACTTTATGAAAAGCTAAATAATCTCTGAGCTAAGCTCGTATATATAAAAAACTCTTTGTTATTTTTCTGAAGTTGGTTTATAATCTAAGAGGTTTTTTTAACTTTTCAAAATTTTATTAAAGTCTACTGATGATTTAGGATGCCCTTGCTTCCCAATACGTGAAAAATATATAAACTGTTTAAAAATAATTTGAGAATAAGTGGCAAATAAATAATTTGAGAATATTCATCGTTTTTTATGAAATTTCCAATTTGAAATCAAAGCTGCGCGTTTGATCGTATAAACCCTGTGTAAATACGAGTACATTGTAAGCAAACGAAAACTTTGCTGTGCAATAAATAAGATATCAATCAAATTTTGTTACAAATATTTGCCAAATAAATCAAAAATTCATAAATAATCTAAATTTATAGGAAATTAGAAAATATTACCAACAAATTTTTACTCACAAAATATCCAAGACCACAATAGTTTTTTTTTATCATAACTTATTTGAAAACAAATTGCAATTGTCAGTTTAAACTTATGTCTGATTTATGTGCCTACACTATTTTTGGCATGTGTAGTAATATATTTTTTTTTTTAATAAATCACGTGCCAGGGTAATAACATTGAACACAACATTTTAGTTAAAAAAAAAATATATTAACAAAACTTTGTGTTCATTTTAAATTTTTTATTACTTTAAACTTGCAAAAAGTGAAAAATAAAATTAAGTTAAGCACTCCCATTAAGCTTAAAATCAAGCTCAGTGACTAATTAACCCATTTGCGCCCACACGTGAAATATTTTTTTCGTTTTTTGTTTTATTTACAACACATTAAAGTTTTCGTGACTTATAAAAATCATTTGACACAAACATTTGATATGTTAATAGTTTCAAGTTTGGACTTGAAATTGGCAATAAAAATATTATGATAAAATGATTTTAATTGCAAAACGCATGCGTTGTATAAAGAGTTCTGACAAAAAAAATAAACAAAACAGTGAAATATACATGCATACATATTTATTTGTTTATTTGTCTATGCAGAATATCCTTACAGACATATTAAAAGAAAATAAAATATAATGATGTTAATACAACAATATTAAATTTAACAAAGAGTTGAGACACAATTATATACATAAATTAACATGCTATTTGTTTAGAAAAATTACATATATGGCATATCTTTAAATTTAACTTCATTAAATTTAGATTGCACCATTCATAAAATGAATCCAAGTCTATTTGAAGCCGCCGTTGATTCAAAAGCTGGTTATGGGCTATGAAAATCTTTACATCATCCGCGTATATTAAGATATTTAAAAATTTTATAATTTGCGGCAGGTCATTAAGGTACAAAGAGAAAAGCAGTGGTAACCTGTATACATTTTGATAATCAGCCTGATTACGGGTGGCATATTTCGATTAAAAGAAAAGTTCAAGATTTTTCTTTAATCTAGTACTTGGCGTAGTCGAAATACGCCACCCGTAATCAGGCTGAATATGTTATTTAAACAAACAGTTTGTATCATGTTTGATAAATATGATTGAATCCACTTGATAGCAGGCTCTGTTAACACCACCAAACATAGTTTCTTCAAAAGTAATAAATGATTTACCTTATCAAAGGCCTTGCTGCAGTCTGTATATACGACATCTGTTTGATTTCTATGAAAAAATCCACGATTAATTATGGTTGTGAAGTGGAGCATGTTTGGTATAGTGCTTAACTTTGCTATACCTCTATACTTTTCAACATCAGCTTTTTTACCAGAATTAAACAGTGGAACTATAAATGATTATTTCCAAATTTGCGGTAGGAATCCATATTTAATTGATGTGTTGAACATAATTGTTAAAGGGATGGCTAATGCTTCAGAGCAGTTAATTAATATATTACTGGGGATTTTGTCCGGTCCAAAACAATATGAAAATTTAAGTCTTTTTAATTGACAAGCAACTGTAGAAATATCCAAAAGTGGTAATGATATATTTTGACCCTTAGTTAGAAGATAATGATAATCTGTTGTATCATCATAGGTGGCATTGGAGTAGGTAGTTTTAAAAAAGTCAGCAAACATATTACTTATTGTTACATTATGGCAAGACTCCCTCTGTTGAAATGACATCGTTGCAGGAAAACCAATTGATTTTTTTCGAATTAATAAATTTATAAAATGATTTAGGATCACGTTTTATATTATTTTTAGTTTTAATTAAAAAATTAGTGTAACATTGCTTATTTATTTTATTTTATTTATAATCTGCACGGCTGAGCGAATATCGCCTGTAATCCACAAAAGATCCAGAACGCTTATATTTCTTATAATATTTGTTCTTTTTATTTTTAGCTTGAGAAAGTTGTTTATTGTTCCAAAGAGGACCAGTTAAAGGTTTAAGAATTTGTTTTGGGACACATAAATCATAAAATATATCAAAAATATTATGCATAGAGACAGCTGAATTCGGAGAGAATGACAGATAATAGAGATATTCAGAGACATTGACGGGTATTTATGACGCAACTCTCAGTGTGAATGTATGCTATTGACTACACTGATAGAAAAAATCTCCGTCGTAATGTTGATATAATTTGTTGTCAATACTCACACAAGTGTCTTGTTTATTGTTTCCATGACAATTGTCATCATTGCATTGTGTTAGTTTCGCACCAGTTAATCATCTTGTCATAGTTACAGAATTTAAATTGAGATATTGTTCGTTTGTTTGCATGTTTCCTTTATTCATGAAAGCACTTCTAGAGTTTTATTTTTTTAGAGTTTTATTTTTTTTTTACTTAATTTGTCACAGTAATTATGACATATATTAGATGAAATTTTCTTAAAAACGGAATTTTTACTTATAAGCATATTTCGCTTGTTAGTAATTAGCAAAGTGTACACTTAAAATTTTTATTGTTGCTATCATATTATAGATGACAGAATTTTATGATGACATTTGAGGCAATGCGTACAAGCCAAAGTACATGCATGAGCACAGCTGATCATGTTTTTTATACATATTTTCATTGCCTATTGTCAAAATGTTTTAATTTTTCAGTCTACACAATTTTCTTTAAGTTCTGCTGAGCAGAGCTGTAAAAAAATTATTAAAATTTGGTTTTAATTTAAAATGATTTACAAAAAGTTTAATTGATTAATTTTACACAAAATGTGAATTTAATTATAACCAAAATGATCGTCACAGAAATAAGAAATAAAATTATTTAAAAAAAAAACACTTGCACACAAACTATATACCACTCTTTGGTGTCCTGTTTCAGTCAAATACAATTTTTATTTGTTAACATATTTTTACTTTGTTGCTCGAAATATGTTAAAAATGTATACCTAATATTTTTCTGATTATAAACATTTACGAACTTTAGCCTGTACAAATATTAACAAATGTTAATAATAAACAGTTCGTAGTAATGTTAAAAAAAATTACAATTTATATACAATTTTTAGCTTTTAATAATTAATTAATTAATGCTTTAATATATGTTTTCCTAGAATTTTTAATAATTTCTTCAATTTAAAATATTAATTATAATGATTATTAATAATTACCAAATTTCTCAAAAAAAAAAAATAATAATTATTATTATTTCAATGAATACAAGTTAATATGCAAACAAACTAACAGTCACGAAAAATTTAATTATCAGACACATTTTATCGGCGAAATAATAAATTGCATTGCAACGTTTTAGTAACAAAACAATAAAAATACGAATCAAATTGAAATAAAATTTTACACCAAATAATGCCGCTGATTGATAAACGACTTTTAACCAGATTTACTTTGTTTTCCCCCCTTTTTGTTTATTTTGCAAAAATTTGCTAACCAAAATATTGATGACACAACTGACTACTGACAGACAATAATGAAATTATAAATTTTAATTTAGACAGCTGCTGCATAAATGTATAAATGTTTCAGGAAAGATTTGCAAAAATTCAAAGAAACAGAAACCGCAATGCAAAATGACGTGTTAATCTTTGAAAGATTTATGTAATTTTGTCTCTTTTTAAAAAGAGATGAATTTTTTACGCTGCAAACTCATAAATATTAATTCATTACCAAAGTATACTAATAACAAATACGCGCTCACATTAATTTAGCCAATTCGGTAATAATAATAATAATAAAGAGGCCACATTGTGTTAAAAGTGTTAAAACATGATAAATTCGTTTTAAAATTCCAAAAAACCAACAGCAAAACAAAAAACCCCCATCAATTCTTAGAATTGGGGAAAAAAGGAATTCTGTTAATACAACCCCATTATCAGCGTCATCATATCAGTATTGTGATCATAAGTTTAGTACAGCAAGCATTTAAGTTCACTATAAATAAAACCAATTGGTTGTTGGTCAAATACTAATTATTATTTACAAAAAAAAATTGTTTTAAAAAAAATCATTTCAATATTCTATTCACTTACTCCATTGTTGTGGTTGCTGTTTTAAGCAAAACAAAAAAAAAAACAACAAAAAAAACAACAAAAAATACACTATTTGCGGCCAATAATGAAAATAAACTCCGCCATGAACTTGAAAATTCAAATTGTACAAATAATAAAAAAACAGAACTAACAAATAATATTTTTATTTTTAAATTTTACATGTTTTTAATATGATTTGTTAGTGTATGTTTGGTTCATAAAAAATTCACTATAAAAATTCTATTCAATTATTAAACGAATAACAACAAAAAAGTTTTATCAAGAAACTGAAATAAAAGTGAGAGTATTTCCAAACCAGAGATAATAGTTAATTTTAGCAGTGATGCTAACGAAGAGGTTTAATTTTCGAAACGAGTTTCGGATTTAAACAGAAAACTAAACTGGTTATTACAAATATATGTACATACATACGTTTGGTTAAAACATACAAATAAAAAGAAATATATGTATGTAGTTGCACAGAAAAGTTAGTTTTATTTGTTTTTGAATTTTATTAAAACTTAAAAATAAAATTTGCAAATTAATTGTAATAAAGTTTATCAGGGTCAAAGCTTAAAGTCCAATCAACTTTCAAGCACACACATATGAAAAAGCTTTCTTAACCATAAACTTTTACAAATAAATTTTGCTATTTCACATCATTCGCGTTAGCATTGCTGATGTGGTTAAATCTTAAAATCATCATTGTGCCTAAGTTCAAGTCTCGTTTTATGAAAAATAATTTTTGACTTTTAAATTTATATATCTATTGACTATGTAATTTTAAATAAAATGACTTAAAATAAAGTTAAACCAACGAACAAACATATAAATTTGAAAAATAGTAAAACAAATGATTTGACATTTGTTCAAGGAAATACTCAAGAATTTATGTTTTTAAAAATGTTATTTATTTAAACATAAAGGGTAAAACATCTGCTGATGAGTTGGTATGGCTACCAACGAAATATATATTTAGATATTGCTAACCCGCAACAAATAAATAAAATTTAAAATTTAATTTAAAATTTTATTTATTTGTATAAAATAAATAGTTTTTCTTTTTAATTTTATTTATTTGTTGTAGGTTAGCAAATCTATATGCATTTCGTTGATTGCTAAATAACAACTCATCAGTAGATCTTTACCATATATGTTTGAAAAGTTTCAAAAAAAAAAGTTATTTTTTCAAATACATAGTTTTTTATTTTCGCTTTAAGATTTTTTGAAAAAGCTGAAGTTTTTATAACATGATTTTATATACATAAACAGACAACCTAAAATAATACTTTAAAAAAAAAATCAATCCATCCGAACGAATGAATGAAAAATAAAAGAAAACAGAGTAGTATTTTAAACAGGGTGACAGCTCGGCATATCCTGTTTCCAAATCGTCGTCCTGTTTCCAAATCCCGGTACGTCCTCGATGAGAAAACGATCTTGTCCTAATAATTTAGCTATAAGGGGCCTCGGAATTTTGGCTAAAGCTTGCGCGAATCTCCGGTAGCGGGTGGTTCGTTTTCTAAAACTACGATATCGTTTTCCACGTATTACTCGGAGTGGCAAGTTTTGCATTAAACCTTTTCTCCCACTTTTCTCGATCTTTATGGATGTTGTTAGCTGCAATCGTTCTTTTCTCGGTAACGGACATGGGGTTCGTATCGAGCATCATGGATGGCTGCCACCATATAATTTTGAACGATATCTCGCAGTGTAAAATCGAATACCAACTCGTTAGGAGTGAAGCCTGTTGTTGAATTGATTTGCGAATTGATGGTCCACTGGAGTTCTCGCAGAGTCAAATCCCATTCCTTGGGGTCATCAATGGTTGAACGAATGTCTGCGAGAATTGTCTGGTTAGCACCATAGAATACATAGAAGTGACTCGAGACGGAAGATTTTGCATACTAGTTTGTATACACTCATACAGTCTCAAGTTTTCGTTTTTTCTTTGTGCTTTATTTCTATCCAAATTAAAATTATAAATCGCAAAACTAATTAAATATCCATATATTTCTCTAATTCACATTAAAAATATTATTAATTAATTCATTTAAGTTGGTTTTCACTGATCGTTTGTATTTTATCACTATAATATCTGCAAAATATCAGAATTTATCAAGTATGTATGTATGCATGTGTGTATGTAAATTAAAAACCACCACCATTTGGCAAATTTCCAGCATATATGTACGTATGTATATTTTGCTTTTCGTTTTGTTTATCTTCATAACAAACACACTAATGTTGTCTCTTTTTCACGGTGTCTCGTTATGACAAATAAAATATGATCCAAGTCCAATTTTTTTTGTTTTCTTCATATCTGGTTACCTGTGGTTAGCACGTTCAACTTGTCCAATTGATCTTGGCGTTCGTACGGCGGTTTTTATGTGGTTTTTCTTTTTATTTATTTAAGCTTTTTTTTTACTTGACTTAAGAATTTTATACTTATTTTAAGAAATACACTCAAATCCCGATAATTTGTAATAAACTGTCGGTCCCTGTAAAAAAATCTCGGTAATTCGTAAAATATCCATACATTTTGGTCCCCTCGCTAATTCGTATTTTTTTTTTTCAAATACAGTCAAACCGCGATAACTCGTACCGCGTTAATTCGAAAATCTCAACAATTCGTTATAAACGCTTGCTCCCTTGAGAAAAACTCTTTAATACGCTAAAATCTAATAAATTTTGTTCCCTTCGTTAATTCGTATTTTTATAATTCTCCAAATTGCACTTAATCGTAAACAACCTCTTATAATTCGTAATTAGAACTAGTATGTACTAGTACTAGTATGTTTTTTACTAGCTATTTTTACTACGAACGTTAGTTTTCTTTCTGGAATTTTTTTTGTTTCTTAATATTAGTTTGTTTCTAGATTTTGTGAAGAATGAGATATAAAAATGTTAATGAAATAAACGCATAAACCACTAACATTATTTGAAAAAAAAACATAGTTTTAGAATTCGATAAAGGAGCAAAGACAATTGAAATTGTTAAAAATTTTAGTATTCTCTTTTCAACGCTTACATCATTTATGAAAAAAGGGAATTTAACTTTTAATACAAATACATGTAAAACGTATGCTCGTACATACATATACAAATGTCTAGTAACTACGTACATATGCATTAAGACTTGTTTTTAAACTATATATGTAAATGAATTACTTATTTTTATTTTTTATTTTGATACATAAAAGCATTCAGGAAAAATCGTTTTGGAAAAAATAATTACTTTTGCTTTTCTTGTTTAGTACTTATGAATTGTTGAGTTTAAATAAATTGCATTATTTTTATATTATTTGTTTTTAAGTTTAAGTCTCATTAAATTCAAACCCCTATACATCGATTTTATTTTTTAATTTTAACTCCGTTCAATCGGAAACTCTTTATTTCGAAAACTTATCTAATTCGTAAGAAACAGTCGTTCCTTTCAATTACGAATTATCGAGATTCTACTGTACTAGTTTTTTTTATAATTAATCCCGTTTCGAGGTTTCTCATATAAACTAGGAGTTTGAGTTCTTTAGTTTGAGAATATTCTAATAAGAACACCATTTAGTTAAGAAAACAAAATACTAGCTTGCAGTTTAAAGCCAATGTCTCATTCTTTCACTCTCTCTCTCTCTCTCTCTTGCACATTGTTAAAGAGAATCTGTTTAAGAAATACTTTAATTCTTACATATTAGGCATAACATAGCCTTATCACTTTTATATAGAACACATGGGAAAATATATTTTTGCGAAGTATTGTAACTTTAAAACTTGCAGAAGTTATAAAAAAAACTGCCCTTCAAACAGTGCGAGCTTAAATATTCTCAAACACATTTCTTATTAATATTAAAACTAAAGTTAAACAGTGATATCAGTAAGATCTTAAAACTTATTTCAACCTTAGTTTATTACTTAATCATGTTTTTATCAAGTGCTTTCTTTATGATTGTTTAATTTAAATTATATAAATCAGCTAAACTGTAGCGATGGTTTAGTTTAACTTTAGTTAAATTGAAATTTAATTTAAACAATAAAAGTGCGGCCTCGCTACAAGAAATGAAAAGCAATCGATATTTTTGAAACAAGTTATCGATTAAAATTATATAATCTCTGTTTTTTGTTTAAACGTACAATGATCTTCGCTTAGCATTGTTTTATATAATTAGGGGCTTAAATATATTGGAAACCAAAACCAAAGATTATCTTACGAATGACGAATGTAAAAAATATTCATGAAATAATATATTGTTAAGAAAGCTGGCGGGCGGGCGGCAGGCAGGAAAACAACCTTAATAGACAGCCAGCTACATAAATTGCATTGTGGACAAATTAAAATGTATTTGAAAAACAGAAAGCTTTAAAAACAACAAAAAATCTTATAACTCAAATAATTAAAATAAAATTGGAATATAAGATAAGTTTGACCTTTTCGTCAACCACACAGTACAAATATTATGAACTGTAAAAGAAATTTAAGAAAAAAAATATATGTAATTATATATATTTTATATTTATTATTTTATATTTTTTATTTGTTTCTACTTGAATTTACTTTAGCAAATATACTGTTATCGCACCTGGTACTATACATTCGAATGAGAAATATACGGCAGCAATATCTGTTCATCAGATCAGTGAAGCCTGCAAAATAAATATTGGCATTACCGGCCCATCTTATAACAAAAGCCAACAAGTTGAGGTTTCTCCACATGAAGTGAAACATGTGGAATTCGATTTGCCCAGCTTGGAAAAGGGTAATTACAATCTAACCGCCGAGGGTATTGATTGTTTGGATAATTTCAAAAATACCACAAAATTAATTTACAATAAATTTAGTAATCATGTGAGAATACAAACCGATAAGGGTTTATATAAGCCTGGCGATGATATTAACTATCGCGTGTTATTTATGGATAAAAATTTGAAACCAACGAAGCCCGATGAAGATGCTGTAATTTGGTTTGAAGATGGCAAACGTAATCGTATTGAAGAAATTAGAGATTTTAATACCACCAAGGGAGTGTATACCGGTAAATTTAAAATTTCTGAATTCCCAGTTACGGGCGGTTGGCGTTTGGGTGTTAAAAATGGTGCAAAATATGATCGCACCGTCTACTTTGAGGTCGATAAATATGTTTTGCCAAAGTATATCGTCAAAGTGGAGGCCACTGAAGCGGTATCGGCTAAGGATGGTGATATGCAGGTGGTTGTGAAAGCCAAGTAAGTGTTTGCCACAAACAAATTTCAACAAGAAACTTTATTTATTTACAAACGAAATCTAATTTTTCAGTTACACCTATGGCAAACCTTTAGATGGTACGGCTTATGTTACCTTAACTCTTGGCTATTTTTTTGGGTTTGATAGCGTTAATGATTCGAAGAACAATAAAGTAAAGGAAGATCCGCAACCTATAATTAAATCGGCCGATATGGTTAAAGGCAAAGCTAAAATCAATTTTAATGTAAAGTACTTTGAAGCTTTTTTGCAAAATAAAAATTCACAATCCTACATCAACGTTTTCGTTACGGTAGAAGAACAATTTACTGGTGTCAAAATAAATAGTTCTACTTCTACTGCCATATATCCTTATCGCTATACCATGAACTGTGTGAGCTATGATACTTGTGCGGCCTTTGAAGTGGGCAAAGAAAAGGATGTACTCTTCCAAGTTACTTATGTAGATGGTTCTACTCTAGCTGATACAAAATCTTCAATTAAATTAATTTATAAAGAAGTTTTAAGTAAAAATAATTGGTGGTATTACGATCGTTCGTCTGAAGATGATTCCGAGGTTGCTTCTACTACTACGATGACACCTCCAATATCCGAAGATCGTATTGTATCCTTTACGGGCCATATGAACGAAACAGGTTTTGTCAGCTTTAAAGTTTCTCTACCCGATTTGACAGAATATGATGGCTATTCGCATTACTATTCTATGGAAATGAAATATTTAGATGAACAACGTGAAATTTATTCAGTTTATCAGCACAGGGAACCGAAAAATGTTGATAATCCCAATAACGAGGAAGAACGATCAAAGGATTATTTTATTTTGGTGGATAAATACTCCACAGATACAAAGTAAGTTAATTCTTTGAACACTATAGCGGTATCGATATTTTTAAATTTCGTTTGACACGTATGTTGTTAAGTGTCTCCTACCAGACTCAATGATTAGAAACTTCTATACTATTCTATTCTAATTTTTTTCTTTTTTTTTATCAATCAGTTTGGAAATTATTTCTTTCTTTATCTAAACATAAAAATTGTATTTTCTTTTTCACTTTAAGATTGTTTGTAGATAAACCCGATGAATTTACTCTCAATTCAAGTAAACCTTTAAGCCATTTCGATTATCATGTTGTTGGTCGTGGTAACATTTTAAAAAGCGATCATGTACGTTTGCCTGAAAAATCCCAAATATACAATTTAACCTTGACTCCGGAAGTTTTATGGGCACCCAATTTTGCCGTTTATGTGTATTATGTCGATGAAAATGGTGAATATCATTATGCCGAACAAAGATATTATATTGATTTCGAATTGCAAAATTCGGTAAGCAGTGATATCAAATTTGAAAAATTAGAATTTTATTTGTAATTTTGTTTTTAAAGATTAATATTACCGCTGATGAAACAGTCAAACCGGGCCAGGAGGTGGCTTTGAAAATTCAAACTACTGCCGATTCGTTTGTTGGTCTCATGGCGGTCGATCAAAGCGTTTTGCTACTGAGAAGTAACAACGACTTGAGAGAGTATGACTTCAAGTGGGCTTTGGGCTCCTACAGTACTAGTACACCGTATCAGGGTGGTTATTCTGATTATCCCGGCTCCACATCTGGCTGTGTAACTTTAACAAATGCTGATTACTTCTACAATTGGACACGCCCTGATTATATGCCAGGTGAGCAGTTGCGAGAGGCTGTAGAAGCGGATGTGTCAACGGTAGGTTACTAATTTTTTATGTTGTAGTTGTGCCTTTTTCAGCTTCTGATCGTGGATTTGCTAGTAATGATGGTATTTCTGTTAAGACTGCAGTTAAAGGAGCTATCCCCATGTCGGCCAGTAGTCCAGCAGGCGGTTTCGGAAGTGGCGGTGGAGGTAGTGCAGTTAGTGGCGTACAAGTTCGCAAAGACTTTTCCGAAACATGGCTGTTCGATGACATTGAAAAGTGAGTTAGTTGAGCACTTTTTGGAACATTTTATTTAATACATTAATTTTATTGTCTGATTTTCGAACAAAATAAAGCATTCAATCAACTGAAGTGACCTGGTCTAAAAAAATACCAGAAACCATTACATCATGGGTGTTGACTGCTTTTGCCTTAAGTCCAACAAAAGGTTTGGGTGTTACCAAGGATCAAACTAAGGTCAAAACATTCATGCCATTCTTTATTTCAATACGTTTGCCGTATTCCGTCAAAAGAGGTATTCAGTTTAATGGAAAATTTTTAATTCGTGATAAATATTCCCCCTTCCCTTCTTTATTTTATTTTTTTTTATACCAGGCGAAGTGATTAAGGTACCTGCTTTGGTATTCAATTATTTGGACAAAAATTTGGACGTCGACGTCACCTTGGACAATAGTGATGATGAATATGATTTGGCTGAATTCAACAATGAAGTTATTAGTGATACAAAACTCACCAAGACTGTACGTGTAGACGCTAATAGCGCCACTGGTGTTTCTTTCCTAATCAGACCCAAAATCATTGGCAATTTATTTTTGAAATTAAATGCCACTTCATTGTTAGCAGGTGATGCCATACGCAAACCTATGAAAGTAGTACCCGAAGGTGTTACCAAATATTCCAATCGTGCTTATTTCGTCAATTTGAAAGATGACCATGAATTTAAGACATCCTTTGAATTGGAATTACCAGAAGACTTAGTACCGGACTCGGAACATATCGAAGTGGCTGCTATGGGTGATATTTTAGGTCCTGTTTTAAATAATTTGGATAATTTAGTGCGTTTGCCTTTGGGTTGTGGCGAACAGACCATGTCCAGCTTGTTACCAAATTATTTGGTTATGAAGTACCTAAGTAATGCAAAACGTTTAACTTCCAGCCTGGAAACCAAATTACGTTACAATCTAGAAAGTGGGTATCAAAACTTGTTACGGTTCCGTCATGAAGATGGCTCTTTCAGTAGCTTTGGAGCTCCCCAGGAAAACGACAAGCCACGTAATGGATCTACTTGGCTAACAGCCAATGTGATGCGTTCTTTGCAACAACTCAAAGAATTTTTTAACGTCAATGACAAAATCATTATCGAAGGTTTGGAATATTTAAGCAAACAACAAGCTGAAAATGGCACATTCACCGAAAAGGGTGATTACTTCTATGCTTCACAAAGGGATCATGTAACTCTCACAAGTACTGTTGTTTTGGCCATTTTAGAAAATGCCACCCATGCTGATACATATGCACAAGTATTGAAAAAAGGTATAGATTACATTGTCGAAAATGTTGACAAAACGGATTCACTACACGCAAAGGCTATCGGAACGTATACCTTAAACCAGGCTAAACATGAAGCGGCTAAAGAGGAGTTGTCCAAACTAAAGAGCATGGCTAAAACCGACTCAGATCGTATGTGGTGGTCAGCCGATAACAAACAATTCGGCAGCAGATGGTGGTATTATGTATTTAGCAATGATGTTGAAATAACCTCATACGCTTTACTGACTTTACTGGACCAGAAATCAACAACAGTGGATGATGTCTTACCCATAATTAAATGGTTGATTGCACAACGTAATAGTTATGGTGGTTTTGCTTCCACCCAAGATACTGTAGTTGGTTTGACAGCTCTCATTAATTTTGCCAAATTTGCCGATTATAAGCCATCTAATATGAGTGTCGATGTTGTGGCAAAGGATAAAACGAAAACCTTTAAATTGACTGAAGATAATGGAATTTTGTATCAAAATGTAGAGGTTAGTACTTGAATAAAATTCGTCTGCTCGCTCGTAAATCTTTTAAGGAATTTTATATTAAATAATCTAAGTCATTGATATTAAATTTCAACAATTGTCACTTTTTTTTTTTGCTTTAATACTATAAAAAAGCAATATTCAAATAAAGGTTCAAATAGAAATATCCCTGCAGTTTAAATCATATAACTTGCCAACAACAACACCTATCGCCTGTAATAAAATAAAAATTCCTCTCATCAATATACTGTAGGATAATTATTAAAATTTCTTCTCCTTACAGATGCCTCAAAACAGCAAATCTGTAGAATTCACCGCCACGGGCAGCGGCTCAGCGTTAGTACAAATATCCTATCAATACAACACATTCGAAAAGGATGTCAAACCTAGTTTTATCATTAATGCGACTAAAATTGAGAATAAAAACCGCCCAGGATATTTGCAAATGTTGGTGTGTTCCAAATATGTGGGCGAGGGAGAAGCCTCCAATATGGCATTGTTAGAAATTTCTACACCATCTGGTTATGTCGTCGATAGTGATATTTTGGAAGAAATCAAGGAAATTAAGAGAGTCAGTGTAAGTATATCTAAGCAAGCGAGCCGGAAAAACAACAACATTATGAAATTATAATTTTATTTTACAGAACATTGAATTGAAAAATTCAGGATCTTTGATGATTGTCTACTTTGATCATTTATATAAGGCTGATGACGCTACCTGTCTGATGTTCGAAGCAATCAAAGAGCATGATGTGGCTAATGCTAAACCTGCTGCAATTGTTTTGTATGATTATTATGATAACGATCAAAAGGCTACCGCTTTCTATGAAGTAGAGTCAAAATTATGCGATCTATGTGAGACCGATGAAGAGTGCAGTAAATGCAAACAAGAAGCTGTTTTACTTAATTAATTGTAATCTTTGTTTTACTTCATATTTTCGTTGTATATTTTGTTTTCAATATTTCCTAATATTTTATAACGTAACTTTAAAAAAAATGAATTTTCTAGTTTTTTTCGAACTTAAAATAATAGAAAATAAAATTTTAGGAATATCACGATTTTTTTTTTTTGGTTCGAAAATTGAAAAAACGTAAAATTTTTTTACAACAATCACCAGCAAAAATATTTTTGTAAAACATATTTTTGTGTTTTAGTTGTAAAAAAAATTTCTTTCTTTCATATTTTCCGTCAAAAAAATTATCCTGGTAAATTTTTTAAGCATACTCCGGTTTTTTTATTTATCTTAATTTATTTTTTAAAGAGCAAAAAAAGGATATCCTTTTAATAAGATAAATTTTATTATTGTTTAGGTAACCATCAAATAATTAATGTTTCTAAAACTATTCGTCTAATCTTTTTAGGAAATTTTGTTTAAGTAGATCAAAGGACATGACCAAATCCCAAAGATAATTTTTTCAAATACTACACGAATTATTTAGCTTAATTTACGATTAGAATGCACTAAAAATTAATAACTATTTCTTAAACTATGCGTCTAATGTCTGTGGTAAATTTTTTTTTGATTCGGTTAAAGGACTTAGGTACCTCCCATATATCCTTTTTCTCAAAATATATATTTTAGCTTCATTTACGATTAGAATGCACTAAGAACTAATAGGGATGGTGTTGGCTGAAGTGGTTAACGCGTTGACTACTAAGCAAACAATGCCTTGGGGCCTGGGTTCAAACCCTGGCCAGAGCAAGTCAATCAACATCATTAATTTCTCTAATGTACATTAGTGAGACATTGTATTAATTGCTGTCGGACTATTTAAGTGATGAAGGCATAGCACTGGTCACTAAAAATCTGTTCCGACAGCGAATGATGCTGTTCCAAGCTAATGTACACAACATCGCCCTCCTTCATCGGTTAGCAGAAACATCGGCAAAGTAAAACACTTAATAAAATGCCTGCTAATACAGCTTAACAAAGTTAATGCGTCTACTTAACACCGGAGGCGCCTTAACACTGCCTTAAAAATTAACATAACGCGCAAAGCAGAGTTGTGAAAGAGTTAAGTCTTCCAAATTTTCAACATCTCTCTTCTCTGCCCTATCCCTCTCCCTGAGTTCTGGCACAGTGCACTGCATACGTAGGAGGCATCCCCTAGTGCTGGTCCTAATTCAACAAAAAAAAAAAAACTGTTTCTAAATTTAAGCGTCTAATCTCTGTTGTAAATTTTATTTTGATTCGGTCAAACGATTTAAGTACCTCCCATATATCCTTTTTCTTAAAATATATATTTTAGCTTTATTTACGATTCAAATGCACATAAAATTAATGCGTTTTATCTCTGTTGTAAATTTTATTTCATTCCGTTAAAGGAATTACGTATCTTTCATTACGTACAAGAACATAACTGCATACCATATTTGCTTTTTAAAATGTAGAATTTAACTTTATTTTCTTTATGTTTTTAAATACGAAATTTTACAATAGTGGAAATTTTAACTAAATATGATTTCGTTTATATGTGAGATCTCTCTCCCTCGCAAAATGCTAGCCAAATATATAACATGAACGAATAGTTGCCCAGCAAAAAATCATTATATTTCTGGAAGCAGTAACAAAAATTTCATACTTTCGAGATGCGCTTCCGGGGCGGCACAAAAAGAAGCCAGAGAGATCGCTCAACTTATTTTTAAGTACACTGTTGGTCGGCTATTTACATGTAGTTAAAACATTAAACTGCGAATGGAAGATAAAATTTCACTTAGATGCTCTCTTTCTCTCTCTCTCTCTCTCTCTCTCTCTCGCTTATGTTAGTAGATGACACAGTAGAAAAAAAGCGTAATTCAGATAATTCAAACATGATTTGAGCGCATTTTGGATGATTAGAAAAAAGCGGTCTTGTCTAAAAAAAACACGATCTCCAAAGTGGGTCATCGCGAACAAAAATCTTGCATGTTGGAGGCGCTTTTCGAAGCAGAAGACGCAACAACAGCGCAAGAACCTCTATCGTACAAACCTTCATCGGGCGAAGAAGTTGTTTTTGCTGGGTTCCTATTCTCTTTTAACAATGAGCAAAAACGTAAAAGACTTTTACTATGTTTTGTAAAAAAATACTATTCTATTGTATAAAACTTATCCAATAAAACTCAAATTGAATGCCAATAATGTCACAAATAAGTATGCATGAAAAATGAACAAAATACATGTATGTGTATAAAAGAAAGCACAGAACTGAGGACAATGACAATATTATGCCCTTAAATACAATTGTATGTGAGCAACAATACAAAAAGGACAAAACATATAAAACGCCCGCTAGTTAATATTATAAATAAGAAAAAATAGTACAATAATGATGCTGCTCGACACATAAGAACTATTGTTACAATAAAAGAAAATAATGAACTTTATTTTTGTGACAATAAAGAAAATGAACATTTTGAAGGAGATACTAAACAGATCTCTAGAAATACTTTTAGGTCGATTTGTAATGTTGCTACATTTCCACTATTTTATGTTATGACTGTGCAAAAGTTAGTTATAATGGGTGATTTTTTATGAATTAAGTTTTTCGGGCTGGCAGCACTGGTTGGAAATTGTGTCCAAACGACATCTGTGAAAGTGAAACTCTGCCAATTTATCATGGAGAAACTCGTAATTGAGCAACGACTGCAAATCGTTGAAATTTATTATCAAAATTCGAGCTCTATGACAAATGTCCATCCTTTGTTACGACCTTTTTATGGTCGTCATAATCGACCTAGTGAATCAACAATTCGTGCTATATCACCAAACTTCGCACTAAATTTACTTTGTTGGATATTAAACCACCGACTCGCATTCGTAGAGTGCGTACCGAAGAGAATATTGCAGCCGTCAGTTCGTCGCCGTTCTCAGGTATTGGGCATGTGTTATTCAACCACGTGGAAAATTTTACGTGTCGATTTTCATTTGAATGTCTATAAAATTCAACTCGTACAAGAATTAAAGCCGAGTGACCTACCAAAACGTCGAATTTTTGGTGAATTCGCCTTACAACAGCTCGATGGAAATCCACTGTTTTATCCAAAAACTGTGTTCAGCTCAATTCTGGCTAAATGGATACGTAAACAAGCAAAATTGTCGCATTTGGAGTGAAGAACAGCCATATGCCGTATAGGAGTTACCGATGCATTCCGAAAAAACGAGAGTTTGGTGTGGTTTATAGTCTGGTGGCATCATCGGTCCATTTTTCTTCAAAGACAACCCTGGAAGAAACATTACCGTCAAAGGCGAACGATATCGGGGCATAATACGCGACTTTTTTTGCCCCCATTGGTTGAGTTGGACTTGGGTGATATGTGGTTTCAACAAAACGGTGCCACATGCGCCGTTTAGTTGGCCACTATTGGTGTCATGTGATTTGACACCTCTTGAAGTCGTTGGTCTATGTTGACAGGCCAAACATGTTTGAAGCCTTAGAGTATAACATAACACGTGTTATTTATGGAATACAGACCGAAATGCTCGAAAAAGTGATGCAAAATTGGACCTTACGAATGGACCATTTGAACCGGAGCCGCGGGCAACATTTACATAAAGATATTTTTAAAAAGTAAATGGTAAAGACAAATTTATCGATTCCAATAAAAATTTTTAATATATGATGCAAATTTGAGTGTTTTATTAGTAGAGTTGTCAATTATTCGCCTTTCAACTTTGTTCGAATAATATAAATAATTGATTTTGTTCGTTCGATCAAACGATTAAAGCTGAAAAATTTTTCGATTAATCGATGAGAACAACGAATTAAAAATGATTTAAAAAATTTATTAACAAAAAAATAAACATTTCATAAAAAAAACTTAAAAATAAAATATTTAATATTTTTATTAACATCTTTCGCTAATTGCCGAGGTAGGTGATATTGTGAGAAGAGCATAAAATAGTTTATCTAATTTTTCTGTTCTTTTTATACTTTTTTTCATATATACCATATCGTCTAATATATCGCTGAAGTGTTTTTATATTTTGAATTTTTAATACTTTTAATATAATTATTTAATTCGTATAAAAGATTGTTAATTTCATTACTAGTAACATCTTCCTTATCATTACTTTCATCTCAATTATTGTGGTTACTTTCAACATAAAATAATCTGGAGTATAAATTATTCTTTAGTTTAACTTTTTTAAGAATATTTTAAAAAACTTTCATTGCTCGGAAAATTTCCAGAATTTAAAAAATATTATTAACGTATTTAAAAATTTTATACGCCCCTCATTTATTCTTATTTTAATACGTTTTCGTAAATCAGTTGCAAAAGAATTATTAATTTATTTGTTTTTGATCCAACAATTTTGTATACTTTACGGCACTTGTTACATGTGACTTTGTTTTTTTTCTTTTCATTTTTGTGCTTGGTAAAATACTTCCAAATCGAGCTCAATTTTTTGGCTTTAGTGTATTTCTAATTTAATAATGTTTCATTCAAAACATAGCACGACTACTATGTAGGTAATGCACAATTCGACAACAACTGCAAACATCCAAAATAATATGGATTTGGTTGATATAAAGTACTCGCTTTGTTTCATATCATACAAACAAATTTAAACATATTTGACGTATGCATTTTAAACTAAAAAAAGTTGTTCGATTAATTGACATTAATTAATCGATTTATTCGTTATTCGAAAATCGGCATTTTAAAATTATTCGAACAAGAGTTTCGTTTTGTTTGATCGATTAATCGAATTATTCTTAATCGGTTGACAACTCTATTTATTAGATTAAAAAAAAAAACTACGCTTAAAAATCACCCTTTATTTACATACAATCAGCTTAGAGGCGTAATTCATTGAGAAAATGCAAATTTTTCATTTGATTTTTTGTGCGTACTATTGAAAAGTTAGTTTTTGTCCCTGAACAGCTCTGATGGTGAACAATATGACTTAAGACTTAAGCAACGATTTTGACGATATATTATAGTTGCTTTAATTCGTAGCGGAAGATGGAGATTTTTGCCGCCATCTGTTTTCGTTTAAAAAAATACTTGAAACAAAATGATTAAAAGGTCTAGTATAAAGAATGTAGGGTACTGTAATAATAAATACAAGAGTCATACGAAAATAAAATATTTTCATTGTAAAAATTATGTTATTTTCTTGAACATTTTTCTGTTGGTGTTTAAGATAAAAAAATCAGAAATATCCCAATTGGCCATGTCCTTGAAAATGTCATCAAAAAAGGATACAAGATATATTTGCAAAATATGCATCAAACAAAGAGCGATAATAGAAAATAATATTGTCTACGAGTATGTTGTCATTAACGGTTATTTGACGGATAATGTATGTATGTTTTTTAAATTGAAACGACCTTTATTAATGTTATTTCATAACTATTCTTAACGTTTTAGACTCTATAGATTTGGGTTTGGGATTAAAACTGAACAGCATCCATAGAAAAAATATCGTCCTTAACGTTTTTTTAAACAAATCAGAGTTTTGCTATTAAAGAAAGTTTTCTCTAAATTTTTTTTATCGATGGAACAGCATTTATTTATTACTTTAAATTTTAAAGATTCCTTAGACTGGCCTGGTCTTCAGCTTGGGACTTCAAATGTGGCTGTTCAATTTACTACATGCTTATAAGTAACAGTGCTTGCGAACTAAATGCACTACTAGCAAAATCATTCACTGCGAAATTCAACACATTTGTTTGTTTCAATGTTGTTGCTCTTCTTGCATTTAAAACAAATTTAATTAAAAATAATATGCAACATGTACCTAACAAAATTTTAATTCCATAAAGAATGGGTGACATCATGGCTCATCTTGTCCGTAGAAAAGTCTAATTGAAGGCAAATTTTCAAACATTGTTGTTCATTTGGTTCTCATGATAGTTGATTAGAAGACAACATATAAGACATGGTCGGTAATTTAATAACTATACATAAACTTAATAACTGTACATTAATTGAACCAAGATAATGTAGCTTGCGACAGTTTGGCCAACTGTGACGGACACTTACAATGTATACTTACCCACACACACACACTTACTTATATTTGTACACATGTAACATACTTTTTGTATTATCAGCTTTTCAAAAATTATGAGACTTTGTACGTAAAGTTTGCAGGACTGCAAGATGTGTGTTTTTTTTTTGTAAGCAACAAAAATTATATAAATAAAAATCAAGAAAAAGATCTAACATTTCATATTGTATTAAATAGCACAATTGTGTGACAACTATTGACACTTGTATTATTAGCACAAGGATTTCCTTACAATATCCTGTTACATTTATTTTTATTATATTTCTTTTTTGGTTTTTATTTTTGGATACTTTGTTACATATATATGTATTTATGTGTGTATGTTTGTTACACTTCATTAGTTTAAATATATTATTTGGTGGCACGAAATAAGCCCCAATGAAATAAGCCCCAAATCGAAAAATGAAATAAGCCCCAAAAAATTTTCAAATTTTTTGTTTGGGGCTTATTTCATTTTATTTGGGGCTTATTTCATTTTTTAAAAATTTGGGGCTTATTTCATAAAATTTTTTGGGGCTTATTTCATATCCGTAAAATAGATCTAAAATCCTTGCGCCCTGCCGTACGCCGGTTATGCAGAGAATGCTTGGAACGCGAAGCCGGTGTTCGATATACCATAGAGGATAAATTCCTTGCGCCCGGCTGTAGGCCGGTTATGCAGAAAATGCTTGGAACGCGAAGCCGGTGTTCGATATACCATGGAGGATAAATTCCTTGCGCCCGGCCGTAGGCCAGTTATGCAGAGAATGCTTGGAACGCGAAGCCGGTGTTCGAAATACCATAGAGGATAAATTCCTTGCGCCCGGCCGTAGGCCGGTTATGCAGAAAATACTTTGAACGCGAAGCCTGTGTTCGATATACCATAGAGGATAAATTCCTTGCGCCCGGCCGTAGGCCGGTTATGCAGAGAATGCTTGGAACGCGAAGCCGGTGTTCGATATACCATGGAGGATAAATTCCTTGCGCCCGGCCGTAGGCCAGTTATGCAGAGAATGCTTGGAACGCGAAGCCGGTGTTCGATATACCATAGAGGATAAATTCCTTGCGCCCGGCCGTAGGCCAGTTATGCAGAGAATGCTTGGAACGCGAAGCCGGTGTTCGATATACCATAGAGGATAAATTCCTGCGTAGGCCGGTTATGCAGAGAATGCTTGGAACGCGAAGCCGGTGTTCGATATACCATGGAGGATAAATTCCTTGCGCCCGGCCGTAGGCCAGTTATGCAGAGAATGCTTGGAACGCGAAGCCGGTGTTCGAAATACCATAGAGGATAAATTCCTTGCGCTCGGCTGTAGGCCGGTTATGCAGAAAATACTTTGAACGCGAAGCCGGTGTTCGATATACCATGGAGGATAAATTCCTTGGGCCCGGCCGTAGGCCGGTTATGCAGAGAATGCTTGGAACGCGAAGCCGGTGTTCGATATACCATGGAGGATAAATTCCTTGGGCCCGGCCGTAGGCTGGTTATGCAGAGAATGCTTGGAACGCGAAGCCAGTGTTCGATATACCATGGAGGATAAATTCCTTGCGCCCGGCCGTAGGCCAGTTATGCAGAGAATGCTTGGAACGCGAAGCCGGTGTTCGAAATACCATAGAGGATAAATTCCTTGCGCTCGGCTGTAGGCCGGTTATGCAGAAAATACTTTGAACGCGAAGCCGGTGTTCGATATACCATGGAGGATAAATTCCTTGGGCCCGGCCGTAGGCCGGTTATGCAGAGAATGCTTGGAACGCGAAGCCGGTGTTCGATATACCATGGAGGATAAATTCCTTGGGCCCGGCCGTAGGCTGGTTATGCAGAGAATGCTTGGAACGCGAAGCCAGTGTTCGATATACCATGGAGGATAAATTCCTTGCGCTCGGCTGTAGGCCGGTTATGCAGAAAATACTTTGAACGCGAAGCCGGTGTTCGAAATACCATAGAGGATAAATTCCTTGCGCTCGGCTGTAGGCCGGTTATGCAGAAAATACTTTGAACGCGAAGCCGGTGTTCGATATACCATGGAGGATAAATTCCTTTCGCCCGGCCATAGGCCGGTTATGCAGAGAATGCTTGGAACGCGAAGCCGGTGTTCGATATAATTTAGAGGATAAAATTCTTGCATTTTATGATTTCTTCTTAAGCTTACTTCATAAAGTTAACAAATTTGGGGCTTATTTCATTTTTTTTGGGGTTTATTTCATTTTTTAAAAATTTGGGGCTTATTTCATAAAATTTTTTGGGGCTTATTTCATTTTATTTGGGGCTTATTTCGTAAATTTTGTTTGGGGCTTATTTCATTTTATTTGGGGCTTATTTCATAAAATTTTTTGGGGCTTATTTCATTTTTCGATTTGGGGCTTATTTCATTGGGGCTTATTTCGTGGTGCCATATTATTTCTTTATAAGTTTTTTGATTTAAACAACAAGTTAAATGTATACGTACCAAAAGGGGACAAAGGAAATGGCAAAATAAATAAACTACTGTATTAGTGTTTTTGAATTTTCAAATACTGTATTTTTATTACTAATTTGATAAAAAAAAACAAAAAAACTATTTAAAAATAATTTAACTATGTACTATGAGTGACGAGCTTAAGTTTTAAATGAACTGGCAGAACCAGAGCGGACGATGTTAACAAGTTTATAATTTTCTTGGAGCAATTTGTAAACTATAACTAGTTTTCAGAAAAATTACTTTTGGTACATTTTTGTATTTTTGGCACTTTTTTCTCTTTGCAATACATTTAATATACATATAGTTTATTGTCTACATTAAAGAGATGCAAGAACTAATTTATATATAAATATTTTTAATAACAAAAGACATATAAAATTTTATAATTCAAGTTAAAAAAATATTCGTGGTATTATTAGTATTTTAAATAGAAAAAAATGACTCCAGCATCGTTGGAAATGATATTAAAAGGATATTAAAAACTGCTATAAAGCAGTTAATTCATGTACAATAGTCGGGAAAAACGTGGTGGAAAATTAAAGCGAAAGCGAAAATCAATGTGATACAAAGGAGAATTTAAAGGTCTAAAAAAATCTACAGGGCTATAAAAAACAAATTCGCATAACATCGCTTTCCCGATTAATGGGCAAACGAGCTTTTGAAGCAATTACTAAAAACTTGAAGGGAAAATAATAAATTTCCTGTAAGTGTTTTAAAATGTCCATTATCAATTAAAATTTTCAAATTGTTTTTTATCTATACGAACTTGCGGAAAAAGAAAACAGCTCGTTCTGTCAAAAATATAACCACAAAACAACTTTTTGACATTTGCAGCTAAGAAATAAGTAGGGCAAAAATATAGTCAGATGTCGTAGCGCTAACACCTGGTTTAATAGGCTTGCCAACTGGTGTGAGCAAAACAACGACTATTCAATGTTTGGCTAGAATCAAAGTAAATTTAAATCAAGTATATGCAAGTGTACAACAACTAAAAACAACAGGCGTTTTGTTTGTGTAATAATAATGGATGAATGTCAAAAACAGATGAGAAAAACATGAAGAAAACAAAAACAATTTGTAGAATTATGTATAACAAAGCAAAACAAACTAAAATGGGGTATGAAAATTTTAAACAGCTTTTGACAGTCATACATTACCACAAAACGCGAAATATATAAATGATATAAATTTACTTTGGCTAGAATATTACTTGGGGACAGGTATAAGGAGCATTATTGGAATTAAATGACTCAAATGAACGTGGTGTTGACGTATTGCGGAATTAAATTAAAATGTTTGCTCAACGAAAAGTCACTCTCTCCCGTGGACATCATATTAATCCCATTGTTATACTAGATGAAGCTCACAGCATGACTGAGGGTGCACAGCATACATGGGAGTAATTAAATAAATTGACTAATTAGTTGTCGATTTCATTGGCATTGACTTATAAACATTTATTATAAATTTTTAGCATTATAAATGTTTTGAACAATGCTAATGCTTTTCAATGAAATAATTTCATTATTAGTTATTTAAAAAGTAAAAGCATTACAAATAATCAATGCTAAAGTTTTTCAAAAGCATTATCAGTATTAAAAGTCAATAGTATTTCACATATTTATTTACATATATATGTGTGTATGTGTATGTATTAAATATATGTACATAGCTTCCCAGCGGCGAAATTTTGGAGACCTTCATTTATAAGGCCCTCCTTAAGGCCTTCCTAGAACTTCTTTTAGATTTTGTACTCATGCTCGCTTGCATTCTCACGAAGGCATTATGGATGGCCTACTCCCTTCTAAAAATTTAGATTTTATTATGGGTATGTAAACATCAATAAATAAATAAATAGTTAACCCCGAAATTCAACATAATACAATAATCACTATTTTGCAGAGCTGATATTTTGGTACTTTAATGGGTTTTTACTGGGTTTTTGCATTTCTAAAGGTAATTTAAAAATAAATTTGTGACTGAATAAGGCCTTCTATCAGGCCTGTGTAAGAAGGGAACTTAGAAGGCCTTGGCTGGCTAGGACATCGTGTGTAAAACATGTATGAGTATGGAATGGGGCTTCCAGAAGGCCAAATAAGGTCTTCTAGAAGGCCTGCTCAGTGCTTCTTTCCGCCGCTGGGTTGCTTTGTATTTTAATTTATCATTTTATTTTTTTAAAAGCTCATGTGACCATATTTTTTTTTATACAGATAGTATTAATTATTTTTTATCAATTGTAATTAGTATTTCAAAGCTTTCATTGTTTTTTCATTATAAATAGTAGAAAAATTATATTTAAAAAAAAAGCAATGGCATTTATTGGTACTGATTTTTTTTTTCATTGTAAATGTTTAAAATAATGCCAATGAAAATTCAATGCCAATGAAAAAGTCCCATGTATGGTGCACAGCAAGCGCTGAGGCGTACAATCAAAATTTATAGTAAAACCAGACATTTTGCATTAGCTTGTAATACAAGGGAAAAAATCATCGAATCCATACAGTCTCGATGTGCCATGTTGCGTTTTACGAAATTATCAGATGCCCAGATTTTGGGATAAACTTATTGCAGTTTCTTTCTTTTTTTGTGAATAGAAATTTTTAAATCAAAAATATTACAAAAATATAAATATCGATTTGTATCTCTATCCATTTTGTTTTATTTTTCTCCGATTAGAGTGCTAACTGGCAAATTTCTTTAAGTTAAATTTAACATCAACTTTTCTGTTAAATTCTGTCAGTTAAGAGTTAATCATACATTGTGTAAAATACAATTTAGCCAGACTTTCGGTTAAAGTGTTGATTATTTTTTAATCGAACATCGTGAAAGCGGGCGTTAAATAGTGGACTTTACATTCAGTGTGAAAACACTATCAAATACATATGTAATAGCTGTGCGTGTATTAGTAGCAAATTTAAACGCTTATAACTCCCATAATACTGAAACTAAAATAACCGACAGTATTTCGTTCACTTCTGTGAATAAATATTTTTAATTTGGTATAAGTTTTATTAAAACCGCACAGAAAAAATTAAATAGTAAAAAACTGAACAAACGTGTAGTTTTTCTGAATATTTCTTAGGTTTTTTGCACCCATTACGCCTGTAATAGAAAATCAAATAAAACGTTCAGCTTTACGCTGAACGTGCGTTCAATTTTTTACTATATAGAGTTCAACTTGTATAAAAGTAAACGTGGCGTTCAAATTTTAACTATATTCGTTCAATTTCTGCATTACTGAACGTTTTCATAGTTTTTTATACGATGCGTTCAATTTCTGCATTACTGAACGTTTTCATAGTTTTTCATCCGATGCGTTCAATTTCTACATTACTGAACGTAAGATTGTTAGTTTATCAGGTGCATTCAGAAAATTAAATAAAAGATTTTTAAATAATTTTTAATGTAAGAAAATTTTATTAATTTTTTCACAAATTTTGGTACCGTATATACATTTTTCCGTTATTTGCGTATGTAATATTCATAGGTTTTGAATTGAAAATGTCAATATCAATAACATAAAATAAATTATCTTTAATAATTTGCACTTCAAAAGAATAAAATTGTTCACTGAATTCAATAACTTTCAGCTTACTACATACTACAAGAATTTTAGAATTATTATTTATGCAAAATTTATATTTAAATATTTTGATTTCATTGCATTTCTTTATACCTAAGATAATATTTTTTTTATAAATTATATTTTTGTAAGTTATGCAATCACTGACTAGAACATTTTTAAAATCAATAACATATTCGTTATATGCAAAACTTTTTGTACTAATATCTTTTAATATAAAAGAGCAATCACTATATAGTTTTGGAAAACCGTCCTTGTACTTTAAAAGTGTATTTGAAAATTTAAATGAACATTTTTTAGCAATTGTTTTTTCTATGTTTCTGCGCGATGTAATGCTATGTGCATAAATTTTCATTTCTTTGTGCTTAGATTCAAAGCGCATTGCCCACATATGTTTCAAAGGTCCGCATTTCAAAATAGCTCTTTTATAGTGAGTCATAAAATGGTGTTTCGGTTTTAAATTATCATATAAATTTAAATATAATGTATGATGTTCAGTCACAAGTTCATCCAACTTATCAAGATTTTCTTCGTTAAACGAGCTTTCCATTAAAATGTCTATTATTTTGGACAATAGTATTACTAGATTCCAATGTTTATTTTTCGAAGGAATTAAATCTCCAATCATCAGAGGAAGAAAATTTACAAAGCATATCATTTCACTTGCGGTCATTTTAAAATGTCCTTTTTTAATATTATTCATTGTTATGTCAGAAGATCTATTAGCTATTTGAAAATCGCCATAAGGAAAAAGACGTTTTCTAGTGTTTAAAGAACGTAGACTTAAAATCTTTTCATCAATTAAAGAAAACAACACTCGAGAAAGATCATAATGACATACGCCTTCAAACATATCATGCATTATGTCGAATGACATATTTTCAACTAAATGGAAAGAGGACAACTCATTAAAAATGCATTCTGTTTTTACGCCAGTCAGTATATCATTTTGCAATACATCGGATTCGTAATTAGTAACTGTTCGAAAATTGGTTTCAGAAGTTCCTATTCGTGTTTGGATTTTTTGTTCTCGACAATATCTACAAAATCTTATTGAATTAAAAGATTGTGTGAAACCTAAAACTGAGTTTAGAGCTAAATTATCCCCTATTATTAATCCTAAAATAAAACGAACTCTCTTCGAACATATAGTAATTCCCTTTTCCAGACGTTTCAAAACTGACACTAGTGGCTTGAAACATATTTCAGGGCCAAAAGTTTTTAAATAGGTACTAGAACAAAATGCAGCGGGAAATATAAAATCTAATTTTGATTGAAGAAACTGTGGAAGCGTTGGAAAACTATAATAGCAAGCACAAATTGAATGAGTATGTGTTCCTAATGCGTTATTAATTTGAAAATCATCAAAATACAAATTATACACAATAACTATTTCTGAGTCAAGAAAGTATTTCTGTATTACTTCTCCATTAATCAGATTTGATATAGATTTGTTTTCTCTTAACATTTTATAGTTTTCCTCCGCAGTGCTAAAAACATTAGGCAACTCAAAAAATTTTTTCATTTGAAATTCTAAGGGCATGATATACAAACACTTCATTTTTGGACCTAAAGTAGGATTGCCCATTGAAACTCTTTCAGCGATTTCGTTGCTTATAACAACAGTATCAGAGGTTTGAAACAAATCTATATTTCTTAAAGATTTTATGAATTTAAATTCAGTTGTGTAGTTTTCAAATGGAACTTGCAGGGAATTTCTTATCTCTGCTGTTAAAAGATTATATTTTTGTAAATGATCAAATGTAGATTGCCAAATATTTTTGAATTTATTTAAAACATATTGTGAGTCTTTACGGGAAAAAGAATTTTTTGAGTACAAACTTGAAGCGAAATCTAACATATTATGTTGTAAATTTTCGAGTAAATTTTCATTGCTGTCTTTGCTATCATTAATAAAATGAGCACTTAAATTTTGGCTCGTATCAAAACAATGCTCCTCAGTAGAACTTTGTTTTACAGTAATTGATTGTGGAATTTTATCTAGTTTTTGTACGGATTTAGCAGATTTATTTTTATGTTGTAACAAGTGACGTTTAAGAGAAGAAAATCTAGAAAAAGTTGCCCCACAAGCCTTTGAAGCACAGCCTTTTGAATCAGCGTTTGTTAAGAAATGAATAAATTTGAGATGATGTAAATATTCATCAATATCTTCGAAAAACTTTTGACACTTAAAGCAATTAAACATTTTTAATTAGAACTTTTTATCATATGATTCAAAAAAGTAGCCAAAGAAGCTGATCGAATATCGTTCGAAGTATTAATTTCATAAAAGTATTTTTGTACAAATGTCCATGCTTTAATGCAAGGATCTGGATATTTTAAATTTAACACAAAAAAAAGCTTAAAGGCACAATCAAAGGCTTCCAAAATTGACGAAAATTTTAAAAATGTTTTATCTAAATATATATAAAAGCTTTGTGCTGATTGCATACCTTCAATAATTACAAAAGGCTGCAAAGTGTTTCCTAAAGATCTGCATTTCTCTTCCAATTGCTCAATTTTTATTTGAATATTGTTTATGTTGTTCACTGTAAGGATGAAAAATTGTTGAGCATCCAAAATTGTGTATGAATTCCCTCCGAAACCAATAGGTATCAAAACCGCATTTAGTAAATTTAGCAAAATGCTGTCTTGAAAATCTGGACATTCAAAAAGAGTGAAAAAAAATTTTTTATTTATATTTTACATATATTTCTATCATGGTAAAAATTACCTCTATTGCTAGATTCTAAGCCACTTTTAAGCAATTCCCTGCTGTTTTGATTTAGCTGCTTAGTTGAATAATATTTGATGATCTCTTCTTTGAATTTTGGCCACTTTTCTGTTAAGTTGTTTTTCTTTCCCGGAAATGCAATATCAAAATCGATATTTATCTGCATAAATATTTGAACAAGTTGTTACAAAATGTTACAAAAATAAAAGCCTAAAACTATGTTATCAAAAGTAAACAATACTTGTATTATATTTACATTCAATATAGTATATATGTATATATACATATGTATATATATATATATATATATATATATATATATATATATATATATATATATATATATTTATATATATATATATATATACAGATATACATACTGGAAACTTACCAAATCAATTGCTCTCGAATCTTTTAGAATCGGCCATTCCTTTAAAAATGAAATATTATCCAGATTCTTAATATCCTCTGTTCTTAATAAATATGTCCGCGACCAGCGATCGCATATGGTGTCCCAGTTTTGTAAGGGCCACAGTAGCTCTTGCTTTAATTGTTTAATGTTGTCGTCTATTATTACGGCTGACGTTTCATCCGAACACTGGTGGTCTATTTTCCTATTTTTGGCCTTGTAGTTATGGTAACGATGAAATAATTTTCCTCCTGGAGCTTTTTTTCCATTGCGGGGGTAGTAATAATAATCCTAAATCAATAAAACAAACATTGTTCAAACATATGCAAGTGGGTCATAAACATCTATTTTTAGTTGCTAAAAAAAATATTTTTAGTTACTCACCGAAACCAGTTTTTCCTGAGGAAATTCCCTGCATATGTCATCCACAATTATTTTAAAATCTGGCGGCGTTAGCTTTTTCCTTTTTAGAAATGCGTATTCCAAAATAATATTGATCAATTTGTCTCTGTACTCAGACGACAAACAGTCATTTTTTTTATAAAACTCTTTTAGGCTGATGCCGCTTTCAGTACACAACAGCTCCGTTAATGTCTGAAATGAAACATAAATTCTAGAATAAACGATTACATAAATAAATAATTGAAAACTCACCTTATCAAAAGCTATTGGGTTAATATCTGCTTCTTTTTGGCGCTAAGTTTAAAGATAAAGTTATACATACTACTGATCAATAACGCAATTTTTTAAAGTACTTACTGTGTCGTTCCTCCACTTGAAAAGCTTCTCTCTAAATTCAGCTCGGGGACCAATTTTTTTTATTGCATCAGCTATGTCCCTTTCGTTCAAATACTGGAGATGCCTATACTCGATTCCTGCTTCTATAATAAAAAGTTATTTAAATAATACATAAATATATGTACATATGTAGTTATAAATATTAATATCACACTTACCTTCTAGCTGCGGCAAAAGAAATTGAAGACTAAATTGTTCTAATATAGCTTCCATCTTGCTACTTCAATGATCAACACACTATTGAGATTTTGTCAAAGTTAACACTTGATGGTTTTATTTTTTTTGTACGCACCAAGAATTACCTAATAAACATTTTTTTACAAACAACGTCAACTTCATTGTTCAACAATGTTGACCAACTTTTTAGTAGCAATGTGCATATGTCGTGCATATGTATGTACCTATATTGAAAATTTGTTATGCGTGATAAAAAATTATCTTTTCGTGACCTTACGTGATCGTGAGTTAAATACGATTCACGAGCACATCTTTATATTTTAGTTAAAATAGGCAGAAGTGTTTGGAGGTATGTACATATGTATGTATGTACATTCGTATATTAATTTTTTTGGATTACAGAAATATTATTTTAAAGTATGCCTTCGGTAAATGTTTGTTGGGTTAATATTAGAATCCCGTTACTTCTGAACCTGCAAGTCAAATAATTATAAGGTTTTAAGAAATTTGTAAAAAAATATTTTTACCACGACTCGTTCAGATTTTCTAAACGATGCGTTTAGTTCTACACTGTTTTTTGTTTTACTAATCCACTATGCTGAACGTCACGTTTTATGGTATGTATGAAGAACTTTACTGAATTTTACATTCAGTTATTCTAAATGAGTGTTCAGAAAAGAATTAAATAACTGATTCTAAAAATCTGAACAAAACGTTCAGCGCGCTAGTGCATAGGATTGTTTTTTAATACGTTTCGTTTAGAAACCCGTTTAAGTGGTCTATTACGAGCTGAACGTAGCGTAGTAAGTAACAAAATACGCATTCAGATCTTGGATTTTTGAATGCAACTTTAAAGGGACGTAGTAAATGTGCAAGTAGCATTCAGTTTGAATATTTCTGAACATTGCGTTCAGCTAATTTAGTTTTTTCTGTGCGGCTAAATAATGTGGCCATAAAGTCTATCCCATATATACATATATGTATATAGTATAGGGCAGTGATTTAGAAGAAGCATGGATCTAAGTTACGACGAGGCAAAAGTTCTTCATCTTCTGTGTCAATGTCTGGGTCTTAACAGAATAAGGTACTTCACTTTGGGCTCTAGCACTTTGCACGACATAGACAGTCTGGCCAATGTAGCGGAAGTAAGTCTATCGTCATTTTTAACTGGATTAGGATATTTTAAATATGCAACATGGTGACTAAAGGCAATCAACTAGTTAAGTGTGCCCAGACTGCTTTGGAGTATCAAAAAGGGTCCAAATCATTGGACCCAAGTACGTCATATTCCGGATTCTGAAGGCTTTCGAAACCAGGCCTATACAAGTTTACTTAAAAAAAATTATTTCCAAATAAAGTAATTGAAACTCGAGAAAATAGGTATCTCTTAAGTTCCATTTGATTATTTTTTTATTTTATTGCTTTTTTATTTGAAAAAATCGTTTTAAGGTACCTTAATGAAAACTTTTCCTAAACTAAACAGAAAGAAATTAACTTTCCACAAGCCAATACAAGAAAATTTTTGTTGTTTTTCTCGCCTTGAATTAATTGTCAGAACTTTATATTGTGCAACGTAATTGAAAAATATTGGTTTCTTCTTCCTAAAGTTATGCTTAACAAAGTTTAACTTAAAATTTTATTACCTTCTTCTACATTCAAATTAAATCAAAATTTTTTTTTTTTTTTAATTTACATGTACATAGGTACTACAAAATCTTTTGTTCAATATAATTTTTTGGTCAACATTACAACTACATTCACACAAATACTTTTTTCTATGGTTTCCAATGTTTAAGAAAAGTCATAGAAAAAACCAGAAGTCTGTCAAAGCCATTTGTTAGGAAAATAAAAGAATAAAAAAGACGAAACAAAAAGGACAAATCAAATTAAACAAACTGAAAAAAAAAAATAAAACAGTTATACAAACTTTAACACAAAAAGTGTCAAAACAATTTCCATAGAAAAACTCAAATTCAAACACATACGCCACATCAACTCAACAACAAATTGTAACATATATCAATAAAAACCCACAACAATAAAAAAAATTAAAAATAAAATCTATTCCTTTAAATGAAAACAACAAAATAAACTTGGCTACGAAATGAAAAACATTTAGACAAAACGGAATAGTTTTTTTTTGCAATATGTATATATCATGAAATGTTAAAAAAATACAGAAGAATTTTTTCAAACAACAAAAACCAAAAGAACAGATTACCGCTCTTGTAAACCATTGTCCCACAAAAAAAAGGAAAACGAACACTTTTCTATGCATAAAAATCTTAATCTTGCCATTTAAAGAAAAAGAAAAAAAAACAGCAACAAGTTAAAATTGTTCGAACTCAAAAAGCATTGGAGAAAAAAATTTTAAAATTTACATAGAAATTGGAATTATTTAGATTTTTTTTTTTTTTTTTTTTGTAAATCTCTTAAAGTTTTTTTGTTGTGGGTATTGATGACAAAACTGGGATCTGTCAAAGATTGTATACTTTTTTATTCATCATTACCATTTTAAGTGCAGGGCAATAATTTCCAGGCAAAGTATGATTCAACAGAGAAAATATGGTGTCAACGAATTTTGCTTAACATTCGGTTGGAAATCTAGGAATTTTGTAGCATTTGCAGCCAATTTAGTCTTCCTTAACTTTGATAAATATCAATTATCCGATTTCCTATTTCGATTGGGTATAAAAATAGACAGAACTCCAACTTTTTTTAATATCGAATACATCGTTAGAACTTTTTAAATTTGTTCCATTTTCTTGTACTGTGTAAATTTTTAAATTTTGAAACGCAAGTAAATCGCAATTATTTAACTTTTATAAAAAATTTTAATAATATAATGATCACATCAATCATATTTTTTACATTTGTTCAATACATGGTAAAATTTAGAAACTTAATGATTGTTCAAAAAAGAAAAGTACAGCAGATTGGTAGACTTCAATTTGATAATTATATGATGGAAAAAACTGCAAAGAACAATTACATGGTTACTTCGAACCATTTTACGGTTATTACATAAAGTCAGAAAACATAATATGAAACATTTTAATCATATAATGGTCACTTCTAACAAATTAGTATTACATTATATCAAAGTATGATCAAATTGATAAGGTTTATGTTTGTATGTTCGTTTGAGCTAATCTCCGAAACCACCAGTCCGATTTCAAAAATTTGTTCAATCATATGTAGAGTGAAGCCTGAAATCGATCTTTCTGAACACATGCTTAATATAACTCCGACATCAAGGTATAAACACATTCGCCTCAGCAGGCTACCGACTACCACCTGTCAAAATTAGAATACATGTGTGCATATGAGAATGATTATATTAACGACAGCAAGGCAACACGGCAAAAGGTTTTTGTCCATGCTACTTTTGTCGTGTAGTCAAATTAAACTATTTTATATTTCTGATGGCTACAAAACCAAAACAGTGTTGACAATATAACAAAATATGTAAAGCAAATTAGTGATTAGAAATATTTTTTATAGTAAAATAAAAAAGAAAATTACAAAATTTAAATGTTATAATATACGTTATTATATATATGCATCAAGAATTTTTATAATTGTTATATAGAATATTGACTTGAGTCAAAAATACCAACATTGTTAAAGATTAAAAAAACTCACAGGGTAATAGCCCTTTTTACCTAAAAATTGTTGTGTAATTTTTTCCGCGCTCTCTCTGGATTCCGCAGTTACGGGGTTCAAGACTTTAATATATTATTGATCATTAGTCCTACAATATAGAACGAATATAAACGACATTTCATATCATATCATTTCAAAATGCTCTAAATAACTCATTTAACTTTTAAAATCATCATTAAAGAAGCATAACTTACGTATTTCATCGGTGACAGCTTTCAATTAAACACCAAATAAAAGCACGGTAAGTTCTCTGTAAAAGTGAAAAGTCAGATAAAAAAAATTTTAAAATTGAATTTCACTCGCAATGGGTAAATTGTTTTAAAAAACTTGTAAACCACTATAAAGTTATTTTAGAGATGTTAAGAGTGATATCCACATCGCTTATGTCTGTTCCATATTCTAGGAGTTATGGCCAATAAAAAATAAGTTATAAACCCCGTAACTCCGGAGTCAAAAGAGATCCATGAGATGATTTTTTCGGTTTATGTCTAAGCGAATCCATACAAAGTCATGTGAGTGGCAAATTCAGTGAACATTAAAAAAGTAAAAGCGCTTAATATGCACCACTGTAATATACATAAAAGAATCGTTGCAAAAATTCAGGATCAGCTGTTTACTATATATCTGTCGTTTCCAAAATAATTAAGTAGCTGGCTACAAGGCTACAACTGTAGCTAGCAGAATTTGTTGTCGTGTGTTCGTGTAGTCTGCTGTGGCGAATGTGTTTATAGCTTCAGTAAGCAGAAGTTTTTTTATACCGTCAACGACTGAACCCTGTTTATGAATAATTGAATTTCGTTTTGTGCTCATGTGTGCGTCATGCTGCTCGTGTTCGTTGGCATATGGATGTGTTCAGTATTAATTGCAATATACATACCCATATACATATGACATATCGCACCCTAAATACAAAAGGGTCACAACTCAAAATTTTCCAAAACTGACTTTTTTCCATAAATTAATTCAGAGAACACATCTCTAACTACTGTAAAAATTTTGTTCACATCACTATCTTCTTTAACTGGAAAAATACAGTTATGTCTATTTCTATGTTAAGTGTGTAGCTTCTGCACGAAAACAGTTTTTTGTCTCTCCTGAACATTTTAGTATTTTGAGTTGTGACCATTTTGTATTTAGGGTGCGATATGTATATATGTATGTACTACATATAAGTATATAAAAGTTATTGTTTTTATGAATTCCTATTTTAGATTGCTTTTGTGTTAAAAAATTAAGAATTTTTCCTTTTGTTAATAAAAAATAAAACCTTATTTTGCTGTATTTGTATTTGACTTTTCGAACAGACCATCGTGTTTGTAGTTGTTCGTAGTGTTTTAATGCTTATAACACATGTTTAGTTCATAGTTCATTGCTACGGTTTATATTTCGGCCATGTGTACTCATCGTGGCATCATCACAATGAACACAGTCGGGTATGACGAAAAAAAAATAACCCGAACACTTATAAAAATGCCATTTCTTTGTTCATGCACCTCATTAATATTTATTATTCCGTTAAAATGGTTAACAAAGGGTCAAGGGGCGATTAGCTGCCTATACCCAGGAAATATGTATTATCATGTTAGCAGTGATCTATTAAACAGTGCCTAATTTAAATAAATACTTCGTATGTCTTTCAATCCACGTGTTTACCATTTAGTCTCTCCATCTGCCAGCCCGTTCTCTAACGGAAAGCAAAAGCAATAGACTTTTCTACACTATAACGGGTAAACGCGCCTGAACTGATTTAGATGAAACTCAAAACACATCTAGATCGCCATCATAAACAAAAACATAATCCATATGTTTTATTTAAAACTAGGGTAGGAAGTGTGATAAGGGAAATTTCTTTTCCTTTTTAATATCCAACAGACTTTGATGCAACTCAAAGCACGTATAGATCGAAACTAAAAAAAAAAGACCAAGGTATATGATTTATTTAAAACTAGAATCGAGAGGTTGATAGTGGAACTTGAAAACCCCTGTAGATCGGATTCAAAATGGATATATGATCATTATGATTTTATGCTAGGGAATGTGATAGGCACCAATTTCTGTTTCAGCGAAACAAATTGCAATGAAAATTAAAGCTTTTATATAGATATGATTCTAAAAGAACACAAAAGTTGTATATTTCGCTGAGCCCTGGGATCAGAAAGGGCTACGGGTAATATGTAATTGTTGAATTTATTTTGATAAAACTTAGAACATAGATAGGTCTGCATCGAAGAGCATACACTGAGAATGGTAAGATGGGGAATATTTCTGCATCCGAAATTATACAATAGATCGACAAAAAACTTGAACTACAGATCGCTATTAAGGTAATGCAGGCGACACCAAAGGAACATCATACTTAATATTATAAATGTGAATGTCCGTTCGTTTGTTGCGCTTTCACGCAAAAACTACTAAACCGATCATCAGGAAACTTTGTACACATATTCTTGGAGGTATAAGAAGTAACATAGGGTACTTTTTATTTGTAAAAAAATATAATTATAATATTAATTCATTTTTATTATACTCCTAACCTTCATCTCTACTTATTTAATGGCTTCAATGCGAGCGAAGCCGCGGGTAAAAGCTAGTCTAATATATAATAATTTGAAAGCTTTCACTTCAATATGTATAAAATTTGATAAAAGTAGCATATAAACCAAACATATTATTGTTAATTGATTGAAGTAATATCTTTGCGCATGTATGCCTGAAAATCATGTCCATACTACGATTGGTGTACCTTTCTTAGAGCCAATAATTCAGTGCTGATTTATATGTAATTTTCTTTAATGTAATTTTTTTATATGTAATTTTTTTAAGTGACGAAATTTTTAATTCCTGAGAATATGCAACAGAAGGTCGTTGAGTACAAGCATTCAGCCCGATATTAATTATTTGAGCTTCGCTATTATCCAAGTAGCCATATTTAAGAGAAATTTTATATATTTTTTTTTCAAAAAAAGCAGAACGCAGGGAAACAAATTTTAGTTTTAATTTCTTGGAAAAATGCATTGCGGAAAATGTCTTCCAATTTAAAAAATCTGAATATTTGGATTATCGATACTATATTTTACAGGACAACGTGTTGTTACTTACCGAAAAATTGTGCATCAAAAACTCAATTTTGAAAATATGTTGGTTACGTTATTTTGGCGGTTATGGCTCGATGTGTAGTAAAGTTTCGAGTTAGCTGTTTAAATTTCTTTTTTTTAGCCGCCTTGATTTGTAAGCTTGTTTAAAGTTTTTTTTTTTTGTGTCTTTCTTGTCTGCTTCCTTGCTTAAAGATGTTTATTGCCAATAACATTTTTTATGTGTTTTATTAGTCACTTTGTTATGTGAAACCAGTTAAATAGAAAATTAAAGATCTTATTAAAATATTAAAAGATTTAAGTTTTTGTTTATTTTGCAATTTTTTTTTTTTAATATTAAGGTGCTGTTTCCACAACACAGACAAATAACTTGCGTAGAAATTTTATATGGAAATCACTCAAAAAACTGAGTGGCTTTCATACATATTTTTAACTCAAAGCATTTGTTTTTTTTTGGGAAATAAAAGGATACACTTTAAAAAGGATTAAAAAGATTAAAGCGAAATTGGGAATGGTGTTTCTTTATTAATTAAAAAATATGTATTTATTTATTGTGAATTGAAAGATTATTTATGTATATGCTGGTACAAAAGCATTCTATTAATGGACCAATCTAACGTAATATAAATTTTTGTTTCCATCAATTGATGAAAACTAAATTTAATGAAATTATATGATATTTTTTAAGAAATACATATAAACAAAATATGCGGATTGTATTTGAGTGCTCAAATGTATGCTTAGAAAAATTAAACAATGATTTGATATTCAATATCTAAATCATTTAAAACCGACACATTTTAACACGGACACGGGGTGTGTTTGGTGCCTTCATAAAATTTCATTAAAAACAAGTGACCTGTTTGTCGCAACAAACTCTCACAAAGCCACAAGTCAAGGTCCTTTATTGTATTATCACTGCATGTTAAAAACAAAATACATATATTAAAACACAAAAAAAAAAAAAAACATAAACATACATAATAATGATGCTTCGATAAGAAATTTTAGAACATTAACGAGGAAGGACTAAACAGCTCTGCAAAGTTTTCATTCTCTACAGAACAATTGGGGTTAAACATTTCAACATTATCAAATTGCCTTAAGGGAACTTATCTATCATATTTATGCAATTTTATTCTTTGCTACTTTAGCCTGATCTCCTCTGAAATATTAAAAAAGTAACAAACATAATTACTGTTTCTACCACTCCAAATTATTTATGGAAATTTTTATACAAAACTATAACAGATTGTACACAAACATATACTAGTCACAGCAAATTATGTGGTGGTTACCTGGCCACAAACTAGAACATACCACCCACCCAAACATAATCGTAAACACGTACTCGACAAAAACAAAAAAAATATCCATGACACAGTCGTATATTCATGCATGCATCCATGTATTCATGTATGCTGCCACAATGTTTATAATTTTCATTATTCCTCGTAGTAACCATGATGAGGGGAATTATGGTTCTTAGCCAAACAAGAAAATTTGAACAAAAAAAAAAAATTTAATAAACCGCGATTTCCGTTTTGTTGCCCATACAAAATACGAGTGGATAAAACAACCAACAACAGAAATAAAATTGCGAAAACACAAACTCACACTTCCGAAAACATAATCATAGCGAATTAAAACTGTATCAGGTTGGTACTTTAGCCCTGGGCACTTTCATAAGCCATGTAAAAAAGAAAACACCAAGCACTGCCACCATACTCCCTTACCCACCCACATAAAATTTAATAACGAATCTCTAACAAAATTGCGTTCAAATGTATAAATAGTGTTGAAAATCATTGGATTTTATTGGGAATGAATCATTGGTAATATTAACAGGCAAACACAAATTGACTATGTAGACAATTTTCGTGCAGCAAATATTTAATGCTGTTAAAATAATTGCCAACTGGCTTTATGAGAAAATCGTAAATTTGATGAGTTGCTGAGTTATTTGAATTGAACGATACTTGAAATTGCTTTTGTGCATTAAAAAGTTTGTTTTCTCCCCCCAAATGGAAGTTATTTGAATTTGTAAATTTGAGTGTCCCTATAAACAAAATCTTTTGGGGTTTTAAGTGCACGATTACAACAAAAAAAAAAACAATATATAAAAATTATGAGTTTCAAATAATTGAAAATCTATTCATTAAATTATTCTGCCTAAAATAGGTTAAATTTATTTTTTCAATAACACTATTTTTAATAAGAAAAACCGAATGTAACCGCCCCAATAATGGAGAGAGAAAAAGGAGTATTTTAACTGTATGAAAGTTTCAACCGGCTTCATGATGTTTCAACGTCAATCAGCACCTCGTTTCTGTTACTTGTGAGAACTTCTCACATTGAAAATATATGTGAAATTACATATATGTACTTGTCACTCGATCATTTGACGGATGACTCACAGAATATTAATAGAATTTTTACATGAGCAACTCTGAAAACTTAAAAAAATTAATTGAATTTTTTTCTCACTCATCCAGTTTTTCACAGAACTATAATAAACTTTTCGATGCGATGAGCTCCGACAGTAGTTACAGAAACGGCGGACAGGATTTCATTAATCAAATTATTGTTTGTTGAGACCTTAGTGTCATTCACGATGGCTACAATGAAGTAGTTGAAAAGCCTTCAACTTTAAACAACTTGCCTCAGGCACCTAAAGGAAAGTTTTCTTTAAAATTTTTTAAAAACTCACAATAAAATTGATTTGTAAAAATTTTTGGTCTGACATTTATTTTCACGGTTTAAAGCACTAATATATTTACTAAAAATAGCCGACGGATTTCATAATTTTTTGTGAAAACTAGAAAAATATTTACCTGATAACAAATAAATTAATGGGTCGATTATGGATGGCAACAAAACCTCAGTTGAGTTCCCCACCGGCAACTGATAATTTGTGGTTGTCAGAAAAACACTAAATAGCAACTGAAAATGGCAGCTCTCAGTTGCAAATTGCCATCCATAATACAATTCTCAGCAACTGGCAACGCAACTGTGGTTCGGTAGCCATCCATAATCGACCCATAACAATTTTCCAAAAAAATATTTTTATAGTTGCAAACTAAATAATATATTAAATAGCACACAAAATGAAAATAAATTCTCTGTAATACATATATATTGATCAGCCAACATTTCTTGTCATTTCTTGTCAGCTATCCACACGCAAATGTGAAAAAAACACATACACAAAATTATTCTATCTAAAAATTTGCCGCTATAAAAAAAATATCACACAACAAAATATATGCCATTCCAACCAAACACAAATTCAACTATTATGACAAACATAACAATCTTAAATAGAATAATATTAAAATACTACTCTCTTTGCATCAACGAATAACAACCCTAAAAATTACTAAAATTATTGTTTGATTCAAGAAAAAAATATTTTTAAACAACAAAAATATTATTGGTAGAAAATTGCTATTTCCAAGAATATTTTTTCATATATTTAGTTTTTCTAATATCAAAAAAATGGAAACGGATGATATTTTCTCGTTCGTCGGTAGTAGAACAAAAATATATAAAAAAACTTATTTTAAAACCCTTTTTAATTCATCACCACAGAAGAATTGTATTTTTTGCACTTTTATAAGAAAGGAACAAAAATAATCAGCAGTGAAGTAAGTGAAGCGTTAAAAAAGCAATTTTTTGTGTTATTTTTAACGAAAGCTTTCTGGGCCTTCAATATTTGCGATTTCCTATGCCGATTTATTAAAGCAATGTATAAAAAAGTCTGAGCGGGCAGATACTAACAGCCACTAAATGCGTCCTTCTACAAAAATCAATCTTTAACTATATTTTTCTTTTTGTTGACTAGTGTAGTTAATAATTTATCTATCTATGTATAAAAATCCTAAAAACTATGAGAACATTTATTTTATGTTTAGTACTAAACGTCTTTATGTAAATATCACTCACACTAACTAAATAACGTTACTCGTATTGATATTATTCTCGATCCAAAAAGCAGGCAATAGTTTTTGTGTAACACTTTACGTATGAGCGATATTTTAATTTAATCATACTAAAATATTATTCAAACGATATAATTACGAATAATTTAATAAAATAATAAACTTTAGTTTCTACAATTAATCTGCGTCAAAATGATCATTGTTAATCATAACATTAAAATCAGTTCACTGTTAAAGAGAAACAAATTAATTAATTGAAATACATAATAGCAATCGTAATAGTATGTCGTGTATGTTAAATATGGCTGCTTTATGAAAACTAGTGTGTACCAACGGTTGACCCAATCGACCGTGTTCTATTCATACAAAGAAATATCATAAAAAATCTCTTAGAAAACAGTCGTACAACAACGGTGATGGATAAAATGGAAAACCAGGGACCAAATTACGGCACTCGATATCGATCGAAATTTCAATAAAATTTAAAATTTCAATAAAATTTAAAATTTCGATCGATATCGAATGCCGTAATTTGGCCCCAGCTCCAATTAATTTTTTGTCCCCAACATTTTTGCTAAACATACCTACCTACACCCCATTTACACTCCTTAGGGGCTCCCATGCAAATGTAAAATTTTTTCATAAAAGTGGCTTGCAGCGTTCCATCTTCCATATGGGTGCCTTTAGAGGTATCAAATATATTACCGATATCCAATTTTGTTCTAAATCCAAACTTCTTTCAAAACATAGTTACCTTCGATCAAAGCATATTTACACAAGTACATGCAAGAGCACAGCTGATCGTGTTTTATACATATTTTCATTGACTATTGTCAAAATTTTTTCATATTTCTTTCTACACAATTTTCCATAAGTTCTGCTGAGCAGAGCTCTAAAAGAATGATTCAAATTTGGTTTTTAATTCAAAATAATTTACAAAAAGTTTAATTGATTAATTTTACACAAAATGTGAATTTAATTAAAATACGAATGCATTCATCATGAATTAATAATTATCGTATGCATTCACATCACTAAAAAGATTGATTAAATTAAATTTTGAGTGAATTTATTGGTGATTTAAAGAAAGGCAATTTTTCAATTCACTCTTTTCCCTTTTCAATTAGGATTAGTATTAAATAACTCCTGAATGTTTAAAAAAAATGCAAAAGCGTTTATGATTCGTAGATTCTTTCAAAAAGGAATCATTTCTTTACAGCTCTGCTACTGAGCTATTTTTGACACTTGTAACTTTATTTTACACAAACAAACAGCCTGTTGTTTTTTTTTTGTTTTGTTTTTTGTATCAAAGTATATTCATGAAAATCGATGGATAAATTATGACTTTATTGGAAATTAAAAATATGTTTTTAATCATGCTCAATTTATTTTTCATTTAGCAAAAAGTTGTTTGCTAAAATCATAATGAATTTGAAATCAAACCTGCATGTTTGCTGGAATACTTCACTAGCAAAACAATTAAACATGAGATCGTATGAGTCATGCTGATGTTGTTACCCTGTTTATCGAATAATATTATGTATGTATTTACAAAATTTATTTTAAAAATAAAAGTTTAAATTTGTTTTGCTGTCTGCGTTTTTATTAGTGATCACAATAAATCTTAAGTAGGCTTTAATCACATTTATAAAAATTTACAAAATTTTCTACTGATTGATTTCGTTTAGGTATTAAGTGAAAACTTTTTCAATAATTTATTTATTTGTTGCGGGTTAGCAATATCTAGATATATATTTCGTTGGTAGCTATACCAATTCATCAGTAGATGTTTTACCCTTTATGTTTAAAAAAAATTCCAAAGCTCATCTATTTATACAAAAACTCACAAATATATTTTTGTGAATTACAAAGCATAAAAATAGCCTTTAAAAATTTTTCAAACACACACAACAATAATTTTCCATTATGAATGTGTTTACTTTTCTACACCTATACAATTAGACAACCGCTGGTTGCCATTAAAAGTATTTTGTAAGGCAAAAATGAAAAGCAAATCTCCCCGTTACAAAATTTTTACATTTATTTGAGCATGTACTCAAGTATTTATGTTTTATATTTTATTTATTTGTTGCGGGTTAGCAATATCTAGATATATATTATAATAAATATATATATATATATATATATATATATATATATATATATATATATATATATATATATATATATATATATATAAATAAATAAAATATAAAACATAAATACTTGAGTACATGCTCAAATAAATGTAAAAATTTTTCAATAATTTATTTATATAAATTTTAAATTTTCTTTAACTATTTAAATAAACAAATTTTGAATTACTTCTGCTGATTATTATAATCAAATTAAATTCTTAAATAAAACATTCTTTTATTAAATAACTTTTTTATAAATATTTTTTAAAATTTATTTTTTACTAGCTTTTACCCGCGGCTTCGCTCGCATTGAAGCCATACTATAGTAAATTGGATTGGATATTGGCGTGACTGTCGGTAATACAGTGCGACGGTATTACAGCACTCAGGGTTGGAGCTTCATAACATTGACAAACAATTTTTTTATATTTCGTAAAAAATAAATTTTTTTTTTAGTAAAAAGTATCCTATGTTACTTCTAATAGCTTCAAGAATATGTATGTATGTATGTATGTATAGTAGTTTTTGCGTGAAACTTACATTCACATTTATAATATTAGTATGATATTTATTTAATAAATATTTGAATTATATTGAAATAATTTGAACATTGTAAGATTATCTCCTACAATCTTCTTTTACATTTCCCAATCCTTCTTACATCAATTGAATCGAATACGATGACTACACAGCTACTTTCACTGCTCATTTAACAATATTACAACTTACAATTAATTAAGTCAACCATCAAGGCACAAGGCTGAAAAGCTAATCCTTTCAAAAGTCCTTACAAACAGCACAAGAAACCATTTACGTTTACCATGTACATTTAGTTAGTGAAGAATTGTTCACTAAAATCCATCTGCCATTTCTACCTCAGCCATTTGTCTTTTATCAACAGCTTAAATGTTCAACTCTTTACTTTAAGGTTTTCGTGTCGCTGGTCCATTTTCTAATGTTTTATAGAAAAGAAAAACTACACAATTGCCTTACACTTTCATCGTTAGCCTAGTTTCTTCCTTTTATTGCCTGTTAATCCCAGTCAATTGAAGGCAACCAAAAAAGCAACATTACACTAGAAAAAATATAATATAATAAATCCACTTAAGCAAAAAAAAAAATGCCAACCACAATAACAAAGTAGAAGAGCGGTTGCAAAATATAAATGTAGCATCTATTAGGAAAGATTCTAAAGCTGAAGGTATAAATATTTATTAGGGTAATAGCTTCCCTTAAAAAATTTTGTAATTATATTAAAAGACATCAAAGATGGGCTGACTTCCAAAACGTTCGTATACAAAGTTTGTATACAGTATTGCTACTGTATTTAAATCACATACATATGCAATGTTCCGAAGCAATGCAACAACTATAAAACCGATGCCGTGTTTGCTTTCTTACTGCGTTAAAAATACTTGGCGCCGGCGTTTCGAAATGGTATACATTGTACAATTATTGTACTGCGGCGTTATGAAATATGATGCTTTGTTCAAACACAAAGCAATTGACGATTTGGAAGTCAGCCATGGTAAGCACAAAAAGGTAAATATGAGGAGTCACAGAACAAACCGTAATTTTCCGCTCAATTAATATCTTAGGGAAATTTATTTCGCTTCCCTAAAAAACTGCATGAACCTTATACTTATCAATACATGCATCAAACTGTCAGAAATCATCACATTAATCGTTCAATCTCCTTTATATATATTGGAAAAACGACGTCTTGTTAAAAACAACAAGGAAAAGGACGTTTTGGTCTGGGTGTTTTTAGATGAATATTTTGACTGTTTGTTTTTAAAACTGATCCAATATAAAAAAAATTATACGTTTCTTAAAATGTTTTTTTTTTTTTTGTTATATCATGTAGACAACATATGTTCTCAAATTTATATTCAAAAAGTAATCTAAGTAAAGTTGATTGCTATAACATTCGAATTATTTACTTTCTTTTAACATTTTCACATATTTGCTTTTTACGTGTTCACACTTATAAATTTTTTACGGCATCTTGTAATTATTCCATGTGATAAATCAATACTAAATTTTTAAAAATTCTTTAAAAAATTTATATTTAGAACCATAACAAGTAAGCAATAAGAAAGGCTAATTTAATGATATATCTTTTTTTCAAAGGTACATTTAAAAACAAATCCTGTTAAGAAAAAATCAATATTTCTTAAAAGTACTTTTCCACAAAGTCTGTTCTATATATTCTTAGTAACTTTCCAAAATAAACTAGATTTTTTAAGAAATACTTTTTACACAGCGTCTTCTCGATAAATTACCTTATAAAAAAGGACGTGTTCTTTAAAAAAAAAAAGTATTATAATAAAATGCAACAATTTTAAAAATTTGACATTTTACAAAGGGTATCTTTTATAAGTTAGTGGCTAACAGAGCGTTTTCAACAAGCACCGGTTCAAGAAGTAAGTTTTCTAGAATATTACTTTTTGCAGAAGAACCCATTGAAGTTCATAGGTACCGTTTTCACGATACATTTGAAATTTACAGAACATCAATGTATGCATGTACGAGTACATATGTATGTATATACATACATATTAGTGATGTTAGGAATATCAATTTTTAGTATTCGCAAGTATAAATATCTTTAACAATATTCGCCGCATACGGATACGAATATTAATTTTAAATTTTAGTAATACATAAATTTAATTGAAATAAATATCACCCTTTGTGTCAGTAACAATAAATTAAAAAAAAAAAAAAAAAACTATTAAACTACTATTGGTAATTAACATTATTATGACATTGCGATGACGAACTTGAAGACAGCTAGTGAACATTTTTAAATTCAAATTTAGTTTTTCTTGCTCTGTTTGCACTTTTAATTAGTAATTCATCGGTGTTTGGGAGAACGAACATGTGTTAAGCTGGAGGTCCATACCACGCGATTCACGCGTTTACGCGTCGTACGCGACTGTCAAAAAAGTATTATCAGTGTAATTGTATGTGGCAAGTTATACAGCACAACGCGTACGACGCGTAAAGTAGGTTTACTTTCTACTTTTGTACGCGTCTCTCGCGCCAAGATAAAATGACAGCTGTGTTGGATAGCCAAGCATGACAAATTATATTATACTTTCAATGTTATCGATAAATATATTTGTTTCGTGGATTAATTTCTTCTATTTTTTGTACTAATAATAATTTTTTTTATGAAAATACTTACACCACACATGATCAAAGCGAAACAATTAACGCGTAAAAAGCGTTGCATGTAACTTGAACAAGCAAAACGCGTGGTATGGACCTCCAGCTTTAGAGTGAGTTTTTAGGTTTAATCTGGATTTACTGTTCTTAGGATGACAATTTACATTTATTTGAAAATTTAAGCGGTCAATGTTGGTGAGTTAGACACTGAAATGTGGTAACGCAACAACATGTATAAAAAGCCAGTTATCAAAATATCATAAGCAAAAAAAAATAAAAGAACATAAATAACAGATTTTTTTTTTAATTTTATACTGTTTTTATAATATTTTCTATGCACTCATTTTTCTTTTCAGATATAAACTTAATAAAATCGAAAATTTCTTCTTCTTTTGAATAAAATGTAGTCTTGCTTGGAAAAAACAATGCCATTTGATGTATAGTGTTGCTAATTTTTAGTCTTAAGTATGGCCATTTTGCACGGTTTAAGCTATCACTTAAAAACAGCAAACACAATTAAACCCAATTAAATTTATATTCAGATTAACATAAACGTAGTTTGAAACTACGTTTAAACTCTATCATAAAAACTCACTCTTAGTGTACTTACGCTTTCTTCTTTTTTTTTTTTTTTTTTGAACTTCAACATTCCTCTACTGACGTTTAATTACTAAGTTAACATGTTAAGAGAAGATGATTTTAATTAAGTGCTAGTTGCAAAATACATATATATTTTTGTTGTCTTTTTAAGAAGGTTATTTATTATCTTGCGTTCAAGACAAAAGGTTTTTTTAAATAAATCTAATATATAAAATTCTTGTGTCACGATGTTTGTTATCGAAGTCCTCTGAAACGGCTCGACCGATTTTAATGAAAATTTTTTAATTATATTTGGTAGGTATGAAATAAGGCTTTAAATAATATTTTAAACCGCTAGGGGCACGGGACGGCGCGATTCCTGTATTTACTGAACCATTAACCCAACAGATGGTGCTATGTCCGCCTCATAATTATTTTTGTTGTTGAATGACAGATGGTACTACGTCCGCCTCATGTAGAAGAATCGTCGTCGTTCGTATTTCAAACAGAACAAAATTATTGTTAATATTTTCATCGGCGGTCATCATCACACACTTACAATTCAATACATTCGCTATTTTTTAAATAACACCAAAAATATACAATAGAAATATTTTGTATGGCAAAATAGCAAACGTTACCGGTCATCTAGTATTAATATATTTTTGTACATTTTATGTACTTTTTTTTCCGAAAGTATGTTCAAAATATTCGAGAAATATTCGTTTGAATTTGACGAATACGAATATCTTGTAATAGGGGATTAGTCGAAAAATCGAATACGAATACGATTATTCGTACTCTGGATGTTAATATGAGCATAAAGTTTATTAATAAAAATTAAATGAACTTAAGAGGAACATAGCTACTAGATTTAAGTACGTACTTGTAGAAACAAGTTAATGTTAACAAAGTTTATGTATGGTCACCTTCATTGTTTTTGTCTTAAACTTAATTATTCCGATTTAAGTACTTATGTTATACATACATACATACATATGTACTTATGTATGTATAATTTTACTTTCTTCGTAAATAAACAATTAATGATGTTATTATTGTTATGGTTTTACTTACTTGCATTTATGTATGTATGTATTGAAGTAACACAAGCACTATTACAAATTAAATTAACCGGCCGCGCTTCACCGATTATTATATGCCCTGTAGTTCAAGTGGCTGTCTCCGAGCTGGTTAATACTAGCCCCTTTATGACACAACTAGTCCGAATGCTAGCCATATGACTGGCCACTTTAACAAGGGGATGACCTACGATGGGGTTAATTGTCACCAAGAGGCCACAAAAAGACAGTTCATAAGCTGGTTCTTCTTGGCTTACCCTTAACTGTCTCCTTATACCTGCCAAACCACTCCCTTAAAAACCCCAAATCATTCCCTATTTTTTATGAAATAAAAGTCATTTTATAATTTATTTAACTTAAAAAAAAAAATTATTTCGTCAAAAAAAAAACATAACAAATTCATTTATTAATTAAAAAGATAATAATAATTAATTAATATAATAATTAAATTTTGCTTTCAGCTATTTTTTTATTATTATTCTTATTATTTTATTTATCTTCATCCTAGTCATCTTCATCCTGGTTATTCCCACTGCAGTACAATAATGTTCCTACAGCCCACTTGTAACTTAGTAAGGATGCGTAACATTGCACTATTTTTGTAAATGTATTTTGACTGTATTGAGAATTGAACTAGCAACCTTCCGACTGCTTATCAACATCTCAACCCACTCAGCTACACTCACTGGTACTTGTACATTGTACTACTTAAGCTATGTGTGCTTAATGACATACATATTTTACTATCCACCATCTGCGACACAAAAAGACAGCTAAGTGCCTGCACAAAGTGGCAGTAAAATTTTCCACAGTTTTAGAACAAGTCTTCCGAGTATAGGATCAATGTGGATAGTTTTATAACCAGTCTTCAGAGTATAGGATCAATGTGTGGATAGTTTTATAACCAGTCCACATTGTATAGTACTACCACTTTTGGGGTTATTTGTCACGAAAAAACTACAGGGTGATGAACGAAAATTACTACAATATTGTTGTTATTATTTCTACATTCAAGATTTGAAGAGTTTATGCATGAACTCTTCTCACTGAATATGTCATGTAGTGAGAAAACATAATAATAACAACAATTACACTACGCGACCCGTTATATATGTATTTGTTTTTTTTTTGTTTTTTGGCAATCACACATTCCATAATTTTTAGATGGTTGCATTTTTTTGCTTCTTAAAATTCACATTAGAAATTGCATTGGTATTTTTAATTTTTAGGAAAAATTTAATTTTATTTCAGATTATTAGTTTACTAATTATTTTTAATTATATGTATGTATGTACAAGGTACGTACATATGTACGCATGTACATAATTACATACATATGTAAATACTCGTACATACATACTTATGTATGTACATATATTCAGAAACACACTTCTTACAAATTTCAATTTACATATTTATTGGAACACTGAAAACACACTTCCCACTTACATACATACATAATTACATATATTTTAATATAATTTCTAAAAGAATTTAATTACATATGAAACGATTTAATTAAACTAAACAACGAGACTCAAACTTTGATGCGGACGGTCTAAAGAAAACTAAAGAAATAAAACTGGTGTCAAGAAAAACAAACAATTACTGACAGAGATGACAACATAGCTATTTTAGAGCAAAATGTAGCACTTTTTTATTACCTCCGACCCGTAATTTTTCCCTTCAGCCATTGTTTTAAGAAAAGAGTTAACGCAGCTCTTTTCAAACATATTATTACCACATCTCTTTTTAGCATTTTCAATAAATTTTCCCGTTTCCACGCCGTTTTTTTCATCATTGTGTCATTTGCAGAAGAAATATTGCAACTAAGTATGTTTTTTTTTAATAAATAATGAAATTTTTAAATGACATGGACTTTGATGTATATAATGTACAATAGTTAATTAAAACTAGTGTCACTTACATGCTTTTACGTTTCATGTAAATATTTAAATAATTATTTAAAATGAAGTGTGATTGCAGCTGCAGTGAGGTCTAAGCTGTAGACAACTCTGATGATGAGACTGTGGTCAGTCTCGAAACATCGATGTCAGTTCAACCCTCCGCGCAGTCTAATTTTTCTTTATCTGTTCAAGTATTAAGAGCCACTAGATTTTTCTTTCCAATTTAAATAATAATTTAATTTATAAGAAAATTTAATTTAGAGAAAACGAACTTAAGCCTGAAAAATTAAAATTCCTTTGATTTAACATCACTCAGTTCGAATAAAAAATTCACAACTTAAAAATTAATTAAATATATAAAAATCTTTTCTCTTTTCAGCTCTTTTTGACCGCTTGTTTGGCTCCTTTTGCGTCTGAATAGCTGGCATCTCACGTCACTGAGTAAATGTACGTACTAGTGATGTTACGAATACTCGTTTTCGTATACTATTATTCGTCTATTCGTCTATTGTAAGATATTCGTAGTCGCATACGCCAAATTCAAGGAATATTTCTCGAATAATTTGCAAATACTTTCCAAAGAAAAATATATTTATTTTTAATAAGTTTTATTTAAAGAAAACCCTTTCTCTCTGACGCAAGATAAGAACCTTCTTTAAAAACCGACACAAATATATATTTTGCAACCAGCATTTTTAAATTAACGTCTTATATATATACTCATATCATGTTAAGTTAGTAACCAATTCTTAGTAGAGGAATTAGATTTAAAAAATGAAAGAACTAAAATTTAATATGTGAATGATATTTTAAGTACATACAAATGTGTGAATTCAGCCCTTCCATTACATTATATATAAATATACAAAATAAAATTCAGAAATTGAAAAAACACGAGCTAACTTGTGTTTCTTTAAGCTTCCATGAATTTGTTTTAATTTTAACAGGGGAGCTGCCACAGTTTCAATTTAACTCCAAACATTTTTAGTGGTGCCAAATGGTATTTAACTATGAATGTGTGTACAAAGGAAATGGTCGACGGCTGCATTACATGGGAGTAGTCCAAAAACTACTCCTTTTATCTAAAATGCACCATGTACACCAATAATTTTTGTAGGGTAGGAGTGAGAAAAAGAAGTTGAAAACAAATTAAACTTATCAGAGCTTTTAATAAAAAATTTGCATTTGTATGTGCACGTATACCCTTAGCACGATTAATAGAGTATTTAATATGTTTAAAATATTTATGTATGTTCAAGCGATCCACCAATCCATTGAAATGGATCACGATGCAAGTATCACAATATATGTATGTATATTGAATGTGTCGCATTTCACTAATATGCAGACCTGTTTTCTATTCAATGTGATACGATAATGTTTGAAGTAATCAAACATTGTTGCTCCAAATAAATAGTGAACATATAGTGAAAATATTTGTATTTTTATACATATGTATGTATGTATGTATGTACTACATAATTTAAATTTAATTAATTTTAAATTATTTGTGACGGCAATAAAAACTACTATGCGAGTGTGCTGCAATTTTATAAGTAAATCAAATTAAAGTCATTGTTATCATTACTTGCAACAGCACAAAAAATTTGGTGATGACCCTAATGTACATACTTGCAGGTATATTTATGTATAATTTGGAATTTCCGGTTACAGGAAGGTTGGCTTGTTAAACAGAGATAATTACCCTTTATACAGATCGACAAATCAATTTACAAGTGTTCGAATGGCAAATGGTGTGGTTTTTTCGCCCTCATGTTGTTAAACTCATGGTGGCAAACTATTCAAAAGATAAAGTAGTTAATGAAGCTGACAAAGTTTGTATATTATTTGCTTTTCTTTGTTATTTTGCGGCTAAAAATTTTGGGTTTAGCTTTTACTCTTAATATTTTTTTTTGATATGACCCAAATTAAGGAAAAAACTAAAGCAGGAAAACTGTAAATCTAAAATATTAAAGATCGTTAAAATGAAGATAAATAAGAAGTGAGAAAAATTATTATGCCCAAATAGAAATTTAAGGTAAGTGCTACTTTTAGGGTTCGACTACATTAAAAGTGAAATTAAGATTATATACTGTGCGCCTGTTAGTTATATCTCCAAAACCATAGGTGACGGGTCTGCAATATAATGACTCCAATAACAGCATGAAAATTAAAAATCAAAGGAAGTAATAAAGCGAACGTGTAAAAATTTTAGTGAACATACATATGAAAAGTAATTTTATCAGGCTCAAGTTCAGTTTTATTGAATTAATGAAAATTCAAATTACTAAGAGTTATTTTTTTATGTTGAAAAATATTTTTTTTTATATGCAATCAGTACCGATTCCAAGGTCGCTACACCTCTCATCAGCGTTCAATTGTCCATCTTTACAATTTTCGTAAAGCGGTTACTAATTGGGAAGAATATAACAGAAATAGAATACGAAAATTAATTTAATTCATTTTTATTCTATTTTTACACATTGAAAACAACTTTGGTCAGTATGAAATTTTCATTAATTCAATAAAACTGAACTGGAGCCTGATAAAATTACTTTTCATATGTACATCAATAAAAGTTCGAATAATAACTACGTTTATTCGTAATAATATAAAAAAAATATTTTAGTGAATATTTTGCACCGTAAAGGACATTTGGCACTTCAAATATTTTGTAAAGCAGACTATAACAATAAATACTAAAATTTGAACAAAATACAATTTAAAAGCTGCAATTGTTGGGCCAATTGTTGACCTGATATTTAAGTTATGATTATTTTTAAGTTGTAATTAAATACCAAATTGTGTTTTTTTTTTTTTTTTTTAATTAGGACCGCCACTCAGGGGATGAACTGTACGTATGTTTTTGACTGCTTATTTTTCTTATATAAAATAAAGCCGATAAAATATTTTAAAATATTTGTGGCTGCTTAATCATTTTGAAAGTTGCTTTAATTCTTGTAGAACATTTCAGCAGTTCTTAATTATTCGTATTTTTAGCTAAAATAACAATATATTTTTTTGGATTTTTCTTTATTTGTTCTAATCAGCTGTTCTTTTGGGAAATTTCTAGGAAAGTTTTTATTTTCCATAGTGCCAACATTTTTTCATCGCAATTAAATAAGAACTTTAATTACTCACTGAAAAAAATGGAATGGAAATTTTAATAAAAATTAACTAATTGCAAGAAATTTTTAAGGTATTATTTTAAAACATTAACTCTATTTATAAAACCGTTTAAAGCTGCAGAGAAAATAGTATAAATCAGATATAATTAAAATTACGTGCTATTTTAGCCTGATTAAAATGCTCTTTAGGAAGATATAGATTTAATATGAAATTGTTTACTACGAGCTCAAACTCAAAGATTGGAAACATTGTTTGTAAATCCGAATTTTCCAACACACACATGCACACAAAAACTTTTACTATATAATCAATTTTTAAAAACGTTTATGAACAAAACGATTGATATTTCAATATTTTCTCTACAAATTAAAATCATTAGTCTACTTTTAGGTGCATTAGTGCATTAATTAATATAGTTTTTTTTACATTCAACTATATCAAAGCATATTTTCAGGGTTCATTTAACTTAACGATGTTTGATTTCTATGCAAAAAAATCCCTTCAATTGCACGTTTTGGAAGTGAACAGACCATAAAGCAATTGAACTCACAAAAAAAAAATCCTTCATACTAAAAACAAGTCAATTTTGATTTTATTAATTTACACCAACGCTTAGTTTAGTTTAGCTTACGATAATACTAACAACAATAACAATAACGCGAACAATCATGTTATAAACATGATCAATAATAACAAATAATAATTATAAAACAAGCAAATAATCAAAAAAATAAATCTGAAAGCTTAGTTTTCCTTTTTTCCCAAAAACAATTGGGTTACAACAGACTATCGTTAGCTGCAATGCAAAATCATGTAACTACAATTTTTTCAAATTTTATGAGAGAAAAAGCCAAATAACTTTCTTTAAGAGGCTGAACCAAAGTCCTTCAGTTTTCCTCTGTAGTTTGGCAGAAATTTGAAAACTTTTATTTACATGCCTTGTGATAAATTTCACAAGAATTACTTTGGTGTTTTGCATTTCATCTAACGTTATAAAACAAACAAGAAAGAAACCAAAGGAAATCTCTTTAGTGCTTTGCAACCACAAAAATAAGCCAAAACCAAAAAGAAAAATAAAACGTACAAACAAAAACAACATTAAACTATTAAGTATATAGAGAGACTAAACAAATAAACCCATAAAATACAAATGAATGGGTAAAAATAGGAGGCAAGAAATATTCAGACATATTTTGTTTGAGTTGCAAAACAAGATGAAAAAAAATTAAACAAACAACAGAAGTTAGTCAGAATTTAAAGTTTAAAAGTTTTAAAGGGAAGACTGCCGTTTTTAATTGTCTTATAGTTGTAAGAGAGTTTAAATTTGTTTTCATATTTCTTGAATTAAATTTTACTGAACTTGAAATAGTGACTGCGCTAAGCTTTTTTCTGTTGCCCAAGTGAGCGTACCTTCCCCTCAACATAAAATCTTTACAAAAGAACTTTACGCACACAAATATTTAGGACTAATATTCATTTTGTTAACCGTAAATATGTTTTGAATAAATAAACAGACTTATTTAGCATCTGTCTGTTTGTCTTGTCTGCGTCGGCATTTGTTATAAAAGAACAATTTGAAAATGTATATGTTGTGCAAATCTTAATACAAGAATAACAACAACATTAAATTTTCAAGAAATATAAAAATTTATTCACAAACACTTTTTGCTTAACATCATATTAAAGATTTCTCAAAATTTATTGTATTTCTTATTTTATGCTCAATTAGTTAAATCATCACAAATGTGTTTATGTATTAATTTTAAATATTTGCTGGTATGGAAACTTCTAAGAAATGTTTTGTTTGGCAAACTTAAAGCACACTTTAAAATGCTATGGTTTGTTATAAAGTACAGTATATTTTAAGGCTGCTGTAAATAGTAAATCAATTTGAATTTTGTGCTAATGAAATTGCAATTGTGGTCTAAATCTACTCTTGTATATTTTAAGTACAAATGTACTTCCCTGAAGTTAATATTGAACCTTAATTAATTATTTTTCTGTTTAATTAATGCAAATGAATACTTAAATAAGAAGAAATATATATCAATTAGGAAATTTATTTAAGTAAAGTTTAACTGGATTGACATGTTTATGGCTAAAATAATTTATTTGGCTCAATTATTGCATACTTTAATTGTTAAAATACTTTAATATTAATTTAATTGGTGGTAATAAATTATCTTTGTTCTTCTTCGAAAATCATATTGTTTCTCTAGTTTTAGCACAATGCAGTGCATAAGTAGGAGTCAGTCATCTCCTGAGTGGTGGTCTTAGAATTATTTCATTAAGATTTTCATTGCAATACAGACAAGTGTTTATATTGCCGCTCCTAAAAGTATGCTCATTATAATTGATGTATCAGATAAAATTAAGAGCGGAAAAAGCCTGTTAATTTCATTATGAAAATTAATTGTGATCTCTATTAGTTCAGTGTCAGCCAGTCTAAAAGCTACTATATTATCAACATGAATGGAATCAGTTTTAGTTCAAGGAACTTCTACGATCTTTATTCCGCTATCAGCTAGGCTAATTTCACTCACAGGACTGATGACAGGAAATCAACGAATTTTTAGACATCAAGAATATCGCTAATCACAAAGAGACAAGTATAAAGGTTTACTGAATATCTAGCACAGATGTTGGAACTACAGCATTGGTAATCAGTAATCAAGTCCTTTATAAAAATTTACACTAACTTAAACATAATCCAATCATTTCTCGCATATCTCTGTAGTGTGATTTATCATTCGGATACAACATTTATATGGAGACAGGAGAGACTTTTTGCTAGAATACGAAAGTACTTTTTCTTTGTTTTATCTTGCTTGAAACGTATCTGAGATATGTCCTTTAATTATATGCACAGAATAAGACAATTACTCGATCAAAAATGCAAACAAAAGACAAGAAGTTCTTCCATTTATTTCGATGGATTGCAAAAATTTCTAAACGTAAGAGTCCTATGAGCAATATACGGTGAGTACACAGAGAAAACAGTGCCTAATAAATGGATTGTTTTTTTGGTGCCAAAAATAACGGAAATTGGGTAAAAAAAAATTGTGAATAAATTAAAAAGATTTACCACATAAAAATAATAAGGAACCTCTTCGAAAAAATCTTCGCTTCTTTCTGCTGTTATACCCCTTAGCCTAAAAACGTTTCATAGTAAAAATCTTCTTGATTCTATTAGGCAGTTTTGGCTCTGTGTATGAATGATCAAGGCTATAATATTCATACTAACGGCAAAAATTCAAGTTTCTCATATGGACGGTACCATGATAATTTAACGATGACACATCTTGTACACATCTGCTTCTGTTCACGTTAACTTCTGGTTCAGTTGCAATCAGTTCAATATCAGTTTTAGTAAAGCTCCAGCTCATTTTTATTTTAGCGACTGTTTTCAATTCGATTTCACTTCAATTCTTGTTCAGCTTACAGATCGGTTTTAATTCACTCCTAATGCAGTTCTAGTCGAGTTCTAGTTTGTTTACATTACAGTTCTAGTTCAGTGTAATTAAGATCCAGTTTAATTCTATAATTCAATTCCAATTCAGCTCTAATTCTGTTCCACTTTCAGTGTTCTGCACTATTTTAATGAAATCGATCGATTTTAGTTAAAATTATTTTCCAATTCTAGCTTTCCATAGCTCTTACAGCTTTATATAATATTCAAGCTAAGACCCGGCGTGCTTCGCTAAACCACAAACTTTTTTGCCTTTAGATGAAGAATAAAAACTTGAAAATATTTTTTATAAATATATTTGTTATATTTATAATAAATTAGTTTAAATTATTGTGATACATAATAATAAAATCGTGCGAATGATAATTATTATTTAGGATATGCCACGCCCACTTGTCCAATTTTCAATACTTTTTTAATCATTTATGCAATGGGGTACGAGCACAAAATATCAAGTTTTTAATCCGCATTAGTTCCCTAAATATCATCATATAAAAAGTTGCTTTGTAGGGGAAGTGCCACTCCCACTAAATTTTTGCCAATTAATTCTCTCCAGAATAATGCTTCCAATAAATCCTAGGTAATATATTTCATCAGTTAACAAGATATATCAATATTATTATTGTGTGGTATTTGCCACACCCACTTGTCCAATTTTCAATACTTTGTTTTAACATGGCCTGTACTAGATCAATATAAATCATAATATAATAAGTTACTTTGTATGGGAATTGCTACGCCCAATTAAGATATTAAATATGTCGATGGTCAGGAAGGAACAATAGGGTAGTTGTTCCTTCCAGACCATTGATATATTTTGTGAAAATTGCAGAAAGATTGTTTTAGAAGATCACAGCTATTAAACAGACAAACATTCATTCTTATAGATTACGATTGCAACGCCAACAATCATAACTTTATTTTATAAATAATATTAACTAAAAGTCATTAAATTTATTAGAAAAATTTTACTTTCATATATTTTAGAAAGTTGTTTTTTGTCCTTCTGTACTCTAAGGAATACTTCTTAAACATAAAGTATGCAGTCACTTTAATATTTACCATTTTTAACATCTTGGCGTTTTGCTTCATACATACATAGAAACTTGAAAATAATGTGCAGAAAATTGTCTGTATGTAATCCTGTGCAAGCAGATTATTTTACTTTTTAGAATGAACTCGTTTGTAAGTTTTTTTTTTTTTTATTATGAACTTGCAATCATAAAATTTCTTTTTCGTTGTTGAAAGCATGCTGTTGGTGTTTGTTTGTTTGTTTGTTTATTTGTTGTGGCTGCATTTGGGTTTAAGCAACGTTTTTGTGAAATAGAATTCTTAACATTTGTTAGTGTAGAGTTAGTGCAGTGCCTGCATGTGTGTTTGTGAGCTTTATTTTACTATGAAGGCACACTGCTTTACAAATTCAAAGGTTTTATTGCTTTGAATACTAAAACCAGCAGAATAGCAATTAATTTTAATTTCTCTTGTTTCAACTATTTTATGCTCTATTCTCTATTCTCTCTTAGTTTACAGTATGATGATTGCAGTACTTGTAACGGCAACTATTCAATTGTTATCTCGGCTGGTTGTAAAACAAGTGCAACTTGACCATATAAAAAAACTTTTGTTTATTATTTTTTTTTGTTGCTTTAATTATTGTTGCTATTGCTACTTCTGTTGCTACTCCTACTTGCCGCTATAAATTAGTTGTTTTGTTAATTAACATTGTTATTCCAATGTTTAAAACAGTGAAGGGCACACACATACTCTCTCATATGTGTTGGTGTGGGAAGCAGCAAAAAACGAACGACGGTCAATAATAATACACTCAAAAAATTTGTCTGTTGCCAAAAGTAAAATACATTTCTTGTATTTTAGTATTTTTATTTGATTAGAAGTTTTTTTCAATAATACTTTTTATGTTAATATAATAATAACGAAAACAATATTCATTTAATAATAAATAAGTTAAACAACGAATGAAATAAAATATAATATTTAATCAGTAAAGAAATATCGAGAAAACATAATAAATAAAAATAAAATTTATTAAAAACGAAGCCCTTAAGGTTGATAATTTATTAAATTCGATAATTAAAATAAAAAGTGCGAATAAAAACAAAATTATGAAAAAAAAATCATTTTCCCATTCTTCATTGAACATTTTGCTTGGAGTGTAAACAAAAAATTGTAAAGCGAGGTCTTACTCAAACAAGTACTGAGCAGCGAGTGGTTTGATTTACTTTGACGAAATTACAACGAAG